>JALAZF010000389.1:5050000-5650000 GCA_022829125.1 Lathyrus tuberosus | reverse complement strand
GCATAATCTTCAACTTTAATCTTTATGTTGGAGTCTTAGAGCTTTATGTCTTCATCTTTAATTTAGAGTTTTGTTTTTATGACTTTTAAATCACTAATTTAGTTTAAAATTTATTTCTTTTTTTGTTAATATATTTTTATTTATTATTATTATTAGTCATTTAATTATTATTTTATTTTATTTATTTATCATTATTATTATTTATATTTATTATTATTATTATTATTATTATTTTTATTTATTATTATTATTATTATTATTTTTCTTTATTATTATTATTTCATTATATTATTTTTATTTATTTTTATTTTATTTATTATTATTATATTAATATTTTTATTTATCATTATTTTTATTTATCATTATTTTTATTTGTATTTATTATTATTATTATTTTCTTTATTATTATTATTATTTCATTATTATTTTTATTAATTTTTATTTTATTTTATTTATTATTATTATTATTATTATTACTATTTTTATTTATCATTATTATTATTTTTATTTATTATTATTATTATATTTATTTATTATTATTATTATTATTTCTTTATTGTTATTATTATTTTTTTTAATTATTTATTTTTTTAAAAGGACACAAAACACAAAAAATCATGTGTTCAAGACAATGTTATATCATTTCCAAAACACTATCTAACACATATTCAATGAAATTATGAACCCTGTCCCATACTAAAACCGATCCAAAACATGTTTCAGACAAACTTTGAAAACATTCCAAAACCGTTTCAGAACATGTTCAGAGAAAATTGATCAAGTGTGTTCAATGCTAATTCAAATTTGTTCCAAAACATGTTCCCGACATGTTCAAGACAACACTTAATGCTCAAGACCTATAAAAAGAGCAATTTTTACACTCAGAAGGGGAAGAAAGAAAAAGAGAACTTACACCAGTTCATGACAAGAAAAAAAAAGAGAACTTATACCAGTTCACGACAAAAAAAACCCATCACAAGTTTTACTCTCATTCAGAACAGAGAAAAATCATACAAAAAAAAATCTGAAATACACCATACACCCATACACGTAGAGAAGGAAAAGAAAGGAACGAAAGAAGCTCATTCTTACTCTCGCCGGAGACGCCATTGTTGGAGCAGTGCCGTTGGTAACAATTTCCTTCTTTTTATCTCGCTTGAGGTTGATTTGTGTCCTCCATGCTTGCTGACCACAACCCTGTTTTTTTAGTTATTTTATCTTATCTTTTTATTTTCTTTCCTATTTTTAATAAATAATTGTTTTATATTTCTTATAATATATGTTTAAAAATAAAAAATGTTTAATTAGTTATTTTAAATATTTATATTTAATATATATTAATTGTTTTAATTAATTTTATTAAATGTTTATATTTAATTAATTAAATTTGCTTATTTGGTGTCTTGTTTAAAGCCCAAGATTGAAGCTAGATGAGTATTTGTGTCTTGTTCAAAGCCCAAGATTGAAGCTAAAAGGTGTTTGAGAGAGAGAATTTGTCATCTCTAAAGAGAGATATCTCATCTATTTGTCACAAACTGAGAAACTGATTATAAGGGAAATTACTTTAACTGGGATGTGTGAATCCAGCAATGCCATAATTTCCTTTATAAGGATGATGTCATGAAGGAAGAAAGCTTTAACTCAGTATAGAGCAATGCCACTTTTTCCTTATGAATCTTTCATGCTAAGAGAGGGACATTGGCTTGGATGTATGGAAATCCAGAGGCTTGCCACTTATAGCAGTTAGATGAAAGTGGAATTTTAGCCTGGATAAGGGAAAGACTCCAGCTTGGATTTTGAATCAACAAGTGTGCCACTTACAACAATTATCTGGGAAAAGGTTTTGATTGTTTGTTTTGATATGTGATGTATATAGGAAATGTCCTCTTGCAGAATGGACTCATGGTCTCATCTGAAGGGGATGTTGATTTTTGTGTGCCTTGATCAAAGCCCAAAGTTGAAGCTAAAGGAAACTGACTCCACTGGGGAGGGTTTTATCTGTCTTGTACAAAGCCCAAGATTGAGGCTGACTGACTCCACTGGGGGAAATTCTTATATGAAGCCTAAGAGGAGGCTAACTTTTGCTGAGGATTATTGAAATCCAGGAGCAGGTCCAAATTGTGTTGGGGAATTCAAAAGGATTTACTCTTGCTGGGAATTAGGGAAGAGTTGGAATATCAGATGCCATGAGGTTCTGATTCTATTGAGGATTTGTTGATTGTCAAATGACCCCGATTGGGGATTTCTTAAAATGAAAGCTTAATCCTGGTTGGGGGATCAGAGGGGTTTAAAATTGATTTTGGAAATCTATGGAGGTTTTAACTCTGCTGGAGATTAGTATATTGGTAAAATCAGTGTTTTTCCTATGCTTTTAGGAAACTTGAGGGTTTTTGTGAGATCTAAGAGAGGAGATGAGACTTTCCAAGTCTGCTTGTATGAAGCCCAAGAGGAGGCTGAGACTGTCCAAGTCTCTCAAGAAGTGGCAGTCTCTAGTGTAGAGAGAGATCTTTGTATGATGCCCAAGAGGAGGCTGAGGGTTTAAGGGATGAAGATCAATCCTTGAATGATCTGATGTTTTGGAATTCAGACTCTCCTGAGGATTGAACTAGTAGAAATGACTAATTTCTATCCTATGCCTTTAGGAGGCATTTGGGTCCTTGTATTAAGCCCAAGAGGAGGCTCTGGAACTTCTAAGAAGTCTGTGGGTCCTTGTACTAAGCTCAAGAGGAGGATGGAGATGCTTTTAAGAAGCATGTGGGTCCAAGTCTAAGAAAAGTTCAAGAAAGGTTTCACCGAGAATTAATCCTTTCTCTGTTGAACAGTTCTAAGGTTTGAAGAAATTAAAAAGAGGTTTCACCGGGAATTTATCCTCTCTAGGGAAATGAATTTCTTATGTACACATATATTTCTAAGTTTGACAGTCTTGAGAAAAGTTTCACCGAGAATAATGCCTTTCTCTGTTCCATATTGTATAAGCCCAAGAGGAGGCAGACTGTATAGGGAATTTCCTATGAGGGAACTAGTTTTGACTATGTTGTAAAGTAACCTCTGGTTTGACCTAAGCATAGACCTAACTGCTGGGGAAAACTCTAGACAGATATTCATAAGTATATATAGACAAGTAAATTGACAGATATATATATAAATAAATATGTATTGAAGAGATAAGGGGACTTACCTTCTGAAAAGAAGCCCAAGTGTAGTGTAATCTGTTGTATTGACTACAACTGTATGATTGATTAGGGTTTCAAGAAATTGAAGAAAGTTTTGAGGAAACTTTGAATTTGAATTTGAATTAAAAAACAAGTTTGTTTAAAAAGAAAATAATGTTTGGGGCTTATAACTCAACGAGAGTCCCAAGTGGTCTAAGAGAAGTTTCACCGGGAATAATGCTTCTCTTAGTACCAGTTTGAAAACAGATAGAGGATTTTGAAAACAGAGGTATGCGGCTTACAACTCAAGGAGAGGCCCATAAAAGTTGTTTGTTGTAAAACACAAAGTTTATGTACAAAAGATTGGGACTTATACAATGACTGAGGCCCAGATAACTTATTTGAAAACATTGACCGCACTGTGATACTGAAAGACGTTGTGAGACTTATACTATATCAGAGGTCCAAAAAAAGTTTTTGTACAAAGAGGGTTTGGGTCTTATACTCTATTAGAGGCCCAAAAGTGTTTGTGAAGAACAAAAAATGGGGCTTATACTCAAGGAGATCCCCAGAAAGATATTTTTATACAAGAGATGGGGCTTACAACTTAAGGAGATGCCCAGGTGAAAATTTTGAAAAGGCGACGATCGCGCTGTGATTTTGAAAACCACAGAGGGACTTATACAATGACTGCGGCCCAAAATTATTTATGTACAAAGAGGAATGGGTCTTACACTCTATTAGAGGCCCAAAATAAAAAGGAATGGGGCTTACAAATCAGAGAGAGAGGCCCAAGAGGTTTTTGTTTAAAAGGCGACGATCGCGCCGTGGTTTCGAAAAAATACAGTGGGACTTATACAATGACTGAGGCCCAAAAATTTGTGTGTGAAAAGTGATGGGTCTTACACTCTATTAGAGGCCCAAAAGTGTTTGAAATGAAGTTTGAAAAAATCAAAATTAAGAAAAACCCTAATTTTGATTTAGAAATATAATTTTCAAATGAAATTAAATAAAAAATGATATAAAATATCAAATATATTCAAAAAGAAGTTGTCAACTTTGAAAAATGTTTTGAAAAATCATGTTAAATCACATGAAAGCTTGAAATTCATTTGAATCTGAAAATTCAAGGTGGAAATTTCATTTAAAAATGTTTAAAAACAAATAAAATGAAATTATTTACAAAAATACAAACTATATCAAATAAATAAAATAAATTTGATTTTTTGTAGAATAAAATATTTTAACATTTTTGTGACTTTTTAAAAAAAGAACCAATAAAAAATGATAAAAATTGAGAGAGAAATTAATTTTTGAAATCAATTAATAAAAATATAAAATATTCAAAAATTCAAAAATTTGAATTATGGCGCGGAGAACTTCATCTTCTTCCTCGCGCGTGCCCTAACTCTCAGATTGGCAAAACCTCATCTATCTCACTGAATACGTAATGAAATTGACTTTTGTAAACATGAAAGTTATTCGTTTTTTAACAAGGATTTGAATGATATAAATTAATTGCATTTATATTAAGTGTGGAGTGAGAAATCAAAAGATAAACTCAAGAATCCTAATTTCTGCAAGAACAACATGAAATCCTATACACAATAGATACAAAGTAATTGATTGAGGGGAAACACTCTATATAAGTGCAGAAACATGTTTGTAACTTGAAAATACATTTATGATGCATGGATCATAGAGTTTGAGAGTGGCAGGCTTACCTCTACAAGAGGAAATCGAATCCTCAGTTGTAGGTGTTACAGATGTTGTGTGATGATCTGGACAACTTCCTTGGGCCTCAAGTAATGTGTTTGCAAGCTTGGAATGGATTGAAACACCTTGAAACTTGTTGTGGTACCCCAACTGCAAATAGGCCAAAAAGCTTGAGCAAAGTGATGGTGACTTTGTGATTCTGGTGTTCCAGATGTGTTTTGAGGTTATGGATCACTTGTATATGACATATGTGAGGTGTTATGATGATTGGTTTATGTGGAATTACTCTCTATTTGAAAATTCTATAGTGACTTGAAAGAGAAGCAAATTCTGGTTTTTTAGAGTGATTGGAAGGAAAGAACCTCTATTTATAGTAGAGCAACTTTGTTTTGGGAGCAATAGTGATTGGAGGCTGGATCACTCCAATATCCATTGAACTTTGTCATGTAGCCAAAGTCTCCTGTAGCCATTAACTTGAGTCAATCTTGCAGGCTATCAGTCTTCTGTTGCAGGGATAAGGCTTGGCTCCTTTAGTGATCAATGACTCAGTCTATGCCACCTTAATGTATCTCTTGAATGCCTTGAAACAAAATTGAAGTTTTTGGATTTGCAACATTGAATTTCACATCCCAAGGAATAGGATTTTTGACTTGGTGGCTTGGTGATCAGATCCCTCATCATTCAAGTTGATTTTGGACAGAAGTGAAATGATACACGTGTCCAAAATTGGCTCAAGAAATCGTGGGAACCAAGTCATATTTTCATGCCTTTCTGTGGGCAGGGTGAAAAATGCCATTTTTGGAGGCTTATAACTCCTTGCTCAAGTTGAACCATGAGAGGCTCTTGTACTTTTTGGAAAGCCCCAATAACATACTTTAACTTTGATGTTCAAATTGGGTCTTGAATAATCTTGGATCATAATGAAAAATGGCCTCAAAGTTGGTGAAAATGCAAAACAGATTTTGTCCAAAATTTCACTAAGTGTTGGAAAAATGACCATTTTCATATTTTTATGATTTTGATCAATCTATAACTCAAAATCCATGAGGATTTGGAATCTGTTGTAGTTGACAATCTTGAAGTATGTAATGAGAGCTTTCATTTGAGCTTTGGATGGAAGAAAAAGGTTACTTGGATCACGAGTTATGGTCTTGCAAAGTTGGGTATAAATTTCACTTTTTTCATAACTTAGTGAAATTTCAAGTTTCTTATGGTTGCCCCTTTTGCAAGTAACCCCATTTTTCTTTATTTTTCTTGATGGTTGATGATCCAAACCATAAGTTAACATTGTTTTTTACTTAGGGAAGCCTTGTTTGTCAAGAAATTCAAAAAGTCAAACTTGATTTTTGGTACAGTTGACTTTTTGTTAGATGAACTTCAAACTTTGTGTTCCTCTATGAAACCAAGTTCTTGACCTAATTTAAACCTAATGTATGGATTCCATAGGTGTTATAGAGTGTCTTGAATCATGTCCCAAGGTTTGGGATCATGTCTTGGTCAAAAGTCAAAGGTACAATTGACTTTTCATCAAGAAACCCTAATTGGTCCAGATGAATTTGAATCCTTGTACTGCTTAGGAACCAAGTTCTTTGAATCAATCCAATCTTGTAAATGGATCATGTTAGTTCTTGTATTGGCTGGAATTTTGGTAAAACAAAGTTGAACAATGTTGATGTCATATGTCTGATGTCTTAACATTGGTTCCTAACATTAGTTGTTGCAGGATTGAAGTTTTATATGCTGGTGTTATACTTGATGTCTTGACATCAGTTATCAGAACATCAGAACATCAGAACATCAGATTGTGATGTTTTAGGGCTGCGCGTGTTTGTTTATTTTGAGGATATCTATTAGAGAGATTGGATGCGAATATCTTGGAGAAGATATTTTCAATCAAATATGGAGCAGATCATGTAACTAACATTAGGGCTGATTTAAAAAGATTTAAAAAGATTAGAAGATCAAATCTATTTTAAATTCTATTTAATAACAAATCAAATCAGATATGTTTGTAAGAGGTCTAAACCCAAGTCAGAATACTATTTAAAGAAGCCTCAACCCTTGTTGGAGGTGACGAAGAAAGAGAGCTAAAGACTGAGTGTCATTTGTGTCTTCTTGTGTGTTTTGTAAACCATTCATGTTTGAATTGGTGTTACTATTTTTGAGTTGTTAATTGTTCTTGATCAAAGCTGTTAAGCAGAATCAAGTTGTGTGATTAATTTGTAATCATTGGATTGTATCACTGAGGTGATTTAGGGAGTGAGTGGTTTCTCATACCTAAGTGGTTTCTTAGGTAGAAGTGTCAACGGGTAGTGATTAAGTTAGGTAGATGTCAACTGGGATTGTTGAGTCTGTAATTTAATACTACTAATAGTGAATTTCCTCCCTGACTTGGTAGCCCCCAGACATAGGTAGTTAGACCGAACTGGGTGAACAACTCATTGTGTTATTTACTGTTGTTATTTCCTTGTTCACTTAGCAGATTGTGTTGTTGTGACATCGCACTTAACATCACACATCTGATACCAGAATTTCAATTGGTATCAGAGCAGGCATCCTGCTCTGCATTTGGGTGAGATCTAGGGATATTACTTTCTGGTGCAATGGACAAGGAGTGTGGTGGATTTGTGAATAGACCCCTTATTCTAGATGGCTCAAATTATGACTATTGGAAACCTCGTATGGTTACATTCTTGAAGTCATTAGACAGCAGAGCCTGGAAGGCTATTTTGAAAGAATGGAAACATCCTGTTATTGTGGAAAAGGATGAGAATGGAAAGGAAGTAGAGGGTAGCTCAAAACTGAAACCTGAAGAAGAATGGACCAAGGAAGAAGATGAGCTTGCCCTTGGGAATTCTAAAGCCTTGAATGCCATATTCAATGGTGTTGATAAGAACATCTTCAGGTTGGTCAACACTTGTGAAGTAGCTAAGGAATCATGGGATATCTTGAAGACTACTCATAAAGGAACCTCCAAAGTCAAGATGTCAAGACTTCAACTTTTGACAACAAAGTTTGAAAATCTGAAGATGAAGGATGATGAGACTATCCATGATTTCCACATGAACATCCTTGAGCTGTCAAATGCTTCTAGTGCCCTAGGAGAGAGGATGACTGAAGAGAAGCTGGTGAGGAAAGTTTTTAGATCTCTTCCCAAGAGATATAAAATGAAGGTGACAGCTATAGAAGAAGCCCAAGACATCAGCAAGATGAGGGTTGATGAGTTGATAGGTTCTCTTCAAACCTTTGAATTAGGAATGGAAGAGGAACCTGGAAAGAAAACCAAAAGTATAGCCTTGGTATCTAGTTCTGAAGATTCTAAGAAAGAGAGTGGTGCTGAGTCTCCGGAGGAGCTGTCCCATGCCATTGCTTTGCTGGGAAGATAGTTTAATAAGGTTATGAAGAGGATAAATAGGAGTTATAATCCTAATGTCAAGAACATCACATCTGACACCAACAGATTAGGAGATTAGGGGAAGAAAACTAGAGATGAAGAAAAGTCTAATAATGACAAAGGAGTCCAATGCTATGAGTGTGAAGGGTATGGTCATGTCAAGAAAGAATGTCCTACTTATCTCAAAAAGCAGAAAAAGGGTTATCTGCTTCCTGGTCTGATAGTGAGAGTGAATCTGAAGAAGAATCAGTTAAGCTTGTTAGAGCTATGATTGGGGTTTGTTAGTCAGATGATGATTCTTGTGATGATGAGGTTACTTATGAAGAGCTTGCTGCCTCTTATAAAGAACTGTGTATGAGAAGTGAACAAGTCTGTCTTGAAGGAGAAAAGCTAAAGAAAATCATAGTGCAGTTAGAAGCTGAAAAAACTGATCTAGAGAATGAAGTCAGTATGCTTAACTCTATACTGGACTCTATGACCAAAACTGTCAGAATGTTGAACAATGGTACTGATGCTCTAGACAACATTCTTAGTATTGGAAAAACTACTGGAGATAAAAGTGGTTTGGGATTCAACAATGGAGCAGCTTCTAACGATGTTATTACCAGTTCCAAACCAGTGATGTTAAAGCAGATGTTTAAACATCTTGACAGGATACCTTCTAGGAAGAAATTTAGGCGCTGGAGATGTCATCACTGTGGGCGTTTTGGACACATAAAGGCTTACTGTTATAAGCTACATGGGTATCCTCAGAAGACACATCATTATACTCCCAGACAGAAGTTTCACAAAGGTAATAAAGCCTTCAATTATCAGAAGCAATGGGTTCCAAAAGGTAAAGTTACCAGCTTAATAGCTCACACCTCTCTTAGGGTTTCTACCAAAGAAGACTGGTACTTTGATAGTGGGTGTTCAAGACACATGACCGGAGTTAAGAATTTGTTGGTAGATGTGAAGCTTCAGTCTTCAAGTCATGTAACCTTTGGTGATGGTGTCAAAGGGTAAATCAAGGGGATGGGAAAGCTGAATTGTGCTGGTGCTCCTAGACTGAATGATGTTCTACTTGTCAAGGGGATGGGAAAGTGAAAATGTAACTTTTTTCCAACACTTAGTGAAATTTTCACTAAGTCAGAATCTGCCTTCACTTTTTTCCAAATGTAGGGGCATTTTTCACTTGGATCCAAAAGGTATCAAAACCAATTATGATCAAACAGTTGTTGTATCATATGAGGGCTTTCCAAAATGGCCAAGAACTCCATCAAAGTCCACTTGAGCCATGAGATATGACAATGGCAATGTGCCTTGCTGCAAACTGTCATGGCAAGGCAGATTTGTGCATTTTGCTCGATTTGAGCAAATTTTGCAAATGACAAACAAGTTTATCCATTTGAACACCTCAGGGGGGACCAAGAAGGGACAAACACTGATCTATAAGCCTCCCAAGTCTTTGGAACCAAAAGTAGCATGCCAAACCTAGAAGTGCCAAAAAGAGGGACAAGACTCCAATTTTGTTTTGGAGCATTTAATGGATGCACCAAGGTGGCATGGACTGAGCCATTTCCAACTGAATTCAGTCAAGACATATCCAAGACCAAGGGAACCAGCAGCCCTGTACCCTAACCTCTAATCAATGGCTAGAGGAGACTTGGATTCTCATTGATCAACATTGGCCAAACCTCTGCTGCAGTTGCCAATCACTATTGCTCCCAAAACAAACTTGCTCTACTATAAATAGAGCTCATTTGTGATCAGTTTGAGTACACCAAAGCCATCAAACAGATGCTTTCCTCAAAATCACCTTCTCACTTCCAAATTTGCCTTCCAAAGCAAGTCACTATCGGGTTTTGAGTTTGAGAGCAATTTCAACCAAACCAATCACACACACACGCCTCATAAATATCATATAGAGGTGATCCAAACACTCACAAGTGACCTGTAACACCAAAATCACAAAGTCACCTCTCAAAACCTCAAAATTGGACTTTTGTGCATTTTTCAAGCCATGTCTTGATTCAGTCACTTTCCAAACCAGATAAAACCTCAAACACACTCCAAATATCATCCTTGAATTGTCCCAAATGGTTCTCCCATCTGGAACACCATTTGAGAGAGTTGCTATTTTGGCCCCTTTTGCCCCTTTTGCAAGAAAGAGTTCAAACTTGTTCCTGAGGTTTCCAACTGATTCCAACCATCCTAAAAGCTTCTAAGAGATCATTTGAGGGTGTCCAAAGCATCAAATCATTTATGGAATAAAGCACTTGGCAGATTGTACAAAAGCTCCAAAAAGAGGTAAGCATCTCAACTTAAACTGTTTGAAATATGCATTCCTTTGAGGTCCATTGATCATGCACATCTTGTACATGTTATATGTGTTGTGTTTAAACCAATTCATCATGTAATTCATGTTTGTACCAAGAGATAGCACAAAAAATGCAAATCATGGTCTATTTCAAAACCACTATCGGGTTTATCAATAGGAGCATGATCTGAAAAAACACCACCACCATTGGATTCCTTGTAAAATTCTAGGCAGGATAGACCCAAATTTTGTCCCAATCCATGGAGAAATGAGAAAGTTATGGCCTTCACGTTTCTAACCAAAATCTTGCCTTGCCTAGCCTTGGGCCAGGCCAAAAACAAGGCAAGCCTTGTATATTTGTGGTTGTGTTTCAATCAACGGATGTATCACCACCCCAGTGGTAAGGCATGCGCCCTATACAGAAGAGGCCTGGGGTTCGAATCCCCCTCGCCCAGACCCTCTTTTTGCTATTTTTTCCACTTTTGTACTACTTTTCATATTATTTTTAATAGTTTGGAAAATTAATAACTCTCTCAATTTTAATTATTTTTTATTGGTTCTTTTTGCAAAAAATCACAAAAATGTTGAAATATTTTATTACACAAAAAAACCAAGTTTATATTATTTGTTTAATATAATTCGTATTTTTGTGAATAAATTTCTTTTTAATTGTTTTTAAACATTTTAAAAGTGAATATTTACTTTGAAAATCAAAACCAAATGAGTTTTAATTCATCTTGTGATTAAAACCTAATTTTTCAAACCTTAAACAAAAATCACAAGTGGTTTATTCAAACTCATTTGGTATTTTTATCATTTTTATTGATTTTCTTTAAATATTTACTTTTAAAGGGAAAGAAAATTAGAGTTTCTTTGATTTCAAACCTCATCAATCATTTTCAAAACTCTTTGGGCCTCTTGGTAGAGTGTAAGACCCAATCCTTTGTAAATACAAACCTTTTTGGGCCTCAGTGTATTGTATAAGTCCCGACACCATCAAAAAGTTCGGCGCGATCGTCGCCTTTTTAACAAAAACCTTTGGGTCTCTCCTTGAGCTGTAAGCCCCACCACTTGTACAAAAATAAACCTTTGGGCCTCTTGGTAGAGTGTAAGACCCAATCCCTTGTAGATAAAACATTTTTGGGCCTCAATGTATTGTATAAGACCCAGTACGTTAAAGAAATCTCAGCGCGATCGTCATTTTTCAAACAAAACCCTTTGGGCCTACCCTCATGTTATAAGCCCCATTCCTTTTCTTTAAACCCTTTGGGCCTCTTGAGAGAGTGTAAGACTCATCCCTTTGTATAGAAAACCTTTTTAGGCCTCAGTCACTTGTATAAGTCCCTGTACAATTTCAAAACAACAGTGCAATCACTGATAAAACCTTGGGCCTCTCCTTGAGCTGTAAGCCCCAACAATATTTTCAAAGTACTTTCTCCTTTGATTTAGAATATAATATTGTTATCAAAGCTTTCTTTGTTGAACAACTAACAAAACAGGATGGAAGCTCTACAACAGAGTAAGTGTTTACCCGCTTTGTTTATCCGCTTTCATATATATATATATATATATATATATATATATAACTGTATTGTGGGGCTGCTCACTGTAAGTCTTCTTTCACAAACTTTTATATACTTGTCAAAAATCAACTGTGTAATACTAGTATAGTTATTTAGAGTTTTCCCCGGCAACTACGTCTAGTACTAGGTAAAGCCCTGTTGGCCACTCTTAAATACAAACAAAACTAGATCTCCATAGGATTACCAGACACAGTTTTCCCTCCTCTTGGGGTTAAACAATATGGAGACGTGAAAGGCAGCATTCTCAGTGAACCCTTTCTCAGACTGTCACCCTTAGACATTGTCAAAGAAACTCTAACTCCCCAGAGATGATCTTTTCTCCGTGAATGGCATCTCTTAAGTTTCTTCCAAATTCTCGGACTTTCCTGGCTTGATCTATTCTCGGTGAATGGAATGTCTTGAACTTCTCGGGGTTTGGGGACCCACAGGCTTCTTAAAAGCATCCCCGCCTTCTCTTGGGCGTTGTACAAGTACCATTCAGCTTCTTAAAAGCTCTCATTCCTTCTCTTGGGCTTAGTACAAGGACCTAGAGACCTCTACAGGTATAAGAACAGAACCTAGTCATCAATTTGCTAGAGCTGTATTTCTGAGTCAAGTGTTAGACCAGTTAATGGGTTGACCTTTATCCCTTAACATACCAGCCTTCTCTTGGGCGTCATACAAAGATCATTCACTATCTGAGAATCGATTTCTCAGAACACCAGTAGACTTGGACAATCTCAATACCCTTTGGATTTCCCATTTCCTAAAAGAACAGGAAATAACCCTGATCCTCTGATCAGTGCCAAGGCACAACCATACCTTTAATCTTTCCTTTTATAAGAACTAATTTTCTCTTTTATCCAACACACCGGACCTGTCACTAAACTGAAATAGTCACCAGCATAAGTAGCCTCCTCTTGGGCTTTCTACAAATGATTCTCCTCAGCGGAGCTAGCCTTTTAACACTCTTTTGTTGAGTATAAAAGACTCTCTTGTTGAGTCAACCACTTTTAGCCTCCATCTCGGGCTTCGTACGAGATAGAAATCACTCTCTTGTTGAGTATAAAAGACTCTCTTGTTGAGTCAAACACTTTTAGGCTCCATATCGGGCTTCGTACAAGATATAAATCACTCTCTTGTTGAGTATAAAAGACTCTCTTGTTGAGTCAATCTCCTTTCAGCCTCTATCTCGGGCTTCGTACGAGACAACAAAACACTCTCTTGTTGAGTATAAAAGACTCTCTTGTTGAGTCAATCACATGTCAAACAGACTCTCTTATTGAGTCACTTCCCTTTTAGCCTTCGTCTTGGGCTTCGTACAAGACATATAAAAGCACCCTCTTTTTGAGTCAGTCACTTGTTAGCACCCTCTTGTTGGGTCACTAGCCTCCTCTTAGGCTTTGTATAAGGAAAACCCCAATTGAGTCAATCAACCTTTTAGCATCCAAATCTATGCCTTGCTCATAGCATACAAACATCAACAATTCCTTTCCCCCCCATCTAAATGCTGTAAGCGGCAAGCCTCTGGATTATTTACATCCACGCCACTGTCGCTCTTTTAGCATGAGAAATTCCGAAGGAAAGATGGCATTGCTCTAAACTGAGTTAAAGTCTTCTCCTTCAGGTTAAAAAATCCCCTATAAAGGAAATTATGGCATTGCTGGATTCACATATCCCAGTTAAAGTAATTCTCCTTTATAATCAGTCACCCGACAGTTGTGATAAACCGACCAAATATCCCCCTTTAGAGACGACAAATTCTCTCTCATCCATAAACCCTTTAGCTTCACATCTTGGGCTTTAAACAAGATACAAATCACCTTTAGCTTCATGACTTGGGCTTTGAACAAGACACCAAAACAACCTCTTTTCCTCCCATAGAATAGGAGGAACTACGATCGCTCTGATTTCCCTGTTTCATCAAACGGGAATACGTAGGCATAAGATTGAAAAAAATCTTAGCGAGCATACTAATCAAAAACCCAAAACCCAGTATCTCCACTAAATCAACCCGAAAGCAGCAAATCTAAACACATTACCAAAAACCTCACAAATAATCCAGACACTGTGTTCTTAGAAAATTAACCAAAGATTGGGCCCCACATCCACATAGCATCTGTAACCTAACAGACCGCTGTTCAAACTCAGTATGCAGGCAGGTTAATTGGAGACATCTATTTCCCTTCCTTAATCAGCTCAATAGGATAAAAAATGAATTGAACTATAGTGCCCAAGCGATCGTGACTCAGGACCACAAAAATCGCGCTACAGAAAAAATGGCGCCCACCGTGGGGCCCGTCTTCTCTTTCTTACAATCTTCGGTGAAAACCTTGAGTTCACCAAAATATCACAGAAATGACGACTCTGCTGGGGAGTCATTGTCTGTATAGGATCATAAGACTAGAGGTCTAGGATGATAAAGACAAATATATATATACTGCTTTTCCTAATTGATATCTGTGTTTATTTTTCTGCTAATGGAAATGCGTGTGATGCCGCATGTGGAAAGATTGAGTATACACCTAAGATAGGTGATGGAAATGCGGGTAATCTTGCGGGGAGTGAATCCCAGTTAAGAGTCCCCGATCGACCATCAAACTCAGTGGAGACTCCCTTTGCAGATACATTGCCTATACGATTCCAGTTGTTGAAAGTAGTGTGGTCGACTGGGTTATCTGAGAAGCTGAGGTTTTTAGTAGACTTAAGCCATTTTGTAGTGCGGAAGCTATCGGAAATAGTTGTCACGCGATACTACCCTCATCTGAGATTGCTCTAAGATACATCAGCTCACTGGCGATCCGCTTGCTGTTGTCATCCCAAGAGGGATCAATGATTTTGCGGGCCATGACTTCATGACACCGACCCTTTGACCCCATGTTTTTTCTATGTTTTTGTGTGCTGCATTCATACATTCATTTAAAAAACATTCAAAAAAATCTTCTCTTCTAGTCTCTCTTTTTCAAATTAAACTAAGACAATGATTGCAAATGTCAGAGAAAGGAGATTGCACTAATGGATTTCAGTAGAAAGAAAACTCATAAGTACACCTTCAAGGTTCCAAAACTAGAGATTTGAGAGGTCTGGCGAGAATGATCACCAACCACGAGGCTTTCAGAACCAAGTATGGAGGATTGCTGTCCTTGTTAAGGGTTCATGTAATTGAAGGAATCCTGTCTACACTAATCCAGTTCTACTATCCGGTCTATCACTATTTCACATTCCCGGATTATCAGCTAGTACCAACGGTGAAGGAGTACTCTTACCTGACTGGTTTGCATATTACTGATCAAGCTCCCTTTTCTGGACTGGAAGAAATTCTAAAGGATCAAACCATTGCAAGAGCAATTTATCTGGACGAGTTAAAAGTCAGGACCCACATGACCACTAAGGGTGGCATCCAAGGTTTGCCAGCCCAATTCTTGATAAAGAAAGCTCTAGACTTTCCTAGTATAGGGAACGTGGCCGCTTTCGAAAGCATCTTTGTTTTGCTCACCTACGGGTTATTTTTATTTCCCAACATTGATAACTTCGTAGATGTCAACGCCATTAAGATTTTTCTGATTGGAAACCCTGTACCGACTTTGCTCGCAGATGCTTATCATTCGGTACACTTAAGGAATTTGTATAGCGGAGGAATGATCATGTGTTGTGTAACCCTGCTGTACAAATGGTTCACTTCTCACTTGTCCAAGTCTGCTGCATTTTGGGATCAAAAAAGTACTTTACATTGGTCACAGAGAATCATGTCTCTTACCAACTCTGACATCGATTGGTACAATCGAATCTATGATAGGATCAGAATCATTGACCGCTATGGAAATTTCCCAAATGTACCCCTTATAGGAACTAAGGGAGGAATCAACTATTATCCAATTCTCGTTCGTCGTCAATTTGGATACCCGATGAGGCATGTCCCGCGTAATGCTCATCTGGAAGGTCTTTTCTTCAAAGAAGGAGAAAATGACAGGGCACTAAATACGGAAATAGTGCATGCCTGGAAACACATTCACAGGAAAGGAAGAGAGTCTCTAGGAAAACCAGAATGTGTCTCGGTGGAGCCTTATCTCCACTGGGTACAAACTAGAGCTCTCAAGCTAATGATGCCTTACCCTCGCCAGGAAGTTCTTCCATTAAGGGACTTTGCCCTTTATTTTATGTCTGAGACGGAAAAACTTCAGGTTACTCTCAGCAAAGTTCATCAGGAGAAGGGGTCTTGGAGGAACAAGTACCGTATTCTCAATGTGGAGTGTAAGAAAATACAATAACTGTTAAAAGAAAAGGATGCTCTGATTGAGATTTTAGAGCAACACGCTGTAGAGAATCAAGAAGACCAAAGGAATTTGCTCGCTCCTTTCACCTAGCAAAGGAATGACAACCCCACAACAGCCCAAGAGCCCCGGTCAAAGAAAAGGAAAATACCAGAACCAGCACCTGAGCTCTCCTCAGAGAGGACTCAGGATCCATTAGCTTAGATTTCCTTTCACAACACTATGTAAATTACTGTATTTCCATTTCTGCAATCCTTTGAATTCAATAAAACGGGATCTTCCCCACTGTTTGATATTTGCAATCTAATTGTCAAAGTTTACTTTGAATAAACAAAAATATATACAATTAATATAATCATTGCATATCATTCATCATTCTCACTTCACGCATTCTTCTTACCTACGAATCTCACGTTTCCGTCTCGATTCTAGAGTCAAACTGTCTCATTCATACAATACTTGGGCCAATCGTCAGAAAAAAGATAGATGATCTCGAGGAAGAGAATAGAGAGTTGAACGAAGTGATCGACACTCTGAAAGAGGATCTGAGAAAGCTTCATAACAATATGCAAGCTCTAGTAGAAGCTCAAATGCAACAACAAAGGACTGTGATCTCGGAGATCACATCTACGCCCATAGTGGAGAAGTATGATCCTAGGAATAAAATGCCGAAAGATCGTCCCTGGGGCATGCCTATCAACTATATCCCGGAAGGATATGTTTCGCTGATCAATGATGATCAAGGAACTGCAGCAGGAGCCGCTGGGCTTGAAGGTTACAAACTTCGGGAAAGCGAAGATGCCAGGGGCATGACAACAACTCCTGAAGGATACAAACTTTAGGAGGCACTGAGAGTCTCGACCATGATGACTATACCACCACCCGTGGTACACACTGTCCCGGAAGGACAAATTCCACAGATACCTTCTGGTGGAAACGACAGCATGTTCGACAGAATGAATGAATTCCTGGAATAATTCCTGGAGATGCAGAATGAACTCCAAGCCCTTCGCGGTCAGGATCTATTTGGAAAGGACGCTGCAGACCTTTGTTTGGTCCCCAATGTGAAAGTGCCGCACAAGTTCCAGGTACCCGACTTTGAAAAGTACAAGGGTAACTCTTGCCCTTAAAGCCATTTGGTGATGTATGCTCGGCGAATGTCAGCTCAGACAAAGAACCAAGAGCTATTAATTCATTACTTTCAGGATAGTTTAACCGGTGCCGCATTAAAATGGTACATGGGTTTAAACCGCGCTAGATCGGCACATTCAGAGATCTTGGCGCTGCTTTCTTTCAACAATATAAATACAATTTGGACATGACACTGGACAGAGATCAACTCAGATCAATGTCACAAAAGGACAGAGAAACTTTTAAGGAGTACGCGCAGAGATGGCGTGAAATTGCCGCCCAGATTTGTCCACCTCTGGAGGAAAAAGAGATGACAAAGTTCTTCTTGAAAACCCTAAGCTCATTTTACTACGACAGAATGGTTGCCAGTGCGCCCAGTGACTTCACCGAGATGGTGGGCATGGGAGTTCGTCTTGAGGAAGCAGTCTGAGAAGGACGTTTAGTTAAAAACGCTGGATCATCAAGTAGTACAAAACGATACGGTAGTGCTCTCCCTAAGAAAAAAGAGCAAGATATCAGGAATATCTCTCTCAGAAAGAAAAGGAGAAGATATCAACCAGTAGCAGCTGTAACTCCTGCTATCAATTCTGCGTCTGTTCCTACGTATCAACCTCAGGTTGCACAGAGCCAACCAATTCAACAGCAATATCAGCAAATGCCACAACAACCTCTTCAACAGGATCGTCCTCAGTACAACAACAATCGTACAACGCGACCGCCAACGTTTGACCCTATACCCATGTTGTACGCAGAACTGTTTCCATTATTACTGGTCAAGGGGCATGTCCAAACCAAGTCTCCTCTTACAGTACCGGAAAATCTGCCTTTTTGGTTCAAAATGGATCAAACTTGTCCTTACCATCAAGGAGGATCAGGGCATAACATAGAAAACTATCTCAGTTTCAAATCTGATATGCAAAAGCTTGTTAGGAGCGGGGTCTTATCTTTCAAAGATACGAATCCTAATGTTCTCACAAACCCGCTGCCTCAACATGAGAAATCTACAGTCAATTTGATAAAGGGAGAGTCTAACAACATCTATCAAATTCATGATGTACTCTTATTAAGGGCCAATTTGGTCAAGACGCATTGTAGACAGAGCGGATACGGCCATGTGCCACCTCCCAATTATCATCAGTGTGATATCTTCTCTAAAAACAATCAGGTATGTTATGTGGTGCAGTCAGCTCTACAGGAACAGTTGGATCTCAGGTGGATCCAAGAGCATCGAGTTCGTGGAGTCAACGTGACCTATACGAATTCCAACATCATTCAGAACCATGACATCCATGCAATGAATGTCAACTTGGTGGTGATGCACTCAAGGCAAAGCCAGTATCATAATCTGCTGCGACATGATTACAATTCCTGTCTGACTTACTCGGTAAACAAACAAGGATGCTCTTTTATACAAGAGGCCCTCCAGCGTAAAATGGATCTTGGGTGGATCCAGGACTACCATGATAGAAATCCCTATCAGATCAACATGATTCAAATCTTCGATATTCGTTTGATGAATACCAGCTTGGTGGAGTTACACGCCAGGCAAGTCCAACTCGATTTTCTCACTTTTCACGAGTATTTGAGCTGTAAAGGATGTTGTGAGAGTAACCAAGGGTGCCCTCTCGTTCAAAGAACTTTACAACACTTTTTAAACCATTGGTGGCTTCCAATCTATATGGATGAAGACGCGCAACAAATCAGTGTGGTTGACGGGAACCCTACTCGACATCAAAGTCAGGATGTCCGATCTATGGAAACTGACCTGGTAAGGTTGCACTGCATTCAAAGAGGACGTGGCCAGGTGCCACCACACAATTAAGAACGCTTTAGAGTCTGCACGGAAAATAATCAAGGATGTTACCTCGTGCGAGCAACCCTTCAAGGTCAGTTGGATCGTAAAGAGATTCACCCGTGTCCGAGTTCTGAGCCAATCAACTGGACATCGAACTATTTCGCTGATCAGATTAAGGACGTTATCGTAATCTCTAATCACGAAGGGACCAAGGATGTTTGTACTATCATCCCTCTACTGGACGAATCAAAAGTTCCTAGCCAGGAACTGATTGAAGTTACTTACGACAGTCAGAAAAATCAGAAGGCTCCTGTATTTATTTATTTGCCAGGACCATTACCGTATGAATCAGCTAAGGCGATCCCTTACAAATACGGTGCAACAGTAATTGAGAATGGAAAGGAACTTCCATTACCCTCCGTCGTGAATATTGCAGACATCGGTCGAGTAACACGGAGCGGTCGAATCTTTAACCGAGGGGTTGGAGAACCTAACAAAGAAAAGGAACTTCAGACAGAAGCTCCTGATCCACCAGTCGGTCAATCTAGTAATCCCGACCTTTCAAAGAACAATGATGAGATGCTGAAGCTCATCCAAAGGAGTGAATATAACATTGTTGATCAACTGTTACAAACTCCTTCAAAGATCTCAGTGCTATCACTTTTACTCAGTTTCGAAACCCACAGAGAGGCTCTACAGAAAGTCTTAGAGCAGGCCTTTGTGGAACAGGATGTGTCAATATGACAGTTCGATATCATCATATCTAACATCACTTCCTGCAACAACTTAGGATTCAGTGATGTTGATTTTCCAGAGGAGGGAAAAAGTCACAACATGGCGCTCAATATCACAGTCAACTGCCAGGACGATGATTTAGCCAGCGTACTGGTAGACACAGGATTGGCCATCAACGTTATGCCGAAGTCCACTTTAATACGGCTATCATTCAAAGGATCCTTGATGAGGGGCAGTGAGGTTATCGTTAAAGCCTTTGATGGATCTCGGAAAGCAGTTATCGACGAAGTCGACCTTCCCATAACTATTGGTCCTCACACTTTCCTAATCACTTTCCAGGTCATGGACGTCCGGGCAGTGTACAATTGTTTATTAGGAAGACCATGGATATACCAGGTTGGGGCAGTCACTTCGACGCTGCACCAGAAACTGAATTTCGTCAAGAACGATCAACTCGTCACGATCTGTGGAGAACAAGCCTTGATCGTGAGTAACCTGTCATTATCTACTTGTATAGAACCCGAGGAGGTTGTTGGGACTCAGTTCCAAGCACTTTCGGTGAGCAATAAGAATTAATCAGAGAAAGGAACCTCGATTTCCTCATACAGAGATGATCTCGAAGTGATAAAAAATAACAATACAAAAGGATGGGGACAGCTTGTCATTCCTACCGATAACAAAACAAAGAAGGGTATTGGTTTTTCTGTGACCTGTACCCAGACAGCTGCTAACGATGAAAGTCTTCATCCCATTCAGGACTTCTTCCACAGTGTAGGTTTCCTTCACCCAGTGCCTCAAGCAGTCCATACCATCAACGAGGAAGATCCCTCTGATACAGATGAGGAGTGGAAGTCCTATCTTAATGAGGATGGTTATATGTCTCAGGAAGAGGTGCATATACCATTTTGCTATCCCGCACAGAGTCCGAGATTTATACCCAGGTCAGATGTCAGAACAATATACGGAGATTGTGATCCTGAAGGATGTCGTGCTCCACCAACCTCATTAGAGGAGGACACTCTGATGAAAGACAACTTTGACCACGACTATTATGGCCCAATGGATGGCCTGCCTATCTGGCAGCCGTACCCAGGAGACTTGGGGCAAGAAAATCAGCCGAACAATGAAAATCAGCTGAGCATCGTTGGAAGGAATACCTGCGTCCCCACCATGTCATGGGATCAACACTCAGGTCATTCAGAAAATATCCAGTGCGACGATGAATTCGCAAAGCTTGCAGGACTAGAATTCATCAACTATGCTTTTCCTGAGGTCAACGTCATCGAAAGAGATGACTCCTCCGGTTCCACAGAAGTGTGGGACACCTTAGGACAACCGAGTGGAAAATATGACTATATGGTCAAGTACACTGCTCTTGAGAGCTCTCACATCAGGCTCAAAGACATTCAGCCAACTGGGTGGGGAGATCCACCTGAGAGCACAAATACTCTGCAAAATACAACTGAGGAATCCTCCTACGACAACTCTGCCTGGGAAACAGAATCCAATGATCCTACTCCGCCAGAAATCAGCGTTATTTCTGAAGACAAATCAAGGAAGGTACCAGACTTTGTGATTCACCGAGGAGTTCACCGCCAATGGGTTGCTGTCGATGTTCCGAAGATTGTTCATAAGTCAAAGTAATTGCCGTCTTTAAACTTTCACCCTGCCCAGGTGAAACGGATGTTTTAATAGGGCTCACTTTCTATAAATATCCCTCTTCGCTTCGCCCAAAGCGACAGAGTTTTGTTTTATAGGGGTGTAGTTTCAAGAATCGACCGTTCATAAATAAAATAATGTCATTCTGTAATTTCCGCATTTATTGCTGTTTTCTCTTTTTGCTTTTTCAGAAAATGGTAATCCTAAAAAACAAACTCAATAATAAAAAAAAGCAGTTATCGGAAAATACACTGCACACACTCTTGCATTCTCTCTATCTCTTCTAAACACAAATCATCACGTCATGCAGATTGCTTATTTTAAACCCCGTTGAAACGAACGATCCGATGTCTTCTCCCAACTTTGAATTTCCGGTATTTGGGGCTGAAGAAGAAGTTGACGACAAAATTCCAGAAGAGATGTCTCGACTACTCATACAGGAGGAAAGGTCTATTGAACCTCACAAAGAGCCGTTGGAAACAGTAAACTTGGGTTCGGAAAAAGAGAGAAAAGAAGTCAGGATTGGGGCACTGCTCAGTCCAACTGCCAAAGAGAGTTTGACAAAGCTTCTCAAAGAATTCCCCGATGTATTTTCTTGGTCCTATCAGGACATGCCAGGGTTGGATACCAGCATCGTGGAACATCATTTACCATTGAAATCGGAATGTCCACCAGTAAAACAGAGGTTGAGACGAACTCATCCGGACATGGCCATCAAAATCAAAGAGGAGGTACAGAAACAAATTGACGCGGGTTTCCTCGCCACATCAGAATATTCTCAATGGTTAGCCAATATTGTACCCGTTCTGAAAAAGGACGGAAAGGTCAAAATGTGTGTCGATTATAGAGATCTAAGCAAGGCTAGTCCAAAGGACGACTTCCCTTTACCACACATTGACATGCTAGTTGACAGTACAACGAAGTTCAAAGTTTTCTCCTTCATGGATGGAATCTCGGGCTATAATCAGATAAAAATGGCGCCGAAAAACATGGAGAAAACTTCATTTATCACCCCATGGGGCACCTTTTGTTACAAGGTAATGCTGTTCGGTTTGAAGAACGTCGGGGCAACCTATCAAAGGGTCATGACTACTCTGTTTCATGACAAGATACATAAGGAAATCGAGGTATATGTCGATGACATGATTGCCAAATCTAAAACAGAAGAGGAGCATGTGACCCACCTGTCAAAACTATTCGAGCGGCTGAGAAATTACAAACTCCGCTTGAATCCCAATAAGTGCACATTCGGTGTCCGTTCAGGGAAACTCTTAGGGTTCATCATCAGCCAGAAAGGAATTGAAGCTGATCCTGACAAGGTCAAGGCCATTCAAGAAATGCCTTCTCCGAAAACTGAAAAACAAGTCAGAGGATTCCTGGGACGTTTGAACTACATCTCCAGATTCATATTCCTCATGACCGCGATGTGTGCGCCGATTTTCAAATTACTCAAAAAGAATCAGGACTGCGTTTGGACAGGTGACTGCCAAACCGCCTTCGACAGTATCAAGGAATATCTATTGAACCCACCGATTCTATCACCTCCAGTGGAAGGAAGACCACTGATCATCTACCTAATAGTCTTGGAAGACTCGATGGGATGTGTACTTGTCCAACAAGACGAAACTAAAAGGAAAGAGTCTGCCATTTACTATTTGAGCAAGAAATTCACCGACTGCGAGACTCGGTACACTATGCTTGAGAAAACTTGCTGTGCTCTGGCTTGGGCAGCCAAACGTCTTCGCCAGTATATGATTCGTCACACTACTTGGTTAATCTCCGAAATGGATCCAATCAAGTACGTCTTTGAAAAGCATGCTCTCACGGGAAGGATTTCCCGTTGGTAGATGTTGTTATCGGAATATGACATCGAGTACCATGCTCAAAAAGCTGTTAAGGGGAGTATTTTAGTCGATCATTTGGCTCATCTGCCGATTGACGATCAAGAATCAATTGGGTTTGACTTCCCAGATGAAGATGTCATGTACGTGAAAATGAAAGATTACGATGAACCGCTACCCAGTGAAGTGCCAAAACCAGGTTCCCAATGGGGACTAATCTTTGACGGAGCTGTCATTCATTACGAAAACAAAATTGGGGCAATCATCATAACCCCTCAGAGAACCCACATTCTTTTCACCGTCAGACTTACATTCAAGTGTACAAACAACGAGGCCGAATACGAAGCTTGTATCATGGGTCTCGAGGATGCGATCGACTTAAGGATCAAAAACTTGGATGTATATGGCGACTCAGCCCTGGTTATCAATTAGATCAAAGGAGATTGGAACACATACCAATCAGAACTGATTCCTTACAAAGATTATGCAAGAAGGTTGTTACCTTTCTTCAACAGAATCGAGTTTCATCATATCCCTCGTGAGGAGAATCACATGGCTGATGCATTAGCCACCCTCTCTTCCATGATTAGTGTAGGTCAATGGAATGATCTACCTAAGATGGACATAATGCGCCTTGAACGGCCCGCTTACATCTTCACGGTTGAAGCAGTCATAGATGAAAAACCTTGGTATCACAATATCAAATGCTTCCTTCAGAAACAAGAGTACCCACATGGGGCACTAAGAAAGGACAGAAAGACCCTTAGAAGGTTGGCTGGCAGTTTCTTCTTGAGCGGTGATACCCTCTATAAGAGAAATTTTGACATGGTCTTGCTCCGATGTGTAGACAGACCAGAAGCAGACATGCTAATAAAATAAATTCACGAAGGATCCTTTGGCACTCATGCCAACAGACACACAATGGCAAGAAAAATTCAGAGAGCAGGGTACTATTGGTTGACCATGGAATCCGACTGCTACAAGTACATGAGGAGGTGTCACAAGTGTCAGATATACTCCGACAAAATCCATGTACCGCCAACGCATCTCAAAGTTCTTTATTCCCCATGGTCTTTTTCCATATGGGGAATCGACATGATTGGCATGATTGAGCCTGAGGCTTCGAACGAACATCAGTTCATCCTGGTAGCCATTGACTACTTCACCAAGTGGGTCGAAGCAGTGTCATACACCAATGTAACCCGAAAAGTGGTGGTCCGCTTTATCAAAAACAATATCATATGCCGTTATGGAGTTCCAAACTAGATCATTACTGATAATGGATCTAACTTGAACAATAAGATGATGAAAGAGTTGTGCGCTGAGTTTAAGATCGAACACCATAACTCATCTCCCTACCGGCCTAAGATGAACGGAGCGGTAGAAGCGACTAACAAGAACATCAAGAAGATCGTTCAAAAGATGCTTGTAACCTACAAAGACTGGCACGAGATGCTACCCTTTGCTCTTCACGGTTATCAAACATCTGTCCGCACTTCAACAGGGGCAACCCCTTTCTCTCTAGTGTATGGCATGGAAGCAGTGCTCTCCATCGAAGTAGAGATCCCATCAATCCGGGTATTGATGGAAGCTAAGCTTACAGAAGCTGAATGGTGTCAAAGTCGACACGACGAACTAAATCTGATCGAAGAAAAGCAAATTACGGCTCTATGCCACGGTCAGTTGTATCAACAGAGAATGAAGAAGGCGTTCGACAAAAAGGTCCGACCTCGCGTCTTCAGGAAATGAGACCTTGTACTAAAAAAGATACAATCATTTCTCACTGATTCCCGGGGCAAATGGACTCTGAATTATGATGTCCCCTATGTGGTCAAGAAAGCCTTCTCAGGCGGTGCCTTGAGACTCGCAACCATGGACGGAGAGGAATTTGCCTATCCCACGAATGTTGACGTAGTCAAGAAATACTTCGCCTAAATAAAAAAAAAAAATAAACGACTCGGTGGATTGAAAACCCAAAAGGGCGGTCCAGGAAAAAATTAGAGACATAATCCAAAATCATCCCGGTGGATTGGAAATCTCAAGGCACAATCCAGGAAAAAGTTAGGGATTAATGGCAAGTAACTACGTTTGATCAGTTCAGCTCCGCAGCAGTTACACCATCCGAGAAAAACTCCAGTCTAGGTCATCTTCGACAGAAGCTCAAGATACCCAGAATTCAAAGTTGGTAGAAGGATAGTTGTCGCCATGTTTCAATGTAACCCTTTTCCCTTAAATTAACATTTTCTAAACTTTGTAAATACTCTATGGAATCACGCGTTTGGCAGATTTCCATCCTATCAATACAACTTGAGCCCTTGTGCTTTTGTTTGCAATTCTTATTTGTTTTAGCTTTACAGAATGACATTTTAACATGATCAACGATTCTTGAAATAAAACAAAAATGAATTTACTTGATAAATTTTTTCTGCTTTTAAATAAAGATGGCAATTTCTTTTGACCGTTGAACATCAAAAGAATATCGATCACTTCTCCAGAAGTAATTGAACTTTAAAGTACAGAATCAAAGTACTCCTTCTAAACCAGTGCACCTGAATGAAGGATCAGCTGTGTCAGATGCAAATATTTCATCTGACACCCCCGACAGAGTTCTTATCTCCTAAGCCCGACCAACGGTGTTCCCCACGGGGACTATCTCTCCTAAGAAAGGAAGAATTGCTACTTTTGGATCAGTGATACTCTTCGTCCCTTGCAGTGGCCAAGTATCCAGTCATGTTCATCCATTAGTCTGTATGTCGCGTCAGTTTTGTCAGCATAAACATACATACATCATGCATTCATATTCATACTGCATCACTATCACTTTAGTCGGTCTTATCCCCTGGTGATAAAAGTCATCTCAATCGAGTTGTCAGTTCTTTCCTCGTCAAGAAATGTCGCATCTGAGCAACCTCGCCTCCAGTTTATTTCTGGATTGGAGTTGGCCCTTGAACACTTTGATAACTTGAACCTCTGAAAAGCCAGAGGGCTTTCGACAAACATCACTCTTCGCCATTGAAGATGATATCTTTGCTTTCTCGGATTAAAGAAGATCCCCAGAGAAAACCTCGTAATCAGAGATTCGGCAGTACGGCAGTTTTTCTCCGAAAGATCCGCTGACGAAAAGGTCATCAGCACCTCAAAATTAGGGTACATCATATGGCATTTCCCCGAGAAGACCTCGAGGAAAAGTATGATGTAATGTCCCCAAACAAAAGCAGTTTCTCAAGAGACCCGTTTTCCCCAGTAGAGTCAACAAATGGCATCTCCAATAGAGAAGTTTGACCACCTCTACAGCTGAGACGAATGGGTTTCCCCAGCAAGTCTGACATCAAAACTTTTTTCGTCAAATGGCATCTCCCCATGAAAATTCAGTGAGAAGTTTGAGGAAAACCGCTACGAGTAGCGTCCCTTGTCAAGAAAGTTTATTGACAAAAGAAACTGAGACCAGTTCCTTGGTAGGAAACCAGGATCGAGGGGAAGTTTATTTCAGAAACTAAGATCAGTTCCTTGGTAGGAAACCAGGATCGAGGGGGAAGTTTATTTCAGAAACTAAGACCAGTTCCTTGGTAGGAAACCAGGATCGAGGGGAAGTTTATTTCAGAAACTAAGACCAGCTCCTTGGCTGAAGACCAGGATCGAGGGGAAGTTTTACCTTTTCTAAGCATCATTGCTTAGCAAAAGAAGATGGATGAGCAAACTGCCGTTCATAACCACTGTCAAAATTTCGGGTATTCCGATATTTAATCCTCTTGTACCCCGAATGCCCAAATACCTTCGCCATTCACACCTTCGGGTCCAAGAAGATTAAATAGGGGCATCTGTCATACCCCAAATTTTGACCACTAAGATTTCCCATTATTGTGCAAATCATCAGCACAATATGGATGTACCTTTGTGCCTCATCAATCTCCTCAAAGGTTTGTTGTGCACTCACTACAATCAAACTTAAGATTTCAAGCCCTCTCAGAGCTCTTAGACAAAGGATCAATCAAGGAATGACATGATCTTCAACTTGTCTAAACCTCTCAAACATCCACAATGGATCAAGAGGACTCCCATATCAAGGATCAAGCACATGGCTGCAACATTCCAAGTCGATTAAGCCTCAAAATCAACAGTGTCGCCAAATTAGGGTTTTGGTCGACCAGGGACTCCAGATGGGAATTTTCCTCTGGGCATGAGCCAATGCTTCAAAGCATAACCTATGATGCTCCAAGGGACATTATGAACCCAATCATTAAGTCAATTTAGCCTCAGGGGATGCATTCACCAAAAATCAGGAATTAGGGTTTCATGACCTAATTCACCCCTAAGTTGACTTTTGGGACAAAACATGAGCCAAGTGTTAGACGATGGCTATGGATCTAGAAGGGGGGGGGGGGGGGTTGAATAGACCCCTTGAGTTTTACACGCAAATGGTTACCAAAAATTTAGTTTTAAAAATGTTTAACGGAAGCAACCACTGGATAGAACGTCTCCAACGAACCTTCTACTAAAAGGATCAGATATGCACGAATATATCAAGAATGAGTATGGAAGAGAAAAATTCAGTTTGATTACTACACTTAAAAACGCAGTAAAAAAAGTATCGCTTGCTTGATGTTTATTCCAAATTAATCAGGTAAAGTGATAAGCAACTAAAAGCAATGCGTTCGATTTTTGCTTTGAAACAAATTATCAAACACCTAGTGTGCGTAAACACACTAAGTGCAGAATTTCTATGAAATGTAATATAGAGCTACTCCAAGATACAATTCAAGGAATTTATATCAATTTAACAAATAGTTTCTCAGCTCAAAATTACACTACGACAGAAATTTCGATAAATTGCGACTTCACAAATTTGAACAAATTGAAATGTAAAAGAGTTAAGGGAAAGAGAGAACAAACGAGATTTGATTAGGCAGTTCCCCAATCATCCTCGCTTTGGATACCTCTGCCCCCAATTCCACAATTGGAATTGAGATATATATATATATATATAGCTGTTGCAAATTGTTTATTACAAGAGAAAACTATGAACATCCAAACCCTCGAACGTCTTCGATCGTTGATGCAGAATTTTCTCTCCCCTTGATCCAAGATGAATCAAGTGCTTCGAATATGGTTGATCCAATTACCGTCCTATGCTACTAAACCGAAAGAAACCACCGTTCTTCAGTTACCTTCACTCGATCAATTGCAATCTACCAAGAATTCGAACCCAAACCTCTCTTCTATGATTCTTCGAATACAGCTACTAAACCGAAACAATTGCGCAAACCTTCGGTTACCTTCGCCCGAACAAATCCCTGTAGAACGAAACGGTTTGTGCAAAAACCCCCAAAATCCCTTTGATTCTTGGAGGATAAAACCTAGGGTTTTATTCAAGAAACACCTACCAAAATCTCAACCCAGAAATGAAGATCATACACGTCCAAATTCTAAACCTTATCACTTCAAAACAATGAACAACACAAACAAAAATGATTATGTGTAATTGTTTGTTTACTCACTGAAGAAGATGAAGATGAAGAGAAATATTGATATCTATTTTCACGTTTCTTGTTGTTGATGAAAAAAAGAGCTAAAATGATATATATATATATATTATCCTAGACAATACAATAGAAATAATAGAGTTTTAAAATGAATAACACAACAAAATTTTGGTGACATTCAGCAAACGGTCGACCTATACAGATGGTATAGTCGACCTGAGCAAGGCAGCGCGCTCACTGCGCAAAACTGCACGTTATGCGTCGACCGAACCAGGGCTATGCGTCGACTCATAGCTCCCAGTTTTGGACAGATACAAATGCAGGATGTATGAGTCGACCTGAGCATACCCGCAACACTCAGTTTTTGACAGATACAAATGCAGGATGTATGAGTCGACCTGAACAGGGTTGTGAGTCGACTCACACCATTCAAACATGCAAAAATCACATTTTTTACTTTCCTAAAGGTGTTTAACCATATCTATTGCACCTAGAACATTGCCAACATGACCAAACATTCTTAGAACACATAATGTGCATTCATGTGAATTCTATATGTGCTAAACATGATAGTTTCCATATCTAATGCACCTAGAACATTGCCAACATGACCAAACATTCTTAGAACACCTAATGTGCATTCATGTGAATTCTATATGTGCCAAGCATGATAGTTTCCATATCTAAAGCACCTAGAACATTGCCAACATGATCAAACATTCTTAGAACGCCTAATGTGCATTCATGTGAATTTTATATGTGCTAAGCATGATAGTTTTGACATCATTAAAA
The DNA here is from genome assembly GCA_022829125.1 of Lathyrus tuberosus. NCBI lineage: Eukaryota > Viridiplantae > Streptophyta > Magnoliopsida > Fabales > Fabaceae > Lathyrus > Lathyrus tuberosus. The sequence continues at coordinate 5,620,173 of JALAZF010000389.1, read as the reverse complement.
TCAAGTACATAGAGAGAAACTTCCCTCACATACTCCCCCTTTTTGATGATGGCAAAACGGTCAAACTGAGGTAGTATCCTCCCCCTGACTTTATGCATCCACTATTGTTTGATCATCTCAATACCTGTTAATACCTGTTATTTCCCATTTCTTCTCCCCCTTTGACAACATCAAAAAGAGAGAAAGATAAAGTATCAAGAATAGAAAATCGAGAGCTGCATTTTTAACGAATTGCAATGAATAACCATTAACACACAACCACATATAATGCAAGTTAATGAACATAATGTGGATAAATAAACATGCACACACATAGAACAAACATCCATATGAACAATATGTGCTCAAAATGCAATAAACATCAAGTTTAAGGTACTTAACATGGCACAACATATGTTAAACATCTATGAATCGGAATGATATTACCTTGATCACCATTGACGATAGGAGCCCTCACATATAGCCAAATATCTGTTTACATTGTTAGATAAAAGAATAAACAAGCATGTATATATATGTGAAGATCACTATATTAAAGGATTATCAGACACGATCCAAGATGTCGAGAATGACAAGTTCCCTACAGATGTGAAAGAAAGGCTCTGTAGCTAATGGCTTTGTAAAAATATCAGCAAGTTGATTTTTAGTGTCAACGTGCTAAAAAATTACATCACCTTTCTCTACACGATCCCTAAGAAAATGATGGCGTATTTCGATATGCTTGGTGCGTGAATGCAATACGGGGTTCTTAGTTAGATTAATCGCACTAGTGTTATCGCAAAAAATTTGAATACGCTCAAGTTTGAAATTGAAATCAAGCAATTATTGTTTAAGCCATAGGACTTGAGCACAACAACTACCGGAGGCAACGTATTCCGCCTCGGCTGTTGACAAAGCAACGGAAACATGTTTCTTGCTATGCCAACTCACCAAGGAATTTGCAAAAAGGTGACACGTGCCACTAGTACTTTTCCTATTCAGCTTGCACCCAGCAAAGTCGGAATCGGAGTAGGCAACTAAGGAACAAACACTACCTTTAGAATACCACATCCCATACTTTGGAGTACCAGAGAGATATCAAAGTATGCACTTAACTGCCTTTAAGTGGGATTCCTTGGGATGTGCCTGATACCTTGCACACATGCATACACTGAACATAATATTGGGACGTGATGCGGTAAGATAGAGAAGGGATCCTATCATACCTCTATACCTTTTTACCTCTACATCTTTACCATTCTCGTCACAATCAAGGTTCGCACTAGTCGACATTAGAGTATCTATTTCTTTTCAGTTTAGCATATTGAAACGTTTTAGAAGCTCAAGACAATATTTCGTTTGACTCACGAATGTGCCCTCTTCGAGTTGTTTGATTTGCAATCCGAGGAAATAGTTGAGCTCCCCCATCATGCTCATTTCAAACTCCCCCTGCATCAAACTAGAAAACTCCTTGACCAAGGTCATGTTAATAGACCCAAAAATGATATCGTCAACGTAAATTTGTACACAAATTAAATGTTTTCCTTGACGTTTAATGAAGAAAGTCGTGTCAACCTTTCCTCTTGAAAACCCTTGATCAAGTAAAAATTTGCTTAGACGTTCATACCAAGCCCTAGGGGCTTGTTTAAGTCCGTACAAAGCTCGTTTAAGTTTATAGACATGATCAGGATATTCGTGGGATTCAAAACCCGGAGGTTGGGCTACATAAACCTCTTCATTTATGTATCCATTAAGGAACACACTTTTAACATCCATTTGGAATAATTTGAAGTTCTTTGTGCAAGCATAGGCAAGTAGAAGGCGTATAGCCTCGAGTCGGGCAACCGGCGCATAAGTTTCCTCATAGTCGATCCCTTCCTCTTGATTATAGCCTTGCACTACAAGCCTTGTTTTGTTACGCGTTATTACTCCATTTTCATCAAGTTTATTCCTAAACACCCATCGAGTGCCGATTACTCGATGATCTCGCGGAGGGGGACAAGGTCCCAAACCTCATTTCTCCTGAATTGATTTAGTTCATCTTGCATTGATAGAAACCAATGCTCATCGAGTAACGCCTCCTTAGCGTTTTTAGGTTCAACTTGTGACACAAAAGCAGAGTAATAGCAAAAATTACTATGTTTAGAGCGAGTAGTTACTCCCTTATAGATATCACCGAGAATGTTGTCAATTGGATGGTCTTTTGACGAATTCCAAGCTGGAGGAAGTTCATCTTCATCAGCATGATGATCATCCTCACTTTTCACTAGTTGGTGATCCTTTTCCTCCTCAATATGCACTGCTTCAGGCTGATCAATTCCCTTATCAGTGTCCTTGAGTATGTCTTCAGTAGGTACACCTGCACCATGAAAAGAACTACCTTCTCCGACATTTCTCGGATAAGACTCATCAAAGGTAACATGAACTGACTCTTCAACTACACGTAACCTCTTATTATAAATTCTATACGCTTTACTTGACTGAGAGTATCCAAGAAAAATACCCTCGCCGGCCTTGGCATCAAACTTACCAAGAGTCTCTTTTCCATTGCTTAACACAAAGCATTTGTAACCAAATACATGAAGCTGAGAGATGTTTGGCTTACGCCCTTTTAAAAGCTCATACGGTGTCTTGTTTAGAATAGGCTGGATGAGCACCCTATTCAAAACATAACAAGTCGTACTTATGGCGTCGACCCAAAAGTATTTTGGTAATCCACTATCACTGATCATAGTCCTTCCAAGATCCTCCAAAACTCTATTTTTACGTTCCACTACCCCATTTTTTTGAGGGGTACGTGGTGCGGAAAAATTATGATCAATTCCGTTGGAATCACAAAATGCTTCAAACAAATGGTTTTCAAACTCACCCCCATGGTCACTTCTAATTGACCCAATGAGTGTGTTTAACTTGTTTTGAGATAACTTAGCAAATCGTTCAAAGGCCAAAAAGGTATCACTCTTATTTGGTAGGAATATAGTCCAGCAAAACCTAGAAAAGTCATCGACTATTACAAAACCATAATAGTTACCACCTAGGCTTTTAACCCTAGATGGTCCAAAAAGGTCCATATGGAGGAGCTCAAGGGGTCTCATAGTTGAAACGATGCTTTTAGATTTAAATGAGATCCTTGTTTGCTTCCCCATTTGGCACGCATCACAAAGAAGATCCTTTGTGAATTTGATTTTGGGCAAACCGATGACTAGGTCTTTTGAGACTATTTTGTTGAGCAAATCAAAGCTGATGTGAGCCAACCGTCTATGCCACAACCATGAATCTTCATTCAAGGTGACTAGACATTTTTCTCCATTCAACGATACTTCATCTAAGTCTAGCATATAGACGTTGTTCACCCTCAAGCCCTCAAACACATTCTTTTTGTCACTATCTTAAACTATGCAATAATCCTTTGAAAAATATACTTTATAATTCTTGTCACGTAGTTGACTAATGCTTAAAAGGTTGTGTCTAAGGCCTTCCACAAGAAGTACATCAGAGATAGTAGTAGATGAGGGGTTACCTACACTACCTTTACCAAGTATCTGTCCCTTGTTGTTATCTCCGTAGATGACAAACCCGTTTTTCTTCGCCACAAAGTCTATAAAAAGAGATATGTCTCCGGTCATATGTCTCAAGCAACCACTATCCAGAACCCATCTCTTTTCGGTGGTCTCAAGACTTTGTACCTACAAAAACAATCAAGGGAGAGTAGGTACCCAATTCTCATTGGGTCCTTTAAGGTGAGTGAAACCAAGACCGCACTTGGGCAACCATTGGTAGATGCCTTTAGGAACAAGAAACCTCCTGAAGAGGCATTTTGCAATAGTATGACCAGGCTTACAACAATAAAGACAATTACGGTTCATTTGGAATTTACCTTTGCTATCACTATCTCGAATCACATAGGTATACTTTTGATATGGGTTATTCATACTCTCACGAAAATATGCTCGATCGATAGCAAACGTAACTTTTGGCTTAAGAGCCTTTTCCAATTTAGCCTTGAGGGTTCTCACCTCTCGTTGCCAAATGTGACAAGTGTCACAACCCCAATTGATCCAAGAGGCAGGGTCCTCTTCAACCTTGGCTTTTTATGTGTCCACTATAGAGTTTTTGAGGGCTTCCAATTCCTTTTCGGAATCGGAAACCTTCTTCTCCAAATACATGAAAATCTTTTTATTTAAGGCTAAACGTTGAAATGCTTCCTTAGCCTCATAGTGTAACATGTCAAAAGCCTTTTGTAACTCTAAATGTGACATAGTATTAACATGATCATATTTAGAATGCTTTACCTCTTTTGCTTTGTTGTGGTGTGCCATAAGACAAAAGTTAACGGATTCACTTTCGTCACATGAGGAATCATCTTTCTCCGACTCGCTATCGCTTTCCCAAGCGATGTATGCTCGTCGAGACTTGTTCGAATTTTTTTTAGCAACTCTTGTCATTATCCTTATCTTTGTCTTTCTTTAGGGATGGACAATCCGGCTTGTAGTGCCCGAATTTTCCACAGTTGTAGCACGTCCCTTTTACCTTGCCATTTTTATTTCCTTCGCTTCTAGATTGCTTCCTAAACTTGACTAGATTTCTATCCGAGTGTTGAATATCATTCTTACGAACATATCTATTATACCTCTTCACAAATAAGCCCATATCATCACCGGATTCTTCATCTTTGTCATTATTGGCTTCATCATCACTTAGCTCTTGATGTGTGGACTTTGAACAAGAAGCCTTAAGAGCTATCGACTTCTTCTCCGTATCTTTTGCCTTTTCTTTCTTGATACTCTTTTCATGTTTATCCAAGCTAATGAGCACTTGCTCGTGCTCATCGAGTTTACCAAAGAGTGTTGTGAGGTCTAGTGTAGCAAGGTCGTTGGCCTCCTTGATAGCGGTGACCTTCGGTTGCCATTCCCTGTTAAGACACCTCAGAATTTTGTTAGTAGCAACCTCATTTGGAATTGGTTTACCAAGAACATGCAGTTTGTTGATAATATGAGTAAATAGTTTTTGCATATCCGTAATGGTTTCCCCTTGCTTCATGTAAAACAAATCAAACTCTTGCGTTAGTGTTTAATACGAGCCATCTTAACATCATTAGTGCCTTCGTTAGCTACTTGTAAAGCGTCCCACATGGCTTTGGCCGTTTCACAATGGGAGACTCGATAATACTCGTCAACTCCCTAGGAGGAGATGATTGTATTACAAGCCTTCCAATCATAACTATACTTTTTCTCGTCCTCCTCACTCCATTGGTATTCGGGTTTAGGAACGACAATGCCTTCCGCATTTGTCATAGTAATTTGCATTGGACCGTTTAAAATAATGTTCCAAACCTTCCGATCTATGGAATTAATATGAACGTGCATACAATCCTTCCAGTAGCTGTAATTATCGCCTGTAAAAACTGGAGCTCTCTTATAAGCTCCTTTAGGTTCGTTTTCCATGATCCAAGAAGTTTTACCGAAGCACCAGAATTAACCGGAGCTCGTGATACCACTTGTTAGATGATGTTTAACAGAAGCAACCATTGGATAGAACGTCTACAACGAACCTTCTACTAAAAGGATCAGATATGCACGAATATATCGAGAATGAGTATGGAAGAGAAAAATTCAATTTGATTACTACACTTAAAAACGCAGTCAACAAAGTATCGCTTGCTTGATGTTTAATCCAAACTAATGAGGTAAAGTGATAAGCAACTAAAAGCAATGCGTTCGATTTTTGCTTTGAAACAAATTATCAAACACCTAGTGTGCGTAAACACACTAAGTGCAGCATTTCTATGAAATGTAATATAGAGCTGCTCCAAGATACAATTCAAGGAATTTATATCAATTTAACAAATAGTTTCTCAACTCGAAATTACACTACGACTGAAATTTCGATAAATTGCGACTTCACAAATTTGAACAAACTGGAATGTAAAAGAGTTAAGGGAAAGAGAGAACAAACGAGATTTGATTAGGTAGTTCCCCAATCGTCCTCGCTTTGGGTACCTCTGCCCCCAATTCCATAATTGGAATTGATATATATATATATATATATATATATATATATATATATATATATATATATATATATATATATATATATGTAGCTGTTGCAAATTGTTTATTACAAGAGAAAACTATGAACATCCAAACCCTCGAACGTCTTCGATCGTTGATGAAGAATTTTCTCTCCCCTTGATCCAAGATGAATCAAGTGCTTCGAATATAGTTGATCCAATTACCGTCCCACGCTACTAAACCGAAAGAAACCACCGTTCTTCGGTTACCTTCACTCGATCAATTGCAATCTACCAAGAATTCGAACCCAAACCTCTCTTCTACGATTCTCAGAATATAGCTACTAAACCAAAACAATTGCGCAAACCTTCAGTTACCTTCGCCCGGAGAAATCCCTGTAGAATGAAACGGTTTTTGCAAAAACCCCCAAAATCCCTTTGATTCTTGGAGGATAAAACCTAGGGTTTTATTCAAGAAACACCTACCAAAATCTCAACCCAGAAATGAAGATCATCCACTTCCAAATACTTCCAAATTCTGAACCTTATTGTAGCGCGGTTTTTGTGGTTTCGAATCACTATCGCTTTGGTACTACAGTTTGATTCATTTTTAATGCCTTTGAAGCTGATGAAGGAAGGGAAATATATCTCTCCAACTAACCCTGCTTGCAAACTGAGGTTAAACAGTCAAAACTATTGGTTTACAGATGCAACTTTAGTTCGTGGGTCTCTCTCTGCTTATTTTGTTCAGAACGAAATACCGGGATTGTTCATGGGGAATTTGTTGGGATACTGCGCTAGATTGGCTGGAGGTAGGGGACTTTGGGATTTTTTGATTAGTGTGCTCGCTAAGATTCTTTGCCAATCTTATGCCCACGTATTCCCGGGATAGGGAAATCAGAGCGATCGTAGTTCCTCCTATTCTATGGGAGGAAAGGGTGTTTTGGTGTCTTGTTCAAAGCTCAAGACATGAAGCTAAAGGTGGTTTGTATCTTGTTCAAAGCCCAAGATGTGAAGCTGAAGGGTCTATTTGTATCTTGTTCGAAGCCCAAGATGTGAAGCTAAAAGGTTGTTGACTTTAGAGAGAATTTGTCATCTCTAAAGGGGTCTGTTTGTCACAATTGTTGGATGACTGATTATAAAGGAGAATTACTTTAACTGGGATATGCGAATCCAGCAATGCCATAATTTCCTTTATAGGTGATTTTCAACCTGAAGGAGAAGACTTTAACTCAGTTTAGAGCAATGCCATCTTTCCTTAGGAATTTCTCATGCTAAAAGAGGGATAGTGGCGTGGATGTAAATAATCCAGAGGCTTGTCGCTTACAGCAATTAGACGAGGGAAAATGAGTTATTGATGTTTATATACTGTGAGCAAGGCACATATTTTGATGCTAACAGGTTGATTGACCCAACCCAGGTTTTCTTATACAAAGCCTAAGAGGAGGCTATTGGCCCAACAAGAGGGTGTTTTTATGTGTCTCGTACGAATCCCGAGAGAGAGGCTAAAAGGATTGACTCAATAAGAGCGTATTTTATACTCAACAAGAGAGTGTTTTTGTATCTCATACGAAGCCCGAGATGGAGGCTGAAGGGGATTGACTCAACAAGAGAGTCTTTCATACTCAACAAGAGAGTGATTTGGTATCTTGTACGAAGCCCGAGAGGGAGGCTAAAAATGTTTGACTCAACAAGAGAGTCTTTTATACTCAACAAGAGAGTGATTTGTATCTCGTACGAAGCCCGAGATAGAGGCTAAAGAGGTTAGCTCAGCTGGGGAGAATCATTGTACAAAGCCCAAGAGGAGGCTAGGGTTACTATTTCAGTTGAGTGACAGGTCCAGCATGTTGGTTAAAAGAGAAAATCAGTTCTTATATGGGTAATGTTGTACTCATGGATTTGATATGAGGACCGGGATTATTTCCTGTTCTTTAAGGAAACGGAGAATCCGAAGGGTATTGAGACTGCCCAAGTCTACAAGTGTTTTTTCCTATTTTTGAAAGGAACTTGAGAATGTCTTCGAGACTCAAAGAGATTAGACTGTCCAAGTCTAGAGTTTTATCTTTTGTACTATGCTTAAGAGAGATCCAGAGACAGTATGTTCGCGGTAGGAAGATCTAGACTCTTTGAAATACTGTTCTATTAAGATGACTAATTTCTGTTCCTATACCTTTAAGAGGTCGTCGGGACAATTTGTACGAAGCCCAAGAGGAGGCGAGAAAAACTTTTAAGAAGCCGAAGGGACAATTTGTACGAAGCCCAAGAGGAGGCTATCTTCTCGGAGGAAGAATCATTATACGAAGCCTAAGAGGAGGATGTGAAAACTTCTAAGAAGCCGACGGGTCCTTGTACAACGCCCAAGAGGAGGCGGGGATGCTTTTAGGAAGCCTGTGGGTCCTTGCACTAAGCCCCAGAGGAGGCTTATGAACAGTTCCAGAAGGGGTTTCACTTGGAACATTGGCCTTCTGTATATGAACTATTCAAGGGGGAGATTTCTTAGATCTAGCTATCTAAAATTATTGTAAAAGAAAATTCTCATGGTTTAGGTTATTTTGAAATATCCTGGAGAACGTCGGATGTAAGGAGACGAGGTTTTGTCTAGTTCTAGACGTAGTTGCCGGGGAAACTCTAAATATCTATACTTGTATTACACAGTCGATATGAGTTTATGAAAGAAGACTTACAGTGAACCAGCCCCACAATACAGTTATATACATATGAAAGCGGTAAATGAAAGCGGGTAAAGACTTACTCGGTTGTAGAGCTTCCATGCTATTTGGTTAGTTGTTCAACAAAGAAATTGAAAATAACAGTATGTTACAAAATCAAAGGAGAAAGTGTTTTTGAAAGGAAAATTGGGGCTTACAGCTCAAGGAGAGGCCCAGGGTTTTATCAGTGATCGCAGTGTCGTTTTGTACAAGGACTTATACAAGTGACTGAGGCCCAAGAAAGATTTTTTGTACAAGGGGATGGGGCTTACACTTTCTCAAGAGGCCCAAAATGATTAAAAGTGAACAAAGATGGGTCTTATAGCTCAAGGAGAAGCCTAATGGTTTATTTTGAAAAGGGCGACGATCGCGCCGAGGTTTTGAAAACACCGTGGGTCTTATACAATGATTGAGGCCCAAAAGTTTTTGGTTTCAAAAGGGGATTGGGTCTTACACTCTATTAGAGGCCCAAAATAATTTTGAATGGGTCTTATAGCTCGACGAGAAGCCCAGGTGGTTTGTTTTAAACGAGCGATGATCACACCGAACTTTTGAAATACAACGGGACTTATACAACATTTGAGGCCCAAAATAAGTTTGTATTTACAAAGGATTGGGTCTTACACTCTATTAGAGGCCCAAAAATGTTTTTAAAAGGTTTGATGAGGGTTAAATTAATCAAAACCCTAATTTGTTTCCAAAATGTATTTTAATTGAATAAAAAATTCAATTAAAATGATCAAAATTGTTTAACATGTGGAAAACAAATTTTGATCTTGGATTAATGTTTCAAAAATCATGTTTTGACCTACAAAATGATTAGAAATCATTAAAATTTGCAAAATCAAGAAGGAAAAAAATATTTTAAATGTCAAAAACAATTAAAATATCAATTCTTTGCAAAAATATCAATTATATGAAATAAATAATATTTTTGGGATTTTTTGGTAAAATAAAGTATTTTAACATTTTTGTGAATTATTAAAAAAAGAATCAAGTCAAAATCATTAAAACTCAGAGAGAACTTAATTTTTGAATCAATTAAATAAAATCACAAAATTCAAATATTCAAATATTTGAAAAAGGGTGCCAAGAACATGGCAAGAACACGCGCCCTTCCTCTGTTTCTGCAGATTTGCGTTTTCTATCCAATCTCATTGAATACTTGATTATATCATGCAATCTACATATAAATCTACTCGTTTCAACCTCACGATCATGTCTATGGTCTTTAATTTCATTCATTTTAAGCATGGAATAAGAAATCAAATAGAAACCTCAAGAACCCTAAATTCTGCATGAAGGTTCAGAAATTCCATACACGATTCATACAAAGCAATTGATTGAGGGTAAACACTCTATGCATGATTATGAACATATGGCCAAATTATTGTGCAGCAAAAAATGCATGGATCATAAAGTTAGAAGAGCTCATGCTCACCTCTTGCAGCTGGTGATCGTGTTTTGGGTTAGAGGTCTTACAGCTAGGTTCCAATGATCTGGATAGCTTCCCTAGGTGCCATGGAGTGTGTCTGGATTCTTGGAATGAATTGAAATGATATGGAACTTGAGATGGCACCCCAACTGCAAATCTGTCAAAGGCTTGAGCAATTGGCCAGTGATTTGGTGATTTTGGCGTTCCAGATGTTATGTGAGTGTTTGGATCACTTTTATATGATGTTTATGAGGTGTGTGTGTATGATTGGTTTGGTTTGAATTGCTCTCAAACTCAAAACCCAATAGTAACTTGCTTTGGAAGGCAAATTTGGAAGTGAGAAGGTGATTTTGAGGAAAGCATCTGTTTGATGGCTTTGGTCTACTCAAACTGAGCACAAATGAGCTCTATTTATAGTAGATCAAGTTTGTTTTGGGGTCAATAGTGAATGGCAACTGCAGCAGAGGTTTGGCCAATGTTGATCAATAGGAATCCAAGTCTCCTCTAGCCATTGACTAGAGGTTAGAGCACAGAGCTGTGGTTCCCTAGTTGTTGGATCATTCTTGACTGAATTCAGTTGCAAATGTGTCAGTCCATGCCACCTTGGTGCATCCATTAAATGCTCCAATCCAAAATTGGAGTCTTGTCCCTCTTTTAGGGATTTCTAGGTTTGGCATGCTACTTCTTGTTCCAAAGACTTTGGAGACTTGGATCAGTGTTTGTTCCCTTTAGATTTGATCCTTAGATGTGTCCAAAGTGATGGCAAGGCTTGGAATTATCTGATTTTGCCAAATCGAGCAAAATTACAAAATTCTGCCTAGCCTTGGCAGTTTTCAGCATGGCATATTGCCATTATCATATCTCATGGCTCAAGTGGAATTCGATGGAGTTCTTGGCCATTTTGGAAAGCCCTCATATGATACAATAACTGTTTGATCATAATTGGTTTTGATACTTTTTAGATCCAAGTGAAAAATTCCCCTACATTTGGAAAAAAAGTGAAGGCAGATTCTGACTTAGTGAAAATTTCACTAAGTGTTGGAAAAAAGTGACATTTTCACTTTTCTTGATTTTGACCATTCCATAACTTGAAATCCATGGGGAATTGGAATGAGTGGTAGTTGAAGCTTTTTTAGAGGGCCATGAGAGCTACAAATCCAGCTTTGGATGGGGAAAAATGGCTTTGTGGTTTAGGAGTTATGATCCTCCAAAGTTGGCACCCTAAGCACTTTGTTCCATAACTTAGAAAATTTTCTAAGTTTTTTATGGTTACCCCTTTTACAAGTTATCCCACTTTTCTTGATTTTTCTTGATGAATGATGAATCCAATCATACATTAACATCATTTTGGGGTCAAAGAACCATAATTGTGAAAAATCTCAAAAAGTCAAAGTTTGACTTTTGTGCACAGTTGACTTTTTGTCAGATAAATTCTAAACTGTCCGATCCTCTATGAAATCAAGTCCTTGACCTAAATAAAACTTGATGGATTGATTTCATAGGTGTCATGTCTTTGGTTTTGGGAGCATGTCCTGGTCAAAAGTCAAAGATCCAGTTGACTTTTTCCGCGAAACCCTAACTGTGGTTCTGATGAAATTGAAACTTGTTGCTCAAGCTTCTTGGCTCTATCCATTGTTACAAATGGACCAATGTGGTGTGTCAGGGACCCTCAAATCATCTCTTGAGGTCTTGGCTCATGATTTGTCCCAAAAGTCAACTTAGGGGTGAATTAGGTCAAGAAACCCTAATTCCTGATTTTTTTGATGAATGCATCCCCTGAGGCTAAATTGACTTGATGATTGGGTTCATGGGATCCCTTGGAGCATCATAGGTTATGCTTTGAAGCATTGGCTCATGCCCAGAGGAAAATTTCCATCTGGAGGCCCTGGTCGACCAAACCCTAATTTGGTGACACTGGCGATCTTAAGGCTTGATCCACCTAGAAGGGAGAAGCCTTATGCTTAATCCTTGAAGTGGGAGTCCTCTTGATCCTTTGGGGATGTTTGAGAGGCTAGACAAGTTAAAGATCATGTCATTTCTTGAATGATCCTTTGTCTAAGAGCTCTGAGAGGGCTTGAAACCCTAAGTCTGATTGTAGTGGATGCTCACCCATCTTTTGGGAGACTAATAGTTCATCCATATTGTGATGATGATTTGCACAATGATGGGAAATCTTAGTGGTAAAAATTTGGGGTATGACAGATGCCCCTATTTAATCTTCTTGGACCCGAAGGTGTGAATGGCGAAGGTATTCGGGCATTCGGGGTGCAAGAGGATTAAATATCGGAATACCCGAAAATTTGATGGTGGTTAAGAATGGTAGTTCACACATCCTTCTTCTTTTTCTAAGCAATGATGCTTAGAAACGATAAAAACTTCCCCTCGATCCTGGTCTTCAGCCAAGGAACTGGTCTCAGTTTCTGAAATAAACTTCCCCTCGATCCTGGTTTCCTACCCAAGAACTGGTCTTAGTTTCTAAAATAAACTTCCCCTCAATCCTGGATTCCTACCTAGAAACTGGTCTTAGTTGCTGAAATGAACTTCCCCTCGATCCTGGTTTCCTACCAAGGAACTGGTCTTAGTTTCTTTTGTAAACTTCCCCTCGATCCTGGTTTCCTACCAAGGAACTGGTCTTAGTTTCTTTTGTCAATAAACTTCTTGACAAGGGACACTGTTTGTAGCGGTTTTTCCTCAAACTTCTCGCCGAATTTTCCTGGGGAGATGCCATATGATGGAAAAAATTTTGAGGTCAGACTTGTTGGGGGACCCATCCGTCTGAATTGTAGAGGTGTACAAACTTCTCTATTGGAGATGCCATTTGTCAACCCTTCTGAGGAAAACGGGTCTCTTGAGTGACTGTTTTCGTTTGGGGACGTTACATCATACTTTTCCTCGAGGTCTTCTTGGGGAAATGCCATATGATGTACCCCAATTTTGAGGTGTTGATGACCTTTTTGTCAGCGGATCTTTCAGAGAAAAACTGCTGTACTGCCGAATCCCTGATTAAGAGGCTTTCTTTGGGGATTTTCCTTAATCCGGGAAAACGAAGATATCATCTTCAATGGTAAAGAGTGATGTTTTTCGGAAGCTCTCTGGCTCTTCAGAGGTTCAAGTTATCAAAGTGGTCAAAGAACCACCTTCAATCCAGAAATAAACTGGAGGAGAGATCGGTTAGATGATTCATTTCCTAACGAGGAAAGAACTGACGACTCGATTGAGAGGACTCTTATCACTAGGGAACAAGACCGACTAGAGTGATAGTGATGCAATATGAATATGAATGTAAATCAATAATGCATGACGTATGTATGTGTATGCCGACAAAGCTGACGCGACATATAGACTAGTAGATGAACACGACTGGATACTCGGCCACAGTGGGGGATGAAAAGTATCACTGGTTCACGATAGCAATTCTGCCTTGCTTAGGAGAGATAGCCCCTGTCGGGAGCTATGTTGGTCGGGCTTTGGAGATAAGAACTCTGTCGGGGGTATCAGATGGGAAAGTCGCATCTGATACAGCTGATCCTTCATTCAGGCGCACTGGCTTAGAAGGAGTACTTTGATTCTGCACTTTGAAGCTCGATTACTTTTGGCGAAGCGATCGATGTTCTTTTGATGTTCAACAGTCAAAAGAAATTGCCATCTTTATTTTAAAAGCAGAAAAATTTTGACAAGTAAATTCATTTTTGTTTCGTTTCAAGAATCGCTATTCATGTTAAAATGTCGTTCTGTAAAGCTAAAACAAATAAGAGTTGCAAACAAAAGCACAAGGGCTCAAATTTTATTGATAGGATGGAAATCAGCCAAACTCGTGATTCCATAGAGTATTTACAAAGTTAGAAAATGGTAATTTAAGGGAAAAGGGCTACATTGAAACATAATGACCACTATCCTTCTACCAACTTTGAATTCTGGACATCCTGAGCTTCTGTTGAAGATGACCTTGACTGGAGTTTTCCTGACCAATGGCATTACTGCTGCTGAGGGATTTGCCCCTTTGTTGAACATAGTTACTTGCCATTATCCCTAATTTTTGCCTGGATTGTACTGTGATGTTTCCAATCCACCGGGATGATTTTTGATCGTGTCTCTAATTTTTGTCTGGACCGCCCTTTCGGGTTTTTAATCCACCGAGACGTTTTTTTTTAGTTTAGGCGAAGTATTTCTTCACTACGTCAACATTCGTGGGGTAGGCAAGTTCCTCTCCGTCCATGGTTGCGAGTCTCAGGGCACCGCCTGAGAAAGCTTTCTTGACCACATAGGGGCCATCATAATTCGGAGTCCACTTGCCCCGGGAATCAGTGAGAAATGATTGTATCTTTTTTAGAACAAGGTCTCATTTCCTGAAGACGCGAGGTCAAACCTTTTTGTCGAATGCCCTCTTCATTCTTTGCTGATACAACTTACCATGGCATATTGCCGTGATTCGCTTTTCTTCGATCAGATTCAGTTCATCGTACCGACTTTGGCACCATTCAGCTTCTGTAAGCTTAGCTTTCATCAATACCCGGATTGATGGGATCTATACTTCTATGGGGAGCATTGCCTCCATGCCATATACTAGAGAGAAAAGGGTTGCCCCTGTTGAAGTGCGGACAGATGTGCGATAACCGTGAAGAGCAAAGGGTAGCATCTCGTGCCAGTCTTTGTCGGTTACAACCATCTTCTGAACAATCTTCTTGATGTTCTTGTTAGCCGCTTCTACTGCTCCGTTCATCTTGGGTCGGTAGGGAGATGAGTTATGGTGTTCGATCTTGAACTCTATGCACAACTCTTTCATAATCTTGTTGTTCAAGTTAGATCCATTATCCATAATGATCTGGCTTGGAACACCATAACGGCAGATGATATTATTTTTGATAAATTAGACTACCACTTGTCGGGTTACATTGGCGTATGACACTGCTTCGACCCATTTGGTGAAATAGTCAATGGCTATCAGGATGAACCGAAGTCCATTTGAAGCTTTGGGATCAATAACGCCAATCATGTCAATTCCCCATACGGAAAAAGGCCATGGGGAAGAAAGAACTTTGAGATATGTAGGCGGTACATGGATTTTGTCTGAGTATATCTGACACTTGTGACATCTCCTCATGTACTTGTAGCAGCTAGATTCCATTGTCAACCAGTAATACCCTGCTCTTAGAATTTTTCTCGCCATTGTATGTCCGTTGGCATGAGTGCCAAAGGACCCTTCGTGAATTTCTTTTATCAGCATGTCTGCTTCTGGTCTGTCGACGCATCGGAGCAAGACCATGTCAAAGTTCCTCTTATAGAGTGTATCACCGCTCAGGAAGAAACTGCCTGCTAGCCTTCTGAGGGTTTTTCTATCTTTCCTGGATGCCCCAGGTGGGTACTCTTGTTTCTGAAGGAAGCATTTGATATCGTGATACCAAGGTTTGTCGTCTATGACTTCTTCAATCGTGAAGATGTAAGCGGGCTTTTCAAGGCGCATTATGTCAATCTTAGGTAGGTCATTCCATTGACCTACACTAATCATGGAAGAGAGAGTGGCTAATGCATTAGCCATGTGATTCTCCTAACGAGGGATATGATGAAACTCGACTCTGTTGAAGAAGGGTAACAACCTTCTTGCGTAATCTTTGTAAGGAATCAATCCTGATTGGTATGTGTTCCAATCTCCTTTGATCTGATTGATGACCAAAGCTGAGTCGCCATATACATCCAAGTTTTTGATCCTTAAGTCGATCGCTTCTTCGAGACCCATAATACAAGCTTCGTATTCGGCCTCGTTATTTATGCACTTGAATGTAAGTCTGGCGGTGAAAGGAATGTGGTTACCCTGAGGTGTTATGATGATTGCCCCAATTATGTTTCCATAATGATTGAAAGCTCCGTCAAAAATAAGTCCCCATTGGGAATTTGGTTCTGGCCCTTCACTGGGTAGCGGTTCATCGCAGTCTTTCATTTTTAGATACATGACATCTTCGTCTGGGAAGTCAAATCCGACTGATTCCTGATCGTCAATCGGTTGATGAGCCAAATGATTGGCTAAAATACTCCCTTTAACGGCTTTCTGAGCGTGGTACTCTATGTCATATTCTGATAACAACATCTTCCAACGGGCAATCCTTCCCGTGAGAGCAGGTTTTTCAAATACATACTTGATTGGATCCATTTCGGAGACCAACCAAGTAGTGTGACGAATCATGTACTGGCAAAGACGTTTGGCTGACCACGCCAAAGCGCAACAAGTTTTCTCAAGCATAGTGTACCGAGTCTCGCAGTCGGTGAATTTCTTGCTCAAATAGTAGATGGCAGACTCTTTTCTTTTTGTTTCATCTTGTTGGCCAAGTACACAACCCATTGAGTCTTCCAAGACTGTTAAATAGATGATCAGCGGTCTTCCTTTCACTGGAGGTGATAGAATCGACGGGTTTGATAGGTATTCCTTGATACTGTCGAAGGCGGTTTGGCAGTCTTCTGTCCAAATGCAGTCCTGATTCTTTTTTAGTAATTTGAAAATCGGCGCACATGTCGCGGTCATGAGGAATATGAATCTGGAGATGTAGTTCAAACGTCCCAGGAATCCCCTGACTTGTTTTTCAGTCTTTGGAGAAGGCATTTCTTGAATGGCCTTGACCTTGTCAGGATCAACCTCAATTCCTTTTTGGCTGACGATGAACCCTAAGAGTTTCCCTGAACGAACACCGAAGGTGCACTTATTGGGATTCAAGTGGAGTTTGTACTTTCGCAAACGCTCGAATAGTTTTGACAGGTGTGTCAGATGCTCCTCCTCTGTTTTAGATTTTGCAATCATATCATCGACATACACTTCGATTTCTTCATGTATCATGTCATGAAACAGAGTAGTCATGGCCCTCTAATAGGTTGCCCCGATGTTCTTCAAACTGAACGGAATTACCTTGTAACAGAAGGTACCCCAGGGGGTAATGAATGAAGTTTTCTCCATGTCTTTCGTGCCATTTTGATCTGGTTATAGCCCGAGAATCCATCCATGAAAGAGAAAACTTTGAACTTTGCTGTACTGTCTACCAGCATGTTAATGTGTGGTAAGGGAAATTCGTCCTTTGGACTAGCCATGTTTAGATCTCTGTAATCCACACACATTCTGACATTTCCTTCCTTTTTTGGAACTGGTACGATGTTGGCTAACCATTGAGGATATTCTGACGTAGCGAGGAAACCCGTGTCAATCTGTTTCTGTACCTCCTCTTTGATTTTGGTGGCCATGTCTGGGTGAGTCTGTCTCAACCTTTGTTTTACCGACGGACATTCTGATCTCAACGGTAGATGATGTTCCACGATGCTGGTATCCAACCCTGGCATGTCCTGATAGGACCAAGCGAATACATCGGGAAACTCTTTGAGAAGTTTCGTCAAACTTTCTTTGACAGTTGGACTGAGCAGTGCCCCAATCTTGACTTCTTTTCTCTCTTCTTCCAATCCTAAGTTGACTGTTTCCAACAACTCTTTGTGAGGCTCAATGGACCTTTCCTCTTGTCCAAGTAATCGGGAGATCTCCTCTGGAATTTCTTTGTCATCATCTTCTTCAGCCTCAAATACCGGGAATTCAAAGTTGGGAGAAGGCATTGGATCATATGTTTCAACGAGGTTTAAAACAAGCAATCTGCATGACGTGATGATTTGTGTTTAGAAGAGATAGAGAGAATGCAAGAGTTCGTGAAGTGTATTTTTTTTTTGAAAAACTGCTTGTTTATTATTATTTGTTTTTTAGGATTGCCATTTTCTGAAAAAAGCAAAAAGAGAAAAAAACAATTAATGCGGAAATTACAGAACGATGTTATTTTATTAATGAACAAGTCGATTCTTGAAACTACAGCCCTATAAAAAAAAACTCTGTCGCTTTGGGAAAAATGAAGAGGGATATTTACAGAAAGTGAGCCCTATCAAAACATCTGTTTCACCTGGGCAAGGTAAAAGGTTAAAGTAAAGATGGCAATTACTTAGACTTATGAATAATCTTCGGAACATCGACAGCAACCCATTGGCGTCGAACTCCTTGGTGAATCACAAAGTCTGGTACCTTCCTTGATTTGTCTTCAGAAATGACGCTGATTTTTGGTGGAGCTGGATCATAGGAATCTGTCTCCCAGGCAGAGTTGTCGTAGGAGGATTCCTCAGTTGTATTTTGCATAGTATTCGAACTCTCAGCTATATCTCCCCATCCAGTTGGCTGGATGTATTCGAGCCTGATACGAGAGCTTTCTGGAGCGGTGTACTTGACCTTGAAGTCGTATTTTCCACTCGGTTATCCCAAGGTGTCCCGCACTTCTTTGGAATTGGAGGAGTCATCCCTCTCGATGACCTTGACCTCGGGAAAAGCATAGTTAATGAATTCTAGTCCGACAAACATTGCGAATTCATCGTCGTGCTGGGTATTTTTAGGATAACCTAGGTATTGATCCCATGACATGGTGGGGACACAGGTATTCTTTTCAATGATGCTCAGCTGATTTTCATTGTTCGGCTGACTTTCTTGCCCCAAGTCTCCGGGATACGGCTGCCAGATAGGCAAGCCATCCATTGGGCCATAATAGTCGTGGTTAAAGTTGTATTTCTCAGAGTGTCTTCCTCTAATGAATTTGGCGGAGGCCGGCATCCTTCAGGATCACAATCTCCGTATATCATTTCGACATCTGACCTCGGTATAAATCTCGGACTCTGTGCGGGATAGCAAAAGGGAGTATGCGTTTCGCCCTGAGACGTATAACCGTCCTCGTTGAGATAGGACTTCCATTCTTCCTCCGTATCGGAGGAATCATCTTTATTAATGGTATGCACATCTTGAGTTACTGGTTGAAAGAAGCCTCCACTGTGGAAGAAGTTCTGAATGGGATGAAGACTTTCATCGTTAGCAGCTGTCTGGGTGCAGGTTGCAGAAAAACCACGACCCTTCTTTATTTTGTTATCAGTAGGAATGACAAGTTGTCCCCATCCTTTTGCATTGTTATTTTCGATCACTTCGAGAGCATCTCTGTAAGAGGAAATCGAGGTTCCTTTCTTTGATTGATTCTCATTGCTCACCGAAAGTGCTTGGAACTGAGTTCCAACAACCTCCTCGGGTTCTACACAAGTAGATGATGATAAGTTGCTCACGAGCAAGGCTTGTTCTCCACAAACCTTGACAAGTTGGCCGTTCTGGACAAACTTTAGATTTTGGTGGAGGGTTGAAGTGACCGCCCCAGCCTGATGTATCCAAGGTCTTCCTAATAAACAACTGTATGTTGCCCAGATGTCCATGACTTGGAAAGTGTGAGGACCAATAGTTATGGGAAGGTCAACTTTGCCGATAACCATTTTTCGGGTCCATCAAATGCTTTGACGACGACCTCGCTGGTTCTCATCGGAGGTCATTTGAATGATATTTGCATCAAAGTGGACTTCGGCATAACATTCAGGGCTGACCCTGTGTCTACCAGTACGTTGGCTAAAGCATCATCCTGGCAATTGACTGTAATGTTGAGCACCATGTTATGACGACGACCTTCTTCAGGTAATTCCTCATCACAAAATCCCAAGTTATTGCAGGAAGTGATGTTAGAGACAATGCTATCGAACTGTATGATTGTTACATTTTGTTCTACAAAGGCTTGCTCCAAGACTTTCTGTAGAGCCTCCCTGTGCGCTTCTGAACTAAGTAACAGTGATAATACCGAGATCTTTGAAGGAGTTTGTAACAGCTGATCAACAATGTTGTATTCACTCCTTTGGATGAGCTTTAGCATCTCATCATCGTTTTTTGAAAGGTCGGGATTACTGGATTGACCGACTGGTGGATTGGGAACTTCTGTCTGAGGTTCCTTTTCTTTGCTGGGTTCTCCAACTCCTCTGTTGAAGATTCTACCACTCCGTATTACTCAACTGATGTCTGCAATATTCACGACAGAGGGTAACGATATTTCCTTTCCATTCCCAATTGTTGTTGCACCGTATTTGTAAGGGATAGCCTTAGTTGATTCATACGGTAATGGTCCCGGCAGATAGATAACTATGGGAGCCTTCTGATTTTTCTGACCATCGTAAGTAATTTCGATCGGTTCCCGGTTAGGAACTCTCGACTCGTTAAGTAGAGGGATAATGGTACAAATATCCCTAGCCCTCTGATGATCAGAGATTACGACAACGTCCTCGATTTGATCAGCAAAGTATTTGACTGATCCAGAACTTGACCGTGGTTGAATCTCTTTGCGGTCCAACTGACTTTGAAGGGCTGCTCGCACGAGGTAGCATCCTTGATTATCCACTGAGCAAACTCCACACTGCTCATAGTTGTGTAGTGGCATCTGGCCACGTCCACTTTGAATACAGTGTAGCCTTACTAGATCTGTTTCCATCGACCGAACATCCTGACTTTGATATCTAGTAGGATTCCCGTTAGTGATACTGATTTGCTGGGTGTCTTCATCCATATAGATTCGAAGCCACCAGTGGTTCAACAAGTGCTGAAGTGTTTCCTGGACAAGGGCACAACCCTGATCATCTTCGCAACTCGCTTTACAGCCCTGATAATCATGTGATACCAGGAACCCGAGTCGAACCTGTTTAGCATGTAACTCCACCAGGCTGGTATTCATCAAGCGAATATCGAAGATTTGAATCATGTTGATTTGATAATGATTCCTATCATGGTAGTCTTGAATCCATACAAGATCCATCTGATGCTGGAGGGCTTCTTGTATAAAAGAGCATCCCTGTTTATTTACCGAGCAAGTCAGACAGGAATTGTAATCGTGTCGTGGCATATTATGATACTGGCTTTGCCTTGAGTGCATTGCCACCAGGTTGACATTTATCGCACAGATATCGTGGTTTTGAATTATGTTGGAATTCGTATAAACCATGTTAAATCCACGAACTCGGTGCTCTCGGATCCATCCGAGATCCATCTGTTCCTGTAGAGCTGATTGCACCACAGAACATCCTTGATTACTTTTAGAGCAGATATCACACTGGTGATAATTATGAGGTGGCACATGGCCATATCCACTCTGTCTACAATGCATCTTGACCAAGTTGGCCCTTAACAAGAGTACATCATGAATTTGATAGATGTTGTTAGACTCTCCCTCTATCAAATTGACTGTAGCCTTCTCGTGTTGGAAGCGGGTTTGTGAGAACATTAGGATTCGTATCCTTGAAAGATAAGACCCCGCTCCTAACAAGCTTCTGCACGTCGAATTTGAAACTGAGACAGTTTTCTATGTTATGCCCTGGTCCTCCTTGATGGTAAGGGCAAGTCTGATCCACCTTAAACCAAAAAGGCAGATTTTTCGGTACTGTAAGAGGAGACTTAGTCTGGACATACCCCTTGGCTAACAGTAATGGAAATAGTTCTGTGTACGATACAGGTATAGGATCAAATCCTGGTAGCCGCATTGTACGTTTGTTATTGTATTGAGGACGAGCTTGCTGAAGAGGCTGTTGTGTCCTTTACTGAAATTACTGCGAATGCGGTTGGCTTTGAGCAACCTGAGGTTGATACGTAGAAATAGCCGCAGGGGTGATAGCAGGAGTTACAACTGCTACTGGTTGGTACCATCGCCTTTGCTTTCCGAGGGAGATATTCCCAATATCTTGCTCCTTTTTCTTAGGGAGAGCACTACCATATTTTTTAGTACCGCTTGTCGACCCAGTGTCTTTGACTAGACGTCCTTCTCGAACGGCTTCCTCGAGACGCATTCCCATACCGACCATTTCGGTGAAGTCTTTGGTCGCACTGGCAACCATTCTGTCATAGTAAAATGAGCTCAAGGTCTTTAAGAAAATCTTTGTCATCTCTTTCTCCTCCAGAGGTGGACAAATCTGAGCGGCAATTTCACGCCATCTCTGAGCGTACTCCTTAAAGGTTTCCTTGTCCTTTTGCGACATTGATCTGAGTTGATCTCTGTCTGGTGCCATGTCCAAATTGTATTTATATTGTTGGACGAAGGCAGTGCTAAGATCTCTGAAAGTGCTAATCGTAGCGCGGTTAAAACCCATGTACCATTTTAATGCGGCACCGGTTAAACTATCCTGAAAGTAGTGAATAAGTAGATCCCAGTTCTCTGTCTGAGCTCACATTCGCCGAGCGTACATCACCAAATGGCTTTGAGGGTATGAGTTACCCTTGTATTTTTCAAAATCGGGTACTTGGAACTTGTGCGGGACTTTCACATTGGGGACCAAGCAAAGTTCTGCGGCATCCTTTCCAAATAAATCCTGACCGCGAATAGCTTGCAGTTCCTTCTGCATTTCCAGGAACTACTCCTAGAATTCATCCATTCTATCGAACATACTTTCCTTTCTACCCAAAGGTATCTGTGGAATCTGTCCTTCCGGGACAGTGTGCACCACAGGGGGTGGTACCGTTACTGCGGCAGTGAATCTTGGCATTTCCCGAAGTTTGTAACCTTCAGGAGTCCTCATTATGCCTCTGGCATCCTCGCTTTCCCGAAGTTTGTAACCTTCAGGCCCAGCGGCTTCTTCTATGATTCCCTGATCTTCAGTGATCGGCGGAACATATCCTTCCGGGATATAGGTAACAGGCATACCCTAGGACGATCTTTCGGCATTTGATACCTAGGATCATACTTCTCCACTATGGGTGTTGAGGTGTTCTCTGAGATCACAGTTCTTTGTAGCTGAGCTTCTGCCATGGCTTGCATGTCGTTACGAAGCTTTCTCATATCCTCTCTCAGAGCGTCGATATCTTCTTTCAACTCTCTGTTCTCTTCCTCGAGATCATCCATCTTTTTCTGACGATTGGCCCGAGTATTGTAAGAATGAGATAGTTAGACTCTAGAACCGAGACACAAACGTGAGATTTGTAGGCAAGAAGAATACGTGACGTGAGAATGATGAATGCAATGATTATGTTAATTGTTTTTTTTGGTTTAATCAAAATAAACTTCGACAATTAGATTGCAAATATCAAACAATGGGGACACCCCCATTTTATTGAATTCAAAGGATTGCGGAAATAGAAATACAGTAAATTACAAGGTGCGAAAACAAAAACCTAAGCTAATGGGTCCCGAGTCCTCTCTGAGGAGAACTCGGGTGCTGATTCTGGTACTTTCCTTTTCTTGGACCGGGGCTCTTGGGCCGTTGTCGGGTTGTCATTCCTTTGCCAAGTGAAAGGAGCGAGCAAATTCCTTTGGTCATCCTGATTTTCTACAGCATGTTGCTCTAAAATCTCAATTAGAGCATCCTTATCTTTCAGCAGTTGCTGTACTTTGGTACACTCCACATTGAGAATGCGATACTTGTTCTTCCAAGACCTCATCTCCTGTTGAACTTTGTTGAGAGTAACCTGAAGTTTTTCCATTTCAGTCATGAAGTACATGACAGATTCCCTTGGCGGAATAACTCCGTGACGAGGATAAGGCATATTTAGCTTGAGAGCTCTAGTTTGTACCCAGTGGAGATAAGGCTCCACCGAGACACAGTCTGGTTTTCCTAGAGACTCCCGTCCTTTCTTATGAACATGTTTCCAAGCGTGCACTATTTCCATCTTTAGTGCCCTGTCATTTTCTCCTTCCTTGAAGAAAAGACCTTTCAGATGAGCATTACGCGGGACATGCCTCATCGGGTATCCAAATTGACGACGAACTAAGACTGGATGGTAATTGATTCCTCCCTTAGTTCCTATAAGGGGTACGTTGGGGAAATTTCCACAACGGTCAATGATCCTAATCTCGTCATAGATTCGATTGTACCAATCGATATCAAAGTTGGTAAGAGACATGATTTTCTGCGACCAACGTAAGGCACTCTTATGATCCCAAAAAGCGGCAGACTTAGGCAAATGGGAGATAAACCATTTATATAGCAGGGGTACACAACACGTGATCATTCCTCCGCTGTATAAATTCCTTAAGTGTACAGAATGATACGCATCTGCGAGCAAGGTTGGTACGGCGTTTCCAATGAGAAAAACCTTAATGGCGTTGATATCTACAAAGTTATCGATGTTGGGAAACAAAAATAACCCGTAGGTGAGTAAAACAAAGATGCTTTCAAAAGCAGTCATGTTCCCTATACTAGCAAAGTACAGAGCCTTCTTTACTAGAAACTTGGCTGGTAAACCTGGGATTCCTCCCTTGGTGGTCAGGTGAGTCCTGACTTCTGATTCGTCCAAATAAATTGCTTTTGCAATGGTCTGATCCTTTGGAATTTCTTCCAGTCCAGAAAAGGGAGCTTGATCAGTAATGGGTAGATCAATCAGATGAGAATACTCCTCCAGCGTTGGTGCGAGCTGGTAATCTGGGAATGTGAAACAGTGATAGACCGGATCGTAAAACTGAATGAGTGCCTCTAGGATTCCTTCAATTACATGGACCCTTAACAGAGGTAGCAGACCTCCATACTTGGCTCTGAAAGCATCAGGGTTAGTGATCATCCTTGCTAATCCTCTCAAATCCTCTAGTTTTGGAACCTTGAAGGTATACTTGTGAGTTTTTCGTCTACCGAAATCCATGGGCGCAATCCTTTTCTCTCTGACATTTGCAATCATTGTTTTAGTTTAATTTGAAAAAGAGAGACTAGAAGAGAAAATTTTTCTTTGCTTAATGTTTTTAAAATGAATGCATGAATGCAGCACACAAAAACATAGAAAAAACATGGGGTCAAAGGGTCGGTGTCATGAAGTCAAGGCTCTACCCATCCCAAAGGTTTATACTAGTGATTTTTGTACCTGTCTCTCAAAATCATTGATTCTTGTCGAGATAACATCAGCGGGCCGGGAACCGTGCTAGGTGATGTATTTTGAAGAATCTCAGAAGAGGGTAGTATCACGTGACAACTATTTCCGATAGCTTCCGCACTACTGAAAGAGGTTTTTCCTAGGTGTATACTCAATCTTTCCACATGCGGCATCACACGTATTCCCATTAGCAGAAAAATAAACACAGATATCAATTAGGAAAAGCAGTATATATATTTGTCCTAATGTCCTAGACTTTTTAAGAGCTATGAATCCTATGATCCTAACAGAAAATGGCTCCCCGGCGGAGTCGCGATTCCGTGATACCTTCCCAACTTAAAGGTTTTTGACCTAAGATCCTAGTGAGGGCCGATCCTAGCAATAATGACATTCCCCGATGGAACCGTCATTCGGTGATACCTTGAGAACCCCAGGACTCGTCCTAAGAGAAAGTTTCAACCAGAGAGATAAGAGAGACAAGATTTCTTTGTTTGGCCCCACGGTGGGCGGCATTTTTCCTGTGAAATTGTCTAAACTTAAAGTTTCCTCCTAAGCGACGGGAGAAAAACAAGTCTCTCCCATTGTGGTCGTAATTTTTCTGTAGCGCGGTTTTTGTGGTTTCGAATCACTATCGCTTTGGTACTACAGTTCGATTCATTTTTTATCCTATTGAAGCTGATTTAGGAAGGGAAATAGATGTCTCCAACTAACCCTACTTGCAAACTGAGGTTAAACAGTCAAAACTGTTGGTTTACAGATACGGCTTTTGTTCGTGGGTCTCTCTCTGCTTATTTTGTTCAGAACGAAATACCGGGATTGTTCATGCGAAATTTATTGGGATACTGCGCTAGATTGGCTGGAGGTAGGGGACTTTAGGATTTTTTGATTAGTGTGCTCGCTAAGATTCTTTGCCATCTTATGCCTACGTATTCCCGGGATAGGGAAATCAGAGCGATTGTAGTTCCTCCTATTCTATGGGAGGAAAGGGTGTTTTGGTGTCTTGTTCAAAGCCCAAGACATGAAGCTAATTGTGGTTTGTATCTTGTTCAAAGCCCAAGATGTGAAGCTGAAGGGTCTATTTGTATCTTGTTCGAAGCCCAAGATGTAAAGCTAAAAGGGTGTTGACTTTAGAGAGAATTTGTCATCTCTAAAGGGGTCTATTTGTCACAATTGTTGGATGACTTATTATAAAGGAGGATTACTTTAACTGGGATATACGAATCCAGCAATGCCATAATTTCCTTTATAGGGGATTTTCAACCTGAAGGAGAAGACTTTAACTCAGTTTAGAGCAATGCCATCTTTCATTAGGAATTTCTCATGCTAAAAGAGGGACAGTCGTGTGGATGTAAATAATTCAGAGGCTTGTCTCTTACAGCAATTAGACGAGAGAAAAGGAGTTGTTGATGTTTGTATACTATGAGTAAGGCACTGATTTTGATGCTAACAGGTTGATTGACTCAACCGGGGTTTTCTTATACAAAGCCAAAGAGGAGACTATTGGCCCAACAAGAGGGTGTTTTTATGTGCCTCGTACGAAGCCCGAGAGAGAGCCTAAAAGGGTTGACTCAACAAGAGAGTCTTTTATACTCAACAAGAGAGTGTTTTTGTTTCTCGTACGAAGCCTGGGATGGAGGCTGAAGGGGATTGACTCAACAAGAGAGTCTTTTATACTCAACAAGAGAGTGATTTGGTATCTCGTACGAAGCCCGAGATGGAGGATAAAAATGTTTGACTCAACAAGAGAGTCTTTTATACTCAACAAGAGAGTGATTTGTATCTCGTGCGAAGCCCGAGATAGAGGCTAAAGAGGTTAGCTCCGCTGGGGAGAATCATTGTACAAAGCCCAAGAGGAGGCTAGGGTTACTATTTCAGTTGAGTGACAGGTCCAGTATGTTGGTTAAAAGA
Source organism: Lathyrus tuberosus (assembly GCA_022829125.1). Taxonomy (NCBI): domain Eukaryota; kingdom Viridiplantae; phylum Streptophyta; class Magnoliopsida; order Fabales; family Fabaceae; genus Lathyrus; species Lathyrus tuberosus. The sequence goes on along the minus strand of JALAZF010000389.1, from coordinate 5,593,438 downwards.
GAAAATCAGTTCTTATATGGGTAATGTTGTACTCATGGATTTGATCTGAGGACTGGGATTATTTCCTGTTCTTTAAGGAAACAGAAAATCCGAAGGGTATTGAGACTGCCCAAGTCTACGGGTGTTTTTTTCTATTTTTGAAAGGAACTTGAGAATGTCTTTGAGACTCAAGGAGATTAGACTGTCCAAGTCTAAAGTTTTATCTTTTGTACTATGCTTAAGAGAGATCCAGAGACAGTAAGTTCGCGGTAGGAATATCTAGACTCTTTGAAAGATTGTTCTATTAAGATGACTAATTTCTGTTCCTATACCTTTAAGAGGTCGTCGGGACAATTTGTACGAAGCCCAAGAGGAGGCGAGAAAAATTTTTAAGAGGCCGAAGGGACAATTTGTACGAAGCCCAAGAGGATGATATCTTCCCGGAGGAAGAATCATTATACGAAGCCTAAGAGGAGGCTGTGAAAACTTCTAAGAAGATGACGGGTCCTTGTACAACGCCCAAGAGGAGGCGGGGATGCTTTTAGGAAGCATGTGGGTCCTTGCACTAAGCCCAAGAGGAGGCTGATGAACAGTTCCAGAAGGGGTTTCACTTGCAACATTGGCCTTCTGTATATGAACGGTTCAAGGGGGAGATTTCTTAGATCTAGTTATCTAAAATTGTTGTAAAAGAAAATTCTCATGGTTTAGGTTATGTTGAAATATCTGGGAGAATGTCGGATGTAAGGAGACGAGGTTTTGTCTAGTTCTAGACGTAGTTACCGGGGAAACTCTAAATATCTATACTAGTATTACACAGTCGATATGAGTTTATGAAAGAAGACTTACAGTGAAACATCCCCACAATACAATTATATACATATGAAAGCGAGTAAACACTTACTCGATTGTAGAGCTTCCATGTTGTTTGGTTAGTTGTTCAACAAAGAAATTGAAAATAACAGTATATTACAAAATCAAAGGAGAAAGTGCTTTTGAAAGGAAAATTGGGGTTTACAGCTCAAGGAGAGGCCCAGGGTTTTATCAGTGATCGCACTGTCGTTTTGTACAGGGACTTATACAAGTGACTGAGGCCCAAGAAATATTTTCTGCACAAGGGGATGGGTCTTACACTCTCTCAAGAGGCCCAAAATGATTGAAAGTGAACAGAGATGGGTCTTATAGCTCAAGGAGAAGCCCAATGGTTTATTTTGAAAAGGGCGACGATCGCGCCGAGGTTTTGAAAACACCGTGGGTCTTATACAATGACTGAGGCCCAAAAGTTTTTGGTTTCAAAAGGGAATTGGGTCTTACACTCTATTAGAGGCCCAAAATGATTTTGAATGAGTCTTATAGCTCGAGGAGAGGCCCAGATGGTTTGTTTTAAACGGGCGATGATCGCGCCGAACTTTTGAAATACAACGGGACTTATACAACATTTGAGGCCCAAAATAGGTTTGTATTTACAAAGGATTGGGTCTTACACTCTATTAGAGGCCCAAAAATGTTTTTAAAAGGTTTGATGAGGGTTGAATTAATCAAAACCCTAATTTGTTTCAAAATGTATTTTAATTGAATAAAAAATTCAATTAAAATGATCAAAATTGTTTAACATGTGGAAAACAAATTGTGATCTTGGATTAATGTTTCAAAAATCATGTTTTGACCTACAAAATGATTAGAAATCATTAAAATTTGCAAAATCAAGAAGGAAAAAATATATTTTAAATGTCAAAAACAATTAAAATATTAATTCTTTGCAAAAATATCAATTATATGAAATAAATAATATTTTTGGGAGTTTTTGGTAAAATAAAATATTTTAACATTTTTGTGAATTATTAAAAAAAGAATCAACTCAAAATCATTAAAACTCAGAGAGAAATTAATTTTTGAATCAATTAAATATAATCACAAAATTCAAATATTCAAATATTTGAAAAAGGGCGTCAAGAACATGGCAAGAACACGCGCCCTTCCCCTGTTTCTGCAGATTTGAGTTTTCTATCCAATCTCACTGAATACTTGATTATATCATGCAATCTACATATCAGTCTACTCGTTTCAACCTCACGATCATGTCTATGGTCTTTAATTTCATTTATTTTAAGCATGGAACAAGAAATCAAAGAGAAACCTCAATAACCCTAAATTCTGCATGAAGGTTCATAAATTCTATACACGATTCATAAAAAGCAATTGATTGAGGGTAAACACTCTATGCATGATTATGAACATATGGCCAAATTATTGTGTAGCAAAAAATGCATGGATCATAGAGTTAGAAGAGCTCATGCTCACCTCTTGCAGCTGGTGATCGTGTTTTGGGTTAGAGGTGTTACATCTAGGTTCCAAAGATCTGGATATCTTCCCTAGGTGCCATGGAGTGTGTCTGGATGCTTGGAATGGATTGAAATGATCTGGAACTTGAGATGGCACCCCAACTGCAAATCTATCAAAGGCTTGAGCAATTGGCTAGTGATTTTGTGATTTTGGTGTTCCAAATGTTATGTGAGTGTTTGGATCACTTCTATATGATGTTTATGAGGTGTGTGTGTGTGTGTGATTGGTTTGGTTGGAATTGCTCTCAAACTAAAAACCCGATAGTGACTTGCTTTGGAAGGCAAATTTGGAAGTGAGAAGGTGATTTTGAGGAAAGTATCTGTTTGATGGCTTTGGTGTACTCAAATTGAGAACAAATGGGCTCTATTTATAGTAGATCAAGTTTGTTTTGGGATCAATAGTGAATGGCAACTGCAGCAGAGGTTTAGCCAATGTTGATAAATAGGAATCCAAGTCTCCTCTACCCATTGACTAGAGGTTAGAGCACAGAGTTGTGGTTCCCTAGTTGTTGGATCATTCTTGACTGAATTCAGTTGCAAATATGTCAGTCCATGCCACCTTGGTGCATCCATTAAATGCTCCAATCCAAAATTGGAGTCTTGTCCCTCTTTTAGGGATTTCTAGGTTTGGCATGCTACTTCTTATTCCAAAGACTTTGGAGGCTTGGATCAGTGTTTGTTCCCTTTAGATTTAATCCTCAGATGTGTCCAAAGTGATGACAAGGCTTGGAATTATCTAATTTTACCAAATCGAGCAAAAGTGCAAAATTCTGCCTAGCCTTGGCAGTTTTCAGCAAGGCATATTGCCATCATCATATCTCATGGCTCAAGTGGAATTTGATGGAGTTCTTGGCCATTTTGGAAAGCTCTCATATGTTACAATAACTGTTTGATCATAATTGGTTTTGATACTTTTTGGATCCAAGTGAAAAATGCCCCTACATTTGGAAAAAAGGGAAGGCAGATTCTGACTTAGTGAAAATTTCACTAAGTGTTGGAAAAAAGTGACATTTTCACTTTTCTTGATTTTGATCATTCCATAACTTGAAATCCATGGGGAATTGGAATGAGTGGTAGTTGAAGCTTTTGTAGAGGGCCATGAGAGCTACAAATCCAGCTTTGGATGAGGGAAAATGGCTTTGTGGTTTAGGAGTTATGATCCTCCAAAGTTGGTACCCTAGCCACTTTGTTCCATAACTTAGAAAATTTTCTAAGTTTTTTATGGTTACCCCTTTTACAAGTTATCCCACTTTTCTTGATTTTTCTTGATGAATGATGATTCCAATCATACATTAACATCATTTTGGGATCAAAGAACCATAATTGTGAAAAATCTCAAAAAGTCAAAGTTTGACTTTTGTGCACAGTTGACTTTTTGTCAGATGAATTCCATCTGTGCGATCCTCTATGAAATCAAGTCCTTGACCTAAATAAAACTTGATGGATTGATTTCATAGGTGTTATAGGGTGTATTGAATCATGTCTTAGGGTTTGGGAGCATGTCCTGGTCAAAAGTCAAAGATACAGTTGACTTTTTCCACGAAACCCTAACTGTGGTTCTGATGAAATTGAAACTTGTTGCTCAAGCTTCTTGGCTCAATCCATTGTTACAAATGGACCAATGTGGTGTGTTAGGGACCCTCAAATCATCTCTTGAGGTCTTGGCTCATGATTTGTCCCAAAAGTTAACTTAGGGGTGAATTAGGTCAAGAAACCCTAATTCCTGAGTTTTTTGATGAATGCATCCCCTGAGGCTAAATTGACTTAATGATTGGGTTCATGGGATCCCTTGGAGCATCATAGGTTATGCTTTGAAGCATTGGCTCATGCCCAAAGGAAAATTTCCATTTGGAGGACCTGGTCGACCAAACCCTAATTTGGTGACACTGGCGATCTTAAGGCTTGATCCACCTAGAAGGGAGAAGCCTTATGCTTAATCCTTGAAGTGGGAGTCCTCTTGATCCTTTGTGGATGTTTGAGAGGCTAGACAAGTTGAATATCATGTCATTTCTTGATTGATCCTTTGTCTAAGAGCTCTGAGAGGGCTTGAAATCCTAAGTCTGATTGTAGTGGATGCTCACCCATCTTTGGGGAGACTAATGGTTCATCCATATTGTGATGATGATTTGCACAATGATGGGAAATCTTAGTGGTCAAAATTTGGGGTATGACACTTATCAATTCAAAACAATGAACAACACAAACAAAAATGATTATGTGTAATTGTTTGTTTACTCAATGAAGAAGATGAAGATGAAGAGAAATATTGATATCTATATTCACGTTTCTTGTTGTTGATGAAAAAATGAGCTAAAATGATATATATATACTATCCTAGACAATACAATAGAAATAACAGAGTTTTAAAATGAATAACACAACAAAATTTTGGTGACATTCAGTGAACGGTCGACCTATACAGATGGTATAGTCGACCTGAGCAAGGCAGCGCACTCACTGCGCAAAACTGCACGTTATGCGTCGACCGAATCAGGGCTATGCGTCGACTCATAGCTCCCAGTTTTTGACAGATACAAATGCAGGATGTATGAGTCAACCTGAGAGTTGACCCGAGCATACCCGCAGCACTCAGTTTTTGACAGATACAAATGCAGGATGTATGAGTCGACCTGAATAGGGTTGTGAGTCGACTCACACCATTCAAACATGCAAAAATCACATTTTTTTTACTTTCCTAAAGGTGTTTAACCATATCTAATGCACCTAGAACATTGCCAACATGACCAAACATTCTTAGAACACCTAATGTGCATTCATGTGAATTCTATATATGCTAATCATGATAGTTTCCATGTCTAATGCACCTAGAACATTGCCAACATGACCATACATTCTAGAACACCTAATGTGCATTCATGTGAACTCTATATGTGCCAAGCATGAGAGTTTCCATATCTAAAGCACCTATAACATTGCCAACATGATCAAACATTCTTAGAACGCCTAATGTGCATTCATGTGAATTCTATATGTGCTAAGCATGATAGTTTTGACATCATTAAAATCAAGTACATAGAGAGAAACTTCCCTCACACCAAGAACTCAAGACATGATTTGAGGGTCTCTAATAAACCATATTGATCCATTTGCAACAATGGATTGATCCAAGAAGCTTGATCAACAAGTTTCAAATTCATCAGAACCACAATTAGGGTTTCGCAGAAAAAAGGCAACTGTACCTTTGACTTTTGACCCAGGCATGCTCCCAAACCTTGGGACATGATTCAATACACACTATAACACCCATGGAACATGTCCATCAAGTTTGATTTAGGTCAAGGACTTGATTTCATAGAGGATCACACAGTTTGGAGTTCATCTGACAAAAAGTCAACTGTGCACAAAAGTCAAACTTTGACTTTCTGAGATTTTTCACAAATATGGTTCTTTGACCCTAAAATGATGTTAATGTGTGGTTGGAATCATCATTAATCAAGAAAAATCAAGAAAAATGGGATAACTTGTAAAAGGGGTAACCATAAAAACTTAGAAATTTTCTAAGTTATGGAACAAAGTGGCTAGGGTACCAACTTTAGAGGATCATATCTCTTAAACCACAAGGCCATTTTTCCCCATCCAAAGCTGGATTTGTAGCTCTCATGGTCCTCTACAAAAGCTTCAACCACAACTCATTCCAATTCCTCATGGATTTTGAGTTATGGAATGATCAAAATCACAAAAAGTGAAAATGTCACTTTTTTCCAACACTTAGTGAAATTTTCACTAAGTCAAAATCTGCCTTCACTTTTTTCCAAATGTAGGGGCTTTTTTCACTTGGATCCAAAAGGTATCAAAACCAATTATGATCAAACAGTTGTTGTATCATATGAGGGCTTTCCAAAATGGCCAAGAACTCCATCAAAGTTCACTTGAGCCATGAGATATGACAATGGCAATGTGTCTTGCTGCAAACTGTCATGGCAAGGCAGATTTGTGCATTTTGCTCGATTTGAGCAAATTTTGCAACTGACAAATAAGTTTATCCATCTGAACACCTCAGGGGGACACCAAGGAGGGACAAACACTAATCCATAAGCCTCCCAAGTCTTTGTAACCAAAAGTAGCATGCCAAACCTAGAAGTGCCTAAAAGAGGGACAAGACTCCAATTTTGTTTTGGAACATTTAATGGATGCACCAAGGTGGCATGGACTGAGCCATTTCCAACTGAATTCAGTCAAGACATATCCAAGACCAAGGGAACAAGCAGCCTGTACCCTAACCTCTAGTCAATGGCTAGAGGAGACTTGAATTCTCATTGATCAACATTGGTCAAACCTCTGCTGCAGTTGCCAATCACTATTGCTCCCAAAATAAACTTTCTCTACTATAAATAGAGCTCATTTGTGATTAGTTTGAGTACACCAAAGCCATCAAACAGATGCTTTCCTCAAAATCACCTTCTCACTTCCAAATTTGCCTTCCAAAGCAAGTCACTATCGGGTTTTGAGTTTGAGAGCAATTCCAACCAAACCAATCACACACACACCTCATAAATATCATATAGAGGTGATCCAAACACTCACAAGTGACCTGTAACACCAAAATCACAAAGTCACCTCTCAAAACCTCAAAATTGGACTTTTCCACATTTTTCAAGCCATGTCTTAATTCAGTCACTTTCCAAACCAGATAAAACCTCAAACACACTCCAAATGTCATCCTTGAACTGTCCCAAATGGTTCCCCCCATCTGGAACACCATTTGAGAAAGTTGCTATTTTGGCCACTTTTGCCCCTTTTGCAAGAAAGAGCTCAAACTTGTTCCTGAGGTTTCCAGCTGATTCCAACCATCCTAAAAGCTTCTAAGAGATCATTTGAGGGTGTCCAAAGCATCAAATCATTTCTGGAACAAAGCACTTGGCAGATTGCACAAAAGCTCCAAAAAGAGGTAAGCATCTCAACTTGAACTCTTTGAAATATGCATTGCTTTGAGGTCCACTGATCACGCACATCTTGTACATGTTATATGTGTTGTGTTTGAACCAATGTATCATGTAATTCATGTCTGTACTAAGAGATAGCACAGAAAATGCAAATCATGGCCTATTTCAAAACCACTATCGGGTTTTTCAATAGGAGCATGATCTGAAAAAAAATACCACCACCATTGGATTCCTTGCGAAATTCTAGGCAGGATAGACCTAAATTTTGTCCCAATCCATGGAGAAATGAGAAAGTTATGGCCATCACGTTTCTAATCAAAATCTTGCCTTGCCTTGCCTTGGGCCAGGCCAAAAACAAGGCAAGCCTTGTATATTTGTGGTTGTATTTCAACAAACGGATGTATCACCACCCCAGTGGTAAGGCGCACGCCCTATACACAAGAGGTCTGGGGTTCGAATCTCCCTCACCCCAGACCCTTTTTTTTTGCTATTTTTCCACTTTTCTATTATTTTTCATATTATTTTTAATAGTTTGGAAAATTAATAACTCTCTCAATTTTAATTATTTTTTATTGGATCTTTTTGCAAAAAATCACAAAAATGTTGAAATATTTTATTCCACAAAAAAATCAAGTTTATATTATTTGTTTAATATAATTAGTATTTTTGTGAATATATTCCTTTTTAATTGTTTTTAAACATTTTAAAAGTGAATATTTACCTTGAAAATCAAAACCAAATGAGTTTTAATTCATCTTGTGATTAAAACCTCATTTTTCAAACCTTAAACAAAAATTACAAGTGGTTTATTCAAACTCATTTGGTATTTTTATCATTTTTATTGATTTTCTTTAAATATTTACTTTTAAAGGGAAAGAAAATTAGGGTTTCTTTGATTTCAAACCTCATCAATCATTTTCAAAACTCTTTGGGCCTCTTGGTAGAGTGTAAGACCCAATCCTTTGTAAATACAAACCTTTTTGGGCCTCAGTGTATTGTATAAGTCCCGACACCATCAAAAAGTTCGACGCGATCGTCGCCTTTTTAACAAAAACCTTTGGGTCTCTCCTTGAGCTGTAAGCCCCACCACTTGTACAAAAATAAACCTTTGGGCCTCTTGGTAGAGTTTAAGACCCAATCCCTTGTAGATAAAACCTTTTTGGGCCTCAATGTATTGTATAAGACCCAGTACATTAAAGAAATCTCGGTGCGATCGTCATTTTTCAAACAAAACCCTTTGGTCCTACCCTCGTGTTATAAGCCCCATTCCTTTTCTTTAAACCCTTTGGGCCTCTTGAGAGAGTGTAAGACCCATCCCTTTGTACAGAAAACCTTTTTGGGCCTCATTCACTTGTATAAGTCCCTGTACAATTTCAGAACAACAGTGCAATCACTGATAAAACCTTGGGCCTCTCCTTGAGCTGTAAGCCCCAACAATCTTTTCAAAGCACTTTCTCATTTGATTTAGAATATAATATTGTTATCAAATCTTTCTTTGTTGAACAACTAACAAAACAGCATGGAAGCTCTACAACTGAGTAAGTGTTTACCCGCTTTCTTTATCCGCTTTCATATATATATAACTGTATTGTGGGGCTGCTCACTATAAGTCTTCTTTCACAAACTTTTATATACTTGTCAAAAATCAACTATGTAATACTAGTATAGTTATTTAGAGTTTTCCCTGGCAACTACGTCTAGCACTAGGTAAAGCCCTGTTGGCCATTCTTAAATACAAACAAAACTAGATCCCTATAGGATTACCAGACACAGTCTTCCCTCCTCTTGGGGTTAAACAATATGGAGACGTGAAAGACAACATTCTCAGTGAACCCTTTCTCAGACTGTCACCCTTAGACATTGTCAAAGAAACTCTAACTCCCCAGAGTTGATCTTTTCTCCGTGAATGGCATCTCTTGAGTTTCTTCCAATTCTCGGACTGTCCTGGCTTGATCTATTCTCGGAGAATGGCATGTCTTAAACTTCTCGGGGTTTGGGGACCCATAGGCTTCTTAAAAGCATCCCGCCTTCTCTTGGACGTTGTACAAGGACCCTTCGGCTTCTTAAAAGCTCTCATTCCTTCTCTTGGGCTTAGTACAAGGACCTAGAGACCTCTACAGGTATATGAACAGAACCTAGTCATCAATTTCCTAGAGCTTTCTTTCTGAGTCAAGTGTCAGACCAGTTAATGGGTTGACCTTCATCCCTTAACATACCAGCCTTCTCTTAGGCTTCATACAAAGATCATTCACTATCTGAGAATCGATTTCTCAGAACACCGCTAGACTTGGACAGTCTCAATACCCTCTGGATTTCCCATTTCCTTAAAGAACAGGAAATAACCCTGATCCTCTGATCAGTGCCAAGGCACAACCATACCTTTAATACTTCCTTTTATAAGAACTGATTTTCTCTTTTATCCAACATATCGGACCTATCACTAAAGTGAAACAGTCACCAGCATAAGTAGCCTCCTCTTGGGCTTTGTACAAATTATTCTCCTCAGTGGAGCTAACCTTTTAACACTCTCTTGTTGAGTATAAAAGACTCTCTTGTTGAGTTAACCACTTTTAGCCTCCATCTCGGGCTTCGTACGAGATAGAAATCACTCTCTTGTTGAGTATAAAAGACTCTCTTGTTGAGTTAAACACTTTTAGCCTCCATCTCGGGCTTCGTACGAGATATAAATCACTCTCTTGTTGAGTATAAAAGACTCTCTTGTTGAGTTAATCTCCTTTCAGCCTCTATCTCGGGCTTCGTACGAGACAGAAAAACACTCTCTTGTTGAGTATAAAAGACTCTCTTGTTGAGTCAATCAGCTGTCAAACAGGCTCTCTTGTTGAGTCACTTCCCTTTTAGCCTCCATCTTGGGCTTCTTACAAGACACATAAAAGCACCCTCTTTTTGAGTCAGTCAATTGTTAGCACCCTCTTGTTGGGTCACTAGCCTCCTCTTAGGCTTTGTATAAGGAAAACCCCGGTTGAGTCAATCAACCATTTAGCATCCAAATTTATGCCTTGCTCATAGCATACAAACATCAACAACTCCTCCCCCCATCTAATTGCTATAAGCGGCAAGCCTCTGGATTATTTACATCCACGCCATTGTCCCTCTTTTAGCATGAGAAATTCCTAAGGAAAGATGGCATTGCTCTAAACTGAGTTAAAGTCTTCTCCATCAGGTTAAAAAATCCCCTATAAAGGAAATTATGGCATTGCTGGATTCACATATCCCAGTTAAAGTAATTCTCCTTTATAATCAGTCACCCGATAGTTGTGATAAACAGACTAAATATCCTCCTTTAGAGACGACAAATTCTCTCTCATCCATAAACCCTTTAGCTTCACATCTTGGGCTTTGAACAAGATACAAATCACCTTTAGCTTCATGTCTTGGGCTTTGAACAAGACACCAAAACAACCTCTTTTCCTCCCATAGAATAGGAGGAACTACGATCGCTCTGATTTCCCTGTTTCATCAAACGGGAATACGTAGGCATAAGATTGAAAACAATCTTAGCGAGCATACTAATCAAAAACCCAAAACCCAGTATCTCCACCAAATCAACCCGAAAGCAGCAAATCTAAACACATTACCAAAAACCTCACAAATAATCCAGACACTGTGTTCTTAGCAAAATAACCAAAGATTGGGCCCCACATCCACATAGCATCTGTAACCTAACAGACCGCTGTTCAAACTCAGTATGCAAGCAGGGGTAATTGGAGACATCTATTTCCCTTCCTTAATCAGCTCAATAGGATAAAAATGAATCGAACTATAGTGCCCAAGCGATCGTGACTCAGGACCACAAAAATTGCGCTACAGAATGGGCAAAAAATGATTAAACATGAAAAAGTTATGACCATTTGAAGTTGCAAAGAAAATGAAGAAAACAAGTCATAAAAATAAGGAGACATGGTCCTCATGGGACTTGAACACGCACCCTTTGGTTGAGATTAAAATCTTTAACCAATTGAGCCATGTGAATAGCTTGTTAGTAATATGCGCGTATTAAAATATATATGCAATCTTGTCCTAAATGCTTAAAAGAGAAAAAGCGCAACAAAAGGGTGACCTCTGAGGATCGAACCCATAGAATGGCGTGCTTAAGTCTTGGCAAGGAAAAGGTTGTGCCACTGGGGTGGCATGTTACATCCGTTTATTGGATGGAATCACAACAAAATAAAGGGAACTTAATAGAAGGGCGCCATGGCCCTCTTGTTGCAGCAAAAACACAACCAATCCATCACTTGCAAGAACTATCATATCTTGCTCAAAACTTAATGAAAACTAATGAAATAAAAAAGGAAATCATGTTTTTTTCACAAGGATCATGATGGCATGATTTGTTTTGGCTGAAAAAGCTCATATCTTAAAACACGATAACCACATCCAAAATGGCTCACATTTGCATTTTCCATAGCACAGTCAGAAGCAAACATGTATTGCTACTAAAAACGGTTCAAACATGTCCCAAATAACATGTCAAACACTTCCACACTCGGTATACATCATCCTCATGCATGCTTAAAGAGCTCAAGTTCATAATGGACTTACCTTTTGAAGTCAAACTTGTAAAATCTTCAAGAACTGTTACATAAATAATTGGATGATTGGAATCCCTTCTATGCACCCCTAAGGACCTCCTGGAATGCTTGGAAGCAAAGATGAATAGCTGGAAGAGGATATCACCTTCTTCTTGCAAAATGGCCAAAGTGATCAAGAGTGATCTTCAAGAAAAGGATGTTGCAGTCCACTAACCAAGTTTTGAACAGCTCAAGGATAATTTTGGTAAGGTGTTTGTGGGGTTGGAAGGCTTGGAGATGATTATTTAGACAGTGACTTGGATGAGAAGATGCAGAAAGTCAAACTTTCAAGAGGTTGAGGGTTAACTTTTTGATCTATGATGTTTTTTAAGGTTCTGGGGGTTTAGACACTCTCAAGAAGTGTTTTTTGGTTTGTGAGATTGATTGATTTGAAGAGATTATGGCTGGAAATGGTCCTGAGGTAGGTTTTGCAAGTTGGTGATTCTTGGTTTTCAAGTAATGACTTGAAATTCCAATTCTGATATGAAGAGATTTGAATGCTCTATGATGTGTGTTTTTCTTCTTGTTTGAAACAAATCAACCTCTATTTATAGGGCAGGGATGGAGGAATTGGTTCTGCAAATTTAAAATGGTTTGGTTGCTTAGTCTAGTTGAAATCCAAAGAATGGTTGGTTTGATCTTAACTTGGCAAGTACAATGGCTTCTCATGGTTCCAATGCAAAGTACCAGTATGTCTTGAGTGTTAGAATCTCCTTTTGAACTTGCTTCTGCAGATGGAATTGGTTTGAGTCTCAAGGCCAAAAGGTTTGTGATTAAAGCTACTTTTCAAGAGTGGCATTATGAATTTTATGGCAAAAACATCCCTAAATGGAATGAAATTTGAATTTGATGCTCAAATCTTGTGTGTAGTGCTTCAAACTTTGTACAAACTTTTGATTAGTGGTAGATTTGGAAGCAACAAGGCCTGATAAGCAAGATCATGCAGGTTTGGAATGGTTATGCAACAAGTTCACCATGTTCATGACCTTGTAATTCAAGTTACAAAACCCCAACTTCAAGGCTTCGAATCTCCTAGCTCACAAATGGGATTAGGGAGTTCTAATACATTTTGAAAAGCCCCAAATATGCTCTAAAACTTTCATGTTTAACACAAATTATGAATCTAAAGGGATCATAATGAAAAATGGACTCAAAGATTGATGTTTCAAAAGATCAAAAGATCAAAAGCTGCCTTGAAAAATTTCTAAGTGTCCAAAGATTTCTTCAAACTTTGAAGCCTCATAACTCAAAATCCAAGCATTTTTTGAGGCTTCCACCTCTCATACAAAGTTGTAGTATGTTATAAGGACTTTAATTTGAACTTTGGAGCATACAAAATGGCTGTGTAGATTGGAAGTTATGATCTTTCAAAGTTGGCCTCTCAATTAGGGTTTTTTCTATACTTAGAAAATTTTCAAGTTTCTTTAACTTTACCCCTTTTGCAAGAAACCTTCCAAATCTTGGTTTTTCATGCTCAAACGCATTGATCAAACCTGTCTTGATGAAATTTGGCTTGATGACTTCAATTTGGACCAAAAAACCTGAAAGTCAAAGGGTTAACTTTGTCAGATAAAACTTGTGTACCATGTGAATTCAACTGTGTGATCTTCAATGATCTTGCACTCTTGAATCTTCCAATCATCATGGATGAACTCCAAGGGTATATTAGAGTGTCTTGAACCATGTCCCAAGGCTTGGCATCATGATTTGATCAAAAGTCAAGGCACAATTGACTTTTTCCTGATGAAACCCTAATTTGTGGCCAGATGAACTTGAGCTTCATAGAACTTGTAATGAGACCATATTGTACTTGATTCTTGACAAGGAGAAGCCTCTTGAATGGATGTAAGCTTGAAGGGTTGATGACCATTCCAAAACATTGACTGGTCATGTGAGAATTTCGTTGATTTCCTTGAGCAAAACCCTAATTTTGATGAAACAAAACAAGAAACAACTTGAACAATGGTTAGGGTTAGAAATGTAATGCTTGAACGCTCCTAGAATGATAATATCATCTTGGGTCAAAATTTCGGGTATGACAATGCTCATTCATCTTCTTCCAAGACTTGTAAAGCAAGCTACCATGGTTATGGGTAGCTAAATCCTTTTGTAACAAAGGTAGAAGTAGTCTACCATTAGCTAATATGTATTTCTTTTGATTTGCCTTGTATCACTACTACGAAAAACCCATTTAACAATGGTTGGAAACTACATATAATGATGCAGATAAGGGGGTTGTTAATTAGAGTGTTGTCGTAAGTACGCTACCTATTGTGATGGACCTGGGACCGTTGTTGTATTCTGGAAAGCGCGCATTATATTGCAATGCTTAGGTATTTCAACCGTTGTAATATATATTAACTATCACAACGGTTATGAGTCTCAACCATTGTGGAATGTACCCTTATTTTATTAAATACAAATGTATATTGCTTGTTTTACCATACACCTAATTAAAGAAATACAACCATTAAAATTGGTAAAGAACTATATAATCTGAAAATTAAACTGTTCTTGAAAACCAACTTAAACACACCACTATTTTCTGAATTGTATCCATTTCATTCCGCACATTTTATGTTCCTTAACATAAAATTTATGGTTCAATGGTCGGTTTCCTTCAATCCATCGATATCTTTTATTATAGTTTACCTCATCATCGGCACAAATCATCGCGATTTTATCATCATAACAATCATGATCTTAACAACCACGATGATTAGTGACGATGATGAGGTAAAGTAGAATTGTAGATATCCATGAATTGAAGCAAACAGACCATTGAACTATAAATTTTATGTTAAGGAAAATAAATGTGCTGAATGAAATGAATGCACTTCGGAAAACATTGACATGATAAAGGTTGGTTTTCAAATACATCTTAATTTTCAGATTATAAGTTTCTATATCAATTTAACTGATTGCATTTTCAATAAAAGGATAGTGAAACAAACAATATACATAGTATATAATAAACTAAATTTCATATACAATATCAGAATGAATTCATATATATGTACCTTATCAGAATGAATTCATATATATGTACCACCATCATCATCACCATGTGAAACAAACCCTAAGAAGTGGGAAGCAATGAAGAAAATTAGTTAGTATTCAAAACAAAACAAACAAAAGTTGAAACAAAACCCTAAGAAGTGGGACTGTAAAATTACAATGAAGTTCACCTTGCTTGTGAAGCATTGAAGTCGAATCTGCACAAAATAAGAACAATCAACAAAAACAACATGAAGCAAACGAGATAATGGGAACTATCTAACAAAAAGATTGAAGTATAAGAATACCTTATTTTCCATAAACAATATGTACATTACGCTTGCTACCGCCAGCATCATCACCATGTTCATCTAGTTTTAGACTCTGGAAGAAATACAAGGAGGAAGAAGCTTAAATCAAAAGCTTCATACTTCTTGTATTTCTTTTCGTGGATTCTAAAAAAAGATGAAGTTTGTTGCCAAAAATGTAGAGAAAAAATGGGTGCTAGGGTTTCGCTGTGAAGGAAACGGCGCTACTGTCAATAAGGGAAAGTTAATTCCCTTATATAGGTAAATATTTCACAATGGTTTTCTAAAAGAACCTTAATGATAAGTATATATATTATTTTAATAATATCACAACGGTTAGTTATATTAACCGTAGCGATACCCCTTATACTTGGTACAAGGTTCGACTCCAGGCAACAACATTTTTCTATAATTACGTAAAATAGAAAAATGTTGTTGCCTGGAGTCAAACCTTGTACCAAGTATAAGGGGTATCGCTACAGTTATTATTACTAACCGTTGTATATTATAACCCTTGCTCTTCCCGAAATAGAGAACACTCTGGCCAAGTATAATAATGATTTAAAATTTTCTCCGTTTTTCAAAAAATATCGTTCCAGAATATCAACCATTTACAAGTTATCATCATTGCAAGCATTAAACTATCAGACTTTTCATCTTCAACCTCATCTATAAATAGACAATTTTACATTTCTTCATAATATATTCTTCGTAACAATGAGTTCTACAAATCAGAATGCTAGAAACATCACTAATGAGGGCACAAATGAACAACGTCAGCCGCCAAATGAGGAGGTCTAACCAGCGGCCAATGTCAGGGATGCGTTAAGGGTAAGGAAGGAGAAGAAGAAGAAGAAGAAGCTGAAGAAGAAAAAGTAAACGAAGGAAAGGAGGAATTTTTATTATGATTCCGATGAGGGAAGTGAGGAGAGAGTCCTGGATTATGAAGATGCATTTGTAGCTATGGGTTCTGACTTTGATAAATATATGTAATATATGATTATCAATGTACTCTTCTTATCTGGAATCTTAATAAAGTTTTCTTTTATATATACTCATCTCTTTCACTTTTATTTTTAAAAAAGTTATGATCAAACTATTTCAACCTATTCTCTTGCACTTAAAAATAGAAAAACAAAGATGAATTTTGAGTTTTGAGGTTAAATCCCCGTAACACTAACAAAAGAAATAAAATATATGTTTAAAATCTAAAAATATGGAAAAAAATGTAGTTGCTGGGAATCGAAGCTTGTTACACATCATGTATTACAACGGTATTTTAATACAAGTGTGTTTAAAATGTAAAAATATGGAAAAAAATGTAGTGGTTGGGAATCAAAGCTTGTTACACACCATGTATTACAACGATTTTTTAATACGGTCGTCGTTAAATATGGCGTTATAAATCAGCTGCAAAATTTTTAACCTATTACAACAGTGGGATACGAATCCGTTGTAAACTTGGCGTCGTTAAATGGGCTTTTCGTAGTAGTGTATGTGAACAAGTGATGATTAATATATGATGAATATTTTTGTTCTTAATGATCCATTCTTGTTTTGTAAAACTCTAGACATAGATTTTGTGAAACTTGACCTAAAATATTCATCTATCAATTTATAGATTGGAGAAATCGGTCTATGGCTGATAGTTGCTTTGTGTTGAACTTAAAGCTTACTATATTGGTTTTTATACGGAGAAATCGTGTAGCGATGAATACAGTATTTCTCACGACGCCGATCTAGAGATAGACGGTGTTGAGAGAATACGCGACAATATTAATCAGATCCAACGTCACATACAAGATTGAAAAAATACGTATAAGTTAGGGTAGATGAAAACTATTTTTGATATACTTTGTTAATAAAAAAACTTTCGATTTATAAGCTTTGCTACTAAAACCGTGACAAATTTATGAACAAAACTTTGAAAACCCTTTATCTTGAAACGATAAGCTCTTGAAAGGCACACATCAAAATATCTACAATCCTTGTGGAGACGATAACAAAAACCCACCTATAGTACAGTTCGAACACCTACATGGTGAGATCCCTGTGTAATAAGTAGTCAGCCTTTATCCTTCATCCGTACCTCGGACTTATGAGACCCTGTATCTAAAAGAAACCTTAAAAAAGTCCATCATTGCATTGCATTCATTTTCATGCCATTGCATTTGCATTCTTCAGCATTGCATATCATTTTCCAAAACCAAAAAAACTCATCCATCCTTTGTCCATAATTCGCAGTTAATTTCCTGACACCCATATCGGACTTGAAGCAGCTTTTGGAAGAATCATGGACTCAGAAGAATAGAACCAGTCTGCATCAAGAGCGGATGTTTACCTGATGGAAAACCAGTTGGACCAACTTGTGGAAGCTATGATAGCCTTGGCAAGAAGATAGGACAAATTTCAAAGGCCTACAGTTACTGAGAATGTCATTTCACCTAAAGTAAACAATCTTGCTCAACCTCAGCCCGTGCAGATCCCTGTTGAGAACCAGGTTATACAAGAGCGTCACACTGTCCAAGAAGAACATTCATCATCTCATGATGTTGTTGAGTATCACAACTTTGCTTTCTCTGTGCCAAATTCCCAAGGGACAAACCTGGTGGTGAATACTGAACGACCTCAAGATGTTAAGTTCGCTGAAAGATGTTGTGCATTGGAAGAAAAACTTAAAGCTATAGAGGGGCATAATGCTTTTAGTCTAAATGCTTTAGACACGTGTTTGGTACCCGGACTTGTAATATTTCCAAAGTTCAAGATACCATATTTTGAGAGGTACAAAGATATAGCTTTCCAAAGCACCATTTAGTGGTGTTTTGCAGAAAAATGACCTCTTATGCTCAGAATGATAAACAAATTATTCACTGTTTTCAAGACAGTTTGAGTGGGGCATCATTAAGTTGGTACATGCAGTTAGAGAGTAGCCACATACATTCATGGTCGGACTTAGCTAACATTTCTTGAATAAATACAAATACAATCTTGACATGGCTCATGACCGCATGCAATTGTGAAGTTTATCTCAAGAGAGAAACGAATCCTTTAGAGGGTATGTTCAAAGATGGAGAGAGTTAATTGTCCGTGTTCGACAACCACTTTTAGAGAGATAATTGGTTGACTTTTTCATGGATACTGAAATTTTATCACTAAGTGGACAAATGTCGTATACGATGTCAAGAAGCCAGGATGTCGAATGCAATGTCAAGACATCATAATAGCAGAATTAACAATGAACAATTTAAACAAAGTTGTAGAAAGTAAATAACATAAGGAAGTTGTTAACCCAGTTCGGTGCAACCTCTCCTACATATGGGGGCATCCAAGCCAGGAAGGAAATCCACTATAATAGTATTATTTTAAAGCCACAACAAACAACCTCCGTTTTACAAGCTTCTCACCTAATCATTACCCGTGCTATTTCTACCTAAGAACTCCTAGATATGAGACACCTATCACTTCCCACCAGTCACATAACAGTGAAAAACTTAACAACAATGAACAATAGAACTCACACTTCCAATGACACAAAATCCACTCTCTGCTTAAAAGCTTAGGAGTGATTACAACTCAAAACTCAATCCAATTCAAGTATCTAAGGGGTACATGAATGGCTCACAAATGCACAAACAACACAGTCCAACTCAGATGTCAAAAGACATAAGAGAGGATCACAAAGAACAAAGAACACACTAAACCCTAAAATTTCTTTTCACACACGCGACTTAGTTGCTTATTTTAGGTTTAGAAATGCCTTTAAATAGCCTTCTAAAAATATGGACTTGATGAGAAAATCGGGCTAAATTAAATAGCACATCCATAATATTTTGGATAATAATATATTATTAGATTCCATAATATTCTAAAAATAATATATTATTAAATTCAGATCCATAATATATTATTTCCTAAAGATCAGGTCCAAATCAAATCTTCTACAGGAACATATCAAATAAAATCTCATCAAATCTCATGTTTCTTTAAATGCATCAAAGTCCCTTTTTATGAAATACATGCACTTCTGGTATAGACAGAAGTTCCTAAATTACCCTCCTTGGATTATGATAGTGTGTAAACAAAAGCAATAGAGAATCACACACTTTAAATAACAAATCTCCCAAACCTAATCTTCTGGTATAACATGTCCTGACCACATGCCCCGACATCGTGTTGATCATGATGTCTGACTAACCTGTCAAGACATCTGGCTCAACATCTTGTTGTGAACTTGTTTTAACAAAATTACTGCCAATCCCAAACCACATAACTTACAATCTCCCTCTTTGGTAAATTTTAGCTAAAATATACTTTGCATAAATTACTAGAGACACAAACATAACTATAACCGCATCAACTCAAAATAATACCAAGACAAATCAGAGACACACGCAGCAGAAAAAGTAAACCAGCCTCATAGTGACAAAGACAAACAGAAAGAAATAAACTTTCCTACATCAAGATCCTCCAACAAAAACTGAAACACAATGTCAAGATATCTCGTCTGACATCACAGCAGCAATCACAACAAACTAAACACAATGTCAGGACATCTACAACGTCAAGACATCTTGTCTAACATCACATAATCAACATCAAAACTCCCCCTATCACAAAGCCCCCTCTCCAACATAAATTCTCCCAGGCAAGATGTCAAGACATCGGGTATGACATGACATTAGTAACAAAATCATCTCCAGTCAGGATGTCAGCAACACTGTGAGGGCAAGGTGTCTCTCATTTGAGCTTTATTTTAATGATGTCAAAATGTGTGCTAGCTCGTAGTTTGTAATTTGAACAATATCATCTCATTATTGTCAGCATTCTAATTTTGCAATGCATAATCATGAGTCCAAACATATAGTGGAGTCTTGCATATCCCTTACATATGTGTGATCATGGTATTAGTATTAGGCATGCATAAATTGTGCCTAAATAGATGAAAACGTGTTGAAAAACCATTTTTTAAGAGTTTTTGAAGCTTGAGTCGACCTAAGCTAAGGTCTGATCGACTCATGAATTGTTGACAGTGTGTGTGTTTTGCTCGGTTAAGCGCACGTCTACCCTGCGGTTGACGCATGCTACTGGCATTTCTCATTATGCACTTTTCTCAGCCATGCGTCGACGCATGACCCCTGTAGTGGTCGACGCATGGTCTTCCAACATGCGCAGATTGCCCACGGGTCAGCGTAGGCTGACCCTCATTAATTGGTTGGTCGATCGCTCGTTATTTCTACATCATTTTTCTAGTTTTCTTAAGTTTCAAAATGTTGTTATGAATTTCAGTTGGTCCTTGCATCATATAAATACATGGTTCCTCATTTTTTACAAAATTAACAAGAAAAAGTGAAAGATATAGATTGAAACTTTTCTCTCATCACCTTCATCTTCATCTTGCACCTTTCTCAACAAATACACATAATCATTTTTGTTGATTTTCTGCATCATGAAGTGATAACGTCCAAAACATAAAGTTGTATCTTGGTTTGGGGTGAGTGTTTCAGTGGGTTTTTTCTTGAATAAAAACTCTAGGGTTTTGTCCTCCAAGATGAATTGGATTTGGGGGTTTTTGGATCAGATCTTGTGTGCATTGAATTCAGTCGAGCAAAGGTGATTGAATAACTGAGGGTTTTGTCGATCTAGTAGTGTTAACTGGAGGACTGTGCAACAAGATTTGGGGATCGAATTGTGTGTGGATCTGAATCAGTCGAGTGAAGGTGATTGAAGATCGGTGTGTTCTTGCAATCTAGTAACGGTAAACGAAGGTTCATCCAACAAGTTCGAGGCACTTGATTCAACTCGAATCAAGGGAAGATAAGACATAGTATCTACATCAACGAAGTTTCTTGAGTGTGTGATAGCTAAGTTTTCTCTTGTAAACATAATTTACAAACAAGTTATAGATATCTCAATTCTAGATTTAGAATTGGAGGCAGACGTACCCGAAGCGAGGACGAAAGGGGAACTGCCTAAACAAACCTGGTGTCATTTCTCTTTCCCTATCTCATTTATATTTCGAACTGTTTACGCTTGTGATTGTTCAATTGATCAAAAAAATTCTGGTATAGTTTAGTGCAGAAAAATTAATTTGAAAACCTCTGCACAATCATTTTGGATTGTGCTTAGTGAAAATTATGCATAAACTATTATAGAAGGTTTAGCTTGGAGTTTTATGCACTCCAAGTGCTCGATCAATTGAACGCTAATAAGGTGTTTGATATATTGTCAAGTTTGGTTTAATTTTTGACTGCTCATTGGAGATTGCATCATATTAAGTGCTTTTGGAAAATGATTAATTGTTAAGTTGTGGTTCTATTTTTCTCTTCGAGCCTTTCGTTCCATTTGGCTTACGTGTATCTGATTCTCTCAGTAACTCGGTTCATGTAGACAAATTATCCTCGGTCGCTTCTGCAAAATATTTTTAAAAACAAATTTTAGCGCCGAATCACATTTAAAAAGAAGTGATATATTTAACCCCTCCCCCCTTTTAGATCAATTGCCTTCGTCTAACAAGTGGTATCAGGAGCACCGGTTAATTCTAGTGCTTCAAGTATAACTTTTTAGAAAATGGAAAACAAACCAAAAAGGGCTTACAATAGAGCACCTGTTTTTAATGGTGAGAATTATAGTTACTGGAAGGATTGTATGCGTGTTCACATCAATTTTATTAATAGGAAGGTATGGAGCATTATACAAAATGGTCCAATGGGAATAACCATGACCGATGCGAATAACGTGGTAGTACCTAAGCCTGAAGCACAATGGAATGAAGAAGATGAGAAAAAGTACAACTATGATTAGAAGGCTAGAAATATTCTGATCTCCTCATTGGAGTTGACGAATATTATAGAGTTTCACATTGTATGAGTGCTAAAGCTATGTGGGAAGTGTTACAAGTTGCCCATGAGGGCACTAACGACGTCAAGCTAGCTAGAATCAATACATTGACTCAAGAGTTCGACCTCTTTCACATGAAGCAAGGGGAAACCATTGCCGACATGCAAAAGCGGTTCACTCATTTAATCAATAGACTTAACTCACTTGGTAGGCCAATTTCCAATGACGTTGCTACTAACAAAATCTTTAGGTGTCTTACTAGGGATTGGGAACCGAAGGTGACCGCTATAAAAGAAGCCAACGACCTAATGATGTTAAACATCACAACATTATTTGGGAAACTCAAGGAACATGAGCAAATGCTCATTAGCTTAGACCAATTTGAGAAAAGAGAGAAGAAGGAAAAGAACAAGACCAAAGAAGCGAAAAAGAATTCGATAGCTCTAAAGACTTCTAGTTCAAAGTCCTCCGCATATAAGCTAAGCAAGAGTGAATCTAGTGATGACGAGGAAGAGGATTTGAATGAAGACATGGGATTATTTGTGAAGCGATATAATCGCTATATCAAGAAAAATGGTATTCAACATTCGGAGAAAAACCTCGTCAACTTTTGTAAACAATCAAGGTCTTCCAAGAATGAAGACAAAAAGAGTGGAAAACTAAGGGTTCTTGCTATAATTGTGGAAAAGTAAGCCACTATAAGCCGGACTGTCCATTTTTGAATAAGGACAAAGGTAAGGACAAAAGTCGTCAAGGGAAGAAACAATATAAACCAAGAAGAGCCTATATCGCTTGGGAAAGCGATAATGAATCATCTAGTGCTGAAAGTTCAAGTGACGAAGGAGAATCCGTCAACCTTTGCCTTTTCGCTCACAAAAAGAAAAAGAACAAAAATGTAAGACACTCTAAGTATGATAACTCTAATTCAATGTCTTATTCTGAACTACAATGTGCGTTTGATACTCTACACCATGAGGCCAAGGAAGCCTTTAAACGGTTAGCTTCAAATAAACAAATATTTTCTCATTTGGAGCAAAAGATCTCTGATTCTGAAAAGGATTTAGAGGCTCTCAAAAAGTCCATGGTGGAAGTAACAAAGGTAGATGTTGTGGAAGACAAAAGTAAGTGGTTAAATTTTGGTTGCGATACTTGTCACATTTGGCAAAAAGAGGTTAGAACTCTTAAGGCCAGGCTTGACAATGCTCTAGAACTAAAATGACTTTTGCTATTGATAAATCACACTTTAAGAAAAGCATGATTAATCCATATCAAAAATATACTTATGTGATTAGAAATCAACCTACAAAAGTGATTCTCATATTAACCTTACTTGCTTGTATTGTTGCAAAAGGGGTCATACCATTGCTAAGTGTCGCTTTAGGAGGTTTTTGGTTCCTAAAGGCGTTTATCAATGGTTTCCCAAATGCAATCCTGTTTTCACTCACAACCAAGGACCTAGTAAGAATTGGGTACCTATTTCCCTTGATTGACTATGTAGGTACAACGTCTTAAGACCACGGAAAGAAGATGGGTTCTGGATAGTGGCTGCTCAAGACATATGATAGGAGACATATCTCTTTTCATCGACTTTGTGGCAAGGAAAAAGGGATGTGTTACCTACGGAGACAACAACAAGGGACAAATACTTGGCAAAGGTAGTGTAGGTAACCCCTCATCTACTACTATCTCTGATGTGCTTCTTGTTGAGGGCCTTAAACATAACCTTTTAAGCATTAGTCAATTATGTGACAAGGACTATAAAGTATCTTTTTCAAAGGATTGTTGCATAATTGAAAATAATGATAAAAAGGATGTGTTTAAAGGCTTGAGGGTCAATAATGTCTATATTCTAGACTTGAATGAGGTATCGTTGAGTAGCGACAAGTATCTAGTCACCATGAGTGAAGATTCATGGTTATCGCATAGACGGTTGGCGCATGTCAATTTTGATTTGCTTAATAAAATAGTTTCTAAAGACCTAGTAATCGGCTTACCCAAAATCAAATTCACAAAGGATCACTTATTGATGTGTGTCAAATGGGGAAGCAAACAAGGATCTCGTTTAAATCTAAAAACATTATTTCAACTACGGGACCCCTTGAGCTCCTCCATATGGACCTCTTTGGACCATATAGGATTAAAAGCCTGGGTGGTAACTATTATGGTTTTGTGATAGTCGATGACTTTTCTAGGTTTTGCTGGACTATTTTCTTAGCAAGCAAGAGCGATACTTTTTCGGATTTTGAAAATTTTGCCAAGTTATCCCAAAATAAATTGAACACAAACATTATATCAATTAGAAGTGATCATGGGGGTGAGTTCGAAAATCATCTTTTTGAAGCATTTTGTGAAAGCCATGAGATTGATCATAATTTTTTCGCACCACATACCCCTCAACAAAACGGGGTTGTGCAACGTAAAAACAGATTTTGGAAGAATTAGGTAGGACTATGATCAATGAGAGTGGATTTCCAAAATACTTTTGGGATGACGCCATAAGTACGACTTGTTACGTTTTGAATATGGTGCTCATCCATCCTATTCTAAACAAGACACCGTATGATCTTTTAAAAGGGAGAAAGCCCAACGTATCTCACCTTCACGTTTTTGGTTGTAAGTGGTTCGTGTTGAATAATGGTAAAGAGACACTTGGTAAGTTTGATGCTAAGGCCGACGAAGGGATCTTTGTAACGCCCCGGTTTTGTCTTATTTATTTAATTAAGTTGATTTAATTATTTTTGTTTTATATTATTTTATTCTTGACTTTTATTTGACAATATATTATTTTTTCATCGTTGTTTATGTTTTATCTCGTTTTGGGAGCGTTTGCGAGATATTTGAGCTGAGGGGTAAAATAGTCTTTTAGGGGTTTAGATATTTTATATAAATAGAAAGTGGAGAGAAATAGAGAGAAAGGAAAGAAAAAGGAAAGAAAGAGAAGGGAAGGAAAGGAAGAGGAGAGAACAGAGGAGAAGAGGAAAATCTACATAACTCCGTTTCGAGCGCGATTAATCGGGTAAGGGTGAGAAGTTTCAATTATATCTTGCTTGTGTATGTATATGTGTTGTGTGTTGTAATTGTTTTGGTTGTTTCGCGACTTTTCTTATCGATTGAAATTAGGAGCGATTGATAGAAATCAATGTTTTCACGGATGAAATTCTATATAAACTGCGTAGGATACTTGTTATTAGGTTTGGATCATGTTTTGGTTGTTATAGCATGAATTGGAAGTGTTTGGGGGTGGGAGAATGATGAATTTAACTCCAAATGACCTATGTTAGCGCTGCTGGGTTTTGCTGGTTTCGCAGGTTCGCACTGCGAATGGCCAACGAAGGGGAAAGTGAACGTTCACGTGAGGTTCGCACTGCGAACGTTGTGTTGTTTTTCTTTCTGCCACAGTTCGCTGGGGGATTCGCACTGCGAAGGGGACATCGAAGGTTCGCTGGGAGTTCGTACTGCGAAACTGTAGGCTATTTTACTTTCTGACTTGGTTCGCTGGGGTATTCGCACTACGAATGCGGAAGCGAAGGACTCGCTAGGAGCTTCGCATTGCGAACATGACAGTTTTCCCAATTTGTTTTCCTTATAACTTTTGATCCGTAAGTCGGTTTGAGGCGCGGGTTGGTGCGTTGGAAAGCTTTTGACATGTTCTTTCTTATTAAAATGGTTTTGATATTGGTTGACCGATTTAATAATGTTGAGGGTTTGGAAATGTGTCATTGGTCTACTTTTACCGTCGTAACTGCGTATTTGATGTGTTATCATGCAATATGCTTTTGATATACATCGTATGACTTGTGTGCTGATATATAATATGAATGCATGTGATTAAATGATGGATGGATGGTACCGCATATGCATTGCATAGAGTCGTTGTGTCGGTCTCTGTGCATTTGCATAAATCATGAATGGATTGATTATGTGATTATGTGGGGAAAATCATGAATGGATTGATTATGTGATTATGTGTTGAATTGTTAATTGATTGAGTATGTGTTGAGCTTGGGATATCATTAGTGATTTGATGTGCATATGTGATAAATGAATTGGTTATGGATGATGTGTGTTATGTATAGCCATGTGCTATGCGATGTGGTGGCGTGTTTTAATATGTTATAACGTTGGTATGCCATATGTGCGAATAGGTAATTATGTGAGTATAAGTGATATATGTTATGAATTTGTGAGATGCTCTATATGTTAGTATGTGATGTTTGTGGTGAGAATAACACTGTATGTGAAATTATAGGTGTTTGCATATTATTATGCAATCTTGATTTAGTTGTTATTTCTCACCCTTCTGCTGTGGTTTGCTGCTCTATGAGGCAATTGCAGATTTGTAGTCTTGGAGGCTTTTGTGAAGATTAGTTCTCCATTCTTTTGTCGGTCTTGGTGTCTGCTCTGATATGTAGCACGGGAGTCGGGGAACGATTATGTTATATATGTATACCTTTGTTAGATTTATTTTGTATTACCTTTGTATGTATATTTTGATGTTAAAAAATAATTTATTTATAAAACAAGTCAGTTATGGATCTTTTCGCTTTATTCCATAATTGAACTTCATTTTGTTGGAAAAAGTTTCCCTTTGAGATTTACTCTATTTTGTGTTATGTGTCAAATAATTGAGCAGGGTTTGTGTTTTCTTTCTTTAAAATGTGGCATCCTTGTTTCTGTCGGAAAAATAAATTTTTATTTACTCTGATTTATATATGTATTATTTATTCGCGATGGGAACTGGGGTGTTACATTAGTGGTATCAGAGCAAGTCGGTCCGTCCGGCCAAGTTGTTGAGTCAGTTGGTGTGACAGTTGAATACTGTCGTTGTTGGTTGCCCCTTAGTACGTGATAGGTGTGTGAAACACTGTCAGTACCTTCTGGTTTTTCTCTTTCGTTGTCTGCAGGAGTTAGAATGAGATAAGTGGGGGAGGAGCTTGTACTTCTCCAAGTTGCTTCAGGTGTGGAGCGTTGGCCCAGTGTGTTGTGAATTGCAAGATTGTGAGTGCTCTTTGGAAAATGTTGTTCCCGGTTTCGGAGGGAATGCGGAGGTAAGGTTTATGTCGACTAAGGAATTGTGCCTTAGGTAGTGGTGTGCACGAGATGCATGAAAGGCTATTATAGTTTGGTAAGGACGGTTTATGCCCCATCATGATTGTCAGTTGTCTATTGACAAATTGAGAAACTGATCACCCTTAATCTCTTGTTGATAGCAGAAGGGAATTGTGTTGGATGGAATAGACGTGTCTTTCCGGCTTTGATAGTGTGTGCAATAAATTGTTTGGAATTAAGAAAATGATTACGGATTGTTTTGATGAGTCGGTGAAGATTCTTATATCGGAAGATGAGACGGATTAGAGGTTTTGGTATGATGGTTCAGACGGGAAACGATTGGGTATCGTTAATGGTTGTTCTCAGAGACTAGAGTGTTAAATCAAATTTGGCAAAGGTGAAGATTTGAGGTTTGGATCTGCTAAGTAAATAGAAGAACTTTTAGGAAGTGAAACTCAGATGGAAAGAGCGGGTGGAAGATTTACTGGAAAAGGGATTTGTGAGACCAAGTGTGTCGTCTTAGAGAGCTCCAGTATTGTTAGTAACAAAAAGGATGGATGATTGAATGGAATAACAAGCATGATGTGTATAATGGTATTGAGACGATGGGAAGCAAGACTTAGAGTTCTGGTGAGGTTTGAAGTCTTTGGAGTTTTAAGGCATTAATGGAAATTGTGAGGAAACCCTTGTGGGTGGATGTGACATTGCGTTTGAGAGTTCTTTTGTTGGTTGTTGATACAGGTTGGAATTTGTGGAATTGGATGTTCAAGAGAAGAAATTATATATGGATTACTAACAGTGGAATAAGGTAACGATTGAGCATAAGTGTCCACTTTTGGGAATAGATGATTGGAATGGTTTGGTTGAGTTTGATTGAAATTACAATTGTTTGGAACGTTTGATAAGGATAGTGAATTTTGTGAGTTGAGGCTTTAATCTATTTAATGTGACTGGTTAGGTTTGTTATCATCGTATTAGGCTATTATTTACTAGGTTAAGTTGTATGTGAGTAACCAGTTACCCAGTGGGAAGTTTTGCAAAAGCTTTAAGAATTAATATCTTTTGGAATTTGGTTGGGCATTACAATGCACAGTGATGTTGTTCGGTGTTAGTAAGGTGTCTGGAATGTTTGTGGATAGAGGAATCGTATCTTCCATATTTAATTGGATAAGTTCGTGATGGATTTGATTGAGGATATTCGGATCTGTTATAAACTCAGAGGAAGAACAAGTGGAGTGTTTGAGAATCGAATTGCAAGTGTGGAAAAGAAATGAATTTTTATGCTAAGTTATTCAAGTGAGAATTTGGGTTGAAAAATGTTATTTTCCTTGGATATGTTATTTCAGATGAGAGTATGGTTAATGGATCCATAGGAAGTAGATGTAGTTCTACAATGAGAGGCTCCGAAGTTGGTTAAGAAGATTAGAAACTTTTGGGCTCAGTTGGTTGTTATTGCAGGTTATGGAAGACTTTGTTAAGTTCGTACTTCTGGTATCTTAGTTGACTTGCAAAGGGTAAGTCGTTTGTTTTGGATGTTCGTTGTGAGTGAGTTTCAGAGAGCTGGAGTAGAAGTTGTCTGCGCCTCCAGTTTTGATTCTGTGTGATCCTGATAAACCGTTTGTGAGGTATTGTGTTGTGTCTTTGATGAGTTTAGTCGTGTGTTAATGCAAGAGGGTAAAGTCGTGGCTTATGCTTTACGACCATTGAGGATTCATAAAAGGATCTATACTATTCTGGATTTGGATTTGGTTGTGGTTGTATTGTGTTGGAATATTTGGAGGTATTATCTTTATGGTTCTAGGTTCGAAGTGTTTGGTAATCGCCAGAGTTTAGAGTGTTTGTTTGGCCTGAAGGAATTGAGTATGAGACAACGAGGACGGTTAGAATTCGTGACGAGTTATAACTTTGAATCGAATTACCCTATTGGTGAAGTTAATGTCGTGCCTGATGAGCTAAGCTGAAAGTTTTTATGCATGGCTGTTTTGATGGGTACGAGTAATCAGAGTGCGCAGCAGAAGCGTGATGTGGCACAGTTCGTATATGCGTGTGTGACTTGTAAGAATTCATAAGTTGAACATTGGGAACATGTAGGAATGGTAAGACTATGGGACGTTTCAGTATGGAAGTGTTAAGTGAAAGGTTTAAATATTATTCATGGTCTACTATGTAGATGGATGTTTTGGTTATATGTTTGATTGTTGGAGCGTAGCATTATTGTAATATTGTTGTGTGACAAGGAGGTTGGAATTGTGGTTATGTAGAGGTTATTGGAACGATGTTGGGTCGTGGAACTTTATGATCTTGTTGTGTTTCGGTTCAAGAATGAATCTGTGTGTGTTCGTAACTTGGGTATTCCTTGAGTCGTGAGTTGGTCGTCAAGTGCATTGTATGGGCTTTGCATCTTGTCGTTGTAATTGTCGTCGTGTCGTGTTGTTGTAGTAGTTGTTGTTAGCAGGGTGGTTTGTCAGTTTGTGTTATTCGTGGGGTGCCTCTTGTTGGCATGTTAGTTGTTAGTCGGATGCGAGAGTCGTGTCCGGAGTTGTTCGTCTCAGTATATTTTCGAGGACGAAAATGTCTAAGTGGGGGAGAGTTGTAACGCCCCGGTTTTGTCTTATTTATTTAATTGAGTTGATTTAATTATTTTTGTTTTATATTATTTTATTCTTGACTTTTATTTGACAATATATTATTTTTTCATCGTTGTTTATGTTTTATCTCGTTTTGGGAGCGTTTGCGAGATATTTGAGCTGAGGGGTAAAATAGTCTTTTAGGGGTTTAGATATTTTATATAAATAGAAAGTGGAGAGAAATAGAGAGAAAGGAAAGAAAAAGGAATGAAAGAGAAGGGAAGGAAAGGAAGAGGAGAGAAAAGAGGAGAACAGGAAAATCGACATAACTCCGTTTTGAGCGCGATTAATCGGGTAAGGGTGAGAAGTTTCAATTATATCTTGCTAGTGTATGTATACGTGTTGTTTGTTGTAATTGTTTTGGTTATTTCGAGACTTTTCTTATCGATTGAAATTAGGAGCGATTGATAGAAATCAATGTTTTCACAAATGAAATTCGATATAAACTACGTAGGATACTTGTTATTAGGTTTGGATCACGTTTTGGTTGTTATAGCATGAATCGGAAGTGTTTGGGGTGGGAGAATGATGAATTTAACTCCAAATGACCTATGTTAGCGCTGCTGGGTTTTGCTGGTTTCGCAGGTTCGCACTGCGAATGGCCAGCGAAGGGGAAAGCGAACGTTCACGTGAGGTTCGCACTGCGAACGTTGTGTTGTTTTTCTTTTTGCCACGGTTCGCTGGGGGATTCGCACTGCGAAGGGGACAAAGAAGGTTCGCTGGGAGTTCGAACTGCGAAACTGTAGGCTATTTTCCTTTCTGACTTGGTTAGCTGGGGTTTTCGCACTGTGAATGAGGAAGCGAAGGACTCGCTAGGAGCTTCGCATTGCGAATATGACAGTTTTCCCAATTTGTTTTCCTTACAACTTTTGATCCGTAAGTCGGTGTGAGGCGCGGGTTGGTGCGTTGGAAAGCTTTTGACATGTTTTTTCTTATTAAAATGGTTTTGATATTGGTTGACCGATTTAATTATGTCAGGGTTTGGAAATGTGTCGTTGGTCGACTTTTACCGTCGTAACTGTGTGTATTTGATGTGTTATCATGCAATATGTTTTTGATATACATCGTATGACTTGTGTGCTGATATATAATATGAATGCATGTGATTAAATGATGGATGGATGGTACCGCATATGAATTGCATAGAGTCGTTGTGTCATTCTCAGTGCATTTGCATAAATCATGAATGGATTGATTATGTGATTATGTGGGGA
This sequence comes from Lathyrus tuberosus, assembly GCA_022829125.1. Lineage (NCBI taxonomy): Eukaryota > Viridiplantae > Streptophyta > Magnoliopsida > Fabales > Fabaceae > Lathyrus > Lathyrus tuberosus. The sequence continues at coordinate 5,562,595 of JALAZF010000389.1, read as the reverse complement.
AAATCATGAATGGATTGATTATGTGATTATGTGTTGAATTGTGAATTGATTGAGAATGTGTTGAGCCTGGGATAGCATTGGTGATTTGATGTGCATATGTGATAAATGCATTGGTTATGGATGATGTTTGTTATGTATAGCCATGTGCTATGCGATGTGGTGGCGTGTTTTCATATGTTATAATGTTGGTATGCCTTATGTGCGAATAGGTGATTATGTGAGTATAAGTGATATATGTTATGCATTTGTGACATGCTCTATGTGTTAGTATGTGATGTTTGTGGTGAGAATAACTATGTATGTGAAATTATAGGTGTTTGCATATTATTATGCAATCTTAATTTAGTTGTTATTTCTCACCCTTCTGCTGTGGTTTGTTGCTCTATGAGGCAATTGCAGATTTGTAGTCTTGGAGGCTTTTGTGAAGATTAGTTCTCCATTCTTTTGTCGGTCTTGGTGTCTGCTCTGATACGTAGCACGGGAGTCGGGGAACGATTATGTTATATATGTATACCTTTGTTAGATTTATTTTGTATTACCTTTGTATGTATATTTTGATGTTATAAAATAATTTATTTGTAAAACAAGTCAGTTATGGATCTTTCCGCTTTTTTCCATAATTGAACTTCATTTTGTTGGAAAAAGTTGCCCTTTGAGATTTACTCCATTTTGTGTTATGTATCAAATAATTGAGCAGGGTTTGTGTTTTCTTTCTTTAAAATGTGGCATCCTTGTTTCTGTCGGAAAAATAAATTTTTATTTACTCTGATTTATATATGTATTATTTATTCGCGATGGGAATTGGGGTGTTACATTAGTGGTATCAGAGCAGGTCGGTCCGTTCGGCCAAGTTGTTGAGTCAGTTGGTATGACAGTTGAATACTGTCGTTGTTGGTTGCCCCTTAGTACGTGATAGGTGTGTGAAACACTGTCAGTCCCTTCTGGTTTTTCTCTTCCGTTGTCTGCAGGAGTTAGAATGAGATAAGTGGGGGAGGAGCTTGTACTTCTCCAAGTTGCTTCAGGTGTGGAGCGTTGGCTCAGTGTGTTGTGAATTGCAAGATTGTAAGTGCTCTTTGGAAAATGTTGTTCCCGGTTCCGGAGGGAATGCGTAGGTAAGGTTTATGTCGACTAAGGCATTGTGCCTTAGGTAGTGGTGTGTACGAGATGCATGAAAGGATATTATAGTTTGGTAAGGACGGTTTATGCCCCATCATGATTGTCGGCTGTCTATTGACAAATTAAGGAACTGATCACCCTTAATCTCTTGTTGATAGTAGAAGGGAATTGTGTTGGATGGAATAGACGTGTCTTTCCGGCTTTGATAGTGTGTGCAATAAATTGTTTGGAATTAAGAAAATGATTACGAATTGTTTTGATGAGTCGATGAAGATTCTTATATCGGAAGATGAGACGGATTAGAGGTTTTGGTATGATGGTTCAGTCGGGAAGTCGTGGGGAGAAAACGATTGGGTATCGTTAATGGTTGTTCTCAGAGAGTAGAGTGTGAACTCAAATTTGGCAAAGGTGAAAATTTGAGGTTTGGATCTGCTAAGTAAGTAGAAGAACTTTTAGGAAGTGAAACTCAGATGGAAAGAGCGGGTGGAAGATTTACCAGAAAAGGGATTTGTGAGACCAAGTGTGTCGTCTTAGAGAGCTCCAGTATTGTTAGTAACAAAAAGGATGGATAATTGAATGGAATAACAAGCATGATGTGTATAATGGTATTGAGACGATGGGAAACAAGACTTAGAGTTCTGGTGAGGTTTGAAGTCTTTGGAGTTTTAAGGCATTAATGGAAATTGTGAGGAAACCCTTGTGGGTGGATGTGACATTGCGTTTGAGAGTTCTTTTGTTGGTTGTTGATACAGGTTGGAATTTGTGGAATTGGACGGTCAAGAGAAGAAATTGTGTATGGATTACTAACAGTGGAATAAGGTAACGCTTGAGAATAAGTGTCCACTTTCGGGAATAGATGATTGGAATGGTTTGGTTGAGTTTGATTGAAATTACAATTGTTTGGAACATTTGATAAGGATAGTGAATTTTGTGAGTTGAGGCTTTAATCTATTTAATGTGACTGGTTAGGTTTGTTATCATCGGATTAGGCTATTATTTACTCAGTTAAGTTGTATGTGAGTAACCAGTTACCCAGTGGTAAGTTTTGCAAAAGCTTTAAGAATTAATATCTTTTGGAATTTGGTTGGGCATTACAATGCACATTGATGTTGTTCGGTGTTAGTAAGGTGTCTGGAATGTTCGTGGAGTAGAGAAATTGTATCTTCCATATTTAATTGGATAAGTTTGTGATGGCTTTGATTGAGGATATTCGGATCTGTTATAAACTCAGAGGAAGAACAAGTGGAGTGTTTGAGAATCGAATTGCAAGTGTGGAAAAGAAAGGAATTTTTATGCTAAGTTATTCAAGTGAGAATTTGGGTTGAAAAAGGTTATTTTCCTTGGATATGTTATTTCAGATGAGAGTATGGTTAATGGATCCATCGGAAGTAGATGTAGTTCTACAATGAGAGGCTCCGAAGTTGGTTAAGAAGATTAGAAACTTTTGGTCCCAGTTGGTTGTTATTGCAGGTTATGGAAGACTTTGTTAAGGTCGTACTTCTGGTATCTCAGTTGACTTGCAAAGGGTAAGTCGTTTGTTTTGGATGTTCGTTGTGAGTGAGTTTCAGAGAGCTGGAGTAGAAGTTGTCTACGGCTCCAGTTTTGATTCTGTGTGATCCTGATAAACCGTTTGTGAGGTATTGTGTTGTGTCTTTGATAAGTTTAGTCGTGTGTTAATGCAAGAGGGTAAAGTTGTGGCTTATGCTTTACGACCATTGAGGATTCATAAAAGGATCTATACTATTCTGGATTTGGATTTGGTTGTGGTTGTATTGTGTTGGAATATTTGGAGGTATTATCTTTATGGTTCTAGGTTCGAAGTGTTTGGTAATCGCTAGAGTTTAGAGTGCTTGTTTGGCCTGAAGGAATAGAGTATGAGACAACGAGGACGGTTAGAATTCATGACGAGTTATAACTTTTACTCGAATTATCCTATTGGTGAAGTTAATGTCGTGCCTGATGAGTTAAGCCGAAAGTTTTTATGCATGGCTATTTTGATGGGTACGAGTAATCAGAGTGCGCAGCGAAAGCGTGATGTGGCACAGTTCGTATATGCGTGTGTGACTTGTAAGAATTCATAAGTTGAACATTAGGAACATGTAGGAATGGTAAGACTATGGGACGTTTCAGTATGGAAGTGTTAAGTGAAAGGTTTAAATATTATTCATGGGCTACTACGTAGATGGATGTTTTGGTTATGTGTTTGATTGTTGGAGCGTAGCATTGTTGTAATATTGTTGTGTGACAAGGAGGTTGGAATTGTGGTTATGTAGAGGTTGTTGGAACGATGTTGGGTCGTGGAACTTTATGATCTTGTTGTGTTTCGGTTCAAGAATGAATCTGTGTGTGTTCGTAACTTGGGTATTCCTTGAGTCGTGAGTTGGTCGTCAAGTGCATTGTATGGGCTTTGCATCTTGTTGTTGTAATTGTCGTCGTGTCGTGTTGTTGTAGTAGTTGTTGTTAGCAGGGTGGTTTGTCAGTTTGTGTTATTCGTGGGGTGCCTCTTGTTGGCATGTTAGTTGTTAGTCGGATGCGAGAGTCGTGTCCGGAGTTGTTCGTCTCAGTATATTTTCGAGGACGAAAATGTCTAAGTGGGGGAGAGTTGTAACGCCCCGGTTTTGTCTTATTTATTTAATTGAGTTGATTTAATTATTTTTGTTTTATATTATTTTATTCTTGACTTTTATTTGACAATATATTATTTTTTCATCGTTGTTTATGTTTTATCTCGTTTTGGGAGCGTTTGCGAGATATTTGAGCTGAGGGGTAAAATAGTCTTTTAAGGGTTTAGATATTTTATATAAATAGAAAGTGGAGAGAAATAGATAGAAAGGAAAGAAAAAGGAAAGAAAGAGAATGGAATGAAAGGAAGAGGAGAGAAAAGAGGAGAACAGGAAAATCGACATAACTCCGTTTCGAGCGCGATTAATCGGGTAAGGGTGAGAAGTTTCAATTATATCTTGCTTGTGTATGTATATGTGTTGTTTGTTGTAATTGCTTTGGTTATTTTGCGACTTTTCTTATCGATTGAAATTAGGAGCGATTGATAGAAATCAATGTTTTCACGGATGAAATTCGATATAAACTACGTAGGATACTTGTTATTAAGTTTGGATCATGTTTTTGTTGTTATGGCATTAATTGGAAGTGTTTGGGGTGGGAGAATGATGAATTTAACTCCAAATGACCTATGTTAGCGCTGCTGGGTTTTGCTGGTTTCGCAGGTTCGCACTGCGAATGGCCAGCGAAGGGGAAAGCGAACGTTCGCGTGAGGTTCGCACTGCGAACGTTGTGTTGTTTTTTCTTTCTGCCACGGTTCATTGGGGGATTCGCACTGCGAAGAGGACAGCGAAGGTTCGCTGGGAGTTCGCACTATGAAAATGTAGGCTATTTTCCTTCCTGACTTGGTTCGCTGGGGTATTCGCACTACGAATGAGGAAGCGAAGGACTCGCTAGGAGCTTCGCATTGCGAACATAACAGTTTTCCCAATTTGTTTTCCTTATAACTTTTGATCTGTAAATCGGTTTGAGGCGCGGGTTAGTGCGTTGGAAAGCTTTTGACATGTTCTTTCTTATTAAAATGGTTTTGATATTGGTTGACCGATTTAATTATGTTAGGGGTTTGGAAATGTGTCGTTGGTCGACTTTTACCGTCGTAACTGTGTGTATTTGATGTGTTATCATGCAATATGCTTTTGATATATATCGTATGACTTGTGTGCTGATATATAATATGAATGCATGTGATTAAATGATGGATAAATGGTACCACATATGCATTGCATAGAGTCGTTGTGTTGGTCTCTGTGCATTTGCATAAATCATGAATGGATTGATTATGTGATTATGTGGGGAAAATCATGAATGGATTGATTATGTGATTATGTGTTGAATTGTGAATTGATTGAGTATGTGTTGAGCTTGGGATAGCATTGGTGATTTGATGTGCATATGTGATAAATGCATTGGTTATGGATGATGTGTGTTATGTATAGCCATGTGCTATGCGATGTGGTGGCATGTTTTCATATGTTATAACGTTGGTATGCCTTATATGGGAATAGGTGATTATGTGAGTATAAGTGATATATGTTATGCATTTGTGACATTCTCTATGTGTTAGTATGTGATGTTTGTGGTGAGAATAACTATGTATGTGAAATTATAGGTGTTTACATATTATTATGAAATCTTGATTTAGTTGTTATTTCTCACCCTTCTGCTGTGGTTTGTTGCTCTATGAGGCAATTGCAGATTTGTAGTCTTGGAGGCTTTTGTGAAGATTAGTTCTCCATTCTTTTGTCGGTCTTGGTGTCTGCTCTGATACGTAGCACGGGAGTCGGGGAACGATTATGTTATATATGTATACCTTTGTTAGATTTATTTTGTATTACCTTTGTATGTATATTTAGATGTTATAAAATAATTTATTTGTAAAACAAGTCAGTTATGGATCTTTCCGCTTTATTCCATAATTGAACTTCATTTTGTTGGAAAAAGTTGCCCTTTGAGATTTACTCCATTTTGTGTTATGTATCAAATAATTGAGCAGGGTTTGTATTTTCTTTCTTTAAAATGTGGCATCCTTGTTTCTGTCGGAAAAATAAATTTTTATTTACTCTGATTTATATATGTATTATTTATTCGCGATGGGAATTGGGGTGTTACAATCTTTCTTGGATACTCTTAGTCTAGTAAGGCATATAGGGTTTACAATAAGAGGTTACTTACTGTTGAGGAGTCAGTTCATGTTACTTTTGATGAGTCTTATCCGAAAAATGTCAAAAAAGGTAGTTATTTTCATGGTGTAGGTGTATCTTCAGAAGACATACTCAAGGACACTGATAAAGGGACTGATCAACCTGAAGCAGTGCATGTTGAGGAGGAAAAAGATCACCAACCCGTGAAGAGTGAGGAGGATCATCCGTCTAATAAAGATGACCTTCCTCCAGCTTGTAAGTCTTCCAAAGACCATCCCATCAACAACATTCTCGGTGACATCTCAAAGGGAGTAACAACTCGTTCCAAGCTAAGTAACTTCTGTTATTACTCCGCTTTCGTTTAGCAAGTTGAGCCTAAAAACTCAAAAGAGGCCTTAATCGATGAACATTGGCTTTTGTCAATGCAAGAGGAGTTGAATCAATTTAAAAGAAATGAGGTTTGGGACCTTGTCCCTCCTCCGCAAGGCCATCGAGTAATCGGCACCCGATGGGTGTTTAGGAACAAGCTTGACGAAAATGGAGTTATAACTAGAAATAAAGCGCGCTTAGTTGCGCAAGGGTATAACCAAGAGGAAGGATTAGACTATGAGGAAACTTATGCGCTTGTTGCCTGACTCGAAGCTATACGCATGTTGTTTGCCTATGCATGTGCGAAAAACTTCAAATTATTTCAAATGGATGTAAAAAGTGCATTCCTTAACGGTTATATTAATGAAGAGGTTTATGTTGCCCAACCTCCTGGATTTGAGTCCCATGAGTATCCCGTTCATGTTTACAAATTAAAACGTGCTTTGTACGGTCTCAAACAAGCCCCTAGGGCTTGGTATGAGCGTCTTAGCAAATTTCTACTTGATCAAGGGTACTCTAGAGGAAAGGTTGACACAACTCTTTTCATTAAACGTCAAGGAAAACACCAAATTTTGGTACAAGTATATGTAGACGATATTATATTTGGTTCTACTAACACAAATATGGTCAAGGAGTTTTCTAAGTTAATGCAGGGAGAGTTCGAGATGAACATGATGGGGGAGCTTAACTATTTACTCGGATTGCAAATCAAGCAACTTGATGAAGGGACATTCATGAGCCAGACGAAGTATTGTCTTGAGTTACTCAAGCGCTTCAACATGGCTAGCTCAAAGGCCATTGACACTCCGATGCCTACGTGTGTCAACTTGAGTCGAGATGAAAATGGTAAGGATGTAGATGTCAAGAGATATAGAGGTATGATTGGCTCTCTCCACTATATTACCGCATCACGGCCAGATATCATGTTTAGTGTCTGCATATGTGTTAGGTACAAATCGTGTCCTAAGGAGTCTCATTTAAAAGCCGTAAAGTGCATACTTAGGTACCTATGCGGTACTCTAAAGTATGGGCTTTGGTACTCCAAAGGAAGTGATTGCTCTTTGGTGGGCTATTCCGATTCCAACTTTGCCGGGTGCAAATCGGATAGGAAAAGTACTAGTGGTACTTGTCACTTTTTCTCGAATTCCTTAGTGAGTTTGCATAGCAAAAAGCAAGTTTTCTTTGCTTTGTCAACAGCCGAGGCGGAATACGTTGCGGCCGGTAGTTGTTGCGCTCAAGTTTTGTGGCTTAAGCAATAATTACTCGACTACAATGTTCAACTTGAACGTATTCCTATTTTGTGTGATAATATAAGTGCCATTAACCTAACCAAAAACTCGGTATTACATTCTCGCACAAAACATATAGAAGTAAGGCATCATTTTCTTAGGGATCATGTAGAGAAAGGCGATGTGGTATTTGAGCATGTTGATTCTAAGAATCAACTTGCGGATATTTTCACTAAACCTCTTGCGACGGAGCCTTTCTTTAATATCCGTAGGGAACTTGGTGTTCTCGATATCTCGGGTCGCGTTTGATTATATGATTGCATGCTCTATCCTTTTGCTTGTCTTTATTTCTTTTAACTAACAATAAGTGATAAGATTAAGCTACATGTGAGGGCATCCATCATCAATCATCGGGGGTAATATCGTTCCTTCTTAGAATTAGTATTCTTGATCAATTATATTTGTAAACTATTATGGCCAAAATGTGGTTTGAATTGATGTTTAATTCATGATTAGATGTATTTTTGATCCATTTTTGAGTTTGGCATGTGTGTGGTTTGTTATTTATTATTACTTGTTGCATAATATGCTCAAAATATGCATTTTCCATTCTTGCTTGTTTGAGTCGACCAAAACATGGCATGGGTCGACTCAAGAAAGGTCAATTTTTCTCATATGTGGGCGCGGGTCAGCGCAGGTCAACCTATGGTCAACACATCGCTTTAAATCTTTGAAATTATTAAAATTCGTTCAGCGTGTGCCGACGCATGACCTGTTTAGGTCGACGCATCGCTGACAAACTCAGATTCTTTTTTCCTCGAGAAGACGCGTGCCGCTTCACAAAATAGAAATTCTGACCCATTAAGTTTGCATGTTTCATTTTCCAATAGCATATCATTATACATTGATTCTATTGTCTCCTCATTTCTCTCCTCTCCTCTCCTTAAAAATTCTCAAACCCTAAAAACCCATTACCACTACTCTCTTCAAATCCAACAAATTTCACAATCAAAGAAGTGTTCAAAGGGGTTTTCTCTACATAGACCCAAGGTTTCTCAGTCTATTCATCTTTATCATCAAGATTCAATACTGTTTATCATCATCTACAAGGTTGGTACTGTTCATCCGTATTTACAAGAGTGTTCTTCAATGGCTTCACAAAGGGTTACCAGAAAAAGAACCTCCAGAGCATCAACTTCAAGGTAAGGTACATCAACAATGCTGGTAAATGCTCTTACCTTACTGTCTGATAATCTAACTGATATCTTCAACAAAGATTTTCGAAACCGGCCTGTGGTTAAACAATTTGTGTACTATCCCTTGAGGGCTGAAGACTATCATCTGTCTGAAATTATTGAAATTCTAAACGTTCAAAAATTTGATGAATTTCTGGAATGTGATACCAAGTATAATGAAGACTTGGTCATGTTGTTCTACACTGGGATTCTGGGCAAGTTTGAAGGTACTAATTTTCAATACATGATTGGTGGTAAAAAGTACTCTGTCAATGCATCTGTTTGGAAAAGTTTAGTTAAACTAGATACATCAAATCTTCCTAAGGTCACAAACTCTGTATTTGTTGAAAATAATGAGTTTAAGGTTGCTTTGAACTCAATGTTGCGAGACCCTTTCTCGGAGAGCATTGTAAATAGCAACCTATTTCCTAAGACAGTCACAACAGGACTGTTAAAACCCGTTGATAGAACTCTTCAATGGATTGTTGCTCATATCTTATTGTCGTAACCCGAAATTTGACCTCCTTTTTGCCTTTTGCATAAGCATGTGCATTCGCATCGCTGGCTTATGCACTTGTACTTTTTCTCTGTGGTTTTTTTTGCAGGAATATTCTGGTTTTCCAAGTCTGATTAATCACATCATCACAAAGTCATCACATCATTAACATAAGCACAAAACAAGAATTTCTATGCCTATTCATCAAAGCAAGAGGTTGAAAATCGAAACTGTGGCCACTGCGCCATTTTCCAAGCAAATTGGGGCAATTTTGGACTGGTTAATCGATTAACCATTTGCAGTGCAAATGTGTTAATCGATTAACACATGCAAAATGGGCAGAATTTGCTGCTTTTTCATGACAACAACTTTTCCTCCTCATTTAGGGATTCTACTTGGTTCTAGCAGCATGTGGAACATTCTAGACATCTCTAAACATCTCAAGACTATTCAAGACACTTCACTTGCATTTATTCCAATGCTTCACTATAATTTAAGTGCACCATGTTCCTTGATTTCCAAGTATGTGAACCTTTGGATTTGAAGCTTACATTGGGATGTTCCCACCGAGTTAACAAATAACTAATTGAGTTAGCCTCTAACTCAGTGAGTTAGATGCAACTAACTCCTAACCTAATTCCAAACCACCCTAAGCTAGCTCCTAGCCTAATTCCAAACCTCTCACACTCCAAACCAAAACTCTTTATAAACAAACCTTCACTATTTTCACAAGGACTCAACCATTTTCACACAATTTCCCACACCTCACTCTCAATTCTCTCACAATTCTCTCTGAATTTCTCTGCAACTTCTTCATCTTCATCTACATTTTCTTCCCAAACCTCACCATAGCTCTTCACCATTGAAGAATAATCACTTCTATATTGGAAGTGATTGTTTCTTGAGCTTTACCTTCAACATCTTGCAATTATACTTGATTTTCTGGAGTTTTATAATCCTTTGGATTCATCTCAAGTGTTTGCTTCAAGATTCTACGGTTTGAATTTATATTTTGAAAGTTTCGTCGCAACTTGCTCGGTTTCGGTACGATTCGGCTACAATTGAAGATTCCTCTGGTTTTCTTTGATTATATTCATCAAGATCACTTTGCAACAACATCCAAGGCACATCTCAGCCTTGTAGGTTGGTATATCTTTGCATATTTTACTGTTTCAAACGTTTTCGTATCATTCGCGATGTAGTTTCGATACTTTTTGTGTGAGAATTGATTATGCCATTGCTTGATCTATGATCTTGCTGAGTTAATTGATTCCATTGCTGTTTTTTGGCTGTGATTAAACTTGATTTTCGTGCATAATTGCTGTTTTTTGGATGTGATTAAACTTGATTTTCGTGCATAACTGTTTGCCCTAGCATAGGAGTGATTGCATAATCCATAAGTGGCCAAAAGCACTTTTGAAAACTATTTTTTTTCCTGCTTCAGTGTTAATCGATTAACCAGTGTAATTTTGTTGATTTTCAAGTGTTAATCGATTAACACTTTGCAGTGCAAAAGTGGCAATCGATTAACACTGCTCCAAATTTCCATTTTCATGCTTTTTCAAGTGTGTTTGCATTGCTTTCTTCCTCCAACTTCCATGGATTGATGCTTGATTTTTATGGATGTTTTAAGTGTCATTTAACTTCTGTTTAAACCAAGCTCGTGAACTTTCGATGCACGATTTCGATTATGCAATTGTTCACATTCTTGGCATTGTATGAACATTATCATTCTTGCACTTTCTTTGATCACATGATATATGATTTGTGAAGCATGTTAAACGTCATTTGGTACTGTTTTTCACTTTTGTTCATGTTTGAATTAAGTTTGTTCTTCAAAGGATAAGCTTAATCTTGTATAATCAATAATGCACCCTTTGCTTTAATAATTTCTCAATTCATTTTGGAAAATTATTAGCATCTTCTTCCCGTTTGATTAATTAATCAAAACTTCGTTTCGATTATTAGTCTTCCCGGTGGCACTTCTCATAAACAAATTAAGCTAGTACAACGAACAAAAAACAAGCGCAATACAAATCACAATACACATACGAGATAACAGAGCAATAAAGAGATCAATACGTACCTATCGGAGTCGCTCTGATGGCGCTTTGACGACGACGAGGGAGTGAACTCAACAAATCCGATTCAGGTATATGCGTATTTGCTCGATTCCGTCACGCACTTTCTTCTCCGATCCACTTCTTCTTCTGCAACCTCTGGATCTTCTGCTTCTTGCTTTTTCTACTTCGAATCTTCTTCTTCATTTCCTTGTTTTGCTGCGTTGCGAGTTGTTGTTGTTGCAAGTTCTGAAAATTGATCTTGATATGAACAATTGCGCTCGCGACTTGCGTTGATTATGTTGCAAACTTGTTGATTCTTGATGCTAACAATTGTTGCAGTTATGGCTTTTGCAAGTGGTGGATTTTGTGACAATGATGAAGCTGATGTAGCGAGCTGTTGTGATTAATTTTGCAGGTGAAGGTGAAATGCGGAATTGATGGAGAAAATGTGAAGGGAATGAATCGAGAAAGATGATGTTTGTGTTAACAGAAAAATTGAAGATAGCAAGACGAATCTCAGCAAGAGAAAATGAAGGATGAAGCTGGTTTCTCTGCAAAAAATAGAGAATGAAGAGAAGTGAAGAATGAATTCTGAGCCAGCCTCCCAAAACGTGAAGATCAAGCCGGCTATATAGAAGAAAAAATGGAGGGTATGATGGACTTTGCAGCCAAATTCTGTTATACAAATTTGCTGTGAAATTCTGTTGAGCTCATGGTGCCATCCGATCACGGGTTTTCACTGCCCTTTGAAATGGTTTTCTTTTCTTTTTATGACCTGCGCATTGTGCTTTTCCTTTTTGTGAATTAAATATCAATTGATGTGTAATATTTTTGTACAAACTCAATTTCCATGCTCCATGCTATTTTTCTGATCTCCTGCGCTCTTTTAAGTAATACCTGTTATGAACCCCTTTATGTAACTTTCTTCTTGTGGAATTGTTATTTTTCTGGTGTGCATCTGCCATATATTTTCTAAAAAAACTGATGTGGAGTTATGGACCAGGATGATGGAACTGATGTGTGCTGGTTTGTTGGCAGCCCTGAACTTTTTCTTTTTTGTAAATGGGCTTTAATGGACATTGACAGATGGTTAGGATTGTGTGAAGAAAATTGATTTTTATTTGAAATGGATTGGAAAAATTGGTTTAATAGAATGGACTTGTTGGAAAAAGATTTACAAAATGGATATTGGATATTAAATTTGGAATTAATGAAAATGGCAAATGGATATGTGTAGAAAGTGATTTAATATAGATTATGGATTTTGGATTTAAAATGGATGAATGGGTTGGATATTAAAAATGAAATGGATAATATAAAAATGATTTGGATAAAAAGTAAAAATGGATATCGGTAAGAAAATATGGTTTTATGTAAGGAAATGGACTAGAATGGATATTTGGATAAAAATTGGATTTGAAAATGGGAGAAATTTAGAATGAGAAAAATAAAATGTGGACAAGATAAAAAAGGTTTAAAAACTGGTTTAATGGTTTATGAAGTGGATGGTATCTCAATTTCCAAGCAAGTCACATGATCAATCTTAATGCATTCCACCCACATCAAGCTTCAGATCCAAAACAAACTTGTATCATTAATGGCTCTCCCATCTTCAATCAATAAACCTAGTTGACTTGAACGCATGTAATTCTAACCAATGACTTTCAGTTGACGACTGTCCACAAATTCAACCATGAATGAGGAACCTTGATTTACCTTGAATGCACCCTGATGAAATAAATGTCCTGAACAGAGAAGGAACCAAACCCTGATTCACACCCAAGAAAACCTGACCCAACGCCTCTGATGAAGCCTCTGAAATGGGAAAACCCTAAGTTCTTGATGTACACTGATAAATCCTTCAATCCCATGTCTTAGAAGACCAATGCAATGATATAATTATGAGTTGTGACCTAATGAGATGCAAAATGAAAAGAAACATAAGCCAGAAAAAGTTAGAAAAAGGTAGGGCAAATTTTGGGGTGCTACACCTTACTGTTCTTTTCTTGTGGTCAATCATTGCCTTTTGATTCCCCAGAAAGTCTCAATTTCTTTGGTTAAACACAGTCTTCCTGTTAAATACCGAAACCCTTGCGGAGTTCGCAACCTTCTCTTGGTTCTTCTCCCTTTGATTGGTTAACCACTGCCTGTCAGTTAAAACACCAATTTGCACTTCTTCTCAGTTAATCGCAGTCTGAGTTCCTCTAAGGTTCGCAACCTTCTTTTGGTTAATCACTCATTTTTTCAGTTAACCACAACCTGTCTATTAACATACTGAGCCCCTTTCGAGTTAATCACCTTCTCTTAGTTAATCACTTATTTTCTTTTCGGTTATTCATAATCTTTCTGTTAAAACCGAATTCCCAGCAGCTAGCAACCTCTTTTCGGTTCGAATACTCGCACCTTTGGGTTAGTAACCTTCTTTTGGTTCAAATACCCTTTTCGCCGGTCAAGTACTGTTTGTTCAGTCCATACCGACATGCTCTTTGGGTCACGACCTTTGCCTGGTTCCACACCCGTCCTCTAGGTCACAACCTTCGCTTGGTTCTACACCCGTTCTTTTGGTTGATCACAGTCTATCTATTAAAACTATTTTTCTCCCTGCATGATTGCAATCTTTTCTTTGGTTAACCACTGATTATCAGTTAATATACCAAAATCCTCTCAGAGTCAAACACCTTTTCTTGGTTCACTACTCTCTCCTTTTGGTTCATCATAGCCAGTCTGTTGACACCAGTCCCTTTCTTCCCCACAGAGTCTTACTCTTTTTCTTTGGTTAACCACTGCTAGTCAATTAACCTACTGAACCCATTTTCTTTTGGTTTCGACACCATTACCCTTGTTTGTTCCCCAGTAGGGTCACTATCCCTCTGATTCCCAGCACAACCGCTTTGTTCCCTTACTCCCTAGTGGAGTCCCTTCTATTCCTTTTTCTCTTTTATCTTCTTGGTTTCTACACCACTCTTGCACTTTATCCTCAGCACAGTTAGTATATTTTCCTTTGCACTTCTTTCTTAGTCTTGTAACCAATTCTTTTGCATCCTCAGCGGATCTCTCTCTACCTCTTTTGCTCTTGGTTTTGACACCACTTTCCTTTTCCTTTTCCGTCTTAGTTCCTCGAACTACGGAAGCTCTGATTCTGCATTTATTCAAATGTATGATATGTAGGCACGAGATCGCGATGATCTTGGCGAGCACCCTTCCACCTTCTTCCATTCCCCCTTCTTTTCCCTGGTTCCTTTGAACTACGGCGCTTTGATATCCTCATTGCACTATGTGGGTACGTAGGCACGAGGGCCCCAATCCTCCACGGGTACTTTCTTTCTTTTCTTTCTCTCTCCTCTTCTTTTAGCTAGAAACCTTTGGATAGATAACTCATTCCAAGCCTAGAAGCAAACGAAATGGTTCCCGTCGAGTACGACGGATGCGTTAGGTTCTAGTTGTAACACCCTTCTAACCCAACATAATATACGCGATAAGTATACTTAAAGGAATTAGAGTACATCATAAAAAGGTGTCACATTTCTTCATTGAACATCATTTAAATCATCCTGCTACGTAACACGGGTTTTCAAAACGTTTTTAAAACATTAGTTTCTTTAGTATATCCACAACTAAATTCAAACTTTGCAACGGAATCATAAATTCAAATATCTTCTTATATTTCATCAAAACATCAAGACCCTTGGGTCATTGTCAACAATCATCATCAATTAAAATCGATATATGGTAACTCATAAGAATCATTCTAACAAAACAACATAATATTCACTTAAGCGTTTCCCCACCCGATGCTACATATTTCAGAGCAAGACACCATATAACTCTATGGAAATAAGCTAAACAACTCCAAGCTAGAACTTCGCGCACCGAGAAGCTACTCCTGAATATCTGCACGTTACCCACATGGAGGCAACATTCAAACAGGCAGGGTGAGTAATCACAATTCAATATAAATCATATAAAGAAAAGATATTAATAGGTCAACATTCATCTTACACACACATCATAGCACTCACCCAAAACATCATATAAATCACCAAGTCATCAACATCACAAACATGCAATCATGTAATGCCACCAAGAATGAAATGCAACGTCATAGCATGCATGTGGTACCAAATCGTCATAATAATGGACACTAGGCCATCAACCCTCCACAAGGGAGCACGTCATAAAATACTCCAATTCGCACAATGGGATTGAAGCCACCACTGAACCGAAGTCCTAAATCGTCACTGGACCGGAGTCCTATCATCATCAATAGATCGAAGTCTAAATGCTATGAATGCATGATGCACAACGTCATAATCATCATCATCAACAAAAGTTATTAAGTACATCATCATTCATCAAATATCATGTTAATCCACATTGTCATTTAATCATCAAAACATCATGAATCGTCATCTCATAATCGTCAATATACTCATGGTACTTCACATCATCATTTTATCATCAAACATCATTTTCATCACATATACCACGTCAACTCATAGCAATCATAAACATCATATTATAGCATCACTACTTCGTTTCACACTAAAATCATCCTAATTCATTTGATCATCATGTTCGTCGCATAGCATGTATAAACATCAAAGCATGCACATCATCTATTTATTTCGTCATAGCATCATTATAGTAACATCATTCACATAACTCATACCCTCATAAGCAATCAACGCATAATCATCATATAAATTCCAACATATAATTAACATCATAAAACAACAACACCCTATTGTTATACTCTAGATCAACATAAGCATCATATAATCTTCAACACATAGCATCATATTTACAACAACAATACCCCCCAACATTCGACTACATAACAAACAACCACTATTACCTTTACCGGTTAATTCACACCACCTCATACCATAACCCCTCAACAACATCCTCATGCAACATTATAAGCAACAACTATCACAATTGCATGGTATGCCACAACAACTCAACAACAACATCATACAACCTCATAATTCACAATCACAACACACATTCATACAACCGATGTCCACATTTCACGGTTCGACCCATTGGAACATACAATAAAACACACATGGATCATCGAATAATTGGAAATATATCATTGAAAACAATTTTAACATGCAGAATATAAAGTCAGCTTTCCAACGATTCGAACGACGATCCAAACGGACTTACGAATCGAAAGTTACGAATTTTTGAAGTGTTCAAAATAAGCTGCCCGAGGGGACCACGCTGAGCGGGCTAAGCGGGCTCTGCGAATAGGTCAAAAATTTCTGCGATGACAGTACTTCTCCCACCTTGATTTCATACCCTTAAACTGCATTTTTCAACCCTATTAACCCAAATTAATTCACTATAACCTATATCTAACACACATACATCATTCACAACAACCACAACACAACAATTCATCAAAATCATCCCCTTTAACCTCTATACCCTAGGTTTTCCCCCCAAAACCCCAATCATCGACCAACACCTAATCTTTATATCAAAAATATTGCAAAGTGATACTCCCCATACCTTAGAGTCTTGATTCTTTCGATCTTCTCTTGGAGTTTCACCGGAATTCTTATATGCCCTAGCCTCCTTCTCACTTGTTCTTCAGAGCACTTTTGCCTCTTCCTCAAAAATAATACGAATAATGAGTTCCTTTCACTATTCTCTCTTTAAATACCCCTAAATGTGCTCTTCCCATTATACCCTCACTTATCCATCCCTAATGACCAACATACCCTCAATACTCCCACTTCTATTATTTTAAATAATAAACAATAATTTGAATAATACTATATAATTATTCTTACTATTAATAGTATTAAAATAATTTCACCACAATGCGTTCGTGCCACATAACCACAAATCGTCAAAATCACCTTATATCCTCAAATAATCAATAATTAATCATAATCGAATTTGGGGTGTTACAACTCTCCCCCACTTAAAGAATTTTTGCCCTCGAAAATTATTCGAAGAAAACAGAGTCAGATACGACTCCCTCATTGGATCTTCATGCCCCCTCCCCATGTCCAACACACGAGCCATCAACAAATCCTCCAAGGACTTGATACTCCTCTCTGTCTGACCATCCGTCCGCGGATGCTAAGCAGAACTCGTCCTTAACTCAGTGCCGAATGAATCTTGCAAATTCTTCCAAAACCTCGACATAAATCGCAGATCTCCATCCCAAGTAACTTCGTAGTTCCCTCAATGTACATCTCAGTTAATTCCTGCATAGAATTATTAATCTTCATTGGCAAGAATGAGTTGACTTCGTTAATCCCTCCACGATCATCCAAATCGAGTCATTCCCCTTTGCGGCCTTCGGTAAACCCGACACAAAATCCATGGAAATACTATTCCATTTCCATTCTGGAATATTCAACATCTGCATCAGACCCAAAGATTTCTAACGTTTCGTCTTCAGCTTCTGATAAGTTAAACACACATACACAATTCGATAACATCCCTCTTCATGAATACTCTTCTCAATCTTTGGAACATCTGGTATACACACTCTACCTCAGAACCTCAACATGCCATTTTCATCAATTCGGTATTAACCTCGGTTACCTTAGTTAATTAAAATCGACTGATCTACCAACTTCAAGTCAAATCGCTGACCTACTTTGATTCGTCCCAGAATCCCCATAGTCAGTTCCAACATACTCGACTTCACACTGTCAGGGGTCCCATCACATACTAAACTCACATCTCTGAACTGCTCGATCCATTCCAGTTTTCCTCACCTTAAGCATCGACATATGCTGTAACTCCCTACTCAACGCATCAGCTATTACTTTTGCTTTACCAGGGTGTTAATCAAAATCATAGTCTTTCATCAACTCCAACCACCTTTTATGCCTCACATTCAACTATTTTGATTCAACAAGTACTTCAAGCTTTCATGATCACCGAACACTTCAAACATAAAGCCAAAAAGATAATGTCTCCAAATTTTCATCACAAACCCTGAGGTTGCCAATTTTAAGTCATGTGTAGGATAATTTCTCTCGTGAACTGTTACTTGTCCGGAAGTGTAAGCAACAACCCGACCATCCTGTATCAATGATCCACCAAGACTCATCTTAGATGCATCACATTACCCCACAAAAGACTCACTCGGATTAGGAAAAATCAATATCGGAGCGATCGTTAATTTTCTTCTTTCGGCCTACAAAACTCCCTTCGCATGCAACATCTCACACATACGCTTTTCCCCTTTCGAGTTAACTAAGTCAACGGTAATTTCTACTTAGAAAAACCTTCAATAAACTTGTTATAGCAACTTGCTAATCCCATAAAGCTTCTTATTTCAGTAGTAGACTTCAGAGTCTCCCACTGCAACACAACATCAATCTTAGAAAGATCAATAGCCATTTCACCATTAGAAATCACATGACCAAGGAACTTGCTGTCTACAACCAGAACTCACATTTCGACAGTTTCGCATAAAACTTCTTCTCCCTCAATACCTACAACACAACTCGTAATTGTTCTGCGTGTTTTTCTTCTCACTTAGAATATATCAGAATATCGTCAATGAACACCACCACAAACTTATCCAAATATTTATGGACAATCTGATTCATATATTCCATGAACACGCCAGGTGCATTGGATACACCAAACGATATCACAGTGTACTCATGGTGACCGTACCTCATCCTGATAACTGTCTTCGGAATATCTTTAATTTCTTACTTCATTGCCAACTTGGCTATCTCCTTTATTCTTGATAGTCACCTTATTTATGTCCCAACAACATCATTAACAAATCACTACAATTGGACCTTATAATCAACATCATGTTTATCCTCAACTAGCATGTCGTAACATAGCGACATCACTAAATAACCATCATACTCCTCATGCAACATACAACACAAGTTACAGCAACACCCCAGCTTTACGAAACATAGATATGCATAATTCCACTTAATTTCAGTAATTAAAAAAAAAAGAGGTTTTCAGTCCCAGGCCGCGCTAAGTGAGCCTTATCCGCGCTAAGCGCACTACTCACTGCCTCGAGGAGGCGAAATTCCTCCAGACCGTGCTAAGCGAGCCCATGGGAACACATCCAAAAGTCACACACCTTAGATAAATCACCAACCACTGCATTTCCTTATGCATTCAAAGAAACCCACGTCGTAAAAACTTTTGCACCATCCTTCACAAACTTATCCACTTTCTTAACGGAACAAACAACTCTTCACCCTTGCCGAACTTAAATTCATGCTCTGAAGACAAGTCATGGGTCTCTTCAAGAAAACATCAGGAATTACACACCACTGGCATATCACTAGCCGTCACATTGCTCTCTATGCCCCTGAGAATCAAACATCAATAATACCTGATCATTATCCCTTGAGACATTCCAACTTGACCAACAGACAAGAAACTCGAACTCTCTTCATCTTCAAGTATAATAATCTGCGTCGACTCATCAAAACCATCTGTAAGCATCTATCTCAACTCCAATCAATTTTTTACCGTACACGCCATCTAAGCTGGCAAGACACGTCTATCCCATCCAACATGATTCCATCTACTATCAGCAAGAGATTAAGGGTGATTAGTTCCTCAATTTGCCAATAGATAGCCGACAATCACAATGGGGCATAAACCATACCTCCCAAACTCCAATAGCGTTTCTTGCATCTTGTGCACTAAACTACCTAATGCACAAATCCTTAGTTGATACAAGCCTTATCTCCACATTCCCTCCGGAATCGAGGACCACGCCGTCCTAATAACATTTTCACTCTTGCAGTCCAATATACACTGACCCAACATTCCACAACCAAAACATCTCAGAGAAGAAATAGCTTCTCCCCCACTTGTTTCAAACCAACACCTGGAGACAAACGGTTAGAAAACAAGCAAGTACTGACAGTGTTTCACACACATGTCGCGTACTAAGGAACAAACATCATTAGACAACCTGGCCGGATAGACCGACCTGCTCTGATATCACTAATGTAACACCCTTCTAACCCAACATAATATACACGATAAGTATACTTAAAGGAATCAGGTACATCATAAAAAGGTGTCACATTTCTTCATTGAACATCATTTAAATCATCCTGCTCCGTAACACGGGTTTTCAAAACATTTTTAAAACATTAGTTTCTTTAGTATATCCACAACTAAATTCAAACTTTGCAGCGGAATCATAAATTCAAATATCTTCTTATATTTCATCAAAACATCAAGACCCTTGGGTCATTGTCAACAATCATCATCAATTAAAATTGATATATGGTAACTCATAAGAATCATTCTAACAAAACAACATAATATTCACTTAAGCGTTTCCCCACCCGATGCTATATCTATCAGAGCAAGACACCATACAACTCTACGGAAATAAGCTAAACAACTCCAAGCTAGAACTTTGCGCACCGAGAAGCTACTCCTGAATATATGAACGTTACCCACGTGGAGGCAACATTCAAACAGGCAGGGTGAGTAATCACAATTCAATATAAATCATATAAATAAAAGATATTAATAGGTCAACATTCATCTTACACACACATCATAGCACTCACCCAAAACATCATATAAATCACCAAGTCATCAACATCACAAACATGCAATCATGTAATGCCACTAAGAATGAAATGCAACGTCATAGCATGCATGTGGTACCAAATCGTCATAATAATGGACACTAGGCCATCAACCCTCCACAAGGGAGCACGTCATAAAATACTCTAATCCGCACAATGGGATTGAAGCCACCACTGGACCAAAGTCCTAAATCGTCACTGGACCGGAGTCCTATCATCATCAATAGACCAAAGTCTAAATGCTATGAATGCATGATGCACAACGTCATAATCATCATCATCAACAAAAGTTATTAAGTGCATCATCATTCATCAAATATCATGTTAATCCACATCGTCATTTAATCATCAAAACATCATGAATCGCCATCTCATAATCGTCAATATACTCATTGTAACGCCCCGATTTTGATTATTTCCCAATTATGTGGAGTCTTTTATTTTAATTGGATGATAAATTATTTTAATTGTGAATTTGGTGTGTTAAATGTTATTTTACCGTTTTGAGAGTTTTTGGGGAAATTAGAATGGAGAGTATTTTAGACTTTTCTCAATTAATGATAAATTAGAAATTAAGTGGAATTAGAATCGGTGAGAAAAATGAATTAATTGATTGTTTGGAAAATGAGAGAAAGAAATAGAAAAGAAAGAAATAGAAAGAAAAGAGATAGAAAGGAAAAATAGTAAGAAAAGGGAATTAGAGAAAAGAAGAAGAGAAAGAAAGAGGAGGAAGAGAAAAGAAGAGGAAAAGAGGAAAACTAGGGAAATTCATCAAGATCAATCACATAGCAAGTTGGAATCCGGGTAAGGGTGTGAAATGTTGTTATCTTAGCAATGTGTATGATTATGTATGATTGTATTGTTGATTTTGTTGATTTTCATGAGTTTTGGAACTAAACCCATTTGTGTAGAAAATGGTAGAAATCGATGTTTTCGCGGATAGAAATCGATATAAATTGTGTTGTATGATCTATATGTGTGTATGAACCACTGCTAGTAATTGTTTTGCTGTTGGAAATGATTTGGGGAAGAAAATGGGAAAAATTGGAGGTGTGGAACAGTGTTCACGCAGCAGAATTTTTCTGCTTCTGGTGCTGAGCGCCGGGCGAAAGGTCCTGAGCGTCGGGCGATGCATCCTTTTCGCCGGGCGGTTCGAGAGGCGCAGAGGTGCCAAGCTTCTGCCTCTTTGAATTATTTTGGGGATTTGGTGTCACCTGTGCTTCGCCGAGCGAAGCAGAGGCGAAGCACGTTTCGCCGGGCGGTGAGCATGCTTCGTCGGGCGGTTGTTCTGTTTTTGAAAAATAATTTCTTTTTTTTACAAAATTCATAATTTTCGAACCGTAACTCCGATTTAGGCGTTATTTATATCGTTGGAAAGCTATTGAGCTTTACTTTATGATTATGATGGTGTGGAAACTGTTGGCCGATTTTATTATGTCAGAAAGTCGGGAATAGTGCTATTTAGCAACTTTTACCGTTTTGATGGTGTATTTGAACGTGAATCATACAATAGTGCATTGATGTGAATGTATATAGATTGTATGTGATTGTATGAGATAAATGTATGAATATATTGTGAATATGTATGCATTTCAAGAATGTTTTGTGTCATTTTGCATGTGAGGCATCATGAAATACATTCTTGTGTTGAGCGATTCTAATGAGAATCCGTGGTAACATCGTGTGCCTATGTGAGGTGTGAGCGATGGTTACGAACGATTGTGTGCCTATGTGAGGTGTGAGCAATCGGATTGTGTTCCTAGGTGAGGTGTGAGCAATCAGATCGTGTGCCCGCATGTGGGGTGTGAGCGATCGGGTCGTGTGCCCAGGTGGGGTGTAAGCGATCCATAAACATTGTGTGCCCATGTGGGGTGTGAGCAATGGGTGAACATCGTAGGCCCGACGGGGAGTTACTTTGGTAACGAGCGATGGTTCCAGCAGAAGTTCCTGAGTGAACTTGAGATGATTGAGTCGGTACCGCGTTGCATTTGCATAGAGTCGTGAGTCGGTCTCTATGATTTGCATTTATCATCTTTATAATGATGTGTTGTTGAGTAAACATAATTGTGTATGTTTATGTGGAATGATTGGGAATTGTGAAAGTATGCATGATGAATATGCTTGGTTGATATGTAGATATACATTGTGATGTATATGGAGGAAATTGTGATGGATTGTGGCGAGAATGTGGAATATGTGTATTTTTATGTTTATATATATAATTATATACATTGTTATTGTGATAATATTTCTCACCCTTCTGTTGTTTTATAATGCTCTATGAGGCATTGTAGAGTAAGTGTGCTGGTGGTCTTTTTGGTGGAGCGTGTCTTCATTCTTTTGGTCGGTCGGCTCTGATATGTAGCACCGGGTAGCTAGGATGGCTGTGATTCTTTTGTGATACATGTGTATATGTATCTTGCTGATGAGAGTTTATGTAAACATGTATGATGTTGGTGGAGAATAGTTGATGATTCATGTATATATGTATATATGTTTGTTGTTATTCAATGTTTAGATTTTCCGCTTTTATTCTAAACATTTGAGATGTGGGTGTAAGGATTAAGTTCCTCTGTTGCAAGTTACCCCACTGTTGCATATCAATATTGAGCAGGTGTTGTATGTTGTATAATTGTGTTAGATGTGACATGCCTCTTTTATGCCATGTTATAATTATACTCTGACGAAATTTTAATATGTGCCTAAATGATTATTTGATTATTTGGGGGTATAGAAAGGGGGTGTTACATTAAGTGGTATCAGAGCCAGAGTTAAGTCAGTTGTGTTTGTCTTGTTGTCTTATTGTTTGAATTGTTGTTTAACCTTGTTGTTATTTTTGGGGAATGATTAGAATATGGCTGGTAGAAACGACAATGCGATGGCTGCTGCTTTGGAAGCAATGGCTAGGCCGGTGCAAGGTGCGCCGAATGTGAATGCTAACGACGAGTTCAGAAAGAATCAACCACCGGTTTTCAAAGGAAGATTTGATCCCGATGGTGTTCAACTTTGGTTGAAAGAGATTGAAAGGATCTTTAGAGTCATGGACTGTGAGGAAGAGAATAAAGTGAGGCTTGGGTCTCACATGCTGAAGGAGGAAGCCGACGATTGGTGGGTCGGTATGCGTCAAATTCTTGAGGTGGATGATGAAGAGGTAACTTGGGATTTATTTCGTACTGAGTTTTTAAGGAAGTATTACCCTGAAAGTGTGAAAGGGAAGAAGGAGATAGAGTTCCTTGAATTGAAACAAGGTAGTATATCCGTGGTGGACTATACTGCTAAGTTCGTGGAGTTGGTTCAATTCCATCCTCACTATGCTGCAATCACTGCTGAGTTCTCAAAGTGTATTAAATATGAGAATGGTTTGCGTCCTGAGATTAAACAGGCTGTGGGATATCAAAGGATAAGAAGGTTTTCGGATTTGACGGAATGTTGTAGAATCTTCGAGGAAGATAGCAGGGCTCGTTCTACACATTACAAAAGTTTGAATGAGAGGAGGGGAAAACAACAAGTTAGAAGTGGACCTTATGTGACACCTGTTGATAAGGGCAAGCATAGGGGAAATTTTGAGAAGAGATCTGGAGGAGGTGGTTCGGGTCCCATTAAGTGTTATAAGTGTGGGGAAATAGGTCATAAATCATTTGAGTGTGGGAAGCCAGTGCTGAAATGTTCTAATTGTGGAGGTACTGGGCATGCTGCTACAGATTGTAGAAGGAATATGGTGAAGTGCTATAATTGTGGAGAAGTTGGTCACATTAGTACTAAGTGTACTAAACCAAAACAAGCTCAAGCGGGCGGAAAGGTGTTTGCATTGGCAGGGACTCAAACTACTAGTGCAGACCGTTTGATTAAAGGTACATGCTTTATTAATAGTACGCCTTTAGTTGCTATTATTGATACGGGAGCGACTCATTCGTTTGTTTCGTCTGAGTGCGCGAAGCGTTTGAATCTTGTGTTGTCTGTGATGGATGGTAAGATGGTTATTGATACTCCAGCGATGGGGTCAGTAACTACTTCTTTGGTTTGTGTGAGTTGTCCTTTGACCATTTATGGTAAAGACTTCGAGATGGATTTAGTGTGTTTGCCGTTGGAAGGTTTAGACGTAATCTTGGGTATGAACTGGTTGCGATTTAATCGAGTTCATATAGATTGCTATCACAAGTTAGTAAGGTTTCCTTCTTTGGAAGATGATGAAGATGAGAGTGTCCTATCCACTAAAGAATTGAAGAAACTTTTAGCGGACGAAGCTCAATTGTTCGGGTTGTTTGCATCATTGTCTGTGGATGGTCAAGTGTCACTTGATGTGTTTCCTGTTGTTTGTGATTTTCCTGAGGTGTTTCCTGAGGATATTAAGGATGTACCGCCGGAGAGAGAAGTTGAGTTTTCTATTGATCTAGTTCCGGGTACGAGACCGATTTCGATGGCACCGTATCGTATGTCGGCATCGGAGTTGGTAGAATTAAAGAGGCAATTGAATGACTTATTGGACAAGAGATTTGTAAGACCAAGTGTTTCTCCGTGGGGTGCTCCGGTATTGTTGGTAAAGAAAAAGGATGGAAGTATGCGGTTGTGCATTGATTATCGACAATTGAACAAGGTGACAATTAAGAACAAGTATCCGCTTCCAAGGATCGATGATTTGATGGACCAATTGGTTGGTGCGCGTGTTTTTAGCAAGATTGATTTGAGATCAGGATATCACCAGATTCGTGTGAAAGAGGAGGATATTCAAAAGACGGCCTTTAGGACACGGTATGGCCATTACGAATATTCCGTGATGCCATTCGGGGTTTCTAACGCGCCGGGTGTGTTTATGGAATACATGAATCGTATTTTTCATGAACAGTTGGATCGTTTTGTGGTTGTGTTCATCGATGATATTTTGATTTACTCTAAGTCTCAGGAGGAGCATGAAGAGCATTTGAGAATTGTGTTACAAATTTTGAAAGAGAAACGATTGTATGCTAAGTTATCAAAATGTGAGTTTTGGTTATCGGAAGTAAGTTTTCTTGGACATGTTATTTCCGGTAGTGGTATTAGTGTTGATCCATCCAAGATTGATGTAGTGATGCAATGGGAGGCTCCTAGATCGGTTACGGAGATTCGAAGCTTCTTGGGCTTGGCGGGTTATTATCGGAGGTTTATTGAGGGATTTTCAAAGTTGGCACTTCCGTTAACGCAATTAACTTGTAAGGAAAAGACTTTCGTTTGGGATATTCATTGTGAAGAGAGTTTCAATGAGTTAAAAAGAAGGTTGACAACGGCTCCGATCTTGATTTTGCCAAATCCTACAGAACCATTTGTTGTGTATTGTGATGCTTCATTGGTTGGTTTAGGTGGTGTTTTGATGCAAGATGGAAAAGTTGTGGCGTATGCTTCAAGACAATTGAGAGTACATGAAAAGAATTATCCTACGCATGACTTGGAGTTGGCGGCCGTGGTGTTTGTTTTGAAAATTTGAAGACACTATCTTTATGGTGCAAGATTTGAAGTTTTTAGTGATCACAAGAGCTTGAAATATTTATTTGATAAAAAAGAATTGAACATGAGACAAAGAAGGTGGTTAGAGCTTTTGAAGGATTATGATTTTGGTTTGAATTATCATCCGGGTAAGGCAAACGTGGTGGCCGATGCTTTGAGTCGGAAGTCGTTACATATGCCCGCATTGATGGCGAGAGAATGGGAACTTTTGGAGAATTTTAGAGACTTGAGTTTAATTTGTGAAATAACGCCGAGAAGTGTGAAACTTGGTATGCTACATGTTACGAATGATTTTCTTGCAACGGTAGGTGAAAAGCAAAAGTTGGACTTGAAATTCGTTGATTTGATGTTGAATGAGAATGAAGATTTCAAGGTTGATAATTTTGGAGTTTTGAGATTCCGTGGTCGTGTTTGTATTCCCGATGATGTAGAGTTGAAAAAGATGATATTGGAAGAAGGGCACCGAAGTAACTTAAGTATTCATTCGGGAGTGAATAAAATGTATCAAGATTTGAAGAAAATCTTTTGGTGGTCCGGGTTAAAGAGAGATGTGGCTCAATTTGTATATGCGTGCTTAACTTGTCAAAAGTCGAAGGTAGAACATCAAAAGCCTAGTGGATTGATGCAACCGTTGGACATTCCGGAGTGGAAATGGGATAGTATATCGATGGATTTTGTTACGGGATTGCCGAATACGCAAAGAGGTCATAATGCTATTTGGGTAATTGTTGATAGGCTTACTAAATCTGCTCATTTCATTCCAATTGATATTAGTTATCCTTTGGAGAGATTAGCCGAGATTTATGTTCTTGTGGTTGTGAAGCTACATGGAGTTCCTAAGAGTATTGTATCGGATAGAGATCCTAGATTCACATCGAGGTTTTGGGAGAGTTTACAAAAGGCTTTGGGTTCTAAGCTAAGATTGAGTTCGGCTTATCATCCGCAAACGGATGGTCAAACCGAGAGGACAATTCAATCGTTGGAGGATTTGTTGCGTGCTTGTGTGCTCGAACAAGGTGGTGCTTGGGATAGTTATTTGGCGTTGATTGAATTCACTTACAATAATAGTTTTCATTCAAGTATAGGTATGGCACCATTTGAGGCTTTATATGGTTGGAGATGTCGAACACCTTTGTGTTGGCATGAAACAGGTGAGAGGACGGTAGTTGGACCGGAGATGGTACAACAAACGACGGAGAAAGTGAAGTTTATTTGTGAAAAGATGAAAGCTTCTCAAAGTAGACAAAAGAGTTATCATGACAAGAGGAGAAAAGATCTTGAGTTTCAAGAGGGCGACCATGTGTTTTTGAGAGTTACGCTGATTACGGGTGTGGGTCGTGCTTTGAAATCGAAGAAGTTGACTTCTCGTTTTATTGGTCCGTATCAGATTTCTGCACGAGTTGGTGTTGTGGCTTACCGTGTGGCGTTGCCTCCGAATCTTTCCAATTTGCATGATGTATTCCATGTTTCGCAACTTCGGAAGTATGTTCCGGATCCGTCACATGTTATTCCTATAGACGAGATTGAAGTGAGAGATAACCTTACGGTTGAAGCTTTACCGATTAGGATTCTGGATCGTGAAGTTAAGAAGCTAAGAGGCAAGGATATTGCGCTTGTGAAAGTAGCGTGGGGAGGCGCTGCGGAAGGCGATATGACTTGGAAGCTAGTGAGTAGGATGCGAGAGTCGTATCCGGAGTTGTTTGAATCAAGTATTATTTTCGAGGACGAAAATTTCTAAAGTGGGGGAGAGTTGTAACGCCCCGATTTTGATTATTTCCCAATTATGTGGAGTCTTTTATTTTAATTGGATGATAAATTATTTTAATTGTGAATTTGGTGTGTTAAATGTTATTTTACCGTTTTGAGAGTTTTTGGGGAAATTAGAATGGAGAGTGTTTTAGACTTTTCTCAATTAATGATAAATTAGAAATTAAGTGGAATTAGAATCGGTGAGAAAAATGAATTAATTGATTGTTTGGAAAATGAGAGAAAGAAATAGAAAAGAAAGAAATAGAAAGAAAAGAGATAGAAAGGAAAAATAGTAAGAAAAGGGAATTAGAGAAAAGAAGAAGAGAAAGAAAGAGGAGGAAGAGAAAAGAAGAGGAAAAGAGGAAAACTAGGGAAATTCATCAAGATCAATCACATAGCAAGTTGGAATCCGGGTAAGGGTGTGAAATGTTGTTATCTTAGCAATGTGTATGATTATGTATGATTGTATTGTTGATTTTGTTGATTTTCATGAGTTTTGGAACTAAACCCATTTGTGTAGAAAATGGTAGAAATCGATGTTTTCGCGGATAGAAATCGATATAAATTGTGTTGTATGATCTATATGTGTGTATGAACCACTGCTAGTAATTGTTTTGCTGTTGGAAATGATTTGGGGAAGAAAATGGGAAAAATTGGAGGTGTGGAACAGTGTTCACGCAGCAGAATTTTTCTGCTTCTGGTGCTGAGCGCCGGGCGAAAGGTCCTGAGCGCCGGGCGATGCATCATTTTCGCCGGGCGGTTCGAGAGGCGCAGAGGTGCCAAGCTTCTGCCTCTTTGAATTATTTTGGGGATTTGGTGTCGCCTGTGCTTCGCCGGGCGAAGCAGAGGCGAAGCACGTTTCGCCGGGCGGTGAGCATGCTTCGCCAGGCGGTTGTTCTGTTTTTGAAAAATAATTTCTTTTTTTTACAAAATTCATAATTTTCGAACCGTAACTCCGATTTAGGACTTCTTTATATCGTTGGAAAGCTATTGAGCTGTACTTTATGATTATGATGGTGTGGAAACTGTTGGTCAATTTTATTATGTCGAAAAGTCGGGAATAGTGCTATTTAGCGACTTTTACCATTTTGATGGTGTATTTGAACGTGAATCATACAATAGTGCATTGATGTGAATGTATATAGATTGTATGTGATTGTATGAGATGAATGCATGAATATATTGTGAATATGTATGCATTTCAAGAATGTTTTGTGTCATTTTGCATGTGAGGCATCATGAAATACATTCTTGTGTTGAGCGATTCTAATGAGAATCCGTGGTAACATCGTGTGCCTATGTGAGGTGTGAGCGATGGTTACGAACGATTGTGTGCCTATGTGAGGTGTGAGCAATCGGATTATGTGCCTAGGTGAGGTGTGAGCAATCAGATCGTGTGCCCGCATGTGGGGTGTGAGCGATCGGGTCGTGTGCCCAGGTGGGGGGTGAGCGATCCATAAACATTGTGTGCCCATGTGGGGTGTGAGCAATGGGTGAACATCGTAGGCCTGACGGGGAGTTACTTTGGTAACGAGCGATGGTTCCAGCAGAAGTTCCTGAGTGAACTTGAGATGATTGAGTCGGTACCCGCGTTGCATTTGCATAGAGTCGTGAGTCGGTCTCTATGATTTGCATTTATCATCTTTATAATGATGTGTTGTTGAGTAAACATAATTGTGTATGTTTATGTGGAATGATTGGGAATTGTGAAAGTATGCATGATGAATATGCTTGGTTGATATGTAGATATACATTGTGATGTATATGGAGGAAATTGTGATGGATTGTGGCGAGAATGTGGAATATGTGTATTTTTATGTTTATATATATAATTATATACATTGTTATTATGATAATATTTATCACCCTTCTGTTGTTTTATAATGCTCTATGAGGCATTACAGAGTAAGTGTGCTGGTGGTCTTTTTGGTGGAGCGTGTCTTCATTCTTTTGGTCGGTCGGCTCTGATATGTAGCACCGGGTAGCTAGGATGGCTGTGATTCTTTTGTGATACATGTGTATATGTATCTTGCTGATGAGAGTTTATGTAAACATGTATGATGTTGGTGGAGAATAGTTGATGATTCATGTATATATGTATATATGTTTGTTGTTATTCAATGTTTAGATTTTCCGCTTTTATTCTAAACATTTGAGATGTGGGTGTAAGGATTAAGTTCCTCTGTTGCAAGTTACCCCACTGTTGCATATCAATATTGAGCAGGTGTTATATGTTGTATAATTGTGTTAGATGTGACATGCCTCTTTTATGCCATGTTATAATTATACTCTGACGAAATTTTAATATGTGCCTAAATGATTATTTGATTATTTGGGGGTATAGAAAGGGGGTGTTACACTCATGGTACTTCACATCATCATTTTATCATCAAACATCATTTTCATCACATATACCACGTCAACTCATAGCAATCATAAACATCATATTATAGCATCACTACTTCATTTCACACTAAAATCATCCTAATTCATTTGATCGTCATGTTCATCGCATAGCATGTATAAACATCAAAGCATGTACATCATCTATTTATTTCGTCATAGCATCAATATAATAACATCATCCACATAACTCATACCCTCATAAGCAATCAACGCATAATCATCATATAAATTCCAACATATGATTAACATCATAAAACAACAACACCCTATCGTTATACTCTAGATCAACATAAGCATCATATAATCTTCAACACATAGCATCATTTTTAAAACAACAATACCCCCTAACATTCGACTACATAACAAACAACCACTATTACCTTTACCGGTTAATTCACACCACCTCATACCGTAACCCCTCAACAACATCCTCACGCAACATTATAAGCAACAACTATCACAATTGCATGGTATGCCACAACAACTCAACAACAACATCATACAACCTCATAATTCACAATCACAACACACATTCATGCGACCAATGTCTACATTTCACGGTTCGACCCATTGGAACATACAAGAAAACACACATGGCTCATTGAATAGTTGGAAATATATCATTGAAAACAATTTTAACATAAAGTACATAAAGTCAGCTTTCCAAAGATTCGAACGGTGACCCAAACGGACTTACGAATCGAAAGTTACGAATTTTCGAAGTTTTCAATATAAGCTGCCCGAGGGGACCGCGCTGAGCGGGCTAGATCGGGCTAACGGGCTCTGCGAATTGGTCAAAAATTTATGCGATGACAGCACTTCTCCCACCTCGATTTCATACCCTTAAACTGTATTTTTCAACCCTATTAACCCAAATTAAGTCACTATAACCTATATCTAACACACATACATCATTCACAACAACCACAACACAACAAAACATCAAAATCATCCCCTTTAACCTCTAAACCCTAGGGTTTTCCCCCAAAACCTCAATCACCCACCAACACCTAATCTTTATATCAAAAATATTGCAAAGTGACACTCCCCATACCTTAGAGTCTTGATTCTTTCGATCTTTTCTTGGAGTTTCGTCGGAATTCTTCTATGCCCTAGCCTCCTTCTCACTTGTTCTTCAGGGCACTTTTGCCACTCGAGGAGTATGCTTATATCTTGGGGTTGAGATCAAGAAACAGGTCCCTTTTGTCTACACTATTGGTTGTCCAAAGTTTCCCCTTATTGCTGATGCTCTTTGCATTAGTAAGAAGGACGTAGAAGCTAACATCAAGACCAAAGGGAAGGGTGTTCGAGGGTTTGCTTCAAAGTTTCTGGTTGACAAGGCCACATCCTTTGCTACGGATGGAAACTGGAAGGCTTTCAACGCCGTTCTTTCTTTGCTGATATATGGGATTGTCTTGTTTCTGAACATGGAGGATTTCATAGATCAGGCTGCCATCAGTATCTTCTTGTCTAAGAACCCTGTTCTGATGCTTCTTTCTGATACCTATCATTCTATTCATTTGAGGAATGAAAAGAAGAAGGGAACCATTATCTATTATGCTCCTCTGCTGTACCGATGGTTCATGTGTCACCTTCCGCAAAAGGGTTCCTTTGTTGAGAATAAAGGTAATTTCAAGTGGTCTCAACGAATCATGTATCTTACTGCTTATGACATCTCTTGGTATTCTCGAGTCTTCGACGATACTAAGATCATTCTTCATTGTGGGAAATTCTCCAATGTGCCTCTCCTAGGTACAAAAGGGGGAATTAACTACAATCCGAGACTTGCTTTCCATCAGTTGGGATATCCTTTAGTTGCCGAGCCTGATCCTGAGGTAGTGGAAGAGTTCATCTTTCATGAAGGGGTTGATGACATAGGATTACTAAAGAGGTTTAGTACTTCTTGGACTCAGATTCACCTCGAAGGAAGAGCCAATTTGGGTAAGAAGAGGTTTAGCCAAGGAAGCCTACATATTTTGGGTCAAAGAGCGCGTAAAAGAGATCTTGTTGCCATTTTCTACTGAGCCTTCCATGAAGGCCAAGCATCCTGAACTTGCCATTATTCCTTCATCTAAAGTCGACCAACTTAAACTGACTATTGAGATGTTAAAGAAGGAAAATGTTGATCTTCGTCTCAACCTTGATAGAGTCACATCCGAGAAGGATAGCTTACAGATCGAGTTCCACCAGAAGCGCGAGCACATGCTCAAAGAAGTGGAGGTTGAACAGAACAAGCGAATGAAGGTGCGTGATGCTTTGAAGAGTACCTATGAGGGACTTACTTCAAAGAAGAGATAGCTCGCCGACACTCAGTATCAAGCCTACAAGGATGAGTTGAGCTACAAGAAGCAACTTGAAGAGCTTCAAGGGAAGTTATCTGAGTACAAGATAAAGTGGCAAAGTGAGCAAGACCGTGCTAATCAGTTGGCAAAGGACTTTTCTCAATGTCAAGCTAAGCTCGACAAAGCCTTCGGTGAGATTCAGAAGCTGCAAGATCAAGCACATCAGAGCAGAGAACATATCAGTTAGCTCAACACGGAGAGTACTCATCGGGAGCAACAAACCCGTCATCTGCAAGTTCTCTTGGATCAGAAAGAGGCCTTTCTTCAGAATATGCTTCAGGGACCTAATCATTCTTTACTGTGCAACCTCATGAAGGATACAAAGTATTGGAGTGAGAGGCACGATCGTCAAGCCAGATTTGCTGAGCATGCACTTGAAGACTTGCCTGGGTTATCAAGAGATGCATTTGCTGATGTATTGCCGTACCAGATTCCTTGGACTGTTTTCCACTTCTTGTCTATTTGTAGGGTGGTCTTTGATAGGATCCATGCTGATCTTATTGTAGTCTAAAAGGAAGATATTTGATTTGTACTTGACTTGTACTTCTTTCCTTTATTGTTGAATGAATGAATGAAGTTTCTTGCCAGCTTTATCTTTGCACCTTTACTTATATGCTTTATGATTATTGTTAACAAAGATAAGTTCACGAATTCCTGGAATTTAAAACTTTATTTTTGCATGCATAGCATACATTCATTTGCTCACATATGCATGTCCCTTCATCCAGAAAACCTTTGCTTACCTTGTCCGTCTCAGCCTTGTAGCAAGACGATGACTCGACATCGGTATTTCACTCGCTCAAGCAAAACAAAGATCATGGATGACTTCGAAGCTGAGAACGCCGCTTATAAGGAAACTCTAGCTCAATTTCAAGGTCGGATGGATTAGTTTTAGACTAATATGGATGTTATTATGGAGCTCCTTCGTGCCCAGAAGGATGCTGCCGCAGCCGCCACTTTTGTTGCAACTGTCACCGATGCAACCGTTGTCACTCCTGTTGTGACTATGTCTCCTATTGTTACTGCTACTCTTGTTTTTGTTCCTTCTTATGCTACTGTGGAAATACCAATCGAGCCTGTGATTCAATCTGCTGTTCATCTATCAAATTCTCAATCTGGTTTGAACAAGATGCCTGCTGCTTTTCCTTAGGGCATGCCTCCGAATTTCACCCCTCAGATTGCAAATAATGGTGCCTTCGTACCATATCAGGCTTTTGTTGTGCCCATGCCTAATAGAAATGATGTTGCATATCCGTGGGGTATGCCTACTCCGGTTCGACCTCCAGTGATGAATGATGATCATGAGAATCTTTAGGTTCGTCAGACTCCTG
Organism: Lathyrus tuberosus; assembly: GCA_022829125.1. NCBI lineage: Eukaryota > Viridiplantae > Streptophyta > Magnoliopsida > Fabales > Fabaceae > Lathyrus > Lathyrus tuberosus. The sequence continues at coordinate 5,528,506 of JALAZF010000389.1, read as the reverse complement.
TGTTGGCTGACATTGAAACTCCTGGTGATGATGAGCATGTGTATGGGGTTCCTCTTATTCATGTTCTGATTTCATCCCAAGTTGCTCAAACTGTTGTTCAAAATGTTCATTCTGGAACGTTCTACCCTGGGGCATCTTCAGCCGCCATGGTACCTCCTCCAAATGATCCGTTTGGTGTTTAGATGGGTCAAAATGCTGGTCAGATGGTTAATCAATGACTGGTATATCCTTCTCAGTTTGGTACTCCGTAAGTGCACGCTCCAGCAGCATCTCAGCTGCCAAATCCTTATATTCTTGTCAGGTCTACTAATCAAGATAGACCTGCTAGCTACAAGTTTTTAGGAGACCGTATCAGAGCTATTGAAGGGTTTTCTACTTTTGGCATGGAGGCCAAAGATTTATGTTTGGTTCCAAATGTTGTATTGCCGCAGAAATTCAAGATACCCGAGCTTCCAAAGTATAAAGGTTTGAGTTTCCCACATAGTCACATCACTATGTATTGCAGAAAGATGGCATCCTATATTGATAACGATGAATTGCTAGTTCATTGTTTTCAAGATAGTTTGTCTGGTGTTTCATTGAATTGGTACATGAGCTTAGAACGCAGCAAAATCCGTTCTTGGAGAGATCTATCTGAAGTGTTCTTGAAGCAATAGAAATATAATCTTGATCTAGCGTCTACCAGTTTACAGCTGCAGAACCAGTCTCAGCGCTCGGCTGAAACATTTAAAGAGTATGCACAAAGATGGCGTGAGAAGGTATCTCGTGTGCGACATGCTCTCTTTGACAATGAGTTGGTTGACATATTTATGGGTACATTGGAAGGATCCTACTATGAGAAAATGGTGGGTAGTTCTTCATCAAACTTTGCTGACATTGTAACCATCGGTGAATGGATTGAGAATGGTTTGAAGACTGGAAAGATTCCTGGAGCTGCTTCCCAGTAGTCGGCCAATAGAAAATCTCTAAACAGTCAGTCAAAGAAAAATGAAGGTGAAACCAACGTTGTGACAACTCAAGTTTCTCCTCAGTATCAAGCACCCATGGCTCCCATTCCATATTATCCATATCCGTACATTGCTACTGCATAATATCAACAACCGCAACGTCAGCAACAGACTCAACAGAATAACAAAAATCAGCAGACTTAGAATCGGCAAAACAACAACAATCAAGGAAATTGCAAGCGTCCGAATTTTGACAGAATTCCGGTGCCATGCACTGAATTATTTCCTTACTTGGTTCGCCAAGGGGCAATTGTTCCCAAAGAGATCGCACCTGTAATTCCTCCATTAAAGCATAATCCAAATGCATCTTGTGCTTATCATGCTGGATACATAGGACATGCGACGGAGGATTGTATTGTTTTCAAAACCAAGGTTCAAGAGCTCATTAACTGGAAGATTTTGACTTTTGTCGAGGAAGGTCCTAACATTCAACATAATCCATTGCCCAATCACGGTGGACCTGCGATGAACATGATTGAAGATAATTCAAAGGCTGAATTGATCGTGGATGTTGACGAGGTTAAGACTCCGATGACTATGGTTATCAAGAAATTGAATGAACATGGGCTGTTGAAAGGGTTGCATGGTAAGTGTCAGATTTGCGACAATAATCCCGACCAGTGTCGAAGGCTGAAAGGTTATGTCCAAATTTTGATGAATCGAGGTGAAGTTCAATTTTCCAGATCTAAACTTGTTGAAGTAGTTGCTACTATCGAGCCATTCATCATCATCTATAGAAAGGTTCCTGTTGAATCCCCTAAGCAGAAGACGATACCACCTATCGTTGTTTGCCCGCCAAAGCCATTTCCGTATCAGAATTCCAAGGAGGTACCTTGGAGGTATGGATCAACTGTGTTTTCTGGAGGTCAAGATATAAGGGTTGCAGAATCTGAGATTGTGAATGTTACCACCACTGGAGGTATGACTCGTAGTGGACGGGTGTTTGCTCCGAATGTCACTACAAAGCTAGTACAAGTTCCAAATGTTGTTCCTCCCAAGAAGACGCCTGCATCTGCAACCCCTGTTGTTCAACAAGGGGCATCTACTACTGCACAAATGCCAACTATTCCATCTGAGGATGTTTCAAAGAACAAGGAAACAATTGATGATCAAGAGTTCCTAAGGTTGATCAAGAAAAGTGACTTTAAAATTGTGGATCAGCTGGGGCAGACTCCCTCGACGATCTAGATTTTGTCCTTACTCATGAGCTCGCCTGTGCACAGATCAACTTTGTTAAAAGTCTTGAACATGGCCCGCGTGATGTATGATATATCCGTTGTCGAGTTCGATGATGTAGTGGCTAACATAACAGCAAGCAGATACCTGGGTTTTAATGAATCAGAATTTCCTCCTGAAGGAGCTGCCCATAATCGAGCACTGCACATATCCGTAACTTGCATGGACGATTTATTATCTCGTGTCCTAGTGGATATCGGTTCTTCACTCAATGTGATGCCTAAGGGCACATTGAGCCAATTACTGGTAGAAGGGAGAGAGATGAGGCCGAGCGCCTTAGATGTCAGAGCCTTTGATGGATCTCGAAGGCAAGTTATTGGAGAAGTGGATTTACCCATCAAGGTTGGACCGCATTTGTTCACCATTACTTTCCAAGTGTTGGATATCAATCCCACATATAGTTTCCTATTGGGTCCACTGTGGATTCACGCCGCAGGGGCAGTTACTTCCACTTTAAATTAGAAATTGAAATTCATGTTTGACGATCAGCTGGTCATCGTCTGTGGTGAAGAGGATCTGATTGTGAGCGAGTTATCATCTTTCCGATACGTAGAGACCAATAAAGGCACAGCAGAGGTGCCGTTGCAGTGTCTTGAGTTCGAAGATGTCAGCTCTGCTTCAACTAGTCAAAGTAGATCACCATAAATGACCTTGGCATCCGCCAAAAGTGCTAAAGAAACCATCGAGAAAGGTGCCTTGTCTGGATGGGGGCATGTGATCGATGTGGTTAAAAAGCATAATCGTTTTGGATTGGGGTTTCATCCTGGTCGACAATATAGCTCACATGGTCAGAAGCAGTGCAACTTGATCAAATTCAATAGCACCGGTTTTCAAAAGGGTGACATCGTGGCTACCATTGATGATGCTGGTCCTAGTAACCAGATTTCAAGCTTTGTGCACAAGTGTCTGTCGGGTTTCAAGCTCAACAATTGGACATCTACCGTGATTCCTGTGGTTTTCCAACAAACATGTAATGCGTTTTTCTTTCTCATTCCCTCGTCCTCGCTCGAGACGAATGGATAGCTTGTAAAGGGCCTCACGCTTTTGCGATATTATGTGATCAATAAATAAAAGTTTTTTGCATTCAAAATCATGCTCTATTTTCTTTCTTTATTTTACTTTTTCACAAACAAATGGCAAAAGTTTCTTTTATTTTTCACTTTTCAAAATAGCACATTCTAAACATATTCATAAACACGCGGAACAAATAAATGCATTGATAACAACATGGCAAACATCTATTGTAATTCTGGGATTCCAATTAACCAAGCCGAAGGAGATGGTGAGGAAAATTTTGAATTACCGGGTGAACTAGCAAGGCTCCTTGAGCATGAGCATAGAGAGATTCAGCCACATAAAAAGCCAGTGGAAGTTGTCAATCTTGGTACTGATGAGGTCAAAAGAGAAATCAAGGTTGACGCGTCCCTCTCTAAGCATGTACACTCCGAGTTGGTCAAGTTATTGAAAGAGTATGTTGATATCTTCGCCTAGTCCTATCAAGATATGCCTGGGTTGGATACCAACATCGTTGAACATCACTTGCCACTCAAGCCCGGATGTCCTCCTGTCAAGCAGAAACTCAGGAAGACTAGACCCGACATGGCACTTAAAATCAGAGAAGAGGTAAAGAAGTAGCTTGATGCGGGGTTTCTGGCCGCTTTCGAGTATCCTGAATGGATCGCCAACATCGTCCCGGTTCCTAAGAAAGACGGGAAGGTCAGAATGTGTGTGGATTATAGAGATCTCAATAAGGCAAGCCCGAAAGATGATTTTCCTTTGCCTCACATTGACGTCTTGGTAGATAACAGAGCGCAGTTCTCTGTCTTTTCGTTACTGGACGGGTTCTCAGGATATAATCAAATCAAAATGTCCCCAGCTAATATGGATAAGACTACTTTCATCACGCCATGGGGTACATATTGTTACAAAGTCATGCCATTCGGTTTGAAGAATGCAGGGGCAACATACCAACGTGCCATGACAACCCTCTTTCATGATATGATCCATAAAGAGATTGAGGTTTACGTGGATGAGCCAAATCCACGACCGAAGATGATCACTTGGTCCATCTGAAGAAACTGTTTGACAGACTCCGAAAGTTTAGCTTGCGGTTGAATCTTGCGAAGTGCCCCTTCAGAGTTCGATCGGGTAAACTGTTGGGATTTATTGTGAGTCAGAAGGGAATTGAAGTTGATCCTGACAAGGTTCGGGAAATTCAGAACATCCCGCCTCCCAAAATAGAAAAAGAAGTCCGTGGCTTTCTGGGCAGACTTAATTACATCTCAAGGTTCATTTCCCACTTGACAGCTACCTGTGAACCGATGTTCAAATTACTAAGAAAAAATCAATCAGTCGAATGGAACAATGATTGTTAAGAAGCATTTGACAAAATAAAACAATACTTGTAAGAACCACCGATCTTAGTACCGCCAGTTCTAGGTAGGCCTTTAATCATGTATCTCACTGTTCTTGATGAATCAATGGGATGTGTATTGGGTCAACATGATGACACTGGCTGAAAAGAACATGCAATTTACTATCTGAGTAAGAAGTTCACTGATTGTGAGACCAGATACTCACTCTTAGAGAAAACTTGTTGTGCTCTGGTCTGGGCTGCTCGACGCCTAAGACAATACATGACTTGCCATACTACTTTTTTGATATCCAAAATGGATCCGATAAAGTACATATTTGAAAAGCCTGCTACTCTGGAAGGAGTGCTCGGTGGCAGATGCTGTTAACTGAGTATGATATCCAACATATTACCCAGAAAGCAATAAAAGGGAGCGTCTTGTCTGACTACCTTGCTCATCAACCTGTAGAGAGTTATCAACAAATGAAGTTTGACTTTCCCGATGAGGATGTTCTATTTATTAGAGATTATGAGACTCCAGACCCTGACATAGGATCCGAACCAGGGGTGCGATGGACGCTCGTGTTTGACGGTGCCTCCAATGCTAAAGATCGTGGAATTTGTGCTATCCTCATCTCTCCGACAGGTTTTCACCTTCCCTTCACTGCTAGATTATGCTTTGCATGCACCAACAATATGGCTAAATACGAAGCGTGTATCTATGGTATTGAAGCGGAAATTGACATGAGAATCAAGATTCTTGAGGTCTATGGAGATTTTGCTTTGGTTATTGTCCAAGTCAGAGGGAACTTTGTAACTCGGGATTCCAAGCTGGTTCCGTACCAAAAGCACATCGCGAAATTGATTCCTTACTTTGATGAGATCTCTTTTCCTCATATTCCCAGAGAGGAAAATCAATTAGCTGATGCACTTGCCACCCTGGCATCCATGTTCAAAGTCAAGTGGAAAAATGAAGCTCCTTCTATCCGCATTGATCATTTGAATGAGCCAGCACACTGTTTAGCAATCGAGGATGAATCTGATGAAAAGCCTTGGTTTTATGACATCAAGAGATATCTGGAAAAATAGGAATATCCCGAGGGTATTACTATCACTGACAAGAAAGCTCTTAGACGGCTCTGCGCCAAATTTTTCTTAAGTGGTGGTATACTGTACAAGAGGAATTATAATTCTGTTTTGCTCAGATGCATGGATAGACACGAAGTAAACACGATCATAAGGTCCATACATGAGGGCTGCGAGGGTGTACATGCTAAAGGTCCTGCCATGGCCAAAAAGATCCTTCGAGATGGGTATTATTGGACAACAATTGAGGTAGATTTGTTACAAATTTGCCAAAAGATGTCACAAGTACCAAATCTACGAAGACAAGATCCACGTGCCTCCAACTCCATTGAACGTTTTGACTTCGCCTTGGCCATTCTCTATGTGGGGTAGTGATATGATTGGAATGATCGAGCCAAAGGCTTCCAACGGTTATCGATTCATTCTAGTCGCTATTGACTACTTCACTAAATGGGTTGAAGCTCCTTCTTACGCAAACGTTACACGGCAAAAGGTTGCCAGATTCATCAAGAAAGAGACAATTTGTCGCTATGGCATTCCTAGCAACATTATCACTGACAATGCAGGCAACCTAAACAACAAGATGATGAAGGAGTTGTGTCAAGAATTTAAGATCGAGCACCACAACTCTTCACCTTACCGGCTCAAGATGAATGGTGTCGTCGAAGCAGTAAACAAAAACATCAAGAGGATTGTCCAGAAAATGGTCAAAACTTATAAGGATTGGCATGAAATGCTTCCCTTTGCGCTACATGGCTACAAAACTTTAGTCTGCACTTCTACTGGGGCAACTCCGTATTCGCTTGTGTATGGTATGGAGGCTGTTCTACCCATTGAAGTCGAGATTCCTTCGCTCAGAGTCATTATGGAAACAAGTCTTGATGAAGCTGAATGGGTTCAATCCAGATATGACCAGCTCAGTCTCATCGAAGAAAAATGCCTAACAGCCATTTGTCATGGTCAATTGTATCAGAAACGCCTCAAGCGAGCTTTTGACAAGAAAGTTCTCCCTCAAGCATCCCAAGAAGGCGAACTCGTGCTCAAGAGATATTCACCTGTTCACTCGGATCCACGAGGCAAGTGGACTCCCAATTTCGAAGGACCCTTTATTGTCAAGAAGGTCTTCTCAGGCAGAGCCCTGATCCTCACCACCATGGATGGGGAGGAGTTGCCATCGCCCGTGAATTTTGATGCAGTCAAAAAATATTATGCCTGAAAAAAATGGATAAAGAGCCCGCTAGGTTGACATCCGCAAGGACAATCTTGGCAAAAATGGGCGTCCCGATGGACCAAAAAAAGAAATGTTCATGCAAAAGTTAGGGACAATGAAAAAAAAACAATAATAGCCCGCTAAGCTGAAAACCCAGAAGGGAGACTTAGGCAAAAATGGGTATCCCGGTGGACGAAAAAAAAATTTAATGTCCAGGAAAAAATTAGGGATAAAGGCATTTGACTGCGAACACTTGAGCCTCTTTTCATTATAGCTGGACATCAGACGGTAATAGAGCAGTCAAATCATCATCAATTGGTGCAAGGAGTTGGAACCTAGACTTGTAGTGGATGGTAGCCAATGTTGTAATCAATGCAAAACATGATTTCCCTTTGCCATTTATATTTGTTTCTCAATTTTATTGCAAATTTCCTCCTCAAGGATTTTTGCATCCTTGTACACATCTTATGTACCTATCTTTTCACATTTCAATAAAAATGCATCATTTGTTTTCTCAATTGTTTTCCTTTCAGTATTTTGTTTGCAAAATAAACAATTATTTGTGATCACATAATACTATAAAGCGTTGAGAACAATCAAAAGCTAAATCAATCGAGAAAGCAGTATGCATTGCATATTTTGCTGGTAATTCCTACAAGATAATCGGTAATATCCATCGGCAAGCCTAATGCCCGACCAACACCATGATGATTCTGTGAAGATGCGACCATCTCCCCAACAAAGCCATCATGTCCCCAGCAAGCGCCATTATGGTTCTTCGGAAAGGTTGTTCACTCTCTATTTCTCTGGCAGATCTGTAATGTCCCCAGTAAAGTTGTCATGATACACCCCGAGAAGAGACACGATTGTCCTTTTTCCCAGCAAGGGTTGTGTATCATCCCCAGCATGTTGAAACTGTCACGCACCAACAGCAGTATGACTTGGTTTCTCATCTTCCCCAAGCAAAGAAGATCCCCCGGACCTTGGTACTTCCCTGCAGCAGAGTTAGGGGCAGCTTAGAAATCGGAGTTTTCTGAGTTTATTCCCCAGTCAGAGTCAGTCATGATTAGAAAATCAACCGGATTCCTGCATCCCAGTAAAGGCAATGGTGATAGTCTAGAAATTTGAGACTTTTCGGTTTCTTCCCCAGCAGATTCGTCACCATTTAAGGGCCTTTCCCCCAGCAGAATCTGTCTTCATCTGTAGGTTTTGTCCCCAACTGAGGATGTCGAGTTCGTTTTGCTACGATCTCTGCCTAACAATCGCGCAACACCTCGACCTGTACCTTTGCATGACATGATATCAAGCATCATATAGAACATCCGATACATATCATATTCATTAGCATACCTTCCTTTCCTTTGGCCTGATTCATCTCCCCAGCAGATATTCAGCCAAAAGTTTCACCTCTGTTTTTGTCGTCGTCGGCCAAAGTTTATAGCTACTCTTTTATTTAATCCCCTTCTACCTCGAATATCCGAAAAGCTGGCGCGATTCGTACATTCAGGTCTAAGAGGATTAAATAGGGGCAGTTGCCGTAACCCGAAATTTGACCTCCCTTTTACCTTTTGCATAAGCATGTGCATTTGCATCACTGGCATACGCACTCGCACTTTTTCTCTGTGGTTTTTGTTGCAGGAATATTCTGGTTTTCTAAGCCCGGTTAATCACATCCTCACAAAGTCATCACATCATCAACTTAAGCACAAAACAAGGGTTTATATGCCTATTCATCAAAGCAAGAGGTTGAAAATCGAAATCGTGGTCACTGCACCATTTTTCAAGCAAATTGGGGCAATTTTGGCCTGGTTAATTGATTAACCATTTGCAGTGCAAATGTGTTAATCAATTAACATAGGCAAAATGGGCAGAATCTGCTGCTTTTTCATGACATCAACTTTTCCTCCTCATTTTGGGATTCTACTTGGTTCTAGCAGCATGTGGAACATTCTAGACATCTATAGACATCTCAAGACCATTCAAGACACTTCACTTGCATTTATTCCAATGCTTCACTATAATTTAAGTGCACCATGTTCCTTGATTTCCAAGTATGTGAACCTTTGGATTTGAAGCTTACATTGGGATGCTCCCACCGAGTTAACAAATAACTAACTGAGTTAGCCTCTAACTCAGTGAGTTAGATGTAACTAACTCCTAACCTAATTCCAAACCACCCTAAGCTAGCTCCTAGCCTAATTCTAAACCTCTCACACTCCAAAGCAAAACTCTATATAAACAAAGCTTCACTATTTTCACAAGGACTCAACCATTTTCACACAATTTCTCATGCCTCACTCTCAATTCTCTCACAATTCTCTCTGAATTTCTCTGCAACTTCTTCATCTTCATCTACATTTTCTTCCCAAACCTCACCATTTTCAAAAGACTTAAAAAAACACCAAACTCATCAAACTCTTTTCGTGCCTTATGCACTTTTACTTTAAAGCTTTTTCATAAGTTTAGGCATGATTCATTTCTTTAAGCAGAATTATCCGCTTGGAAATGACGACTTGTCTTTACATTAAAAAACAACCATAACAAACCTATTTTGTTATTTGTACCACGAACTATGAGGTTTTGATCCTATATTGCACTTTGTGGGTACGTAGGCATGAGGCGACAAGTCTCTCCAAACACAAAAATCTTAAAAATAGTTTCTCTTCTCATCTCCTCAATCTCTTTCCAAACAAACATTTTCAAACCAAAAAGCGTAGATATTTCAAAGGGTTCCTATAGAGTACTATAGATGTTTTGGGTGCTAACACCTTCCCTTAGCGTAATCAACCCCATTACCCAGTCTCTGTTAACTTGTTCTTGTTTTAGAACTTGTTTAGGTTTTGTTCGCTCTTTTTCCTTTCCTTTTTGGATAAACTAAAAGTGCGGTGGCGACTCTTGCTTTATGAGTTAAGTTAAATTAATAGCTTACACTCACGATTTTTACCGCTACAACTAGTACCATTGATGTATTTCAAGATCCTTTTCACTTGATTAATGTTGCTCATTTTAGGCTCAACCTGATATCTAGCACAAACTCCTACAACAAAATTAATGTCTGGTCTGCTAGTTGTAAGATACAACAGACTACCAATCATACTCCTGTATAAACTTTGATCCACATCAGCACTTTTTTTCTTAGCAGAAGGCATGATGTCTTGAACATCTTGTTCGACATCATACTCAGAGTCACTTAAGGGCAATTCCTTTATTGTCAATGACTTTTTCTTGATAGTAAGGGCCACACTTTTACTCCATCCTTTGTCGTGAGAGCTTTGAGGAGTTGTGGAAAACAATGAATTTGATCTGTGAAGATAAGTTGAAAAAAATCGAGTACATCAAAAGTTTAATTGAGATTAAGTCAAGTATTGATCCTTGACGGTGGTACGAGGAGTAATGTTCATTGAGAATAGGAAATTCGGGGAAGAATTTCAATTTAGGGGGGGTGTAATACCCCATATTTTTTTAAATGCTCAATTGGGTATCAGTTGGATTTATTGAAGCTTGTAAGTACTCTAAGTGTTATCAGTTAGGACCAATAGAGTAATTAGTAGACTCTGAAGAGATTATTTAATAATAAAAGAGACTAACTATTATTAATAAGTACAAGAGAGAACATTTTGACAACATTAATAATTGGTCATGTGGTACTGAAAGACAAAATATCACTCGAGATATTTTACATTACTACCCAATATTATATTATATTATAATACTAAATATATGTTGTGTGGTGGAAAATTAAAGAGAGAAATACGTGGGTGAGAAAGAAAGATGAGGATAAAGGAAGTAGGTAAGAAGAAAGAAAGATATCAAGAAAAGAATAAGGAAAAACATAAGGGAGAAAGAGTGAAATCCGAGTGGAAAGAGGAAGGAAGAAAAAAGAAGCTTAGTTTGAATTTTTCTATTGTGTATTATTATTTTTTGTACAATGAAGGATATTGTACTTTAATCTTAGATATTATTATTTTGGCAAATTTCCATATCTTGTAAAATAAAGCCCATAACATGTACTAATCTATACTTTATTAAACTTTAGTTAAATATATTTTATTAAATAAACTTAAAGTAACAATATATAATTTTGATGCAAATTACTAAATAAAAGAGATTTGTAGTCTAGTGGTAAAGTGCGGTTGTTGGATGCAAGAGGTCATGGGTTCAATGGTATTTCAAAAACCTTCACTATAAGAAAAATAAGTTTGTGGGTTTTTAATTTATTTTTTAATTCTGCTATATATTGGCTAATATTTTTTTAAAAACATATTAAGATTTATGTATACTTATATTTGTATTATGATTTCCTTTTACACCTCTATTAATTATGTTGGTTTTATTGCTGGAATTTATATAGTAAATTTCTTATAATTTGAAATAACTTATTTAAAAAATATATTCTCCAATTTTCTTGTATTCTTTTAATTTATAAGAATTGTATTAACAAATTCATAGAAGTTAAAAGTTTCCATTGAAGGTATATCCATAGCAACATAATTGTACTTCAAATGTGCCAATACAGCTTAAAAATCATAATATAATAATTTATAAGAGTTGATCTAAGAGAGAAAGATATGAACGAGATCGAGTTGAAGGTGATGCTTTAGCGAGAGAGATGAATAAGATTGATTTGACGAGTTGATCTTGTAGTAAGAGAGATGAAAAACATCGAGTTGACGAATTGATCTTCTAGTGAGAGAGATGAACAATTTGATGCCTTTTTCTTTCTTTCATTGGCATAGACTAAAGGAGCCACTTTTCCTCAACTTTTTGATTTATTTTTTAAAGTTGACAATAAAAAGAAAAGGTTATTTTTTAATAAAAATGAAACCTTGAAAAAAATGAGGGAGGAAGACTAATAGTTAATTTGAAATGTCGAAATTAATCAAGCACTTGGGCTCGAGTGATAAACGAGCTTCTGCTAAAAACCGAAGGTTCGGAAAATACCGAGTTCGATTTCTGGTGGAAACAATACTTGGCCAGTGTCAGTTCTTCTCGGCACAAACTCTGGATTACTAGGGTCCCTTTCCCTTAGGGGAACCAGAGTGCGAAAAGCAAAAAAAAAATGTCGAAATTAGAAAATATTAGCAAATCTACACCAATTATTTAAGCGAACGGTTTTTTATATTAATTTGTAGGGTTTTTAAAAACCTTTTCAAAATAACCTCCATTGTTAAGTGACTTTTTTTATAGTGAGTGTAGTCAATGCATATTCTTCATTGACACTTTCTTAACTAGTACAACGTTAGATAATAATTCAACATATCTTACTTGATAAATAAAATTGGCGTCCAATAGGTCATGGACTGTATTCATAATTTTTTGGCCTTTTTGGGGGATTGTCATCTCCTTCTCTGGGCCACATACTAGGCAGAGAGGTCAATACTCATTTAGTGTTGGGCTACATTGGGCTTTATGTTGGACATGTCATTTGAATAGACTACGAAAATATCGACATTGGCTCTGAGACATAATTAGTCTTTCTTTTATTGTGGTCGACAAATCAGCTACTATATGGATTGATCTTGTTGGATTCTCATCGAGCTCTATGCCTTTAACATTTCCATCTAGGTTCGATCTCCGAGATTTTGTTTTGGTCTTCGATAATGAATTGATTTTGTCATCTTATAGGACTTCATTTTTCTCCATGTCAAGCTCGGCCGCAATGCTGGTAGAAGTAGGAGTCATCTTCCTTTTCTTTTTAAAGGTGAGGACGGTCACTCGAGATATCTTTAGTATCATTTTGTGTATTAGATGAACTCTGCGTAGGTTTTTCATAATGACGATTGGTTCATTGGTGTTGCTGTGATACTTCATTTTCAAGTAGACAGTAGAAGAAGCCCCTGCATCTAGTGCTACAAGGAAATATTTCCCTAATGTACAATTGTAATATGTTTTCACATATAATTACCAAAAAATACACGGTCACGTCCTCTCATTCTTTCCTTCTCTAACAGAAAATCCGCAAGGGATTGTGGTAGAAACATCGAAAACAATACAAAACATTGTCTGAAATTTTTTCTAGATATTTTTTTCACTCACGTTATTTTTTTTTTCCACAGAGTTTAATATGTTTCATTTTTGTTTCTTCAAGTAACTTTTTAATTTATTTTTGAACATTTTTTTATAAAGTCATTTGTTTATATTTTACATTTTATTTTCACATTTTATATTTCTTTTGAGATTAAAGATAGTGTATTGTCAGTGTAAACTAGTTTTACACCATCATCCAATAGAATTATAACATTCTGTCATGTCATATCAGTATTTTAAAATTAAACATGTGACTTGGCAGGATACACGTCCGTGATTGATTAACAGTGTAAAAATATTTTATACTGTCAGTGTATATTTTTTTTCTCATTTCTTTATTATTAATTTAATTTAATTTTCAATATCTTTATGGACATAGATAGTAACGATGTATCACATGATTATTAATACAGTTAGAGACTTTGACGCATAATCATTGGGAAAGTTAGTTTTCCTTTTTTAAAGATTACCGTTTGATTGATTATAATATATCACAAAACAAATCTTATGATGATAAAAAGATTTTGTTTTTAATGGAATCAGATCTTATATTTGTGACAGTTTTTCCTTATAAATTAAAACTCTTGCCTATTCGTTCAATCATTCAACAACAATTATTCTCATAACTTCTTGTTCTTATAAAATTCTTTTTCACTTTTTAATATTGTTTTTCACTTTTCTTTGAACCTATCAAAGTGATTCAAACACCATGGTTCCATCAATTTGCACTAATAAGAAGTGTGGTACCTATGATGTTATCGGTATAAGGAATATTTGTGGAAAGTGTTTTGTAGAATCTCTCAAAGAACACCCGATTAAATCAAATATCAAAGAATATGTTATTTCGGAAAGTCCGGTCAATAAAGTATTTTCTCCTATTACTACTACAACTCTCCAAGTCTTTAAAAGCATGAAGATCACACAAAATTTGGTTTAATAAAATTTGGATGTCGAGTGTTGATCAAACAAAACCCTAAATGTGTTCGTGATAAATTATAATATAGAATATAATTTATATGAATAGATATGGATTATAAATATGTATTACCATTTGTTAATGAAGAGTTTTATTTTCTTCTTCTTCTTTTCTTTATTCTTTATGAATTTCTTAATATTAGTCATCACATCAGTTAAATTGATATAATAAGTTGATGTTTTAATTCTTTTTTCTAAAAGAGTTTAACATTATTATTTTTATATTGTTGCTAAAGTTTGAAATCCAACTAATGATTTTATCTTTAATATATTTTTGACATCAAATAATATAAACTTTTTTCTTTAAAATAAAAATCCTCGTTTATTAATATAATAAATGAGTTGATATTTGCGAGGATAGATATCTCACAAATAGTGACATTTCTATTTGTTATTTTTTTTCAAATAAATATCATATCGATTTTCACCATGGAAAAAAAATAATCTTTAAGTGGTGTACAAATTTATGTAGTTTAGTATTACTAATTTTCTTTATTTACAATATATTTTATTTAAAATTAAAATTAAATTGATTTAATAACTTCATAATAATTTTAATTTAAATTACATCAAACTTAAATTTAGAATGATTAATTTAATTGAAAAAAAGAATAAATTTTTATGATAATCATATAACTAAATTAGTTATTTGGTAATAGTTTAAATTATTATCAATGAAATATCATAAAAAAAATTCACATGATACTAAAAATTTAGTTTAAAAAATAAACTAAACTTGGCGAAAATTTTTTTAGAAGAATTTAAATTAGAAAGAAACTTTACTAAATATTTACTATTACGATAAAGTGTATGCACAGTAGGTGTTTGATGAAATGTGTGAAAGAGAAGGTTAGGAGTTTGAGTGATATATGAGATACCCACTTATCCAAACTATGAAAATTTGTTTCTAAACACACAAAGAAAAAAAGAGTAGAAGAAAACAAGTGAGAATTATTTTGAAATAAGAAATGCTAGGATTTTATGAAGAATGAAGTAAGTGTGGTGTATTGGAGTGGAAGAAATGAAAAGGTTTTTCTAGGAAAGGGAAAAAAGGATTCTAGGTTTTCTAAGAAATGAAGAGATTTTTAAAAGGGATATAAATGAGAAGTCAAGGGGACGCATGGAAAGAAGAGAAAAAGAAAAAAAATCGTATGAGTCAACTTACTCTACGAAGAAGTCGACCTCAAAGGCTTGAAAGAGAAAAAATTTAAAAAATAATTTGGTATGTGTCGACCTATACGAATTAAGAGTCGATACATACTAAACAGAGAAATTTTTTTAGGGATTCTGGCAATGTGTCGACCCGAAGCACCTATGAGTCTACACATGTAGGACAAATTGAAATATTTTAGGAATTGGAAGGCACTAGGTCGACCTCTAATGTAATGAGTTGAGGCATACAGTGTGGACTTGGAAAAATTCATGCAAAAACATCATTTTTCATGCAAGAGTTGATAAACAACATTCTCTAACAACAATAGCTTCAAAAATACTTCTAATGCGAAGACATAATAGCATGAAACACATACGATGATGACATGATAACATGAAGTCGCTATAAACATATAGATTGAAAACAAATGGTTTAACAATGAAATTTTTGTAAGTGAGCATACATGAAATGTATCATTCATCAAATATATCACACATTTTTAGAACATAAACACAGAATCACATATGGAAAAAAAACTTACGAAAAAATAGATAAGTGAAACGATATTACCTCATAAGATGAGAGACGGAGGATGCACTCATGTGAAATGGAACTTTCTAATGAAAGTTGAAACAAATGTAAAGAGTGCATGCAACACAAAATTAGGCAAGATTTGAGATATCCATAATGTACAATTCCCGTCGAATATTGAAAAATGACTCAGTCACAAGAGGTTTTATGAAAATGTCCGCAAGTTGATTTTTGATATCAACATGTTAAAAAACGACATCGCATTTTTCATCATGGTCACATTGAAAATGGTGACGTATCTCAATGTGTTTAGTACGAGAGTGTAACACTGGATTTTTGGTTAGGTTTATCGCACTTTATTGGAATACATTGAAGTTTGATGTCAAAGTCGAGAAGTTGTTGTTTGAGCCATAAAATTTGAGCACAATAACTACCGGCTATGTAACACTCATATATAAATACATACATCAAAGCATATATTATACATGAATTCCACATGTGATACTGAAATACCAATAAGTTCCTAGTAAACACATTATACATATACATGCCCAAAATACCTAATACAAAAAAACTATGGCATAAATATATATATACAATATGTTCCAAAGATAAATACTAAGAACTAGATCGACAACGATCTCAAAAAAAACTCCACAACGGAAGCTACGCCATCAACCAAGTAAGGATAATCACACGGCCTTATCCTTACCCTTCGCGGAACCTGAAGTACCTGAAATATTCAACAATAGTGGGGTGAGATACATCAAATCTCAGTGAGTTCTCTATCTTATGGATTCTCTCGGCTTTACAAGGTTCTAACTAAATCCTAACTCAAGTCGGTGGAAAAGGAACTAGACCTTGAGTTCAAACATTTCTGACTAGAGAACAATCGCAAAAATACACAAAACGACAACTAGTTAAGGAATCTTTCCCCGACCATCCCGCTCAAAGAGATTAAACACGGGTCACGGGTCCTTAACGTAGATAACTTTCCCCGACCGTCCCGCACAAGGAGATTAAACACGGGTCATAGTTATCTACCAATTGGTACTTTCCCCGGCCATCCCACACAAGAGGATCTCGACACGGGTCACTCATACCACCCACTAAGCAACTTTCCCCGGCCATACCACACAAGAGGATCTCGACACGGGTCACGACTACTTACTTAATAAATACTTTCCCCGACCATCCTACACCAAAGGATCTCGACACGGGTCACGAATATTTATTAAGGGATAACACTCATAAATACTTTCCCCGACCATCCTACACCAGAGGATCTCGACACGGGTCACTAATATTTATTAGGGGATAACACACGTTTAATTTGGAGGAGTTCACAAAACTAGCCTCGAACCTCCACTAAACTGCTTATCATAGGTACACTTCTAGTATCGATGTAGGCATTGTACCACAATTCTCTAGTCACTCTATTGTACTAATGTTTTTCCTCACTAGCTCACAACTTGAAGCTTTTAATTTTCAAAAGTTACTTTTTCATAAACCACATAATTCCGATTAATTACCACAATCGAATAAATTTTGTCTCATAAATAATATTTTCACTTTCCACAGCATAAAACTCTTTCATAGCTTCACATCGATATAAAGAACGCTTAAATCAGACAAACGAGTCAAAAGTTACGGATTTTCGAAGAAAAGAAAATTATAGAGAAACAGCCAGATTCGCCTTGCGAGTAAGGATTTCGCCTAGCGAATCCCTCTGCGCCAGCACTTCGCCAGGCGAGACAGCACTACTAAAAAATTCGCTTTTAGTGACCGAATTAGAGACCGAAAAAGCTTAAAAATCGGTCACTATAACATTTTGCAATCAATTTAGAGACCATCATTTTTCGGTTGTAAAAGTGCTAGTCGCTAAGTTTTTACGACGAATTTAGTGACCGAAATTCAGAGACCGAACTTAGTGACCGATTTTAGTGTTCTTTTTTCACAAAAATAAAATAAAAAGGTGTCTAACCTGGGAATCGAACTTGTTACCTCTAGCTATTTCAGTTAGGTCTTACCACTAGACCACTTAATAACATTTGTTATGTTCTCTATATTTAAATATATATACATATAAAAAATATAAAAAAATCTAAATAATATTTAGAAAATTACTAATTATTATTTAATTTAATTGGATCTAATGAAAATAAAATTTGATTTTATTAATGTAATTTCATTATGCACATATAAAAATTGCATATAATAGAAAAAATCACTTTTATACATATATATATATATAAATAAAATTGCATAATTGTTTATATAATTATATGTTTTATTTGTTAAAATAATAAAAAGGTGAATCTTTTATTAAAATATTAAAAAATTTAAAAAAATGATGAAAATGTTTTTAAAAAATTGGGAGAGAAATAGTAACATAATAAAGAGGATTAAAAAATAAAGAAAAAAAACAACAAAAATATCAGTGACCGAAATTTCGGTCTCTAAATTTTTTATATAAACTAACTATTGTATAAAAACATTTTTTCGAGACCGGATAGGTGGTCACAAACTTTTGGTCGCTAAATCGGTGGCTAATTTTTATTTAGTGACCGATTTAGTGACCTCTAAAAATTTACTCACGGCTATCAATTCTTTTGTGGCTAATTCGGTGGCTACAGTGACCGAAATTTTTTGGTCACTAAATCGGTCACTAAAAGCGAATTTTCTAGTAGTGCAGTGGCGAAACCAAATTCTAGAAAACCTAAAAGTTTCAGTAGCCAAAACATGTTCTGTCTCATGATTTTCGCCAGGCGACTTAGGATTTCGCCTGGCGAATCCCTCTTCGCCAGCACTTCGCCTTGCGAGACAGTGGCGAATCCTAATTCGCCTAGCGAGTTCTGATTCGCCTGGGGAATCGCATCAGAACCAGAATTCTTTTTCTGCGTTCCACATGGTTCCAAGGGTCCCAAATTTCACCCTTACCATACCAATTCAGTTCCAAACCTCAAAACAAGCATCAACAATTGATCATATACATGGTTCGACTATACTACGCAATTAATACCACATTTCAACTGTTAGATTCTTTGATTTAGCAAAATTATTCATTTTTCTCAAAATCCAACCTAACTCTAGAAACTCAACAATTCTACAACTAAAGCTTCTATCTAGAACCCACCTGGATTAGAAGAGGATGATGAAGAATATGAGATGAATTGATGAAGATTAGATGATGATTCTTGATCTTGAGTTCTTGGACTTTCTCTTCTTTTCTTTCCTTTCCTCTTCCTTCTCTCTACTTTCTCTTTCTCCAAATGTTTCTAACTTTGGAAAAATGATGGAAAAGAAATGATATAGAGAAAATACTCAGAGTTAGTAACACTACTAAATGTCCCAATTAGCTCAAAAGCACCAATTAATAAAACCTTACAGTTAGATAATATTAATCTGATCAGCTCTGAGTTCGTCAGTTGCTCTAATTATCTTATCAGATAAATACTCATAGCACACTGGATCTCAACTGGTCTCAACTAATATTATCCAGAGCGGTTATAAACTACTGGGTATTACATCCTCCCCTCCTTAAATAGAAATTCGTCCTCGAATTTAAAAGATTACCTGAACAGATGAGGGTAAGCATCCCGCATCTCCGATTCTAGTTCCCAAGTAGCATCACCCAGATGCGTCATATCCCATTGCACCTTAACAAGAAGAATGTCTTTATTCCTTAATACCTTCGTTTCTCTTCCCACAATACGGCTTGGTTGAGGTTCGAAAGTCAAGTCTGCTTCTATTTCCACTGAGTCTGGTAGAACTGGCTAAAGAGGGTCAGGAATAAACTTTCGGAGCTGAGATACATGAAAGACATCATGCATCTCTGATAGAGAGGGTGGTAATGCTAATCTGTAAGCGACTTCACCAATCCTTTCTAAGATCTGATATGGTCCCACGTATCTCGGACTTAACTTGCTTGACTTAAACGGTCCTTTCAATCTCAATCTCGGAGTAACTTTCAGAAACACATGGTCACCTTCCTCAAATTCTAAAGGCCTCTTACGGTTGTCCGCATAAATCTTTTGACGATCTTGTGCTTGTTTAACCTTTTCACGGATCATTCGAATCTTTTCCGTAGTCTCTTAAATAATTTCGGGTCCCAAAATTCTATCTTCACCAACTTTCGCCCAACACAAAGGTGTTCTACATTTTCTTCCATATAATGCTTCGTAAGGAGCCATACCGATGCTCGCATGGTAACTATTGTTATAAGAAAACTCAATCAACGGTAGAAGTTCTCTCCAATTTCCTCTACTTTCTAGCACACAAGCTCTTAACATATCTTCCATCATTTGTATTGTTCGCTCAGTCTGACCATCCGTCTGAGGATGATTTGACGTGCTCAAATGCAACCTCGTACCCATAGCTTGTTGAAAAGCCTTCCAAAACCTCGAAGTAAACTTTAGATCTCTATCGAACACAATATTAGAAGGGACACCATGTAATCTCACAATTTCAGAAATAAACAACCTTGCAAGATGACTTGCCTTGTAAATAGTCTTCACAGCTAAAAAATGTGCAGATTTCGTTAGTCGATCCACAATCACCCTAATAGAATCATAACCACCTTGCGTATGGGGTAAACCTACTGCAAAGTCCATATAAATACTATCCCACTTCCAAATTGGAATCTCTAAAGGTTGTAACAGACCGCCCGGTCTTTGGTGTTCGATATTCACCTGTTGGAACACTGCACATTCTGACACATACACCGCAATATCCTTTTTCATTCCGGGCCACCAATAATCCTTCTTTAAGTCTTGATACATCTTCGAAGAACCAGGATGTATCGTAAAAGTACCTTTATGAGCTTCATCTAAAATCTTTCTTTTTAATACCTCGCCATTCAGAACACAAATCCTTTGGTTAAACAGGACAATCCCATCCGCTGCTCGTGAAAAACCCGGTTGAAGTAACATCTCTTGAAACTTCTCCTCTAAAACTTGTTCTTGTTGAATCTCAACTCTTAGAGTAGAATTGACATTCAAATTTCCCATAATTACACCATTCGGAGTCCACACAAATTGAAGATTAAGATCTCTAAACTTTTCCAACAAAGCATACTCCAAAATCATCAATTCGGCACTATGAACCATTTTCCGACTTAATGCATCTGCTACTTTATTCGCATTTCCTGGATGGTACTTTAATTCTAAGTCGTAATCCTTTAAGTACTCCATCCACCTTCTTTGCCGCATATTCAACTCCTTTTGGTCAAATAAATACTTCAAACTTTTATGGTCACTGAACATTTTAAAATGCACACCATACAGATAATGGCGCCACACCTTCAGTGTAAACACAACTGCTGCTTGCTCTAAATCATGAGTTGGATAATTCTTCTCATGAACTTTTAATTGTTGAGAAGCATAAGCTACCACTTGACTGCCTTGCATCAGAACACCTCCTAATCCCATCTTAGAAGCATCACAAAATACTTCATAAGAGTTGCTAGAATCAGGAATAATTAACACAGGAGTAGTCGTCAATCTTTCCTTCAATTTCATAAAGCTTTGTTCACAACTCGAATCCCACTCATAAGCACAATCTTTTCGAGTAAGTTTGGTCATTGGTAAGGACAATTGAGAAAAACCTTTGATAAACCTCCTATAGTAACCTGCCAATCCCAAGAAACTTCGAACTTCCAAAGAATTCCTTGGTCTCTCCCAATTAATCACTGCTTCTACCTTCGACGGATCCACTACCACACCACCTTGAGATATAACATGACCAAGAAAATTAACTTCCGACATCCAAAACTCACACTTGCTTAACTAAGCAAAAAGTGGCTTCTCCTGCAATACCGATAAGAAAATTCTCAGATGTTCTCCGTGCTCTTGTGGAGTACGAGAATAAATAAGAATGTCGTCAATAAAGATCACCACGAACTGGTCCAAGTAAGCTTGAAATATACGGTTCATGTAATCCATAAAAACAGCTGGAGCGAAAGGCATCACTAAGAATTTGTAATGGCCGTAACGGGTTCTAAATGCAGTCTTAGGCACATCGGAACTCTTCACTCGGATCTGCTGATAACCCGACCGTAAATCAATCTTCGAGAACACACAGTCTCCCTTCAACTGATCAAACAGATCGTCTATCCTCGGTAAGGGGTACTTGTTTTTTATGGTGACTTTATTCAACTTACGGTAATCAATGCACAGACGCATTCCACCGTCTTTCTTCTTTACCAACAAAACTGGAGCTCCCCACGGTGAAACGCTAGGTCTAACAAAATGCTTAGCCATCAAGTCCTCCAATTGGTCCTTTAATTCTCTTAATTAAAGCGGTGCCATCCGATAAGGAGAAACGAACATAGGAGCCGTTCCCGGTACCAGGTCAATAGAGAACTCAACTTCTCTCTCCTGAGGAAGAGAAGTAACGTCCTCAGGAAAAACTTCGGGAAACTCACAGACTATAGGAATACTCAACACTTTCTAGTCACTAATCCCCTCCTTAGTAAGAACCAGTAAAATAGATTTCTCCTTCTCAAACAAGAAATTTATCATTCCCACCGTACCTTCTAAAATAGTTGTTAACACATCCTTTAGGGTAGCCTCGGCAGACGGAATGATGATTAGCTTTTCCTCACACCCAATAAACACCGAATTAGCAGAAAGTCAATCCATCCCCAAAATGACATCAACTTTCTTAAGCGGTAAGCAGATAAGGTCAATCTGAAAAACTCTACCATTCACAGACAAAACACAGTTTTCACACATCAACGGTGTCTCAACCATTTCATCCATGGCGGTAGTGACCACCATAGGAGGAGACAAAGGAATAGCTTGCAACCCAAGTCGCTTCACACATCGCATAGACACAAAAGAATGTGTTGCCCCACAATCAAATAAAACAAAACAAGGATGTCCGTTTACGAAACACGTACCCGCAATCAAAGAGTTGTCATTCTTCGTCTTCCTTGCATCCAAGGTATAAACCTTCCGGTATTCCTTCCTTGCACTTGGTTTCTATTCTGTGGACACACTCTAGCCATATGTCCTATTTCATTACAATGATAACACCTAACACTCCCATCGGCACACTTCCCAAAATGACGTTTGTTGCACATCCTACATAGAGGAATAACATTGGGTCTAGCAACCTGGTTTCCTTTGAAAGCTTGTGATCTTGGCCCAAACTGTTGACTCTCTCTCCCACAATCACCCTGATTCACCCTACTTGCAACACCTTCATCTTGCACTTTCTTCAAACTATGCTCAGCCACATAGCATTTCCTTAGAACTTCTGCATAAGTAGTGAACTCCCTCTGAGATACACTATGAGAAATTTTAGCTTTTAGTCCAAACAGAAACTGATCTATTTTCCACCGTTCATCTGGAGCATACATAGCCTACCTAGAATAAGCAGCCATGTCCTCAAACTTTTCAGCATAACTGGCCACATCCATACTACCCTGTCTTAACTATTGAAATTCAAACTCTTTCTGAGTCCTCAAGGAACTAGGAAAATATTTCTCCATGAAAATTGCCTTGAATTGTTCCCAGACCTTGGGCACACCCTGAATAGTCATAAGAGCTGAAGCACTCTCCCACCACCTGATGGCAAGACCCTTCAACGAATGAGAAGCAAGTACCACCTTATTCTCCTCACTACAATGCACTATCAAGAAAATTCTTTCCATACCGGCTATCCATTCGTGAGCTTTTACAGGATCTAATCCGCCATGAAATTTCGGAGGATTCATGCAGAAGAAATCCCGGAAAGTCCCACCTACAGCTTTCGGAACAACAACCTGAGGATGCAAACCTCCATTCATTTGTTGTACCATTTGCTGCATAAACTGATTATGTTGCTGCTGCATCTGTTGCATAAACTGATACAAATGAGCATTCCCATCGCCACCTGGCAGATTCGTCCCAGCTGGAGTAGTTCGGGGTCTACCACGATTGCTTATGCGTATGTCAGCCATGTTCCTAAAGGTCATACAGATAGGATTAAATTGATCAGGCTCAATACCATAAATATAACACTTAAGACCAATGGCGACACAACGCATATGAAACGGAAAGAAATACTTATACTATTTCATGGCTAGGTCGAGGATACGACCTGCTCTGATACCAACTGTAACACCCATATATAAATACATACATCAAAGCATATATTATACATGAATTCCACGCGTGGTACTGAAATAGCAATAAGTTCCTAGTAAACACATTATACATATACATGCCCAAAATACCTAATACAAAAAAACTATGGCATAAATATATATACAAGATGTTCCAAAGATAAATACTAAGAACTAGATCGACAACGATCTCAAAAAAAACTCCACAACGGAAGCTACGCCATCAACCAAGTAAGGATAATCACACGACCTTATCCTTACCCTTCGTGGAACCTGAAGTACCTGAAATATTCAACAATAGTGGGGTGAGATACATCAAATCTCAGTGAGTTCTCTATCTTATGGATTCTCTCTGCTTTACAAGGTTCTAACCAAATCCTAACTCAAGTCGGGGGAAAAGGAACTAGACCTTGAGTTCAAACATTTCTGACTAGAGAACAATCGCAAAAATACACAAAACGACAACTAGTTAAGGAATCTTTCCCCGGCCATCCCGCTCAAAGAGATTAAACACGGGTCATGGATCCTTAACATAGATAACTTTCCCCGACCATCCCGCACAAGGAGATTAAACACGGGTCACGATTATCTACCAATTGGTACTTTCCCCGGTCATCCCACACAAGAGGATCTCGACACGGGTCACTCATACCACCCACTAAGCAACTTTCCCCGGCCATCCCACACAAGAGGATCTCGACACGGGTCACGGCTACTTACTTAATAAATACTTTCCCCAGCCATCCTACACCAGAGGATCTCGACACGGGTCACTAATATTTATTAAGGGATAACACTAATAAATACTTTCCCCGACCATCCTACACCAGATGATCTCGACACGGGTCACTAATATTTATTAGGGGATAACACACGTTTAATTCGGAGGAGTTCACAAAACTAGCCTCGAACCTCCACTAAACTGCTTATCATAGGTACACTTCTAGTATCGATGTAGGCATTGTCCCACAATTCTCTAGTCACTCTATTGTACTAATGTTTTTCCTCACTAGCTCACAACTTGAAGGTTTTAATTTTCAAAAGTTACTTTTTCATAAACCACATAATTCCGATTAATTACCACAATCGAATAAATTCCATCTTATAAATAATATTTTCACTTTCCACAACATAGAACTCTTTCATAGCTTCACATCGATATAAAGAACGCTTAAATCAGACAAACGAGTCAAAAGTTACGGATTATCGAAGAAAAGAAAATTATTGAGAAACAGCCAGATTCGCCTGGCGAGCAAGGATTTTGCCTGGTGAATCCCTCTTCGCCAGCACTTCGCCAGGCGAGACAGTGGCGAAACCAAATTCTAGAAAACCTAAAAGTTCCAGTAGCCAAAACATGTTTTGTCTCATGATTTTCGCTTGGCGACTTAGGATTTTGCCTGGCGAATCCCTCTTTGCTAGCAATTCGCCTGGCGAGACAGTGGTGAATCCTAATTCGCCTGGCGAGTCTTGATTCGCCTGGCGAATCGCATCAGAACCAGAATTCTTTTTCTGCGTTCCACATGGTTCCAAGGGTACCAAATTTCACCCTTACCATACCAATTTAGTTCCAAACCTCAAAACAAGTTTCAACAATTGATCATATACATGGTTCAACTATACTACACAATTAATACCACATTTCAACCGTTAGATTCTTTGATTTAGCATAATTGTTCATATTTCTCAAAATCCAACCTAACTCTAGAAACTCAAGAATTCTACAACTAAAGCTTCTATCTAGAACCCACCTGGATTAGAAGAGGATGATGAAGAATATGAGATGAATGGATGAAGATTAAATGATGATTCTTGATCTTGAGTTCTTGGACTTTTTCTTTTTTTCTTTCCTTTCCTCTTCCTTTTCTCTACTTTCTCTTTCTCCAAATGTTTCTAACTTTGGAAAAATGATGGAAAAGAAATGATATAGAGAAAATACTCAAAGTTAGTAACACTACTAAATGTCTAAATAAGCTCAAAAGCACCAATTAATAAAACCTTAGAGTTAGATAATATTAATCTGATCAGCTCTGAGTTCGTCAGTTGCTCTAATTATCTTATCAGATAAATACTCAGAGCACACTGGATCTCAACTGGTCTCAACTAATATTATCCAGAGCGGTTATAAACTACAGGGTATTAGAGGCTACAACGTATTATAGTAGACAAATAAACAGAGACTTGCTTCTTGCTATGCCAACTAATTAAGTAGTTTGAAAATAGGTGGAAAGTTCCACTAATACTTTTTCTATCCGATTTGCAATCAGCAAAATCGGAATTGGAGTAACCAACCAAACTACAATCGCTACCCTTGGAAAACCAAAGCCCATACTTAGATGAATCTTGAAGGTATCTAAGGATGTGATTTATAGCTTTTAAATGTGATTCCTTAGGAGCGGATTGATATTGAGCGCACATGCACACACTAAACATAATACCAGGCCTAGATGCGGTAAGATACAAAAGAGATATGATCATACCTCTATACCTTTTGATGTCAACATACTTACCACTTTAATCTTTGTCTAAGTTCCCGTTAGTGGGCATTGGAGTGTCAATTGACTTTGCATCTTCCATTCCAAAGTGTTTAAGCAACTCTTAATAGTATTTTGTTTAAAACACAAACGTTCCTTTTTTGAGCTGCTTGATTTGAAGTCTGAGAAAGTAAGTCAACTCTCCCATTAGACTCATCTCAAATTCTCCCTTAATTAACTTTGAGAACTCCTTGACCAATTGAATGTTAGTAGAACCAATATGATATTATCAACATAAATTTGAACGAGAAGAATATGTTTTCCTTGATGTTTGATAAAAATTATTGTATCAACCTTCCCTCTAGAGTATCCTTCATCAAGTAAAAATGTACTAAGTCGCGCATACCAAGCCCTATGGGCTTGTTTGGGACCATACAAAGCTCTTTTTTGGTTAAAAACATGGTTAGGATACTCTTGATTTTCAAAACCGTGAGGTTGTGAAACATACACTTATTCACTTAGATAACCATTAAGGAAAGCACTTTTCACGTCCATTTGAAATAATTTGAAATCTTTAAAGAATGTGAAAGCTAGTAAAAGGCGTATAGCCTCGAGGCGAGAAACCGGAGCATAAGTTTCCTCATAATATATGCCGTCCTCTTGGTTATATCCTTGGGCCACTACTCAGGCCTTGTTCCTTGTTATCACTCCATTTTTGTCCAATTTATTTCTAAAAGCCAACTTTGTGCCAATAACTTGATGGTCTCGCGGAAGTGAGACAAGGTCCCACACATCATTTCTTTTAAATTGATTCAACACATCTTGCATGGCCATAAGCCATTGCTCATCAAGTAAAGTATCTTCTTCATTTTTAGGTTTAATTTGAGACATGAATGCAAACTGATAACAAAAGTGTTGTCGAATGGATGATCTTTCGCAGTTTTCCAAGCCAAGGGAAGATCATCCACTTTAGTTAGAATCTCTTCCTTCTCTTTTTTAGGTTCGTCATCTTCCTCCTTTTCAAGTTTCACCGCCTTAGGATGATCAATTCCTTCTTCAGTGTCTTTGAGTATGTCTTCTGAAGATACACCTGCAACATGAAAAGAAATACATTTCCCGACATTTCTCGGATAAGATTCATCAAAAGTGACATGCATGGACTCCTCAACAGTAAGTAATCTCTTATTATACACTATATAGGCCTTGCTTGACTGAAAGTATCCAAGAAATATACCTTCGTCAACTTTTGAATCAAATTTTATAAGGTTATCCTTACAATTATTCAATACAAAACACTTAAATTCAAAGACATGAAGATGTGATAAATTTGGTTTTCTACCTTTGAGAAGTTCATGAGGTGTTTTGTTTAAAATATGATGTATAAGTATCCTTTTAGAACATAACACATCATGCTTATCGCATCGACCCAAAAAATATTTAGATAGACTACTCTCGTTGATCATAGTTCTTGCCAACTCCTCTAAATTTTGATTTTTGCGCTCCATAACACCATTTTGTTGTGGAGTCCTTGGAGCGGAAATATTATGTTCAATGTCGTATTTATCACTATAATCTTCAAATAGGTGGTTTTCAAATTCACCTCCATGATTGCTTCGTATTGCAACTATGTTTAAGCTCATTTTATTTTGGGACAACTTTGCAAACTTTGTGAAAGTTGTAAAAGCCTCATATTTACAATGCTAGAAAATGGTTCAACAAAATCTAGAATAATCGTCTACAATAACAAAACCATAGTAATTACCACCTAAGCTTTTTGTCCTTGAAGGACCAAAAAGATCCATATGGAAAAGCTCAAGAGGTTTAGAAGTTGAGACAACATTTTTAGATTTAAAAGAGACTCTTGTTTGCTTTCCCATTTGGCATGCATCACATAGATGGTCTTTTGAACATTTAAGTTTAGGTAGATAAATAACTAGATCTTTTGAGACCACTTTGTCTAGTAAATCAAAGTTGACATGAGATAAGCGTCTATGACATAACCAAGAGTATTCACTCATGGTTACTACACACTTAGTACTTGTCAATGATGCATAATTCAAGTTAAGCATATAGATATTTTTTTACCTTAATCCCATAAACGAGTAATCCTTCTTTTCATTATGTTCAATCATGCAACAAATATTTGTTAAAATTATGTTAAAGCATTTGTTGCATAGCTGACTAATGCTAAGTAGATTATGTTTATGACCTTCAACAAATATAACATCAGAGGTAGTAGTAGACGAGGGATTACCTACACTACCTTTACCAAGAACAACACCCTTTTATTGTCTTCGTAGGTCACATAGACCTTCTTCTATGTCGGGAATTTAATGAATAAGGAAATGTCACCCATCATATGCCTTGATCATCCACTGTCGAGAGACCACATTCTTTCCATGGAGCCAAGACATTCAACCTACAAGATCAAACAAGAGTGATGGGTACCCAACTTTCATTGGGTCCTTGAGAGTGAGTGGAAACATTGTTGTACTTGGGAAACCATTGAAATACACTTTTAGGAACCATGTATCTCCTAAATTTGCATTTCACAATGGTATGACCTTTCTTGCAACAATAGTGAAAAGTGACGATGAGAGTGACTTTCGCTATTTGCTTCCCTTACAACCAATTTGTGTTTTTTGTATGGTACGTTTAAAGATATTTTATATTTTGTTGGATCAATTGCGAAGGTAACTTTTGGTTCTAAAGCTTTGGTCATTTTGGTTTTTAGAGTAATGGTTTCTTTTTGCCAAATGTAACAATTTTCACAACGAAACCAAGAAGACTTCTCATCATTAACTTTTGGAACTTCTAACATAGTTTGCTTAAGAGTTTCCACTTGTTTTTCTGTTCCTAAAAATTTGGCTTCTAAGTATGAAAATATTCTTTTATTTGAAGCCAACCTTTTAAAAGCTTTTATGGCTTCACCTTGTAGATTTTCAAAAACAATTTGTAAATCAGAATAAGACATTTTATCAACAGTTTCATATTTGGAATGACTTACATTCTTTTTCCTGTGATTGGCCATGAGGCAAATATTTGTCATTTCATCACTTTCACTTGAGCTATCCTCATTTAAGGATTCACTATCACTTTCCCATGCATTGTATGCTCTTATAGACTTGCTAGACTTCTTTTTTGGCCCTTTTCTTTATCCTTTTAAGCCATGGACAATCTGCCTTATAATGATCGACTCTTCCACAACTACAGCATGAACATTTATATTTTTTCTTCTTGCTTTCACCATGATTTGAGGTATTTGATTGCCTTCTATAGTTGATGATATTTTTATCAGAATGCTTCACTCCATTTCTCTTAATATACTTATGGTAACTTTTATCAAACAACCCCATTTATTCATCATCCGAACACTCACCATTATTAGTTCCATTATCAACTTGCTCTATAGTAGAGGACTTAGAACTAGAAGCCACTAGAACAATTGACTTCTTGTCTACCTACTTTTCTTTATTCTTCTCCTTCTTAAGCTTCTTCTCATGCTTCTCCAAGCAAATGAGCTCTTTGTAACACCCCCAATCTATACCCCCAAGCTATTAAAGCGATAACAATTAATCAGAGTATAATTAAAATTCACGGCATAGACCGAGGGGTCACATCAATTTGAAACAAACATACAACAACCTGCTCATATAATATGCAACATTCAGGTAGCACATAACAAAGGAACTGAGTTCCTACAACCCACAATTCAATTACAGAATAAAAGCGGAAAATCCCTAACTGAATATCATGTGTATATATATATATATATATATATATATATATATATATATATATATATATATCATAAGAAGTTTGTATGCCATATACAACATCATACATGTACAATCCAAAAGAAACATGTATACATAATACAATTTAATCACAATCGATCACCCCGACTACCCGGTGCTATATATCAGAGCCGACCGACAAAAGAATGAAGACCTAAGCTTCACAAAAAGACCTCCAGCAACTAATCTGCAATGCCTCATAGAGCATTAAAAACAACAGAAGGGTGAGAAATGTAACGCCCCAGTTTTGCCAATTTTATTTTATTGAGTCTTTTGATTATTTTATTATTATTTTATTTTATTTTCGACTTTTATGTGAAAATATGTTATTTTTCGTCGTGATTATATTTTATCGCGTTTTGGGATCGTTTGCGAGATATTTGAGTGTGGGGGTATTTTGGTCATTTTATAATGTTTTTCATTAAGTTAGTAAGAAAAGAAAATAGAAAATAGAAAAGGGAAAGAAAGAAAAATAGAGAGAAAGAAAGAAGAAAGAAGGAAAAGGAGAAGAGAGAAAATTGGAGAAAAAGTGTGAAAATCATCAAGATCAAGTTCTAGAGTCGATTTAATCGGGTAAGGGTGCGAAACTCGATTATTCTATGATTGTATACGATTATGTATGTGTTTTATTTTTGTTTTTGGATTGATTTGGAGAATATTAGTAAAACCTAGATTGTGTAAAAAATTGATTAGAAATGAATTTGATTGTGGTAAAAATCTTGTTGAATGCATTGTTGATTGTTCATACATGTTTGTGGTATGTTATTACACTTCAAATTGCTGTTTTTCTGAGATTTGGATGATGAATTGGAGGTTTTGGGGTGGAAAATCGTGGAACAAATTATGCAGGAATTTTTCTGAGATTTCCAGGTCATACGCGTATGGTGCATGTTCATACGCGTATGAACCTTGGCGTTACGCGTATGGTGGGCGAGCCATGGGGGCAATACGCGTATGGGCTGCTTGTTTTCTCGGCCATCTGCCCATTTGCGTATGATACGCGTAGCATTTCATGGCAATATGCGTACGAGAGAGGGCATTACGCGTATGGGTTTTTACACGTGATCTTTGGGAAAATGAGCCTCTGCTCATACGTGTATGGCTCATGGTGGTACGCGTACGGGCAGAGCTTTTGCAAAATGTGACTTTTCAAAATATCGTTTTTCGTTTTCGTTCGTAACTTTGGTTCCGATTGTCCGATTTTTGTATTCTTGGTGTCGTTGGAAAGGTATCGAGTCGTACTTTGTGATTATGAGGTTTTGAGAATTGTTAGCCGATTAAATTATGTCGGGAAATATGAATAGTGTCGAATCTCGACTTTTGTCGTTTTAATGGTGTGGAATTGACGTGTATTATGCCGTAAGTTGTTGTTTTGTATGTGAGATGACTTATGTGCGGTTGTGACGATGATTTGTGGCCGAAAGGCAAGAAAATGTTAAGTGTGGTATTTGATGATATATGCATGATTATGAATGGGTGTATGTATACAATGTGAATGTTATGAGTCATTGTATGCCAAGCATCATAATGTGCATTGTGGAAACGTCCTGAGTGACGGTTTGATTCCCGAGGGGAATATGCTATAACATCGTGTGCCTCGAAAATATGAGGCGCTGCCTGAGGACCTAAAGCGGTGGTTATAGACGATTGTGGGCTCCTTTGGAGACTTAAAGCAATCCTTAACGTCGTGTGCCTCGAAAATATGAGGCGATGCCTGAGGACCTAAAGCGACGGGTGAACATCGTAGGCCCGACGGGGAATTACTTGAGATTCTCAATAACGAGCGATGGTTCCAATAGTTCCTGAGTGAACTGATGATGAGACATGAGACATTGGAAGTCGGTACCGCATGGCATGTGCATAGAGTCGTTGTGTCGGTCTATGTGCATTGCATAAATCATGAATTAATTGTGTGTGAATTTGTGACTGTGATTGATGATTGTATGGTATATGTGTGGTGTGTAATGGTATTTGATGCTTGAGAATTGTGCGGTATTATGTTATATGTGGTTGTGGTGAGAATGTGTTACTTGTACATTTTTGTGTTTATATATATAATTTTATTCAATTATATTATGGTTGTTTTTCTCACCCTTCTGCTGTTTTATAACGCTCTATGAGGCGTTGCAGATTAGAGCTGCTGGAGGTATTTCTTTTTGTGAAGCGTTGCGTCTTCATTATTTTGGTCGGTCGGCTCTGATATGTGACTCCGGGTAGTTAGGGTGGCCGCGTGCTATTATTTTGTATATCTGATGATTATTTTGGTTGTACATATGCTACCTGATGTATGACAAACTGTTTATATGTGTATATGTATATATGTTAATCAGATTTTAGATTTTCCGCTTTAATTCTAATTTCTGAAAAGTGGGTGTAAGGAACAAAGTTTCCTCTGTATGATTGCTACCCCACAGTTACATATCTTTATGGGCAAGTGTTGCATGTTATGCTATGTTTTGCTTCAATTGATGTGATTTCTCCCTTTCTATGCCGCGAATTCAAATGTACTCTGACGAAATTTGGAATTTTCTTTTAGTGCTTTAATTGCATGTTAATTGGGGGTATAGTTTGGGGGTGTCACATTAAGTGGTATCAGAGCCAGTCCGTGTCAGTTGTGTCGTTTGCGTCTGTCGTGTCTGGCATATTGGACGAGTTGTTGTTTAACCATAGTTTATGTGTTTAGACGAACAGAATATGGCTGGTCGTAATGATGCTGCTTTGGCTGCGGCGATGGAGGCTATGGCACGAGCTGTGCAGGGTGCACCGAATGCTGCAGGAAATGATGAGTTTAGAAAGAATAAGCCGCCGGTCTTTAAAGGGAAGCATGATCCGGATGGTGTGCAGTTGTGGTTGAAAGAGATTGAGAGGATTTTTAGGGTAATGGATTATGATGACGATGATGTTAAGGTGAGGCTGGGCACTCATATGTTACACGAAGAGGCTGATGACTGGTGGGTCAGTACTCGTCAGGTGTTGGAAGCTGAGGAGGAGGAAGAAGAGATCACTTGGGAGGTGTTTAGCCGAGAGTTTCTAAGGAAGTATTTTCCCGAGGATGTCCGAGGAAAGAAGGAGATTGAGTTTTTAGAGCTAAAACAAGGTAATATGTCGGTTATTGACTATACTGCTAAGTTTGTGGAACTTGTGCAGTTTTATCCTCATTATGTGGAAGCGACTGCTGAATTTTCAAAGTGTGTGAAGTATGAAAGTGGCTTGCGTCCTGAGATAAAGCAGGCTATTGGTTATCAGAGGATCCGAAGGTTTGCTGATTTGGTGGAATGCTGTAGGATTTATGATAAAGATAGTAAGGCCCGTTCTGCTCACTATAAAAGTGTAAGTGACAGGAAAGGGAAACAACAGTTCCGTGGTGGTCCGTATGTGTTGCCGGCTGATAAAGGTAAACAAAGGGGAAATTTTGATCGAAGGTCAAGTGGAGGAGGTATGTCTAATACTCCTAGGTGTTTTAAATGTGGTGAATTGGGTCATCGCCAGATGGAATGTAGGAAGAAGGTGGACAAGTGTTCTAATTGTGGTGGTATCGGACATGTTTTAGCTGATTGTAAAAGGAAGAATGTAGTGAAGTGTTATAACTGTGGAGAACCTGGTCACATTAGCTCGAAGTGTCCGAATCAGAAGAAAGCTCTGACTAGTGGCAAAGTGTTTTCATTGGCGGGAACTCAGACTTCCAGTGCTGATCGTCTGATGAGAGGTACTTGCTTTATTAATAATACGCCTTTAATTGCTATCATTGATACTGGAGCGACTCATTCGTTTATTTCGTCTGAGTGCGCGAAACGTTTGAATCTTGGGTTGTCTTCGATGGATGGTGAGATGGTTATTGATACTCCAGCGATGGGGTCAGTAACTACTTCTTTAGTGTGTTTGAGTTGTCCTTTGACCATTTATGGTAAAGACTTTGTGATGGATTTGGTGTGTTTACCATTGGAAGGTTTAGATGTGGTGTTGGGAATGAACTGGTTGCAATTCAATCGGGTGCACATTGATTGTTATCATAAGCTTGTAAGGTTTCCTTCTCTTGTGGAAGATGAAGACTCGAGTTTCTTGTCTACCAAAGAGTTGAAGAAACTTTTGGCGGATGAAGCTTAGTTGTTTGGATTATTTGCATCTTTGACTGTGGATAGTCAAGTTTCATTGGAAGTGTTTCTTGTTGTGTGCGAATTTCCTGAGGTGTTTCCTGATGATATTTCAGATGTACCGCCAGAGAGAGAAGTTGAATTTTCTATTGATCTAGTTCCTGGTACTAGACCTGTTTCTATGGCACCTTATCGAATGTCGGCATCTGAATTGGTGGAGTTGAAAAAGCAGTTAAGTGAGTTGTTGGAAAAGAGGTTCGTGAGGCCAAGTGTTTCTCCTTGGGGTGCTCCAGTTTTGTTAGTGAAAAAGAAAGATGGGAGTATGCGATTATGTATTGATTATCGCCAGTTGAACAAAGTGACGATTAAGAACAAATATCCGCTTCCAAGGATTGATGATCTGATGGATCAGTTGGTTGGTGCTTGTGTATTTAGTAAGATTGATTTGAGATCGGGTTATCATCAGATAAGGGTGAAAGAAGAGGATATTCAGAAGACGGCCTTTAGAACACGGTACGGTCATTATGAATATTCGGTGATGCCGTTCGGGGTTTCTAATGCGCCTGGTGTGTTTATGGAATACATGAATCATATTTTCCACGAGCATTTGGATCGTTTTGTGGTGGTGTTTATTGATGATATTTTAATCTATTCTAAGTCTCGGGAAGAACATGCAGAGCATTTGCGTATTGTTTTGCAGGTTTTGAAGGAAAGGAAGCTTTTTGCCAAATTGTCCAAGTGTGAATTCTGGTTGTCTGAGGTGAGTTTTCTTGGGCACGTAATTTCAGGTAATGGTATTGCTGTGGATCCATCTAAAGTAGAAGCAGTTCTACAATGGGAGGCTCCTAGATCCGTTACTGAAATTCGAAGCTTTTTGGGTTTGGCTGGTTATTACCGGAGGTTCATTGAAGGTTTTTTTAAGCTAGCTCTTCCTTTGACGCAGTTGACTTGTAAGGGCAAAGCATTCATTTGGGATATTCAATGTGAAGAGAGTTTTTGTGAGCTGAAGAGAAGATTAACGACAGCTCCGATTCTTATTTTACCTGATCCTAATGAACCGTTTGTTGTGTACTACGATGCTTCTTTAATTGGTTTGGGTGGTGTTCTGATGCAGGAAGGTAAGGTTGTAGTTTATGCTTCAAGGCAATTAAGAGTTCATGAGAAAAACTATCATACTCATGATCTTGAATTAGCGGCTGTGGTTTTTGTGTTGAAGATATGGAGGAACTATCTCTATGGTGCAAGGTTCGAGGTCTTTAGTGATCATAAAAGCTTGAAATATTTATTTGATCAGAAAGAGTTGAACATGAGACAGCGGAGATGGTTGGAATTCTTGAAAGACTACGACTTTGGCTTAAATTACCATCCTGGTAAAGCTAATGTGGTAGCCGATGCATTGAGCCGGAAATCGTTGCATATGTCCGCATTGATGGTGAAAGAGTTGGAACTTTTGGAATCGTTTAGAGATTTGAGTTTGGTATGTGAAGTGACATCGGTTAGTGTGAGGCTTGGAATGTTGAAAGTTACGAATGAATTTTTGATGTCGGTTAGTGAGAAACAAAAGTTGGATTTGAAATTTGTTGATTTGATGAGGAATGAGAATGTAGATTTCAAGGTTGATAATTTTGGTGTTTTGAGATTCCGTGGTCGTATTTGTATACCTGATGATGCGGAGTTGAAAAGAATGATTTTGGAGGAAGGACACCGGAGTAATTTAAGTATACATCCGGGTGCGAATAAGATGTACCAAGATTTGAAGAAGATTTTCTGGTGGTCTGGTTTGAAAAGAGATGTGGCTCAGTTTGTGTATGCATGTTTGACTTGTCAGAAATCGAAAGTGGAACATTTGAGACCTAGTGGTTTGTTACAACCGTTGGATATTCCTGAGTGGAAATGGGATAGCATTTCGATGGATTTTGTGATGGGATTACCGAACACTCAGCGTGGGCATACTGCTATTTGGGTGATTGTGGACAGGCTGACTAAATCGGCACATTTTATTCCGATTGACATCAGTTTTTCTTTGGAGAGGTTAGCGGAGATCTATATCGGTGTGGTTGTGAAATTGCATGGGATTCCATTGAGTATTGTTTCGGATCGAGATCCTAAGTTTACATCGAGATTTTGGGAAAGTTTACAGAAGGCTTTGGGTTCTAGATTGAGGTTGAGTTCGGCTTATCATCCGCAGACGGATGGTCAGACCGAAAGAACTATTCAGTCGTTGGAGGATTTGTTGAGAGCGTGTGTTTTGGAACAAGGTGGTACGTGGGACGGTTATCTTGCATTAGTTGAGTTCACGTATAATAACACTTTCCATTCTAGTATTGGAATGGCACCTTTTGAGGCTTTATATGGGCGAAGATGTCGAACGCCGTTGTGTTGGCACGAAACTGGTGAGAGTTCTGTGGTTGGACCGGAATTAGTGCAACAGACGACGGAAAAGGTAAAGTTTATTCGTGAGAAAATGAAAGCTTCTCAGAGTAGACAAAAGAGTTATCATGATCGGCTGAGGGTTACGCCGGTAACGGGTGTTGGTCGTGCTTTGAAATCTAAGAAGCTTACTTCTCGATTTATTGGTCCTTACCAGATATCTGCGAGAGTTGGTGCTGTGGCGTATTGTGTGGCGTTGCCGCCGAATCTGTCGAATTTGCATGATGTGTTTCATGTTTCACAGCTTCGGAAGTATGTTCCGGACCCTTCACATGTGATTCTGATGGACGAGGTTGAGGTAAGGGATAACCTTACGGTCGAGGCATTACCGGTTGGTATTTTGGATCGCGAGGTGAAGCGGTTGAGGGGTAAAGAGATTGCACTTGTGAAAGTGGCGCGGGGAGGCGCTGCTGATGGTAATCTGACGTGGGAGTTGGAAAGTAGGATGCGGGAGTCGTATCCAGAGTTGTTTGTATCAGGTATTGTTTTCGAGGACGAAAATTTCTAAGTGGGGGAGAATTGTAACGCCCCAGTTTTGCCAATTTTATTTTATTGAGTCTTTTGATTATTTTATTATTATTTTATTTTATTTTCGACTTTTATGTGAAAATATGTTATTTTTCGTCGTGATTATATTTTATCGCGTTTTGGGATCGTTTGCGAGATATTTGAGTGTGGGGGTATTTTGGTCATTTTATAATGTTTTTCATTAAGTTAGTAAGAAAAGAAAATAGAAAATAGAAAAGGGAAAGAAAGAAAAATAGAGAGAAAGAAAGAAGAAAGAAGGAAAAAGAGAAGAAAAGAGGAGAAGAGAGAAAATTGGAGAAAAAGTGTGAAAATCATCAAGATCAAGTTTTAGAGTCGATTTAATCGGGTAAGGGTGCGAAACTCGATTATTCTATGATTGTATACGATTATGTATGTGTTTTATTTTTGTTTTTGGATTGATTTGGAGAATATTAGTAAAACCTAGATTGTGTAAAAAACTGATTAGAAATGAATTTGATTGTGGTAAAAATCTTGTTGAATGCATTGTTGATTGTTCATACATGTTTGTGGTATGTTATTACACTTCAAATTGCTGTTTTTCTGAGATTTGGATGATGAATTGGAGGTTTTTGGGTGGAAAATCGTGGAACAAATTATGCAGGAATTTTTCTGAGATTTCCAGGTCATACGCGTATGGGGCATGTTCATACGCGTATGAACCTTGGCGTTACGCGTATGGTGGGCGAGCCATGGGGGCAATACGCGTATGGGCTGCTTGTTTTCTCGGCCATCTGCCCATTTGCGTATGATACGCGTAGCATTTCATGGCAATACGCGTACGAGAGAGGGCATTACGCGTATGGGTTTTTACACGTGATCTTTGGGAAAATGAGCCTCTGCTCATACGCGTATGGCTCATGGTGGTACACGTACGGGCAGAGCTTTTGCAAAATGTGACTTTTCAAAATATCGTTTTTCGTTTTTGTTCGTAACTTTGGTTCTGATTATCCGATTTTTGTATTCTTGGTGTCGTTGGAAAGGTATCGAGTCGTACTTTGTGATTATGAGGTTTTGAGAATTATTAGCCGATTAAATTATGTCGGGAAATATGAATAGTGTCGAATCTCGACTTTTGTCGTTTTAATGGTGTGGAATTGACGTGTATTATGCCGTAAGTTGTTGTTTTGTATGTGAGATGACTTATGTGCGGTTGTGACGATGATTTGTGGCCGAAAGGCAAGAAAATGTTATGTGTGGTATTTGATGATATATGCATGATTATGAATGGGTGTATGTATACAATGTGAATGTCATGAGTCATTGTATGCCAAGCATCATAATGTGCATTGTGGAAACGTCCTGAGTGACGGTTTGATTCCCGAGGGGAATATGCTATAACATCGTGTGCCTCGAAAATATGAGGCGCTGCCTGAGGACCTAAAGCGGTGGTTATAGACGATTGTGGGCTCCTTTGGAGACTTAAAGCAATCCTTAACGTCGTGTGCCTCGAAAATATGAGGCGATGCCTGAGGACCTAAAGCGACGGGTGAACATCGTAGGCCCGACGGGGAGTTACTTGAGATTCTCAGTAACGAGCGATGGTTCCAATAATTCCTGAGTGAACTGATGATGAGACATGAGACATTGGAAGTCGGTACCGCATGGCATGTGCATAGAGTCGTTGTGTCGGTCTATGTGCATTGCATAAATCATGAATTAATTGTGTGTGAATTTGTGACTGTGATTGATGATTGTATGGTATATGTGTGGTGTGTAATGGTATTTGATGCTTGAGAATTGTGCGGTATTATGTTATATGTGGTTGTGGTGAGAATGTGTTACTTGTACATTTTTGTGTTTATATATATAATTTTATTCAATTATATTATGGTTATTTTTCTCACCCTTCTGCTGTTTTATAACGCTCTATGAGGCGTTGCAGATTAGAGCTGCTGGAGGTATTTCTTTTTGTGAAGCGTTGCGTCTTCATTATTTTGGTCGGTCGGCTCTGATATGTGACTCCGGGTAGTTAGGGTGGCCGCGTGCTATTATTTTGTATATCTGATGATTATTTTGGTTGTACATATGCTACCTGATGTATGACAAACTGTTTATATGTGTATATGTATATATGTTAATCAGATTTTAGATTTTCCGCTTTAATTCTAATTTCTGAAAAGTGGGTGTAAGGAACAAAGTTTCCTCTGTATGATTGCTACCCCACAGTTACATATCTTTATGGGCAGGTGTTGCATGTTATGCTATGTTTTGCTTCAATTGATGTGATTTCTCCCTTTCTATACCGCGAATTCAAATGTACTCTGACGAAATTTGGAATTTTCTTTTAGTGCTTTAATTGCATGTTAATTGGGGGTATAGTTTGGGGGTGTCACAAGAAACACAATCATAATATAATTGTATATAATTATATAATAACACACGATTGCACAAACATAACATTCTCACCACACTATACGCTATAAATCAGGTACAAACCAACACACTGAATTTTCTCACATACGAGTCACAAAAGCATATCAATCGTACACAATTCAATTATCACCCACACGTATATTCATATATCAACTCACCACTTTCATTCACAATTCCACACATAATCAAACCATTCATGATTTATGCGAATGCAAGAGACCGACACAACGACTCTATGCATATGCACATGTTGTACCGACTTCCATCAATTCTCAACACCAGTTCACTCAGGAACTATTAGAACCATCGCTCGTTACTTAATGTAACTCCCCGTCGGGCATACGATGTTCCCCGTCGCTTTCGGTCCTCTTTGTATAAGGCTCACGACGTTTATGGATCGCTTTCGGTCCTCTTTGTATAAGGCTCACGGTCCGATCGCTTTCGGTCCTCTTTGTATAAGGCTCACGATCGTCTATAATCATCGCTTTCAGTCCTCTTATTTTTTTAAGGCTCACGATGTTATAGCGAATTCCCTCTGGAACCGTTTCGTCGCTCACACCCACTAGGGCACACGACATCATAAGAATGCACATCATGATGCTCAGCATACAATGACTCATGACATTCAAATGCACACATATACACATTCCATAATCATGCATATATCAACAAATACCACACATTGCATTTTCTTGCCCTTAGGCCACAATTCATCATCACAACATATATCACGTGCATATTTATTTCACAACAGCACACAAGTCATACAATTCATATCACAAGCATGTTGCATAATAACACGTCAAATGCACATCATTAAAACGGTAAAAGTCAACAAACAACACATTCCAAATTCCTGACATAATTAAATCGGCTAACAATCTTGAAACCATTAATATAAGAAAGAACACGCCAAAAGCTTTCCAACGCATCAAACCTCGCCTTAAACCGACTCGCGGATCAAAAGTTATAAAGAAAACAAATAGGGAAAAACTGTCACATTCGCAGTGCGAAGCTCCTAGCGAGTCCTTCGCTTCTTCATTCGCAGTGCAAATGTCCCAGCA
This sequence comes from Lathyrus tuberosus, assembly GCA_022829125.1. NCBI lineage: Eukaryota > Viridiplantae > Streptophyta > Magnoliopsida > Fabales > Fabaceae > Lathyrus > Lathyrus tuberosus. The sequence goes on along the minus strand of JALAZF010000389.1, from coordinate 5,488,043 downwards.
AACCAATTCAGAAGCAAAAATAGCCTAAAAATTCCCCAACGTTCGCAGTGCGAACCATCTAGCGAATGCTCGCCTCCCCATTCGCAGTGCGAGTTCCCCAGCGAACAGTGGCAGGAAGAAAACAACACAAAATAACACAAAGTTCGCAGTGCGAACCTCTGGCGAATGCTCGCCCTCACATTCGCAGTGCGAGTGCCAGCGAATGCTCGCTTTCCCCTTCGCTAGGGGATTCGCAGTGCGAACCTGCGAAAACCAGAAATCCCAGCAGCGCTGTTACACACCCCAAAATGATATTTTTCTCAACCAAAACATTTCCAAACCAACATATAACAATCAGAACCTAGTCTAATCATGGTAACAAGTATTCTACCGCATTTACATCGATTTCCAACCGCGAAAACATCGATTTCTCTCTATCGACCTAGAATCGAAAACTATGAAAACACTACAAACAATCCAATACACACATACATAATCATACACAAGCATAGTATAATCGAGTTTCGCACACTTACCCGATTAAATAGCGTGTAGAAAAGTCGGTTGATCGATTCTTAGATTTTCCAAGTTTTCTCTCTATCTCCTTTTCTTTCTCCTTTCTTTCTTCCTCTTTTTCTTCTCTTCTTTTTCTTTCCTTTCTATTTTCTCTCTTTCTATTTCTATTTCTATGAAAAATATAATATCTACCCAAACAAAAGACCAAAATACCCCTGCACTCAAATATCTCGCAAACGCTCCCAAAACGCGATAAAATATAATCTCGATGAAAAATAACATATTTTCAAATAAAAGTCAGAAATAAAATAATATAATAATAAAATAATCAAAACGACTCAATTAAATAAAAATACTAAAACTGGGGCGTTACAATTCTCCCCCACTTAGAAATTTTCGTCCTCGAAAATAATACCTGAGACGAACAACTCTGGATACGACTCCCGCATCCGACTCTCCAACTCCCAAGTCAAATTGCCCTCAGCAGCGCCTCCCCACGCCACTTTCACAAGTGCAATATCCTTGCCTCTTAACCGCTTCAACTCGCGATCCAAAATCCTCACTGGTAATGCCTCAACCGTAAGGTTCTCCCTTACCTCAACCTCGTCAATCGGAATCACATGCGACGGATCTGGAACATACTTCCGAAGCTGTGAAACATGGAACACATCGTGCAAATTCGACAGATTCGGCGGCAACGCCACCCTATAAGCCACATCACCAACTCTCGCGGATATCTGGTAAGGACCAATAAACCGAGAAGTAAGTTTCTTCGATTTCAATGCACGACCAACACCCGTCACCGGCGTAACTCTCAAAAATACATGATCGCCCTCTTGGAACTCAAGATCTTTTCTTCTCCGATCATGATAACTCTTTTGCCTACTCTGAGAAGCCTTCATTTTCTCACGAATAAGCTTCACTTTTTCCGTAGTCTGTTGCACCAACTCTGGTCCAACCACCGAACTCTCACCAGATTCGTGCCAACACAACGGTGTTCGACATCTTCGTCCATACAACGCTTTAAATGGTGCCATTCCAATACTCGAATGAAAACCGTTATTATACATGAATTCAATCAATGCAAGATAACTATCCCACACACCACCTTGTTCAAGAACACACGCTCTCAACAAATCTTCCAACGACTGAATCGTTCTCTCGGTCTGTCCATCCGTCTGCAGATGATAAGCCGAACTCAATCTCAATTTAGAACGCAACGCCTTTTGTAAACTTTCCCAAAATCTCGAAGTAAACCTCGGATCTCGATCAGAAACAATGCTCAACGGAACACCATGCAACCTCACAATCACACTGATGTAAATCTCAGCCAACCTCTCCAAAGTAAAACTGATGTCAATCGGAATGAAATGCGCCAATTTAGTCAGCCTATCCACAACCAACCAAATAGCATTATGCCCTCGCTGTGTATTCGACAACCCTGTCACAAAATCCAGGGAGATGTTATCCCACTTCCACTCAGGAATATCCAACGGTTGCAACAAACCACTAGGCCTCAGATGTTCTACCTTCGATTTCTGACAAGTCAAACATGTATACACAAATTGAGCCACATCTCTTTTCAAACCCGACCACCAGAAAATCTTCTTTAAATATTGGTACATCTTATTCGCTCCCAGATGTATACTCAAATTACCCCGGCGTCCTTCCTCCAAAATCATTCTTTTCAACTCCGAATCGTCCGAAATATAAATTCTACCTCGGAACCTCAAAACACCTTTATCGTCCACTTTAAAGTCCTCATTTTCACTTTTATTACCAACTGTCATTAAATCCACAAATTTCACATCCATCTTCTGTTTCTCACTAATCGACAACAGAAAATCATTAGTAACCTTCAACATTCCAAGCCTCACGCTATCCGACGTCACTTCACATACCAAACTCAAATCTCTAAACGATTCCAAAAGTTCCCACTCCTTAACCATTAACGCGGACATATGTAACGATTTCCGTCTCAACGCATCGGCTACCACATTAGCTTTACCCGGATGGTAATTCAAGCCAAAGTCGTAGTCCTTCAAAAATTCCAACCATCTACGTTGCCTCATATTCAATTCTTTCTGATCAAACAAATATTTTAAACTTTTATGATCACTAAAGACTTCGAATCTTGTACCGTAGAGATAATGCCTCCAAATTTTCAACACAAAAACCATAGCTGCTAATTCAAGATCATGAGTAGGGTAATTTTTCTCATGCACTCTCAACTGCCTTGAAGCATAAGCCACGACCTTACCTTCTTGCATCAGAACACCACCTAGACCAATCAAAGACGCATCACAATACACCACAAGCGGTTCATTAGGATCCGGTAAAATCAAAATCGGAGTTGTCGTCAATCTTCTCTTCAGCTCATTAAAACTTTCCTCGCACCGAATATCCAAAATGAACGCTTGCCCTTTACAAGTCAACTGGGTCAAAGGAAGTGCTAGCTTAGAAAAACCTTCAATAAATCTTCGATAATAACCGGCCAAACCCAAAAAGCTTTGAATTTCAGTAACGGATCTCGGAGCCTCCCATTGTAGAACTGCATCTACTTTAGATGGATCCACAGCAATACTATTACCTGAAATTACGTGTCCAAGAAAACTCACTTCCGACAACCAAAATTCACACTTGGACAGTTTGGCAAAAAGCTTTCTCTCCTTCAAAACCTGCAAAACAATTCGCAAATGCTCCGCGTGCTCCTCCCGAGACTTAGAATAAATCAAAATGTCATCAATAAACACAACAACAAAACGATCCAAATGCTCGTGAAAAATACGATTCATGTACTCCATAAACACACCTGGCGCATTAGAAACCCCGAACGGCATCACGGAATATTCATAATGATCGTATCGTGTCCTAAAAGCCGTCTTCTGAATATCTTCCTCTTTCACCCTTATCTGATGATACCCTGACCTCAAATAAATCTTACTAAACACACACGCACCAACTAACTGATCCATCAAATCATCAATTCTTGGAAGAGGATACTTATTCTTAATCGTCACCTTATTCAACTGGCGATAATCAATACACAACCGCATACTTCCATCTTTCTTTTTCACCAACAAAACTGGAGCACCCCAAGGCGACACACTTGGCCTCACAAACCTCTTTTCTAGCAATTCATTCAACTGCTTCTTTAACTCAACCAACTCAGATGCCGACACTCCATATGGCGCCATCGATACAGGTCTAGTACCAGGAACTAGCTCTATAGAAAACTCCACCTCTCTCTCTGGCGGCACATCTGAAATATCCTCAGGAAACACTTCCGGAAATTCACACACAACTAGAAACACATCAAGTGAAACTTGACTGTCCACATATAATGAAGCAAACAACCCGAACAACTGAGCTTCATCCGCCAAAAGTTTCTTCAACTCTTTGGTAGATAAGAAACTCGAGTCCTCGTCTTCCTCCAGAGAAGGAAACCTTACTAGCTTATGATAACAATCAATATGAACCCTATTGAACTGCAACCAATTCATCCCCAAAACCACATCTAAACCCTCCAACGGCAAACACACCAAATCCATCTCAAAGTCTTTACCATAAATGGTCAAAGGACAACTTAAACAAACCAAAGAAGTAGTTACTGACCCCATTGCTGGAGTATCAATAACCATCTCACCACTCATCAAAGACAACACAAGATTCAAACGCTTCGCGCACTCAGACGAAATAAATGAATGAGTCGCTCAGGTATCAATAATAGCAACTAAAGGCATACTATTAATAAAACAAGTACCTCTGATCAGACGGTCTGCACTTGAAGTCTGAGTTCCCGCCAAGGTAAAAACTTTCCCACCAGCTGGAGCTTGCTTTGGTTTTGGACATTTTGTACTAATATGACCAGGTTCACCACAGTTGAAACACTTCACCACATTCTTCCTTGCACAATCAGCTGCGACATGTCCTAAACGTCCATAATTAGAACACTTCTTCAAATCCTTCCTACATTCGGACTGACGATGTCACACATCACCACATCTATAACATCTCAGAGGACTAGACATACCTCCTCCACTTGACCTTCACTCAAAATTTCCCCTTTGTTTACCCTTATCAGCTGGTGTTACATACGGACCACCACGGAACTGTTGCTTCCCTTTCCTCTCGCTCACACTCTTATAGTGAGTAGAACGAGCCTTACTATCCTCCTCATAAATCCTACAACAATCCACCAAATCAGAAAACCTCTGAATCCTTTGATAACCAATTGCCTGCTTTATCTCAGGATGCAATCCGTTCTCAAACTTCACACACTTAGAAAACTCTGTCGTCGCTTCAGCATAATGGGGATAAAACTGCACAAGCTCCACAAACTTAGCAGTATAATCAACAACAGACATACTACCTTATTTCAATTCCAAGAACTCAATTTCCTTCTTTCCTCTTACATCTTCAGGAAAATACTTCCTTAGAAACTCAATGCTAAACACATCCCAAGTGATCCCCTCTTCTGCAGCTTCCAACACATGACGAGTACTAACCCACCAATCATCAGCTTCTTCTTGCAACATATGAGTACCCAGTCTCACCTTCTGATCCTCAGCACAATCCATCACTCAGAAAATCCTTTCAATCTCTTTCAACCAAATCTGTGCACCATCAGGATCATATCTTCCTTTGAAGATAGGCGGTTTGTTCTTCCTGAACTCATCATTACCAACATCATTAGGTGCACCCTGCACAGCCCGAGCCATAGCTTGAATAGCAGCAACTAAAGCAGCGTCATTCCTACCAGCCATATTCTGTTCATTTCCAATAACAGCAACTATGGTTAAGCAAACAGCTCACCGAACCATAAAGACTAACAAGGACTGACACAACTGACACGGACTGGCTCTGATACCACTTAATGTAACACCCCTAATCTATACCCCCAAGCTATTAAAGCGATGAAAATTAATCAAAGTATAATTAAAATTCAGGCATAGACCGAGGGGTCACATCAATTTGAAACAAACATACAACAACCTGCTCATATAATATGCAACATTCAGGTAGCACATAACAAAGGAACTGAGTTCCTACAACCCACAATTCAATTACAGAATAAAAGCGGAAAATCCGTAACTGAATATCATGTATATATATATATATCATAAGAAGTTTGTCTGCCATATACAACATCATACATGTACAATCCAAAAGATACATGTATACATAATACAATTTAATCACACTTGATCACCCCGACTACCCGGTGCTACATATCAGAGCTGACCGACAAAAGAATGAAGACCTAAGCTTCACAAAAAGACCTCCAACAACTAATCTGCAATGCCTCATAGAGCATTAAAAACAGCAGAAGGGTGAGAAACACAATCATAATATAATTATATATAATTATATAATAACACACGATTGCACAAACATAACATTCTCACCACACTATATGCTATAAATCAGGTACAAACCAACACAATGAATTTTCTCACATACCGGTCACAAAAGCATATCAATCGTACACAATTCAATTATCACCCACACGTATATTCATATATCAACTCACCACTTTCATTCACAATTCCACACATAATCAAACCATTCATGATTTATGCAAATGCAAGAGACTGACACAACGACTCTATGCATATGCATATGCGGTACCGACTTCCATTAATTCTCAACACCAGTTCACTCAGGAACTATTGGAACCATCACTCGTTACTTAATGTAACTCCCCGCCGGGCATACGATGTTCCCCGTCGCTTTCGGTCCTCTTTGTATAAGGCTCACGACGTTTATGGATCACTTTTGGTCCTCTTTGTATAAGGCTCACGATCCGATCGCTTTCGGTCCTCTTTGTATAAGGCTCACGATCGTCTATAATCATCGCTTTCAGTCCTCTTATTTTTTTAAGGCTCACGATGTTATAGCGGATTCCCTCTGGAACCGTTTCGTCGCTCACACCCACTAGGGCACACGACATCACAAGAATGCACATCATAATGCTCAGCATACAATGACTCATGACATTCAAATGCACACATATACACATTCCATAATCATGCATATATCAACAAATACCACACATTGCATTTTCTTGCCCTTAGGCCACAATTCATCATCACAACATATATCACGTGCATATTCATTTCACAACAACACACAAGTCATACAATTCATATCACAAGCATGTTGCATAATAACACGTCAAATGCACATCATTAAAATGGTAAAAGTCAACAAACAACACATTCCAAATTCCCGACATAATTAAATCGGCTAACAATCTTGAAACCATTAATATAAGAAAGAACACGCCAAAAGCTTTCCAACGCATCAAACCTCGCCTCAAACAGACTCGCGGATCAAAAGTTATAAAGAAAACAAATAGGGAAAAACTGTCACATTCGCAGTGCGAAGCTCCTAGCGAGTTCTTTGCTTCTTCATTCGCAATGCAAATGTCCTAGCGAACCAAGTCAGAAGCAAAAATAGCCTAAAAATTCCCCAACGTTCACAGTGCGAACCATCCAGCGAATGCTCGCCTCCCCATTCGCAGTGCGAGTTCCCCAGCGAACAGTGGCAGGAAGAAAACAACACAAAATAACACAAAGTTCGCAGTGCGAACCTCTGGCGAATGCTCGCCCTCACATTCGCAGTGCGAGTGCCAGCGAATGCTCGCTTTCCCCTTCGCTAGGGGATTCGCAGTGCGAACCTGCAAAAACCAGAAATCCCAGCAGCGCTGTTACACACCCCAAAATGATATTTTCTCAACCAAAACATTTCCAAACCAACATATAACAATCAGAACCTAGTCTAATCATGGTAACAAGTATTCTACCGCATTTACATCGATTTCCAACCGCAAAAACATTGATTTCTCTCTATCGACCTAGAATCAAAAACTATGAAAACACAACAAACAATCCAATACACACATACATAATCATACACAAGCATAGTATAATCGAGTTTCGCACCCTTACCCGATTAAATAGCGTGTAGAAAAGTCGGTTGATCGATTCATAGGTTTTCCAAGTTTTCTCTCTATCTCCTTTTCTTTTTCCTTTCTTTCTTCCTCTTTTTCTTCTCCTCTTTTTCTTTCCTTTCTATTTTCTCTCTTTCTATTTCTATTTCTATGAAAAATATAATATCTACCCAAACAAAAAACCAAAATACCCCTACACTCAAATATCTCGCAAGCGCTCCCAAAATGCGATAAAATATAATCTCGATGAAAAATAACATATTTTCAAATAAAAGTCAGAAATAAAATAATATAATAATAAAATAATCAAAACGACTCAATTAAATAAAAATACTAAAACTGGGGCGTTACACTCTTGCTCATGTTCTTCAAGCTTTCCAAACAAAGTAGTAATGTCTAATGTCAAGAGATTATTAGCTTCCTTGATTGCAGTGACCTTTGGTTGCCATTCCTTATTGCAGTGACCTTTGGTTGCCCTCATGGACAACTTGCAATGAATCCCACATAGCTTTAGCAGTTGTACAATGAGAAACATGGTAATATTCATCATCTCCTAAAGCGGATATGAGAATATTCCTTGCTTTCCAATCACATAACCATTTTTTCTCATCATCTATGTTCTAATGTGCTTCCGATTTAGGTATAACAACACCATCTGCAGTGGTCATAGTAACTTAAAAATGAGCATTTTGGATGGCTTTCTATACATTTCTATCAATAAAATTGATATGGACACGCATACAAGCCTTCCAATAACCATAGTTTTCGCCATTGAAAACAAACACTTTATTATAAGACCCTTTAGGTTCGGGAGTCATAATCTAATAAGCAATTTCAAAGCACAAGAAAAACTAGTGCTCATGATACCACTTGTTAGACGGGGACAACGATCTAAAGGGGGGTCAATAGATCGAAAATAAATTTTTCTTTAATTAAATATTTTGTTTTAAAAATTATTTTTATGGAAAGTGAAAGTAATTCCGGATCGACACTCGTATATCCCAAACCGTTATCAAAAGAATCAGATATGCGTATTCAACCGTAATAAAATGAAATTAACATATCACAATGATGAGAAAAAATCAATATGTTTTTCAAAATAATGCTTGAACAATTTTACACTTTGATAATCAATTTCCAATGAAATTAAGAAACAAAAATTGACTAAGACAATTTGTCAAACACTTGGTGTGCAATGAACACTAAGTTTATTTTTCCTTTGTGTTGTTGATGTGAAAAATAATTTCAATTTTATATATTGTAATCATCTTTCAAAAAACAGTTTGAATTATTTCAACACAAATAGAATTATCAATATATGAGATTTCACACTAAATGAGTTCACAAAATTGTAAAGAGAGTGATTGATAGATAGATAGATAGATAGATAGATAGATAGATAGATAGATAGATAGATAGATAGATAGAGAGAGAGAGAGAGAGAGAGAGAGAGAGAGAGAAAGAGAGAGATAGATAGATAGAGAGAGAGAGAGAGAGAGAGAACACAAGGATTTATTTGAGCAGTTCCCCAATTGTCCTCAGTATCGGTACGTTTAACCCTAATTCCAAACGAAATTGAGATATTCAATAATCTTTGCAAAATGTTGAATATAAGAGAGAAATAGAAACTCAAACCCCCAAATCCCCAAATTTGATGTTGATTCTATGTTCTCCTCTTCCCTCGATCTTAAGAAAGATCAAGTGTCCCAAGATTTTTGAATTTGATCTCCTGATTTCGCTACTTCTTTGACAGAAACCCATTCCTTCAAAGCTTTCCCCTAGTTGAATTCGCATTGCAAAATATTGTGCCAAAAAACCTCAAATCACTCTTGATCTTTGAGGGAAAACCCAAACTGGTTTTATCAATGAAACCCCCAAAGTAATATCAACCCAATTTGATTTACATATCTTAAATTAGACATTATCAAAGTTGTATCTAGATGGCACCCAATGTTAAGTTCAAATTTTAACTTAAATTGAACCATCTTTTTTGGCATTTTTCAACTCAATTCTCATGTTTTAATAGATTAATTTCTTGTTCTTGTCTGATTCTTCAATTATATTGCAAATACCTTTGGATTCTTTGATGTGTGTGTTATCGTGCAGAATTTAGGCATAAAATATCAATGATTAAGGCACAAAGGATTGGACAAGGAAGCCAAAGAAATGAAGAAGAATCAGCATGTTTGCTGAGTGTGCACCAGCGAGGCGAAGGGGAATGCTCGTTGTGCGAGGTCCTGGCGAATCCATAGCGAACCATCCCAGATTAGAGGAAGTAGGAAAATGGCCCAAAGTTCGCTGTGAAAAGAAGTGTTCGCACAGCGAACTCAGATATTTTCCAAGGGCGCTTTAACTGTTCCTGAGGCACTTGAAGTGCTCAAAAGTAGTCTTCGCTAGGCGAAGAAGGTGTTCGCTAGGCGAACAAGACAAATTTATGTTTTACTATATATGTACTTTACTCACTTTTTAGAAATATAACTTTGGTAGAACTTTTCATAACTTGTACTTTTTGAGATCATAACTTTATCTCTCTTCATTCCAAGCATATTTTAGAGAGAGAAACACAAACCCTAAGAGGGAGAAGGTAGGAGCTTCAATTTCTTGTTGGGTTTGGATGTAATCTTTTGATACCTTATGTGTTTCATCTAATATATGTTTGTGAACTAGTTTTGATTCAATATTGATGTTGTCTTTGATTTCTTATTTGTGGGTCTTGACAAAACCTTTCCAAATCTTAGATCTTAGATATTCATCTATCAATGAGAAAACTTTTGACATGGTCTTGTAAGTTGATATTCCCTTGTATCTTTGATTTTATTGTGTTGAATAGTAGCATGAGTAGGATCAATACGTTATTGTGAGGATGCGTGATAATAGAGATGAAGAACTATGTTCACTTACATTTGGCAAATTAGTTGAATGCATGTAAAAAGGGCTTAGCGTATGTACGTATTCTGATCATGGCGTTTTATATGAATCAATCATGAAGCTGATATGAATGTCATCATTGTTTACCTATTTATCTTTGATTTGAACCGTTATAGAAATATACTTTTCAGATCTGGATCTAGGATGATTTTCTATTAGGTTTTATGCTCTAGACATAGATTTAGGCTTAACATTTGCTTGAGTATCAGTTCTTAATGCTCTGTGTTGTTGAGTTGCGTGAGACATCACCAATGAGACAATACGGTTGGTCTCTCGACGTTGCGTTAGATATAACCTCTGTTGTGAGTGATACGTAAGGATATTAGATGAATGATTGATTTGTGTTTAATTGGTTAGAAGAATGCATGTGTTATCAACTAATGAGATCCAATCCTAACAAGGATCCATTTATATTTTAAAGTATTTTTACCTTACATTTTCCGTCTTTATACTTTTTCAGATTTTATTAATGGTACCGTTGATCTTTCAACTAAATTATCACAACAAGCTTAGAAATGTAGAGACCGTTGGACGACGTTCTTTCCCTTGCACCGATCCCTGTGAATCCTTCCATAACTAAATTTTTTCTTCTTGCCGCTTTACTGCAGTTCAAACAAAATGGCGCTGTTGTCGGGGATCGGTCTTTAGATATTGAAGTGCAATGCAATAGTTTCTATATTTTTTAGCTTTGTACAGTTGTTTATATTGTATATATACTTGTTTCATTTTACGTTTTCTTAAGTGTTGTTTAGGGGTGAATGATGAGAACCTCTTCTAGATTGGTTGCTATTTGTATAAAAGTATCCAATGAAGATTCTCCCTAGTTTTGACAGTGATGGTAGGTGTAGCGGGGAAATTTGTGAGTGTAAGCTATTGATTAACTTAACTCAAAATTGCAAGAGTCGCCACCATATTTTTATTTTATCCAAAAGGAAAGGAAAAAGAGTGAACAAAACCTAATCAAGTTCTAAAACAAGAACAAATAAATAGAGACTGGGTAAGGGGGTTGGTTACGCTTATGGAAGGTGTTAACACCCAAAACGTCTATAGTACTCTATAGGAACCCTTTGAAATATCTATGCTTTTTTGGTTTGAAAAGGTTTGTTTGAAATGAGATTGGGGAGATGAGAAGAGAAATATTTTTTAAGATTTTTGTGTTTGGAGAGACTTATCGCCTCATGCCTATGTATCCACAAAGTGCAATATAGGATCAAAACCTCGTAGTTCATGGTACAAATAACAAAAATTTGTTGGTTATGATTCATTTTATCTTGAAAAGACAACTTGTCATTCTCAAGAGAGAATACTCAACTAATTACCCAACGGTATGTGAAAGAGGCATTTGCATCACATTAAGATGGAGGATTTGCTTGGATAAAAATCAACAAGACTAATCACTTCAACATCATAGTGGAAAATGTCCATACTTTATACAAAATACCATGGTTAGGAGCTTTACATCTCATCAAAGAAAATGACTCATGTCTAGTCTTTTTGAAAAGTTTAAAAAAAAATGCACAAAAGCACAAAAAGTTTGAATGAGTTTTTGTATTTTTTATGTCTTTTTGAAATTGTCAAAGTATGATTAACATTGATTGACATTTATTGAAGAAAAAAAAGTTTAAAAATCACTTGACAAAAGTCAAGGTTTTATTTTGAAAGCGGTTTAAGTTTCGAAAACAAGAAGGCTTTGAAAAAGGGAGAAGATTTTGAAAATTAAAGAAGGGGTGGAGAAGAAGAGACTATCCTATTGCATGAAGATAAAAGCCAAGGATAAGAACGGTCTAACCACATAAGAAAGCTCTATAACATAAGCATCTTTCCTTTAGATTAGGCCTTGATCAAAATAAGTCTTCCAATGAGAACTCCAAGTACCCAAAATCCAAGGTTTTCCATCACAAACTTCCAAGCATAGGTTAAGATATTAGTTCTAAGTCCAAAGTTCCATGTCCAATGCAATGGATAGTAGCCACAGTCCAAAATTAAGAGAATGAGTTTTTTTAGGGGTTTAAGCCTTTATTAATGTTTTTGGTCCAAATGGGCAAAAGAAAAAGAGCATAAACATAAACGAATGGTCCAAGTGGACAAAGGAAAAATAGCGGAAACATAAACAAATGGTATGATATGATATGATAACATAAAGCATAAAAACTAAAGAGAGGTAGGGAGCAAGAAGGAAGCATAAACATATCACAATTAATGTAACAATAGAGAGTAAAAATCATCCAAAATGAGAGAGCAAGTTTTGTTGTGTTTTCGGAAATGCTCGACTAGACATCCATGAGAATGAAAACATGGTCTCATACATTACCATGGGGATAGGAAACTGATAATTAGCTTACAAATCACAACGGTTTTCCGATTTCGGGACAATTTAGTGCTATGTTAAGCAATCGTAATCAGACTTATGTAGAAGCCGTGACTATCTGAGGCTGGTCAATATTAATGTTAGTGCTAATGCATGCTAGAGAAGTGATATGTAGATCACTCTCCGAAAGCAATACCGCACGAAAAGAAAAGTGGTAACGATTTCATCTTCATCAATAACTTAAAATAAGTTCCAATGATATCAAAGATTTTCATCGATCAAAAAAAAGAAGAAGAAGGAAGGGGAAAGCCAAATTGAATAACAATTCTAAAATCATTCCATATTTAAGTTCAACCACTCGTCTTGGTGGATTAAAGCACTAAACATATCATTGAATCAAAGCAGCTAAAATGAATTGAACAATTCACTTTAAAGATAGATTTGAATTAGTGAATGTTTATCCAACTTCATCTACACCCTAAGTCCATTGAATTTAAAGAGGAATAAGACCTTTAAAGGTGCAAACCAAGGAAAAAATCAAAAGTAAATCGAAGAAGAAGAGAAAGGAACCAAAATAGTCCCAAAACAGAACCAAAAACACAGATCTGCTACTGGTTAATCGATTAACCATTTGCATGTGCAAATGTGTTAATCGATTAACACTGCTATGACAGCAAAAGAATTTTGAAAAAAAATCAGCATTCATGATCCAATCATTTCTTCAAACACCTCATGATCATGATGTCTCACCTCGAAAAATCGCTAATCGAAGACACGATCCTCACGTAAAAGGCGCGGAAGAAATTGCGGTTCGACAGAGTCGCCACCGAACTTTATTTATCCCAAATGAGGGAAAGGAAAATATCGAGAAAACCTTTAAGGGAGGATAAGAACATGGTCGTCGCACCCACATTCTGGGTTTGGGAGTCGATTACTTGAGAGGAAGGTAAGCGCACCCCCTCACGTCCGTTCTACTCGACGGGAACCTCTTAATTCGAATCAGGATGAATGTTAGCTAAGCTTGTTTGTTTTCTTCTCAACGATAAATGTGAAACGGAAAGATAAGAGGAAATGATGCTAAGGGGAAAATGGGTGGTTTTAGGATAGGATGCTCGCCAAGGATTAGGGCCCTTGTGCCTACGTATGCTCATTCGGACGAGAATGAGTAATCAGAGCAATCGTAGTTCTACTACGGGGTTTGGACGGAAAAGATGGAAGTGTGCTAACAATGGAAAAGGAAAAAATGTGCTCGCCAAGATCATCGCAATCTTGTGCCTACGTATCTTTACTCGAACGAGAATAAAGAATCAGAGCAGTCGTAGTTCGTGGAGACGACCACGAAAAGAAGGAGGAAACAATGAAAAATGGAGAAGGTAGCCCGGAAAGATCATCGCAATCTTATGCCTACGTATATTTTCTCAGACAAGAATAAAGAATCAGGGCAATCGTAGTTTGTGGATACGACCACGAAAAAGAAGGGGAGTTGGTTGTTTGGTTTGAATGACGATTACTCGAACTTAAGAAAGATTCTTCGCGCCCAAGTAATCGGGAGAGTGAGTCAAAGATTTGGATCTCTCTCTTTTTCATCTAAGGTGGTTGAGTTTGAAAAGGTTTGATGGTTGGAAAAGTGTTTGGAAGGTTAGACGAAGTGGACGTGTTTTAAAGGTGTCAATTGCTCACACACGAGTAAGAGAACCCGCACCTAAACAACTGAAGGGAAATCAAAGACTCGAACCCCCATTTTTCACCTTGAAAATAGTTTAGATATTTGTTAGTTGTTTTGAGGTTTGTTTTTGAAAATCCGCTTGACGTTGGATCAAGGGTTTGATTGTATGCGCTTGGATTGAAAAGAGTTTGGTTAGAGGTTGATTTAAAAATGGCTCGACGACGAATCAAGAGTTTGATTGAAAATGGGTGAGAATCGATCCTAGTCCCTAGGGGTGCTCCTAGTAACGAAACCACGATGAAATGTATGAGTGTGTGTGTTAGGTTGATGGCGAATGCTAATGAGCAATCGACTTACGGGGGGTGTTTTGAAAATGGGCTCGATGACAAATCGATAATTAGTTTGAAAATGGTTTTGTTTATGCTAGTCCCTAGGGGCGCTCATAATAAAAAAACCACAATCAAAGCAAGGCGAATGCGTACATCGGAATGAGAGCGGGGTACATGTAAATTACATGTGATTGCACGAAATAAAAGGTCTCATTGTAAGGTAGCCCAAGAGGAAGCCGTGTGTGTGCGAGGTGTCCTAAACTAAGCCTTGAGCAAGGGTCGGACAAAACCTCCTTTGTTAGGGTCTCTGTACAAGGTCAAAGTAACCAACAACAGTCCACAAATTGAGTTTTTTTATTGTTTCGATTGTTATTAGTGTGTTTTGAATAAGGTATGAACAAGAAAATGGTTAGATGAACAAGTATGAATATGATATGAACAATATGAATAATAATGAACAAGATAATATGAACAATAATAGTATGAGCAAGATAATATTTAACGAAAATGTAAAGTTAGTGGTTAATTGATTAGTTGTTAGAGCAAATGATCCAAGACGGTTAAATAACTATCCTTTATCTTTCAAACATAAGTTTGGGCCACGAAGAATCATTTTCTAATACAGGACATGTAGCGCTAAACCATCGTAGCACGGTCTATGATGAAGATCATACTATAAGAGGTTGCGCAATTGATCTTTGTGCTAAAACATGATATGAAAAATGATATTGAGGATCATTCTCCAAAGAAATCGCGCCATACGAAAAGAAAAAGTGACGGTCTCGTCTTAATCACAAACTTTCGTCAATTAATCGAAAGTAACCTATCACGATCCCAAAGTATAGAAAGTGATCTCGATGATCACTCACTACAGATTTGAAATAATGAAGGTTAAACAACCTCAATAACCAACATTTGTGAATAAAAAGACTTCATCGATCGGAAAAGAGAATATAGAAGAAGATAATGCAAAATGAGATTGAAATCAAAATGGAAAGAGAAATAAAATCGAAATGAGATAGAAAAGAAAATGGTCTCGTATTAATTATGATTTTAAATCGATAAATCGATAATCTATGATTTTAGACTTTCATTGACCAATAAAAAAGAAAAAAGAAGATGGTCTCATATTGATCAAGATTTTCATCTATGACCTTTTGTTATAACATTGACAAAAAATGAAAGAAAATTAAAATGAAAAATGAAAAATAAACAAAATGAAACTTAAATTAAAATGGAAATGACATAAATTGTGAAAAACTTAGTCCAAAAAAAGCTCTAGAAATAAATAGAAATGAAATAAAATAAGAGGGGGTTTGAAAAATGAACATGGGTTATGTTAATAGGGACTAGGTGAGAATTATATGGGCTTAGCAACCCATCATCCCACCATGATACGGTTGTCACCACACAACAAGTAAAAGAAAAAAGGGTTTACATGAAATCCACTAAATCAAAACGGGCTCTTAAGCCCAAGATCCAACAAGGCCAGACACTGAATGAGAAAAAAAAAGTGGTTATTGTTTAAGTCATAAAAACACTACAAATGCTCAGTATCTATTTTCATCATCGCAGTAAAAACAAATGGGAAAGAAACCAATGAGTCATAGCAAAAACATATCGCACGGTGATCCGCTGTCGCGCACGGATCAAAAACAAGTGTTTTTAAAATAGTAGTAAAGTGACAATGACTCGAGTATCGTATCGCAAGGATTCTTGTATTGAATTTAACCAACTATAGTAAAGGTTTATGGGGGGTTGAATTACGATTTTAGAAAACACGAGAAAAAGTGATTAAAATATAAGTGATTACAGTTGCGATTAAGGAGTTAATCTACTGATTCGATTCCTACCTATCATCGACTATTATAACTTGCAATCCCTAAGCAGATTCTGTATTCCTGTTCGATCATAAAATCAATCAATAAGCGTTCATGAATTAAGCACTCGGTTAAGAATAAAGCGAATTAACGAATTAAGCAAACGATAATACGCAAACAAAATTAAGGAACATGCATCAATCGAACCAAACAAAACTACCCTATGATAAATTGAATTAAGAAAATAGTAATCATACAATAGAGTTGAATGAAACATAAATTATATTGCAAATTATAAGAATCTCAAGGTTTCAGAACCTGAATACAGCAGATTAACCACAAAGGGATTTAGCTCTCCATATGAAATCGTTAAACTCCAAAAAGAATTATTCGAGAAAAGAAGGTAGGTGAAAAAAAGGGTTGTACGGCTGAAAACCTTATAAACAAAATAAGGTTTTTCACCACTAACTCAAACTGGGTCGGAAACATAAACCAGGCCCATAAAACGACCCGAAACAAATTATTTTCTAAACTTAGAATTCAGGTTCTGACTTCAATGACTTATTTGACCATCTTTCACTCCGAATCAGATCTTGGCTTCAACATAAAACTTGTAGCTCTCTGTCTTAGCTTTCCGTTGACTGGTAGAACGCGCGGAACTGCATCCCATAGCCCAAGTTATGACTTGTGCAGTGAAATGTATCAAATAAGTGTTAATGCTGAAAAATAACCTGCAAAAATAAAATAAAGGTAGAAACAAACTTAAATATGAAAACACATTAAAATAGTAAAAACACTCAAATAAACCGTAGCAATGCCTAAGTACAAACATAAGAGAATGTGCATTAAAATTCACTGATCAAATTCCCCCATACTTGAACTTTTGCACTCCGAGCAAAATGATAACTTCAAAATTTTAAAACAAAACAAAGCAGAGAATGCATTTCCAAAGGTATTCAATATACAAGGTACAACTAGAGTCCTAAGTCTAAGCTTCAAGAATATGGTGTTAGTGAGCAACTCTTTTGTGACATTCGTAATAAATACGAAAACAGCTTACCGAAGAGTACATCAAAAGTAGTAGGATCCTCACAAGATATAATTCGCTCAACTCTCAAGTGTTTAGGCTAACTATTTACAGTCAAAGCACAACATAAAAGTTAATATTACCATAAGTTTGAAAAAACTCTAAATCCACACTTGAAATACATGCACACAAAGATCAAAAGGATTTTTATTTAGGTTGTAACGTGGCCAAGGTAAGGGTAGGATAAATATTAAGGGGTACTAGGCTAAAACTCAAAAGGTCAAAAGAAAATTGAAGGAGAATTAGGGAGTTGAACTAAAAACACTTTAATAACCTTCAAACAACAACTTTCCCTATTTTCCTCTTTTTATTTATTTATTTATTTTTTCTTTTTCAGAAGGAAATTGTATTGATATTCTTCTTTCTTTTTTTTTTTTCCTTTTTCTATCTATCTATATATATATATATATATATATATATATATATATATATATATATATATATATATATATATATATATATATTTCTGCCAACCTTTGAAACATCACAACTGTATTGTTTAACCCCACAAAACTCCATACAAGGCTCTTTCGACCCCTTGATTAGGGTGATAATTTTGTTTTTCGCTTTCGGCTTGTAATGAGTTTTAAAAAAGAAAAAAAAAAGATGAACAGGCTCAAAAGGGTTTCCAACAAGGGATAATATTTTTCAGGGTTGGCTTTTTGGCTAAGTGGCTAAAAATAAAACAAAAACAAGTTGCCTTTATCATATCAATGTGCACAAGTAAACAAAAAGCTTCAACAGAGTCAATTCAACTTCTAGAGACTAACAACCATGAGTGAAACACACAAGAAAGAAAAAGGAATGGATGTTTTTATGCATTATCCATTATTAGACTCAAATTCTCACAAGGTTTAGTGATCTACCACCAATAATATACAATTCAGAGTTTAGTCCTACATATCACAATAAGAATGCACAAAAAGGAATCAATCACATCACATCACAAGTCTTTAGTCAAGAGAGCTAAGAACAAAACTCATACTTGTAACTCAAAAACCAAATAAAAAACATGCTAATTTTTTTCTCATTTTTCTTAGAAAACAAAGAAAATAAAGAAAATAAAGAAAACAAAGAAAGCAAAACAAAAAATTGGTTCCCTCCCCCACACTTAAAACATGCATTGTCCTCAATGAAAGGACATAACTATTAAATAAGAGTGAGAGAAAGGAAAGAACACACATGAGTATTCAAGAAGGATAGGTGATCGCATAAGCATCCTTTCCCAAAGAGAGATTTCCTACAGTCTTCTCTTCCAAAGTGGGGAGGATCTTTAGGTAGCATGCATCGACCTTGAAATTTTTATTAGTGCCTTTGCCTTTTATTCTAGGATCAAAGGAGAATCTTTGATAAGTAAAAGTGTTGAATGGACACGTGATAGTGATCCCCTTTTCTACAACATCAAGAATCAAAGGATTAAGGGGTTGCCTCACTACTTTTGTTCCATCTTCAATTGAGATCCTATGCATACTCATGGATTGGCTAATATCACAAGTGTCAACCAAGGTCCATCCAATTCCCTTCTTATGTTTCTTCAAAACCTACAAAAGCTTATTTTCTTGATTAAAATCAAGGTTAGAAGAAATTATAATCGGTAGCTTTTCATTCCTCTCTAAATAGGCATAATTCAGATTGTTAGGAAGAGGTTTAAGCTCTAAGGAAGGAGATTGTTCAATGGACGGAATGGTTGGGGCAGCAGGGATGTCAAGAGCTTCATCTACATGAACAACTTCATTTGCAACCTCATCTACAGTAAGAATATCAACTTGCAAGGCAACCTCAATTTCAGCACAAACAGAGCAAATTTTAGTGTCAGTACAAACATCACAAGAGTAAACATCATCAAAGTCAGACAATGATGGAAAATCAGCTGCAAACAAATCAGTACAAGTATCATCAATAGTTTCAAAAGACAACTCTATTTGTAAAATTGAATGCTCTTCCAAAGGCTGTTGGTTTGATCCTTGAGCTTGCTGCATGGCATTCATTGAAGTGACAAGTTGTCCAATATGTATTTCCAAAGTCTGAAAATTAGAATCTATTTGTTGTTGAAACCTGATATTATTGGTAGCCATTTGGTTAACAAGGTCCTCTAGTGAAGGTTCAGAAGGCGCAGAGCACACAACTTCTAATTCCTTCAGATGCTTATTCGGATCCTCACCTGCAAAACCATTAAAACTTGGCAACAAGTGCGTTAAACCATATTTAAATTCGAAAGGTACAGCAACAGCAGGATATTCAATACATAAAGCATTATAATTCACAAGTTCAACCAGTTCTCTCAGAGTCATTTGATCAGCCATGATATAATTATCAATTTCAACACATAATCAAATAAAATCACTACAGATTTAAAAAGAATGGAAAATAAGAAAAGCGATTAAAATAAAATCTAAAAAATATAAAAATAACGCAAAAATCTAATTAAATCAAATAAAGATCGCACAATGTTTTTCAAATTTTTTTGAAAACATGAAAATAGAAAATAAATCAAATAAAATAGAAAAACGCAGAATTTGCGATTTTAAGGGTCGAAATCTTTTAGAATCTTATTCTAAATGAGTAATGTTCGTCGATTTTTTTCTGATTTACTGGAGAAAAAAATCGGAGCAAATCGAAACAGTAGCTTCCAAGCGTACCTGTTAGGCTGATACGTTTACCACTGCACTGCAACCCTGAAAATCAACAAGCAAAAACAAAACAAAACAAAAAACAAAAAATCTAACAAAACTATAAACTAAAATCCTAAAATTGGTTAAAATCTACAAGAATCTCCGGCAACGGCGCCAATTTGATCCACTGTCGCGCACAGATAAAAAACGAGTGTTTTTAAAACAGTAGTAAAGCGACAATGACTCGAGTATCGTATCGCAAGGATTCTTGTATTGAATTTAACCAACTATAGTAACGGTTTATGGGGGGTTGAATTACGATTTTAGAAAACAAGAGAAAAAGTAATTAAAATATAAGTGATTACAGTTACGATTAAGGAGTTAATCTACTTATTCGATTCCTACCTATCATCGACTATTATAACTCGTAATCCCTAAGCGGATTCTGTATTCATGTTCGATTATAAAATCAATCAACAAGCGTTCATGAATTAAGCACTCGGTTAAGAATAAAGCGAATTAACAAATTAAGCAAACGATAATACGCAAACAAAATTAGGGAACATGCATCAATTGAACCAAACAAAACTACCATATGATAAATCGAATTAAGCAAACAATAATCATACAATAGAGTTGAAGGAAACAAAAATTATATTGCAAATTATAAGAATCTCAAGGTTTCAGAACCTGAATACAACAAATTAACTACGAAGGGATTTAACTCTCCATATGAAATCGTTAAACGCCAAAAATAATTATTCGAGAAAAGAAGGTAGGTGAAAAAAAGGGTTGTAAGGCTGAAAACCTTATAAATAAAATAAGGTTTTTCACCACTAATTCAAACTGGGTCGGAAACATAAACCAGTCCCATAAAACGACCCGGAACAAATTATTTTCTAAACTTAGAATTCGGGTTCTGACTTCAACGACTTAGTTGACCATCTTTCATTCCGAATTAGATCTTGGCTTCAACATAAAACTTGTAGCTCTCTGTCTTAGTTTTCCGTCAACTGGTAGAACGCGCGGAACTGCATCCCATAGCCCAAGTTATGACCTGCGCAGTGAAATGTATCAAATAAGTGTTAATGCTGAAAAATAACCTGCGAAAATAAAATAAAGGTAGAAACAAACTTAAATATGAAAACACATTAAAATAATAAAAACACTCAAATAAACTGTAAAAATACCTTAGTACAAACATAAGAGAATGTGCATTACAATTCACTAATCACACGGTCATGAACGATTTTCATCATTTTTTTAAAAGCAGCATTCAGTTCGTTCAAACAAACAAAGGTGGGTCGATTAAAAACCAGAGCAAGCTTATGGATAAAAACAAACGAGGTACATATGCAACCTACTTCTCTGCGTGATTCAACTCCGTCTTCACTCCCTTACTCGACTTTGCTTGCTCTGCTCACGTTCAGATTTGATTCTCAGGTTTGATGAATTTGTTTGATTTCGTCCTCCGTTTCAGATTGATTTGCGTGTTTTTTAATCTCCCTTCCTCTCAATCCCTCTGTTTATGGGTTATGTTTGGATTAAGGGTTGAAGTTGTTGAAGGTTGATTTGGGGAAGAATAAGGGTTGAGGAAAAGGTCGAAGGTTTTAGTGAATGATGAAGCGAGGAACGTCGTTGTTGTGAGGGTTTAAAGGATGTTGAGAAGAGTGAAGAGGGTAAAATGGGAAGTAGTTGTTGTGATATTGCTGAGTTGTGTGGAAGTTTTTTTTCAAATGAGAGCAAAGCCATTCCTTTTTATTATGGAGTCAATTGGTTCAAAAGTGGGAAAAGAGTAGAGGTGTGCCTTTTGCGCAGAGAGAGGAATCCGGATGCGTAAAATACACGTTGGTTATGTAGTGTGTCGTATTATGGGTTTGTTGCTGCAGGTTTTTTTTGTGATTGTTTTGTGGCTTCATGTGCAGAACAAACTGATGCGTATTCACGTTGTGGTGGCTTTGTGTATGCAGGGTATCATTGTACGCGTTGCAAGTTTGTGGGTCTAACTAGTGATATGTTACTGGCTCACACATGTGCGTGGAAATGTTAACGATACGTAGTTTGTGAAATGGCTATCAAGGCTCGCGTATTGCGTAACGGTTTTGTTGGTCATATGGTGTAACACGTGATGGTTGAGTTTTTTCTGCAGGAAAAGGTCGGTGCGTGGTTTGAAAGGGCTACTGCGTAGAGTTTGAAAAAGTTGTACCATGCGCTTGGTGTTGTTTTGCAGATTGTGTGTGATGGTAAAGATTTGTGGTGATGCGGGGTCGTTTGAGCTGAAATGGTGACGTGCTTATTTTCAAATTGTGCAGGTTATTTTTTCTGGCCATAGTGAAGCTTGAGAAGTTGGTAATTGTGGCTAGGAATGTAGCTGAAGAATGCGTGGGATATTTGTGTGTATGCGTATTGTAGTCAATGGTGGACTTACGTGTAGTCATGTAGTTTGGTGGGCCATGGAATTTCAAGTATATATTTTTTCAATTGTTTTCTTGTAATGGTTGCAACAACTTTATGATGGGCTTTATAACAATTCCTCTTCTTTTTTGCTCATGATTTTATATGGTGATGGCTTTTGAGGACTTGCTGCGAGTACTGGAAAGGTTTTGGTGGCATTTTGGTAGGTGGCTTAGGTGAATGGCTGGTGAGTTGTGGAGTGTGGGACCATGGCTGTGCGTTTCAAACTTGTAAAAAATGTTTTGGCATTGTACACATGTAGCCTTTTCTGACTTATTGGAATTGGGCTCTCAAATTATTGTAGAATTTTGGTATTTGTGAATGGGTTTGAAAAATGTTAATGGGCTTTTTGTTTTTGTGTAATTGAATATGCCTGAGTCTTTTGTGTAGAAGTGGTTTGGAATTTTTGGTATATGAAATTTTTTTATGATTGAACATTACTTAGAAAGAGTGGATAAAAATGGTTAAAATGTGGATATGGATTATTGGATTAAAAGAGGTTTAGAAATGACTAGATGGATATTTAGGAAATATGGATAAGAAGGATAAAAGAATTTACAAAGAAAATGAATATTGAAATGGATTTAAGAAAATGGATATGGTGAATAAAAAAATGGAAATGGAGAATATGAATATGAATGGGTTTAGTTATGAATTGCCATCCCACTGACTTTTCAACAACATATCTACCATTTAACCTTTCAGGTGAATCTTCTAAACCTATGAACACGACCTACCCAGTTTAAACCAATGCCACTTGGGTCACAAATGAATCACAATCTCTTCACTATGAAAACAACTGAATTCAGCACAACCTGACAACATGATTCACACACAGACGACTTGTCATGAAACCAAACTTGCTTGACCAAGCAAATTAGGTCAACACCAGATGAACTTCAATCCACACTCCTGACTCAATATCCTCAAATGAATCTTGGACTTAGGCAAACATAAATAACTTATTTTTTGGATTTTCTGAATAATGGTTAGTGGATGGAAGTATAGATGAAAATTATATACAAGTAGGACAAATTTGGGGTATGACTAATGAATGCAAATTAGCACGAAAATTCAAGTGAAACAACAGCAAATAACACCAATGGAACACAATTTGCAAGATCCAAAGATTAAGCAACAAGAATCAACAAGAGATCACATCGTGGAAGATGAATCAAGCACAACAATGGTGGAATAAGCGAATTACCACTTCAAATCTGAAAATACTTCAAATCAACTTCAAGAGCCACACTCCAAAACCCTGACCTACAGAAATTGATGATGAAAAAGTGTTTGGATGGAGGTTTAACTCAAAGATTAGTAAGCTCCAATGAAAAACTTACTAACTTTTAATGGAAGAAAATGCTTTGGTGAATTTGGGTAGATGAAGAAAAATGGAAATGAGGAAGACTTTTGACAAGGTGAATTTGGCTATCAATACTTGAAGAATGAATGAAATGAGGCCTCTATTTATAGGATTTATGCTTGGAAATTTTGGTGGATTGTAGTTTGGTTTGGAACCAAAATTAGGCTTGGAATTTGAATTTGGAGGCAAAATCAAGATCAAGTGGTGATTAGTAAAGGTGTATGGTGGGAATTAATTATGATGAGGTAAGGGAATTAAAATGAAGTGGTCTAGAATATTCTCATGATGAAACAAGGTGAAATTGGTGCCAAAATGCTGCAGAATTTGAATTTGGCTCATTTTCACAAAAAAAAAGCACTGGTTAATCGATTAACCATTTGCATGTACAAATGTGTTAATCGATTAACACAGTGAAAAAGTGTGAAAATGACTTTTTGATGTGTTGTGTTGGCTCTGGCTCGATTCTTTTGATGTGTTGTGTTAGCTCTGGCTCAATTATTTTGATTTGTCAAAGACAGCATATAAATAAACACATGAACCTTGGAGTCTCTTGAGTAATAATCAATCAATTCTTGGGAAACTCTTGATCAAATGATTTTAAATTATTTGCTGATCAACTTTGACTTTGTTCAGATGAATTTCATTCGAGCCGAGGAACTGGTATTTGACATTCTTAGTTCCAACATCTTCCTGAAAAAGTTAGTGAAGGGAAAAACAAACATATTTTTGGATTTTAATTAAGGGTTAGTAAACATAAACATAAACAAAGATCAAACAAACAAGAAAATAAGGGTGCTCGATGATCTTGATTGTGGTATGATATGCAAAGGATATGTGGGATCTTAGGGGTAAAAATTAGGGTATTACAGCTGCCGCTATTTAAGTTTCTTCTATCCAAAGATAAGAAGATTTACATCTTTATCTCGACGAGATAGAAGAGACTTAAATATAACAATAGCCCAATTTTTGGCCCTAAGAGACCACAAAATGATATGATCATGCAAATGATATGCAGACACAAGACCTTTGTGGGGAGAAAATACCACAGTAAACAAACAAAAGGCTGAGGATCAAAAGAAAAGAGAACAGACTCCACAGGGGAAAACAAAAGAGGGAAAAAAACATCCCAACAGGAGAGGAAACAATCTCCGCTGGAGAAGATAAAAGGGTAAGATTCCACCGAGGGAAAATTACTAACACTAGAACATGAGGAAAACACATCCCAACAGGAGAGGGAGAAACCTCGGCTGGAGAAAAGATCATTTACTACCAGGCATATGGTAATAACATGACCGAAAGGAAAAATTACCAACTACCAACCAAGTGGCAGCTACGACAAGGTAACCAAACCAGACTATATTACCTACTACCAACTAAATGGGAAGTATGATAAAGGTAATAAGCAAGCTATATTACCTACTACTAAAGGGCAGTACAACAAAGGTAATAAGCTCAAAGAAGAGGGATTACCAACTATCAACCATGTGATAGTTATGACGAGGTAATCAACCAAAAGGGATATGAGAAATATTACCTACTACCTGAAGGTGTGAGAAAACACAAGAAAGGGGGTTTGAATTGAGTTTTAAAAAATGAAAGCTTTTTGTGAAACTCAAACAAATATCACAAAAAAACTAACAAGGGAGAAAGACACACGATATATCCTGGTTCACTTAAAAACTATCAAGCTAATCCAGTCCACCTGCCAAGGTGATTTCGCCTTATACACAAGGACTTAATCCACTATAATTAACTGATTACACTGCACTAGCAACTGCTGGTGACTAAAAAGCACAAGACTAATTGTCTCTTCTTAAGGATTCTGACCTAACTGGTCCCTTAAGGAATACAAATAACTGTTTGAAAGAAATTAATGTTTACAATGAATTAATTCTACACAAGTAGATATAAACATTATGAATAGCTCAAATAACTTAAAGAAAATTTATACAATATGAACAATGTTTCTTGTATTGTGGTGTTTCATTGTTCTTGATTCATTCACGTGCATGTATATATTTCTTCAAGTGATCAAGTCCTTATATAGCCAGTAAGAGATCTGTTGGAGGGCAGATCAGGAATATCCTTGAGATTGCTGGCGACTTGAAACAATGTCGTTACGCAGGGATGAAAATCGTACACAAAAGTTGTCTTTTGTATCACCAAATCAGGGTAGTGGAATAGTAGTGGAAAAGAACGTTTTTGATACGTATTATGTACTATTTCCCCTCGCAAACATTTGATCTTATCTTCTGTACATCAGAGGCTTCTGAAAAGAGATGATTGAAGCATGAGTAGAAGAGTTGATCACTGGGTCTTTAGAGTCTTGAGTCTTCAGAGTCTTCAGAACTTGTTCACCATAACCTTGTCTTCAGATTATTTAGCACTCAGTCTTCAGAACCCTGGTCTTCAAAAACTTAAGTCTTCAGAGTCTTCAGAACGTTGTTCAGCAGAACCTTGTCTTCAGAGTCTTCAGCACTTATTCTTCAGAAACTCAAGTCTTCAGAGTCTTCAGAACTTTGTTCAGCAGAACCTTGTCTTCAGAGTCTTCAGCACTTCGTCTTCAGAAGATAATGACTTCAGAAGCTAGAAAGCCTTCAGAAGTAAAATATCAGAGTCGCGCTCAGAGGCAGAATCCAAGAGAGCATTGCAGCATCAACATATTGTCTTCTTAGAATCTTTCTGAATGTGAGTAGATCAGAAGCAGACTTGCTTCTTTGGCACATAAGCGACTTTTTGTTAGATCAGAGTGACGTTGCACATGGTCTCTATCAGAGTCATAACTTTCTATATCAGAGTCAGAGCCTGTTTGTTACTACTTCAGAAAAACAAACGTTAAAGTGCCAAAATTATTCTCACACAAATACTACTTTGTTATTATCAAAACTTAGAGATATCTGGCAGAACCAAATCTTGTTCTAACAATCTCCCCCTTTTTGATAATGACAAAATAATGTATTTTGATAAAACAATTTTGTACGAAGATAATCAATAGGAAATGGCCAAGATAAGTTTAGAATTAACTTCCCTTTATCAAGCTCCCCCTGAATCTAAGACTTTAAAAAAAATCTTATCAGATTTGGGATACCAGAGCCTGATTATAAAGATCTTGTCAGATCCAGAATACCAGAGCTTGATTATAGTGGTAATGGAGTCTGATAACAGAGCCTGATTGGTTAAATCAGAGCCTGATTGCCAACATATTAATATTATTCCTGAAAAACATTCTAAGAAAAAAATTGTGCAATTAAAATGTTAGAATGTCAGAGCTATGATTCAGAGACAAGATATTTTTATCCAAATAATTTTCCATTAATATACTCCCCCTTTTTGTCATAATCAAAAAGGTAAATAAGTACAAAATAAGATAAACACAAAAAGACAAAGAAAACAAAGGGGTTGCCTAAAAATGTGTCTAAGGTTGAGAAGGAGGAGGGAGCCTCTGAAGGATATGAGCAACTGAATTCTGAATGCTGGAAGTGACTTCATCTTGCTTGTCCATTCTCGTTCTGAACAACTCTTGTTCCTTCTGAATGCTTTCTAGAGTCTTTAACACTGGATCAGAGGTGGAGTTTTCAGCAGCTTTCAGAGCTTCTTCTTGATTATTCAATTTAACTTCTCTCTCAGCTTGATCTTGAGCTTCCTTAGCTAACCTTTCAGCTTCTCTGTCAAAAGCTTCATTGGCTAACCTCTCAGCCAATTCCCTTTCAGCAGCTAGCTTTGCTTCAGCTTCCCTTTTAGGTTCCAATCTTTTTTCAGCTTGCTGAACAAAATAATTTTTTGTCTAAACAGAGAGATTTTGGATCTTTTGAAATTCCTCAGACATCCACTGATTGAATTGATTTCAGGGAGCACCCAAAGCAGAAGGGTCTTCGCTAGAACTCGATTCATCAGAGAGTGTCTTGAATCTCATAACGACACTGTCCTTGAAAGCAGAAATAACTTCATCTAGGTTAGGAGGGGAAAGTCAGAAGGTTGATTCTTAGGGAATGGTTGGGTTTCTTCAGCAGAATCACCCAGATTGGTGATATCATTATTGTCAGGGTTTGATTTTAGTGAAGAAGGTACAAGATTGTCTGGTATGGTTTCTGTGTTTATTTGTGGATAGGTTAATGGTGTGGGTGATGGAGAGTTGGTTGTTTGAAGAAGTTCAGTAGGAGGTTCTTCAAAAATGGATTGAGTGATTAATGGTAAGGGGATAATGGGAGTTGGTTGTACAGATATGACAGGGGTTGGTTGTATAGATATGGTGGAAGTTGGTTGAGTTGAAGTGATTTGGAATATCTGTGGTGGAAGTTGTGTAGATGGTGCAGAGGATGGGATTATTTGAGTTGGTGGTTCATAAATGGGTATGGGTGAGGTGGTGACGATGGTTGAAAATAGTAGTGGTGGTGTAGAAAATATTGGTGGTTGTGAAGTAGATGAAGATATATTTTTGTTTGTAATAACAGATGCAGTTACTGAAGAAGATTCAGAGGACTTACTCGTCCATTCTGGATAGGATGCCAGTGAAATATTCCTTGTGCTGGCTTTAACAAGACCTTTCTTCTGCTTCTTTGCAGTCTTCTTCTAAGGAGTCGTGTTGGTGTGTGGTCTCTTCTTCTTCTTCATCATATCAGGAGGATTATCCATAAGATTTTCAATCCTGAAGCCAGACAGATCATAGCCTTCAGCTTCTCTAAGCTGTATGTATGCCTCTATAACCTCTGGATTGTCATGCTTGGTGAACAAAGGAAATCTGTTGATAATCATCCTTTTGGACTTCAGACTCTCCCAATCCGTTGCTATGCTGGGTTCAATTCTGATTTCATCAATAATTTGCATCCTCTTCAGATTTTTGTTGTTCAGAGGAGTTCCAGTTACGATGTCTAATTCATCTGTGACATTCAACTTTGTCAGATGATCAATCATTCCACACTCAATCAGAATGTCTGAGATCAATCGATCAAGAGGAATGTAGTTCTTAAGTTTCTTTGATTGATTTCTTGTTTCTCTTACAGAGTCTTTAAGGTATCTGAAGAGAATTGAAGGGAGGCAAATCTTCTCTCATTTCATCAGATAATATAGCATGTATTTCCTAACAGTATTGAGGAAATCAGAAGAACTTGAAGTAGGTCTGTGATAGATACATCCCAGAATGATTCTGAGCCAGACTCGAAGCTCCTTTGATAAATCCTGACTTTTGAAAGGTGGTCTTCCATCAGATGATTGCGTTAAAATTTCTAGGTTAATCACATCAGGGAGAAACTTGGATTTGGAACTCATCTTGTAGATACACTTTCCTCCAGATTTTTCCATTCCAAGTAAAGTGGCTATGGATTTCTCCGTGATGATGAACTTGTTTCCCAAAACATGTGACACGGTGAAGTGTTCATCAGTGTCAGCAAACCTCCAGAATTCCTTGATGAGATTAGGAAAAATGGGACCGTAGAGACGATCAAAATAGGTTTTCTAACCTTGAGCATTTAGTTCCTTAGACAAGTCAATTCCATTCTCAAGCAAGTTATCAAAGTCTACTAACCATTCACATAGAACTTCCAGTTTTGAAAAAGGAGCAGCAAGATGAATATGTGCCGGGCGATCCACAATATGAACTTAAATTGGTTTCTGAAATGTGGATAGTGATTGATGAAGTGATGTTGATGCAGTTTGAGCACTTGTTATTGAAACCATCGAAGACGATTCTGTTAGTTATTATTGTTGAGAGAATTCGAATACGCTTTGTTGTTGAGGATCCATTTGAAGAAGATGATGGAGCTTACAGAGCACAAGGGGTTTTAGGGTTTCTAAGAAAAAGTGTGGGAAGTGAAAAGTAGCGTAGTGTGTGATGGTGAGAGAGTGAGTATTTATAAAAAAAAATGATGATTATGAAAAGGTGGGAGTAATAGGAAATAATTATTTGAAACCTAGTCTCACGAAATCACAACGCTCGAGGTGTTAGACGATGGCTAGGATCTAGAAGGGGGGGTTGAATAGATCCCACGAGTTTTACACGCAAATGGCTTTCCAAAAATTGGTTTTAAAAGTTTTAACAGAAGCAACCACTGAATCACGTCTACAACAAACCTCTACTAAAAGGATCAGATATGCGTATCGTGTTTAATGAATGAAAAGACGAATGAGAAAGTTTACAACTAATTCAACAAACGCACAGCGTAATCAACAAAATTATTTTACTTGACTTTTATCCAAATTCCAACGAGATAGTATTGACAAAAATTAATTTCAAAGTACTCTCGATTTTGCGCTTAATCAATTTATCGAACACTTGGAGTGCGCGGCACACCAAGTGAGAATTTCCGATTAATGTGAATATCGAGCCTACACAAGATACAATCCAAGGGATTGTATCATTTTAGCAAAGTAATTTTTCAGCTCTCGATTACACTAAAATAGAAAATTTAGATCAATTGATACTTCGTAAATTCGAATATTATCAAAACATAATAGAGTAAGGAAAGAGAGAACAAACACAATTTGATTAGCCAGTTCCCCAATCGTCCTCGCTTTGGGTACCTCTGCCCCCAATTCCACAATTGGAATTGAGATATTTATATGTTGCTGTTTGCAAATTGTTTATACAAGAGGAGAACAATGGACATCCAAACTCTCAAACGTCTTTGACTGTTGATGCAGAGTCTTCTCTCCCCTTGATTCAAGATGAATCAAGTGCCTCGAATTCGGTTGAACAAATCACTGTCTCATGCTACTAGACTGCAAGAAACCACCGTTCTTCAGTCACCTTCACTCGGTCGATTTCGATCTTCCTCAATTTTATACCCAAACCTTTCTTCTATGATCCTCCGACTATAGCTACTAAACCGAATGAATACTTTGTTCTCCGGTTACCTTCGTATGGCTGAATCCCTGTAGAGCGAAACGGTTTGTGCAAAAACCCCAAAAATCTCCTTGATTCTTGGAGGATAAAACCTAAGGTTTTATTCAAGAAACACCTACCAATTCTCAACCCAGAAATGAAGATCACACACTTCCTAATTCTGAACATTATCACTTCAAAACAATGGGCGACACAAACAAAAATGATTATGTGTAATTGTTTGTTTACTCAAGGTTGAAGATGAAGACGATGAGAAAGATTGGTATGAATTTTCACGTTTCTTGTTATTGTGAAATATGAGCTGACCCAACTATATATAATGAATAAATTGACCAACAATATGAAGTAACAGAAATAACAGAAAAATTGAATGCAGAAAAATCAGTTCAGACAGCTATGGGTCGACCGCTCCTTTAATGAGGGTCGGGGTGAGCTATCACATAGGATTATCTACGCAAATTGAGTGACCATGCGTCGACTCATCAACACCTTGCATCGACGCAAGCCTGCAGATTTTGCAGAAATTCAAATGTCCAGAAGCATGCGTCGACGCATGCTTCAGGGGGGTTAGCGTGCGCTATCCCGAACTTTTCACAAAACTTGTTCAAGACAGCATGAGTCGACTCATGCTCACCTTGGGTCGACTTAAGACATGCAGATTTTCAAAAACTCATTTTTCTGCATGTTTTAACTGACCAAGACTCGAAACAAGTATACCAATCATCAATATTATGATCATGCACATGTAGAAATTCTGTAGACTTCTTCCTATATGTTTAGACACATGAAAATTGATGGTTAGATGCAATTTGCCTGACAATGAAGTGATACCGCTCAAATTATAATCTAATGACTATCTTATTTGTTGACATCATTAAAACCAAAATAGATGAGAGACCTTAGCCCTCACATACTCCCCCTGTTTGATGATGGCAACACTGTTTATCTTTCTCTTGATTTGTAATTTGAGAACGGAGAAACTCCCCCTATCTTTAACACTTTAATATCTGCTGCTTTAGTATTTTCTGCAGCTAGTATCCTTCTCCCCCTTTAACAACATAAAAAAGAGTAAAAGAAGGTGGTCAAAGAGATATCATCATAACAAGTAATGGTTCATTCACCAATTTGCAAAAAAGCGATATTAACAAGCATCCACATATGATACAGTTAATGCAATAGTATAAACGGATAAATACGGAACGCAATAAGCAAACACAATTCATTCCATAGTTCAAAACATAAAGTCAAGGACAACCTGAAACATAGTTCAAATTAAAACAAACCAAAATAACATGCAACCAAACAACAAAACATAGAATCAAAACACAAGTAATATGATGCACTAAGAATGATGCTAATCTCTATGGTCTCCTCCCCCTAAATGGGTGACCTCTTCCCCTGTAATGGTGGCCTTGTGGTGGCAGCTCCTCAAGAGACTGATTCAACTCTATCACTGTGTTGTTGAGAATGCCTAAACTGTTGTCAGGTTTTGAGTCTGAATAGTCATGGCATTTTCCAAATGAGTGAATCTGGTCATGGAGGCATCAGCAAACCTAATGAAGTTTTGTGTATGAGCAGCCAACTGATTGGAAAGTGAAGTGAACCTCTCCTGCTGAGCATTATACCTCTGATCTTGTAATTTCTGAAATTGCTCTTGTTCGAGGTTCATTTGGTTCAACATGGCTAGGATTTCTTCAGAGGCCTGGAAATCTTGCTCTTGCTGTGGCTGCGGAGTCGGAGGTGTAGAATATTCAGGTTGGTGCTAGTCATATTCGTCACTTTGTTGTTGCCAACCATAGTTTGAAGGGACATAAGCATCCTCAAGAGTAGTCCAACTGTTGTTTTGCCATTGACCCCAGCCCTGATTATCAAAATCTTCCTCTGGTTGAGAGTAACCCATCCATGCCGCATTATCTTCGTACTCCATATTCACATCAGCATTGTTACCACCTTGGTTGTCATTTTCATGTCCTTTCGCAATATCTTGGTCTTCAGGAACATTAGGTAACGGGTGTGTTAATCTAAATTTGTACTTGTACTCATTTTCAACCGGATCTCAAGTAAAACCCATCATGGTGAGAGTCTTTTGCTGAAATTGATGCTCAGATGAAATATTGACATAACGAATGTTCGGAACAGAGATACCAACCTTGTTCAAGATATTTTGAATACATGATGCATAACCCAAAGCAGTACCTTTTGTGGAGTCGCGAAGGGCAAACATACGGTATGTGAAATAATATGACCAATTGATTTTGATCTTGTTCTTCAGAATGTAGATAAGATGAACCTCAGCTTTATCCACTCTAGAAAAACCTCCTTTATTTGGTCGCAAAATGTGAGAGACAATCCACTCCAGAATGCGATCAGCAAATTTCAGATGACCTGTTGTGACATTTTTCAGAAACAGCTCGCTTGCAACAACATCATCTGAGTATGGTTCACGCAACATAGAGTTCAAAGCAGTCTTAAACTCATAGTTGGGAACAAATTTGGTGTCCGTCACTTGAGGAAGATTTTCATCAGTTTCCAAACCGAATAAACTAGTTCAAACAACATTGTTCATGGAATGAGGCGCGTTATTCATAGAATAAGTAAAATTTGTACCTTCAAAGTTTCCCTCAATCCCACAATAGAACAAGCAAACCAGATCACAGTTAAACTTATCATCACATTCAAGAAAATAATCAAAATTCTGAGCATTCAACATGTCAATTACCTCGGTGAGATGGTAATTAGGAGCCATCAAAGAGTAGTATGCATGTTGTCGGATAACGGCACAGTTGCGGAAATCATTATTGAAAGACTCAGACAGAGCATCGAAGAGTAGAGACATAACATTTACCGGAGTTGAAGAAGTCCCGGATCTTGATGTGGAAGCTCTAGTTGTTCTTTTACCTGTTGCACGTCAAGAAGCCATTGTTGAAGATATGAGGAGGATGATGAACAGTGCGCAGTGAACAGTGTGCAAATGATGAACAATTGATAGAGTTCTTGCTTCCAAATGCCTTGTGAAACCCCTTTCTTATAAACCTTGTGAATTTAAACTTTATGGGTTTTGGGTTTTATGGGTTTTAATGGAGTTTTGATGGATTTTGAATGGGTTGTTGGAAGAGAAAGAGAGGAGAAGACCAAGAAAGATCAGATTTATGACATGCAATGAAGAAATATTAAGTGCAATGAAAATATGTAATGCCATTTAGGGACACTAGGTCGGCGCACGCGTTCCCAATAAAGAGGGATTCAAAATTCGTCAGGTGTGCCTCAACCTAAGCATTGGATGCATCGGCGCAAGCTGACGTGGTTTTGAAATTTTTTTTTATTTTGAGATGCGCCGACCGCAGGTAGGCGCGCACTAACCCGTTTGTTTTCCTTAAGAAAAAATTTCAGTTCATGAGTCGACCCATGGCATCCTTTGGTCGACTCATCCAAGTGAACCATGAAAAAATTTAAATTTTTGCATACAAAGGTTCCAAAATAAGATAAATAAACATGAAAACACATAGATCGAACATCCAAATGAATAATATATGCTAACATATGTAATAAACATCAATTTTAAACCACTTATCATGGTACACATAAAAATTTACGAAGCGGAACGATATTACCTTGATCATGAATGATGAGAGCCCTCACATATAGCTCAATGACTCTTTTCATTGTTAGTCAAAAGCATAAACAAGCATATATATATGTGAAGAGCAACTATGTTAGAGGAATATCAAACACGATCCGAGATGTCGAGAACGCCAAGTTCCCTACGGATGTGAAAGAAAGGCTCTGTAGCTAGTGGTTTTGTAAAAATGTCAGCAAGTTGATTTTTAGTATCAACATGCTCAAAGATCACATCACCTTTCTCTACATGATCCCTAAGAAAATGATGACGTATTTCAATATGCTTGGTGCGTGAATGTAATACGGCGTTCTTAGTTAGGTTAATAGCACTAGTGTTATCGCACAAAATGGGAATACGATCAAGTTTTAAATTGAAATCAAGCAATTGTTGTTTAAGCCATAGGACTTGAGCACAACAACTACCGGCGACAACGTATTCCGCCTCAGCTGTTGACAAAGCAACGGAAACCTGTTTCTTGCTGTGCCAACTCACCAAGGAATTTGAAAAAAAGTGACACGTGCCACTAGTACTTTTCCTATCCAATTTGCACCCGGCAAAGTCGGAATCGGAATAGCCAACTAAGGAACAAACACTACCTTTGGAATACCATATGTAACACCCCAATTCCCATCGCGAAATAAATAACACATAATAAATATCAGAGTAACTAAAATTTTATTTTTCCGACAGAAACAGGGATGCCACATTTAAAGAAATAAAATACAATCCCTGTTCAACATCTTTGATACATAACACAAAGGGAAACTTTTCCTTACAAAAGGATGGTCAATTATGGAATAAAGCGGAAAGATCCATAACTGACTTGTTTTACAAATAAATGGTTTTAGAACATCAAAATATAAATACAAAATATATTCAACAATTATATACATATAACAAAACGTTCCCCGACTCCCGTGCTACGTATCAGAGCAGACACCACGAACGACAACGGAACGGAGGACTAATCTCCACAAAAGCCTCCAAGCCTCTAAAGCTGACAATCTGCACTATGCCATAAAAAGCATATTCCAGCAGAAGGGTGAGAAATAACAACTATAACAAGTTTGCATAATAATATGCCACAACACAGATAATTCACATATGTAATATTTCTCACCGCATACATCACATACTAACACATATAGCATGGCACCAATACATAATATATCACACATAATAAATCGAATCATGATTTTCCACACATAACACATCCCTTCACAATTCACACCACCATTCATCACAACTCACTCATATACATCACAATGTATATATCTATACGAAACCAAGCATATAATCATGCATATTCCATTAATTCCATACTTCCACAAAGCATACTTTTCCATATTCATTCATCAATGCAAATATACAAAAGATGATCAATGCATACCATAGAGATCGACCAACGACTCTATATAGATGCAAATGCGGTACCGACTCAATTGGTGATACATTAGTCCCCCAGGAACTCTTGGAATCATCGCTCGTTACATAGAGTAACTCCCCGTCGGGCCTACGATGTTCCCCGTCGCTTCCTCTTATAAATAAGCACACGACGTTTATGGATTGCTTCCACCTATATGGATCAGGCACACAATCCGATCGCTTCCACTTATCATCAAGCACACGATCAGTTGTAACGTCGCTATCGTCCCATAGTGTGTAAGGCACACGAACGTACAACGGATTCATATAGAATCCAAATAGCAAGAGCGCATGGTATTATGCTTGACACATGCACGACTCATGCTAAATAAATGTTCATGCATATATAATAATCATGCATATCAATCACAACCAAAGTGATATATAACAATGCCCAACGGCCACAAACCATCAACAAAGTATTCCACAACAACCAATTATCATCAAAGAATCATCACACAAGTCATACACATCCATCATGTATATTCACATCATATAAACCACATAAAAGCTCCACGTTACATAACAAAAGCACAACACACGGTAAAACCTC
The DNA here is from genome assembly GCA_022829125.1 of Lathyrus tuberosus. Classification (NCBI taxonomy): domain Eukaryota; kingdom Viridiplantae; phylum Streptophyta; class Magnoliopsida; order Fabales; family Fabaceae; genus Lathyrus; species Lathyrus tuberosus. The sequence continues at coordinate 5,451,588 of JALAZF010000389.1, read as the reverse complement.
AACCGTGCGCATTTAACGCGATGAAAACCCGACAACTCGACTATTTTTCCAAAAACACGAATTAATTAAATCATCCACTGACCTCCAACCTAATTTTAAAAGAAAGAACATTTCGTTAGCTTTCCAACGGTATAAAGAACGTCCCAATCTGAGTTACGGATCAAAAGATATGAATTTCCGAAGTTTCCCCGAAAAACAGAATTTTCTGTTTCAGCACAGTAGGTATCGATCCCTAACTCGCATGTATCGATCCCTGCTGTAGTAAAAATTCCATTTTTCCCAATTTTCACAGTAGGGATCGATCCCTGGGATTATGTATCGATCCCTAACCCTGTTTTTCACAAAAAACCAGATTTTCTCCATTACACCTATGCTGTCCTTTTCCGAAACACCCAAAAACTCGACTAAATCGAACATTTTCACCGAAACAAACATATACTCATAAACACCAAATACATAAGAACAATTTAGAACACTTAAACGAAATTTCTACGACGTTCGATTTTTCGATTAAATTTCAACCTTTCAAAAACCAGAATTTTTAAACTTCACCAAATCGAATAAAAAGCACGACATACGACGACCTAACCTTCCTCGATACAACTACGTAATTTATTTCGAATTCTAACCGTGAAAACATCGTTTTCTATCAATTTCCTATAATTCGACCTAAACGGAAACAACAACGGAACCATACCAAAAACTAACCGAAACATAACCAAACTTAATGAAACTTCAAACAGCAGCTCACATACATATAACCAACCAACACATGTATTTATACGACTTTCCGACCGTAGAAACATCGGTTTCTATCGATTTCGTCAAATACGGCATAAACGGAAACATATGGAAAACAACCAAAACATCCACACAAAACATACACATATACATACACAAGCGAGATATAATTGAAACTTCTCACCCTTACCCGATTATTCGCGCTTTAGACGGAGTTTTCTCGACTTTCCTCTCTTTTCCTCTTCTCCCTTCTTTCCTTCTCTTTTCTCTTCTCTTCTCTTTCTATTTTTCTGTTTTCTTTTCTTTTTCTCCCTTTCTTTCTATCTTTCTATTCTATTTAAACAAAATATCTACCCAAATGACCAAAATACCCCTACACTCAAATATCTCGCAAACGCTCTCAAAATGCGATAAAACATAATAACGATGAAAAATAACATTTTTCTAAATAAAAGTCGAAAATAAAATAATATAATAATAAAATAATCAATTAAACTCGATTAAATAAAACTCACAAAAACTGGGGCGTTACAATTCTCCCCCACTTAGACATTTTCGTCCTCGAAAATCTAACCGAGACGAACAACTCCGGACACGACTCTCGCATCCGACGAACAAACCAACATGCCAACAAAAGGCACACCACGAATAACACAACAGACAAACACCTTGCTAACCGTAATTACAACAACACAATACGACGACAACTACAACGACAAGATGCAAAGCCCATACAATGCACTTGACGACCAACTCACAACTCAAGGAAAACCGCGATACCAACACACAGGTTCACTCTAGAACCGAAACACAACAAGATCGTTACCATAACCGTAGGTAACACTCCCCTAATCCCCCACACAGGAATTAGCTACCCGTACTCGAACCAACACAATGGAAACGAGGCAACAACACAAACAAGAACATAAAGTTCCACGACACAGCAAGATCTCAACAACATCAACAAAACCAGAATACCAACATCCTTGTCACACACCCATGCTACCACAATGCTACGATTCACCAATCGAACATATAACCGAAACATCCATCTACATAGTAGCCCATGGATAACATTTAAACCTTTCACCTAACACTTCCATTCTGAAACGTCCAATAGTCTCACCATTCCTACATGTTCCCAATGTTCAACCTATGAACTCTTACCAGTCACACACACGCAAATACAAATTGTGCAACACCACGCATCCGCTGCGCACTCTGATTACTCGCAACCATCAAAACTACCAATTTCACGTCCAAGGTCTAACTCTTTCTCAATTCACCAAAATCATTGTTCACTTTTAATATATCCAACTTCACACTCTACTGTGTTATCTCACACACCAGACACCAGTCTCGGAACTGCTCCAATTATTCTAATTCCCTGACCATCAAAACAGACATACCCTGAAACTTTCGACTTAACTTTTCAAGCAAGACCTTACCTTTACCAACAGGATAATTCCAACTAAAGTCATAACTCATCAAAATTCCAACCATCCTCATTGTCTCATACTCTATTCCTTCAAACCAACCAAGTACTCTAAACTCTTGCGATTACCAAACACTTCGAGCCGAGAACCATAAAAATAATACCTCCATATTTTCCAACACAATACAACCGCGACTAATTCCAAATCCAGAATAGTATAGATCCTTTTATGAATCCTTAATTGTCGTAAAGCATAAGCCACGACTTTACTCCCTTGCATTAACACACTGACTAACTCATCAAAGACATCTCACAAACGGTTGAACCGGATCACGCAGACTCAAAACTGCAGCCGTAGACAAATTCTACTTCGGCTCACCCAAAACTTACTCACAACGAACATCCAAAACAAATGACTCATTCTTTGCAAGCCAACTGAAATAACAGAAGTACGAACTTAGCAAAGTCTTCCATAACCTTTCGTAACAACCGACTGAGCCCAAAAGTTTCTAATATCCTTAACCAAATTCGGAACCTCTCATTGCAAAACCAGATCCACTTCCGATGGATCCATAACAATACCATTACCTGAAATAACATATCCAAGAAGACTAACCTTTTTCCAACCCAAATTCTCACTTGAATAACTTAGCATAAAACTTCGTCTCTTTCCAACACTTGTGATTCAAATCTCAAACACTCTACCTGTTCTTCTTCCGAGTTTATAACAGATTCGAATATCCTCAATTAAAACCACTACAACTTATTCAATTAAATAGGGAAGATACGATTCATATACTCCACAAACATTACGGACGCATTACTAACACCAAGCAACATCACCGTACTTCGTAATGTCCAACCAAATTCCAAAAGATATAAATTCTTAAAGCTTTTGCAAAACCTTGCACTAGGCAACTGGCTACTCACACACAAGCTTAACCGAGTAATTACCAGTCTATTCCGATGATAACAACATAACCAGTCACATCAAATCGATCAAAGTCTTAACTCGCACAATTCACCACTCTTATCAAACATTCCAAACAATCGCAAGTTCACTCAAACTCAGCCAAACCATTACAGTCATCTATTCCTGAAAGCGGACACTTATTCTCCACCATTACCTTATTCAACTGTCAGTAATCCATACACAATTTCTTCTCTTAACCGTCCAAATTCCATAAATCCCAACATGTAGCAACAACCAATCCAAAAGAACTCTCAAATAGTACATCCACACTTAAGGTTTTCTCAAAATTTCCATTAATGCTCTAAAATTCCAAAAACTCCAAACCTCTTCGGAACTCTAAGTTTGGCTTTCCATAGTCTCAATACCATTATTCACATCATGCTTGTTATTTCGGTCAATCATCCTTCCTTTTTGTCGCCAACAACACTGAAGCTCTCCAAAACGACACACTTGGCCTCACAATTCTCCTTTCCAGTAAATCTTCCAACTACTCTATCAGTTCGGGTACCTCTAATGCTAACATCCAATATTCCATCCGGGAATACATCTGAAAATCACGCACAACCGGTAGCTCATCACTGTGTCCTTCTTGCCAATTTCTAGAAAACTATCATCACGAACATAACAACATCTTAGTTTCACTTCCTAAAAGTTCTCCTGCTTACTTAGCAGATCCAAACCTCAAATCCTTACCTTCGTACAATTTGAGTTCACACTTTTCTCTCTGAGAACCACCATTAACGATGCCCAATCATTCACTCTCAAAACTTCATACTGAACCAACATACCAAAACCTCTAATCCATTGCATCTTCTGATATTAACACCTTCATCGACTCATCAAAACAATCTGTAATCGTTTCCTTAAATTCCAAACACTCATTTCACACAATATCAAAGCCGGAAAGACACGTCTATTCCATCCAACACAATCTCCGTCTGCTATCAACAAGAGATTAAGGGTGATCAGTTCCTCAATTTGTCAATAGACAGCCGACAATCATGATGTGGCATAAACCGTCTTTACCAAACTATAATAGTATTTCTTGCATCTTGTGCACAAAACTACCTAAGGCATAAACCTTACCTCCGCATTCCCTCCGGAACCGGGAACCACACTGTCCAAAGAGCACTTACAATCTTGCAACCAACGGTACACTGAGCCAACGCTCCACACCTGAAACAACATGGAGAAGTACCAGCTTCTCCCCCACTTATCTCAATCTCACACCTGAAGACAAAGGATTAGAAAACCAGAAAGCACTGACAGTGTTCCGCACACCTATCACGTACTAAGGGACAAACAACAACGACAGTATTCAACTGTCACACCAACTAACTCAACAACATGGCCGGACGGACCGACCTGCTCTGATACCACTAATGTAACACCCCAATTCCCATCGCGAAATAAATAACACATAATAAATATCAGAGTAACTAAAATTTTATTTTTCCGACAGAAACAGGGATGCCACATTTAAAGAAATAAAATACAATCCCTGTTCAACATCTTTGATACATAACACAAAGGGAAACTTTTCCTTACAAAAGGATGGTCAATTATGGAATAAAGCGGAAAGATCCATAACTGACTTGTTTTACAAATAAATGGTTTTAGAACATCAAAATATAAATACAAAATATATTCAACAATTATATACATATAACAAAACGTTCCCCGACTCCCGTGCTACGTATCAGAGCAGACACCACGAACGACAACGGAACGGAGGACTAATCTCCACAAAAGCCTCCAAGCCTCTAAAGCTGACAATCTGCACTATGCCATAAAAAGCATATTCCAGCAGAAGGGTGAGAAATAACAACTATAACAAGTTTGCATAATAATATGCCACAACACAGATAATTCACATATGTAATATTTCTCACCGCATACATCACATACTAACACATATAGCATGGCACCAATACATAATATATCACACATAATAAATCGAATCATGATTTTCCACACATAACACATCCCTTCACAATTCACACCACCATTCATCACAACTCACTCATATACATCACAATGTATATATCTATACGAAACCAAGCATATAATCATGCATATTCCATTAATTCCATACTTCCACAAAGCATACTTTTCCATATTCATTCATCAATGCAAATATACAAAAGATGATCAATGCATACCATAGAGATCGACCAACGACTCTATATAGATGCAAATGCGGTACCGACTCAATTGGTGATACATTAGTCCCCCAGGAACTCTTGGAATCATCGCTCGTTACATAGAGTAACTCCCCGTCGGGCCTACGATGTTCCCCGTCGCTTCCTCTTATAAATAAGCACACGACGTTTATGGATTGCTTCCACCTATATGGATCAGGCACACAATCCGATCGCTTCCACTTATCATCAAGCACACGATCAGTTGTAACGTCGCTATCGTCCCATAGTGTGTAAGGCACACGAACGTACAACGGATTCATATAGAATCCAAATAGCAAGAGCGCATGGTATTATGCTTGACACATGCACGACTCATGCTAAATAAATGTTCATGCATATATAATAATCATGCATATCAATCACAACCAAAGTGATATATAACAATGCCCAACGGCCACAAACCATCAACAAAGTATTCCACAACAACCAATTATCATCAAAGAATCATCACACAAGTCATACACATCCATCATGTATATTCACATCATATAAACCACATAAAAGCTCCACGTTACATAACAAAAGCACAACACACGGTAAAACCTCAACCGTGCGCATTTAACGCGATGAAAACCCGACAACTCGACTATTTTTCCAAAAACACGAATTAATTAAATCATCCACTGACCTCCAACCTAATTTTAAAAGAAATAACATTTCGTTAGCTTTCCAACGGTATAAAGAACGTCCCAATCCGAGTTACGGATCAAAAGATATGAATTTCCGAAGTTTCCCCGAAAAACAGAATTTTCTGTTTCAGCACAGTAGGTATCGATCCCTAACTCGCATGTATCGATCCCTGCTGTAGTAAAAATTCCATTTTTCCCAATTTTCACAGTAGGGATCGATCCCTGGGATTATGTATCGATCCCTAACCCTGTTTTTCACAAAAAACCAGATTTTCTCCATTACACCTATGCTGTCCTTTTCCGAAACACCCAAAAACTCGACTAAATCGAACATTTTCACCGAAACAAACATATACTCATAAACACCAAATACATAAGAACAATTTAGAACACTTAAACGAAATTTCTACGACGTTCGATTTTTCGATTAAATTTCAACCTTTCAAAAACCAGAATTTTTAAACTTCACCAAATCGAATAAAAAGCACGACATACGACGACCTAACCTTCCTCGATACAACTACGTAATTTATTTCGAATTCTAACCGTGAAAACATCGTTTTCTATCAATTTCCTATAATTCGACCTAAACGGAAACAACAACGGAACCATACCAAAAACTAACCGAAACATAACCAAACTTAATGAAACTTCAAACAGCAGCTCACATACATATAACCAACCAACACATGTATTTATACGACTTTCCGACCGTAGAAACATCGGTTTCTATCGATTTCGTCAAATACGGCATAAACGGAAACATATGGAAAACAACCAAAACATCCACACAAAACATACACATATACATACACAAGCGAGATATAATTGAAACTTCTCACCCTTACCCGATTATTCGCGCTTTAGACGGAGTTTTCTCGACTTTCCTCTCTTTTCCTCTTCTCCCTTCTTTCCTTCTCTTTTCTCTTCTCTTCTCTTTCTATTTTTCTGTTTTCTTTTCTTTTTCTCCCTTTCTTTCTATCTTTCTATTCTATTTAAACAAAATATCTACCCAAATGACCAAAATACCCCTACACTCAAATATCTCGCAAACGCTCTCAAAATGCGATAAAACATAATAACGATGAAAAATAACATTTTTCTAAATAAAAGTCGAAAATAAAATAATATAATAATAAAATAATCAATTAAACTCGATTAAATAAAACTCACAAAAACTGGGGCGTTACAATTCTCCCCCACTTAGACATTTTCGTCCTCGAAAATCTAACCGAGACGAACAACTCCGGACACGACTCTCGCATCCGACGAACAAACCAACATGCCAACAAAAGGCACACCACGAATAACACAACAGACAAACACCTTGCTAACCGTAATTACAACAACACAATACGACGACAACTACAACGACAAGATGCAAAGCCCATACAATGCACTTGACGACCAACTCACAACTCAAGGAAAACCGCGATACCAACACACAGGTTCACTCTAGAACCGAAACACAACAAGATCGTTACCATAACCGTAGGTAACACTCCCCTAATCCCCCACACAGGAATTAGCTACCCGTACTCGAACCAACACAATGGAAACGAGGCAACAACACAAACAAGAACATAAAGTTCCACGACACAGCAAGATCTCAACAACATCAACAAAACCAGAATACCAACATCCTTGTCACACACCCATGCTACCACAATGCTACGATTCACCAATCGAACATATAACCGAAACATCCATCTACATAGTAGCCCATGGATAACATTTAAACCTTTCACCTAACACTTCCATTCTGAAACGTCCAATAGTCTCACCATTCCTACATGTTCCCAATGTTCAACCTATGAACTCTTACCAGTCACACACACGCAAATACAAATTGTGCAACACCACGCATCCGCTGCGCACTCTGATTACTCGCAACCATCAAAACTACCAATTTCACGTCCAAGGTCTAACTCTTTCTCAATTCACCAAAATCATTGTTCACTTTTAATATATCCAACTTCACACTCTACTGTGTTATCTCACACACCAGACACCAGTCTCGGAACTGCTCCAATTATTCTAATTCCCTGACCATCAAAACAGACATACCCTGAAACTTTCGACTTAACTTTTCAAGCAAGACCTTACCTTTACCAACAGGATAATTCCAACTAAAGTCATAACTCATCAAAATTCCAACCATCCTCATTGTCTCATACTCTATTCCTTCAAACCAACCAAGTACTCTAAACTCTTGCGATTACCAAACACTTCGAGCCGAGAACCATAAAAATAATACCTCCATATTTTCCAACACAATACAACCGCGACTAATTCCAAATCCAGAATAGTATAGATCCTTTTATGAATCCTTAATTGTCGTAAAGCATAAGCCACGACTTTACTCCCTTGCATTAACACACTGACTAACTCATCAAAGACATCTCACAAACGGTTGAACCGGATCACGCAGACTCAAAACTGCAGCCGTAGACAAATTCTACTTCGGCTCACCCAAAACTTACTCACAACGAACATCCAAAACAAATGACTCATTCTTTGCAAGCCAACTGAAATAACAGAAGTACGAACTTAGCAAAGTCTTCCATAACCTTTCGTAACAACCGACTGAGCCCAAAAGTTTCTAATATCCTTAACCAAATTCGGAACCTCTCATTGCAAAACCAGATCCACTTCCGATGGATCCATAACAATACCATTACCTGAAATAACATATCCAAGAAGACTAACCTTTTTCCAACCCAAATTCTCACTTGAATAACTTAGCATAAAACTTCGTCTCTTTCCAACACTTGTGATTCAAATCTCAAACACTCTACCTGTTCTTCTTCCGAGTTTATAACAGATTCGAATATCCTCAATTAAAACCACTACAACTTATTCAATTAAATAGGGAAGATACGATTCATATACTCCACAAACATTACGGACGCATTACTAACACCAAGCAACATCACCGTACTTCGTAATGTCCAACCAAATTCCAAAAGATATAAATTCTTAAAGCTTTTGCAAAACCTTGCACTAGGCAACTGGCTACTCACACACAAGCTTAACCGAGTAATTACCAGTCTATTCCGATGATAACAACATAACCAGTCACATCAAATCGATCAAAGTCTTAACTCGCACAATTCACCACTCTTATCAAACATTCCAAACAATCGCAAGTTCACTCAAACTCAGCCAAACCATTACAGTCATCTATTCCTGAAAGCGGACACTTATTCTCCACCATTACCTTATTCAACTGTCAGTAATCCATACACAATTTCTTCTCTTAACCGTCCAAATTCCATAAATCCCAACATGTAGCAACAACCAATCCAAAAGAACTCTCAAATAGTACATCCACACTTAAGGTTTTCTCAAAATTTCCATTAATGCTCTAAAATTCCAAAAACTCCAAACCTCTTCGGAACTCTAAGTTTGGCTTTCCATAGTCTCAATACCATTATTCACATCATGCTTGTTATTTCGGTCAATCATCCTTCCTTTTTGTCGCCAACAACACTGAAGCTCTCCAAAACGACACACTTGGCCTCACAATTCTCCTTTCCAGTAAATCTTCCAACTACTCTATCAGTTCGGGTACCTCTAATGCTAACATCCAATATTCCATCCGGGAATACATCTGAAAATCACGCACAACCGGTAGCTCATCACTGTGTCCTTCTTGCCAATTTCTAGAAAACTATCATCACGAACATAACAACATCTTAGTTTCACTTCCTAAAAGTTCTCCTGCTTACTTAGCAGATCCAAACCTCAAATCCTTACCTTCGTACAATTTGAGTTCACACTTTTCTCTCTGAGAACCACCATTAACGATGCCCAATCATTCACTCTCAAAACTTCATACTGAACCAACATACCAAAACCTCTAATCCATTGCATCTTCTGATATTAACACCTTCATCGACTCATCAAAACAATCTGTAATCGTTTCCTTAAATTCCAAACACTCATTTCACACAATATCAAAGCCGGAAAGACACGTCTATTCCATCCAACACAATCTCCGTCTGCTATCAACAAGAGATTAAGGGTGATCAGTTCCTCAATTTGTCAATAGACAGCCGACAATCATGATGTGGCATAAACCGTCTTTACCAAACTATAATAGTATTTCTTGCATCTTGTGCACAAAACTACCTAAGGCATAAACCTTACCTCCGCATTCCCTCCGGAACCGGGAACCACACTGTCCAAAGAGCACTTACAATCTTGCAACCAACGGTACACTGAGCCAACGCTCCACACCTGAAACAACATGGAGAAGTACCAGCTTCTCCCCCACTTATCTCAATCTCACACCTGAAGACAAAGGATTAGAAAACCAGAAAGCACTGACAGTGTTCCGCACACCTATCACGTACTAAGGGACAAACAACAACGACAGTATTCAACTGTCACACCAACTAACTCAACAACATGGCCGGACGGACCGACCTGCTCTGATACCACTAATGTAACACCCCAATTCCCATCGCGAAATAAATAACACATAATAAATATCAGAGTAACTAAAATTTTATTTTTCCGACAGAAACAGGGATGCCACATTTAAAGAAATAAAATACAATCCCTGTTCAACATCTTTGATACATAACACAAAGGGAAACTTTTCCTTACAAAAGGATGGTCAATTATGGAATAAAGCGGAAAGATCCATAACTGACTTGTTTTACAAATAAATGGTTTTAGAACATCAAAATATAAATACAAAATATATTCAACAATTATATACATATAACAAAACGTTCCCCGACTCCCGTGCTACGTATCAGAGCAGACACCACGAACGACAACGGAACGGAGGACTAATCTCCACAAAAGCCTCCAAGCCTCTAAAGCTGACAATCTGCACTATGCCATAAAAAGCATATTCCAGCAGAAGGGTGAGAAATAACAACTATAACAAGTTTGCATAATAATATGCCACAACACAGATAATTCACATATGTAATATTTCTCACCGCATACATCACATACTAACACATATAGCATGGCACCAATACATAATATATCACACATAATAAATCGAATCATGATTTTCCACACATAACACATCCCTTCACAATTCACACCACCATTCATCACAACTCACTCATATACATCACAATGTATATATCTATACGAAACCAAGCATATAATCATGCATATTCCATTAATTCCATACTTCCACAAAGCATACTTTTCCATATTCATTCATCAATGCAAATATACAAAAGATGATCAATGCATACCATAGAGATCGACCAACGACTCTATATAGATGCAAATGCGGTACCGACTCAATTGGTGATACATTAGTCCCCCAGGAACTCTTGGAATCATCGCTCGTTACATAGAGTAACTCCCCGTCGGGCCTACGATGTTCCCCGTCGCTTCCTCTTATAAATAAGCACACGACGTTTATGGATTGCTTCCACCTATATGGATCAGGCACACAATCCGATCGCTTCCACTTATCATCAAGCACACGATCAGTTGTAACGTCGCTATCGTCCCATAGTGTGTAAGGCACACGAACGTACAACGGATTCATATAGAATCCAAATAGCAAGAGCGCATGGTATTATGCTTGACACATGCACGAGTCATGCTAAATAAATGTTCATGCATATATAATAATCATGCATATCAATCACAACCAAAGTGATATATAACAATGCCCAACGGCCACAAACCATCAACAAAGTATTCCACAACAACCAATTATCATCAAAGAATCATCACACAAGTCATACACATCCATCATGTATATTCACATCATATAAACCACATAAAAGCTCCACGTTACATAACAAAAGCACAACACACGGTAAAACCTCAACCGTGCGCATTTAACGCGATGAAAACCCGACAACTCGACTATTTTTCCAAAAACACGAATTAATTAAATCATCCACTGACCTCCAACCTAATTTTAAAAGAAATAACATTTCGTTAGCTTTCCAACGGTATAAAGAACGTCCCAATCCGAGTTACGGATCAAAAGATATGAATTTCCGAAGTTTCCCCGAAAAACAGAATTTTCTGTTTCAGCACAGTAGGTATCGATCCCTAACTCGCATGTATCGATCCCTGCTGTAGTAAAAATTCCATTTTTCCCAATTTTCACAGTAGGGATCGATCCCTGGGATTATGTATCGATCCCTAACCCTGTTTTTCACAAAAAACCAGATTTTCTCCATTACACCTATGCTGTCCTTTTCCGAAACACCCAAAAACTCGACTAAATCGAACATTTTCACCGAAACAAACATATACTCATAAACACCAAATACATAAGAACAATTTAGAACACTTAAACGAAATTTCTACGACGTTCGATTTTTCGATTAAATTTCAACCTTTCAAAAACCAGAATTTTTAAACTTCACCAAATCGAATAAAAAGCACGACATACGACGACCTAACCTTCCTCGATACAACTACGTAATTTATTTCGAATTCTAACCGTGAAAACATCGTTTTCTATCAATTTCCTATAATTCGACCTAAACGGAAACAACAACGGAACCATACCAAAAACTAACCGAAACATAACCAAACTTAATGAAACTTCAAACAGCAGCTCACATACATATAACCAACCAACACATGTATTTATACGACTTTCCGACCGTAGAAACATCGGTTTCTATCGATTTCGTCAAATACGGCATAAACGGAAACATATGGAAAACAACCAAAACATCCACACAAAACATACACATATACATACACAAGCGAGATATAATTGAAACTTCTCACCCTTACCCGATTATTCGCGCTTTAGACGGAGTTTTCTCGACTTTCCTCTCTTTTCCTCTTCTCCCTTCTTTCCTTCTCTTTTCTCTTCTCTTCTCTTTCTATTTTTCTGTTTTCTTTTCTTTTTCTCCCTTTCTTTCTATCTTTCTATTCTATTTAAACAAAATATCTACCCAAATGACCAAAATACCCCTACACTCAAATATCTCGCAAACGCTCTCAAAATGCGATAAAACATAATAACGATGAAAAATAACATTTTTCTAAATAAAAGTCGAAAATAAAATAATATAATAATAAAATAATCAATTAAACTCGATTAAATAAAACTCACAAAAACTGGGGCGTTACACCATAACCCATACTTTGGAGTATCGGAGAGGTATCTAAGTATGCGCTTAACTACTTTTAGGTGGGATTCCTTGAGACGTGCTTGATACCTCGCACACATGCATACACTAAACATGATATCGGGACGTGATGTGGTAAGATAAAGAAGCGATCCAATCATACCTCTATACCTTTTTACCTCTACATCCTTATCATTTTCGTCACGATCAAGACTCGCACTAGTAGGCATTGGAGTATCTATTGCTTTGCAGTTTAGCATGTTGAAACGTTTGAGAAGCTCAAGACAATATTTCGTTTGACTCACGAATGTGCCCTCTTCGAGTTGTTTGATTTGCAATCCGAGGAAATAGTTAAGCTCCCCCATTATGCTCATTTCAAACCCCCCTGCATCAAACTAGAAAACTCCTTGACCAAGGTCATGTTAGTAGACCCAAAGATAATATCATCAACATAAATTTGTACCAAGATTAAATGTTTTCCTTGACGTTTAATAAATAGGGTTGTGTCAACCTTCCCTCTTGAATACCCTTGATCAAGTAAAAAGTTGCTTAGACGTTCATACCAAGCCCTAAGGGCTTGTTTGAGTCCGTACAAAGCACGTTTGAGTTTATAAACATGATCGGGATATTCATGGGACTCAAAACCCGGAGGTTGGGCAACGTAAACCTCTTCAGTTATATATCCATTAAGGAAAACACTTTTAACATCCATTTGGAATAATTTGAAGTTCTTAGTGCAAGCATAAGCAAGTAAAAGGCGTATAGCCTCGAGTCGGGCAACCGACGCATAATTTTCCTCATAGTCGATTCTTTCCTCTTGGTTATAGCCTTGCGCTACAAGCCGCGCTTTATTTCGTGTTATAACTCCATTTTCATCAAGTTTATTCCTAAACACCCATCGGGTGCCGATTACTCGATGATCTCGCGGAGGGGGGACAAGGTCCCAAACCTCATTTCTCCTGAATTGATTTAGTTCATCTTGCATTGATAAAAACCAATGCTCATCGAGTAACTCCTCCTTTGCGTTTTTAGGTTCAACTTTTGACACAAAAACGGAGTAATAACAAAAGTTACTAAGTTTAGAGCGGGTGGTTACTCCCTTAGAGATGTCATCGATGATATTGTCGATTGGATGGTCTTTAGAAGACTTCTATGTTGGAGGAAGGTCATCTTCATTAGTTAGATGATCCTCCTCACTCTTCATAGGTTGGTGATCCTTTTCCTCCTCAATACGCACTGCTTCGGGCTGATCAGTTCCTTTATCAGTGTCCTTGAGTATGTCTTCTGAAGATACACCTGCACCATGAAAAGAACTACCTTCTCCGACATTTTTCGGATAAGACTCATCAAAAGTAACGTGAACCGACTCTTTAACAATTCGTAACCTTTTATTATAAATTCTATAAGCTTTACTTGACTGAGAGTATCCAAGAGAAATACCCTCGTCGGCCTTGGCATCAAACTTGCCAAGTGTCTCTTTCCTATTGTTTAACATGAAACACTTGCAACCAAAGACATGAAGGTGAGAGATATTTGGCTTACGCCCTTTTAAAAGTTCATACGGTGTCTTGTTTAGAATAGGTCGGATGAGCACCCTATTTAAAACATAACAAGCCGTACTGATGGCGTCGGCCCAAAAGTATTTTGGAAGTCAACTTTCATTGATCATAGTCCTTCCAAGTTCCTCCAAAATTCTATTTTTACGTTCCACCACCCCATTTTGTTGAGGGGTACGTGGTGCGGAAAAATTATGATAAATTCCATGGGATTCACAAAATGCTTCAAACAAATGATTTTCAAACTCACCCCCATGATCACTTCGAATTGACACAATGTTTGTGTTTAACTTGTTTTGAGATAACTTAGCAAATTTTTCAAAGGCCGAAAAGGTATCACTTATTTGCTAAGAAAATAGTCCAGCAAAACCTAGAAAAGTCATCGACTATTACAAAACCATAATAGTTACCACCTAGGCTTTTGATCCTAGATGATCCAAATAAGTCCATATGGAGGAGCTCAAGGGGTCTCATAGTTGAAATGATGTTTTTAGATTTGAATGAGATCCTTGTTTGCTTCCCCATTTGAAAAGCATCACAAAGATGATCCTTTGTGAATTTGATTTTGGGAAAACCGATGACTAGGTCTTTAGAGACTATTTTGTTAAGCAAATCAAAACTGATATGAGCCAACCGTCTATGCCACAACCATGAATCTTCATTCATAGTGACTAGACACTTGTCTCCATTCAACGATACCTCATTTAAGTCTAGCATATAGACATTGTTCACCCTCAAGCCCTTAAACACATCCTTTTTGTCACTATCTTCAACTATGCAATAATATTTTAAAAATGACACTTTACAATTCTTGTCACATAGTTGGCTAATACATAAAAGGTTGTGTCTAAGGCCTTCCACAAGTAGCACATCAGAGATAGTAGTAGATGAGGGGTTACCTGCACTACCTTTGCCGAGAATCTGTCTCTTATTGTTATCTTCGTAGGTGACAAACCCCTTTTTCTTTGCCACAAAGTCGATGAAAAGAGATATGTCTCCTGTCATATGTCTCGAGCAACCACTATCCAGAACCCATCTTCTTTCGGTGGTCTCAACACTTTGTACCTACAAAACAATCAAGGGAGAGTAGGTACCTAATTCTCATTGGGTCCTTTGCGGTAAGTGAAACCAAGATCGCACTTGGGCAACCATTGATAAATGCCTTTTTGAACAAGAAATCTTCTAAAACGACATTTAGCAATAGTATGACCAGGTTTGCAACAATATAGGCAATCACGGTTCATTTGGAATTTACCTTTGCTATCTCTATCTCGAATCACATACGTATACCTTTGATACAGATTATTTATACTTTCTCGATAATGTGTTCGATCAATAGCAAACGTAACTTTAGGCTTAAGAGCCTTGTCTAATTTGGCCTTAAGGGTTCTCACCTCTTTTTGCCATATATGACAAGTATCACAGCCCCCAAACTTGAACCATGGAGACTTATTCTCATCAATCTTAGCTTTTGATGCATCCACCATGGAGTTTTTAAGAGCTTCCAATTTCTTTTCGGAATCAGAAACCTTTCTCTCCAAGTATTTAAAAATCCTTTTGTTCGAAGCTAAGCGTTGAAAAGCTTCCTTAGCCTCGTGGTGCAATATATCAAAAGCCTTTTGTAATTCTAAATGAGACATAGTATTAGAATGATCATATTTAGAGTGTTTTACCTCTTTCTTCTTGTTGTGACGTTCCATAAGACATAGATTGAGGGATTCACTTTCGTCACTTGAGCTGTCATCCTTTTCCGACTCACTATCGCTCTCCCAAGCGATGTATGCTCGTCTAGACTTGTTTGACTTTTTATGTTGACGACTCTTATCCTTATCCTTATCCTTGTCTTTCTTAAGTGATGAACAATCCGGCTTGTAGTGCCCAGATTTTCCATAGTTGTAACACGTTCCTTTAACCTTGCCATTCTTATTACCTTCATTTCTAGATTGCCTTCTAATTTGACTAGATTTTTATCCGAGTGTTGAATCTCATTCTTCCAAACATATCTATTGTATCTCTTCACAAATAGACTCATGTCATCATTGGAGTAATCATCTTTGTCATCGTTGGTTTCATCATCACTTTGCTCTTGAGATGTGGACTTTGAACAAGAAGCCTTAAGAGCAATCGACTTCTTTTCCGTATCTTTTGTTTTCTCCTTCTTTATACTCTTCTCATGTTTTTCCAAGCTAATGAGCACTTGTTCATGCTCATCGAGTTTGCCAAATAATGTCGTGAGGTCTAAAGTAGCTAGATTATTGGCCTCCTTGATCGCGGTGACCTTCGGTTGCCATTCCCTGTTAAGACACCTCAAGATTTTATTAGTAGCAACCTCGTTTGGAACTGGCTTACCAAGTACATGCAATTTGTTGATAATGTGAGTAAATCATTTTTGCATATCCGCAATGGTTTCCCCTTGCTTCATGTAAAAAAGATCGAATTCTTGTGTTAGTGTGTTGATACGGGCCATTTTAACATCATTAGTGCCTTCGTGGGCTACTTGTAAAGCATCCCACATGGCTTTGGTCGTTTCACAGATCAACATATTTTGAGCCTTCCAATCATAGCTGTACTTTTTCTCGTCCTCCTCATTCCATTGAGCTTCGGGTTTGGGAACGACAACGCCTTCAACATAGGTCATTGTAATTTCCGTGGGACCATTTAAAATAATGTTCCAAACCTTCCGATCTATGGAATTTATATGGACGCACATACAATCCTTCCAGTAGCTGTAATTCTCACCTGTAAAAACTGGAGCTCTATTATAAGCCCCTTTAGGTTCGTTCGCCATATTCCAAGAAGTTTTACCGAAGCACCAGATAAACCGGAGCTCGTGATACCACTTGTTAGACGATGGCTAGGATCTAGAAGGGGGAATGAATAAATCCCACGAGTTTTACACGCAAATGGCTTTCCAAAAATAGGTTTTAAAAGTTTTAACGGAAGCAACCACTGAATCACGTCTACAACGAACCTCTACTAAAGGGATCAGATATGCGTATCGTGTTTAAGGAATAAAAAGACGGATGAGAAAGTTTACAACTAATTCAACAAACGCAAAGCGTAATCAATAGAATTATTTTACTTGAATTTTATCCAAATTCTAACGAGATAGTATTGACAAAAATTAATTTCAAAGTACTCTCGATTTTGCGCTTAATCAATTTATCGAACACATGGAGTGCGCGGCACACCAAGTGAGAATTTCCGATTAATGTTAATATCGAGCCTACACAAGATACAATCCAAGGGATTGTATCATTTTAGCAAAGTAATTTTTCAGCTCTCGATTACACTAAAACAGGAAATTCAAATCAATTGATACTTCACAAATTCGAATATTATCAAAACGTAATAGAGTAAGGAAAGAGAGAACAAACACGATTTAATTAGGAAGTTCTCCAATCTTCCTCGCTTTTGGTACCTCTGCCCCCAATTCCACAATTGGAATTGAGATATATATATATATATATATATATATGTTGCTGTTTGCAAATTGTTTATACAAGAGAAGAACAATGAACATCCAAACTCTCATACGTCTTTGATTGTTGATGCAGAGTCTTCTCTCCCCTTGATTCAAGATGAACCAAGTACCTCGAATTCGGTTGAACAAATCACCGTCTCACGCTACTAGACTGCAAGAAACCACCGTTCTTCAGTCACCTTCACTCGATCGATTTCGATCTTCCACAATTCGATCCCTAAACCTTTCTTCTATGATCCTCCGACTGTAGCTACTAAACCGAATGAATACTCTGTTCTCCGGTTACCTTTGCACGGCTGAATCCCTGTAGAAAGAAACGGTTTGTGCAAAAACCCCCAAAATCTCCTTGATTCTTGGAGGATAAAACCTAAGGTTTTATTCAAGAAACACCTACCAATTCTCAACCCAGAAATGAAGATCACACACTTCCTAATTCTGAACATTATCACTTCAAAACAATGGGCGACACAAACAAAAATGATTATGTGTAATTGTTTGTTTACTCAAGGTTGAAGATGAAGATGATGAGAAAGATTGGTATGAATTTTCACGTTTCTTGTTATTGTGAAATATGAGCTGACCCAACTATATATAATGAATAAATTGACCAACAATATGAAGTAACAGAAATAACAGAAAAATTGAATGCAGAAAAATAAGCTCAGACAGCCATGGGTCGACCGCTCCTTTAATGAGGGTCGGTGTGAGCTATCCCGTAGGATTGTCTACGCAAATTGAGTGACCATGCGTTGACTCATCAACATGTTGCATCGACGCAAGCCTGCAGATTTTGCAGAAATTCAAATGTCCAGAAGCATGCGTCGACGCATGCAACAGGTGGGGGGGGGGGGGGGTTAGCGTGCGCTATCCCGAACTTTTCACAAAACTTGTTCAAGACAGCATGAGTCGACTCATGCTCACCTTGGGTCGACTCAAGACATGCCGATTTTCAAAAACTCATTTTTTTGCATGTTTTTACTGACCAAGACTCGAAACAAGTATACCAATCATCAATATTATGATCATGCACATGTAGAAATTGTGTAGACTTCTTCCTATATGTTTAGACACATGAAAATTGATGGTTAGATGCAATTTCCCCGACAATGAAGTGATACCGCTCAAATTACAATCTAATGACTATCTTATTTGTTGACATCATTAAAACTAAAATAGATGAGAGACCTTAGCCCTCACACGAGGTGTCTCTTCAACAGTAAGATATGATTTGATTTTGGACAAGTGTCGCACAATAATCATAGCCGTTTGTTTAAGAGAACATGTTTGATATTCCCAAAATTAAGAATACCAAGAGGTATCTGACTGGACAAGTTTCTGATCAAGACATCTTCTAACATGTAGAAGTATCATTAATCAGAAAGACATTAAATACATAATAATCAATCTGCTTAACGTTAGAATCTTATTTCAGAAGTTTTAGTGACTTGACACATCAAAATATCATCTACTTATTCTGGATACGGTTTAATAATCAGATTTTCTAGAATGAATACGAATCTATCCTCAACAAGGGGTTTTGTGAAGATATAAGCCCACTGGTGGTCTGTATCCACAAATTTTAACTGAAAAGTACCCTTATAGTCACGTAAAAAGTGATGTTTTATTTCAATATGTTTTTCCCTAGAATGCAAAATTAGATTCTTGGATAAACAAATAGCAGAAGTATTATCACAGAAGATAGGAATGTTACTCTCGTGTATCTGAAAATCTTCTAATTGATTCTTCATCTAAAGTATCTGAGTGCTGCACAGTGATGCTGAGATATATTCTGCTTCTGCAGTTGAAAGTGCAATGGTTGATTGTCTTTTGCTTGCCCAAGAGACGAGGTTGTTACCCAGAAACTAACAATTTCCAGAAGTACTTTTCCTTTCTAATCTGTCTCTAGCATAATCTGCATCACAATAACCAGAAATCTTGTACTCTGATGTTTTCTTATACATCAAGCCAAGGTTAGTTGTTCCTTTTAGATACCTTAGGATTCTCTTAACATCTGTTAAGTGAGTTTCCCTTGGATCTGATTGGAAACGAGCACAAAGACATACACTGAACATAATATCTGGATGAGAAGCAGTCAAATACAGAAAAGAGCCTATCATACCATGATAGAGCTTCTGACAAACCCTTTAGTTTACTTCTTCTTTCTCCAGAATGCATGTCGGATGCATGGGAGTCTTTGCAAGTTTACTTTCTGACATATTAAATTTCTTCAAAAGTTCTCTTGCATACTTGCTCTGATGAATGTATATTCCTTCTGGACGTTGATCAATTTGAATTCCGAGAAAGAATCTGAGTTCTCCCATCAGACTCATTTCAAATTCAGCCTGCTTTAATTTAGAAAATTCGTTGCACAAGGAAGTATTAGCATAACCAAATATCATCAACGTAAATTTCCACAACCAGAATGTCATTTTCAAAGGTTTTGTAAAAGAGTGTTGTATCCATTTTTCCTCTGGTAAAGTCATTTTCCAAAAGAAAGTTACTTAGCCTTTCATACCAAGCTATATGAGTCTGTTTCAGACCATGTAACAATTTTTTAAGTTTGAAAACGAAATCTGGGTTTTCAGAACTTTCAAAACCAGGAGGTTGGTGCACATACACTTCTTCAAAAATATACCCATTTAAAAATGCACTCTTTACATCCATTTGATATAAAGTGATGTCATGATTTACAGAAAAGGAAATTAAAAGACGAATTGATTCTAACCTGGCAACTGGTGCAAAAGTTTTTGTATAGTCTATCCCTTCTTGCTGACTATAACCTTGTGCTACCAGTCGTGCTTTGTTTCTTACGACCTCACCTTTCTCATCTAACTTGTTTCTGAATACCCACTATGTTCCAATGATGTGGACACCTTTTGGTTTTTGAACAGATCCCAAACATCATTTCTGGTGAACTGATTCAACTCTTCTTGCATGGCCATAATCCACTCATTCTCCATAAGAGCTTCATCAACTGATGCTGGCTCTATCAGAGACACCAAACCCAAAAGAGTTTCTTCTGAAGGTTTAAATGATGAACGAGTTCTAACTGGATTAACTTTGTCTCCCAGAATCAATTCTTCAAAATGAGAAGTCTTTAGTCTATTCTTCTTCTGATGAGATGGGCTATTCGTTGTTTTTGGTAAGGTTGTATCTGATTATGTAGATTCTGCATCTTTGTCTCCTTCCTTAGAATCTTCCTCCTTGGATACTGATAAAGTAATCTTCAAATATGCAAACTTTTCAACTAGCTTTGACTTTTCAGGGTCAAGCTTATCATCAAATCTTACATGAATTGATTCCTCAACAATCAGTGTTTCTGTGTTATAGATTCTGTAGCCTTTAGAGCATTCAGAGTATCCTAACAGTAAACACTTTAGAGCTTTGGAGTCAAACTTGCCAAGATTCTCTTCAGTGTTTAACATAAAACAAATGAAGCCAAAATGATGAAAATACGAGATGTTGGGTTTTCTATTCTTCCACAATTCATAGGGAGTCTTACCCAGAATATGTCTGATAGAGATCCTGTTCTGAATATAACATGATGTATTTACTGCCTCTGCCCAGAAGTGCATAGCCATGCCAGTTTCTTGGATCATGGTACGAGCCATTTCTTCCAAAGTCCTATTCTTCCTTTCCACTACTCCATTCTGTTGTGGAGTTCTAGGACAGGAGAAATCCTGGGAAATTCCATGGGAATCAAAAAGATTCTCAAAGTGTCTGTTCTCAAATTCTCCACCATGATCACTTCTGACTTTGACTATTTTGTAATCCTTCTCTGTTTGCACTTGTGAGCAAAAGGTAGAGAACACAGAATGTGACTCATCCTTGTGTTTCAAGAATTTTACCCATGTCCAACGACTATAGTCATCAACGATAACTAATCCATACTTCTTTCCATTGATTGAAGCAGTTTTCACTAGTCCAAACAAATCAATGTGTAGAAGTTCTAACGGTCTAAAGGTGGACACAACATTTTTTGTTTTAAAGGAAGTTTTAGAGAACTTTCCTTTCTGACATGTTTCACAAAGAGAATTTGAAGAATACTTCAGATTTGGTATGCCTCTAACAAGTTCAAACTTATTTAGCTGAGAAATCCTCCTCATGCTAACATGGCCCAACTATCTATGCCATACCCATTGCTCCTAATTAACAGACATTAAGTATTTGACATTCTATTCACAGAGATCAGAAAGTCTAATCTTGTAAATGTTGTTTTTCCTCTTTCCGATAAAAAGGATTGAGCCATCTTTCTGACTGACAGCCTTATAGGACTTTTGATTAAAAATGATATCATAACCATTGTCACTAATTTGACTAATTGACAATAAGTTATGCATCAAACCATCGACCAGAAGAACATCAGTAATAGAAGGAAGTTTACCATTACCAACAGTTCCAAAGCCAATGGTTTTTCCCTTCTGGTTTCCTCCGAAACCAACGAAGCCTCCAGGCTTAAGTTCCAGAGTTTGGAACATATGCCTTCTTCCCGTCATGTGTCGCGAGCAACCACTGTCCAGGTACCATGATTGGTGTTTCAACTGAGCTGCTAAGGATATCTGCAACATAGATTATCTTATCCTTAGGTACCCACTTTTTGGGTCCTCTTTTGTTAGTTTTCCCAGAGTGTTTGACAACCTTGGGTTTATGTGCAACAGGATAATCAAGTGGAATTTGTGCATGATATTTAGGTTTAGAAATAGATTTTGGTGTCGGTGGGGGTTTATGTGCAAGTTCAGAACAATCAAGCTCAGTTCCAGAAGGCACAAAATGGTCATAGAGAGGTTTTGGTTTTACAGGCCGACTTTCGTCAATTTCAAATGTTTCTGTACACCCCAAACCTTTCTTGCCATTTCTGCTAACTCCATAGATCATGGAAGCTATTTTGCTTCAATATATGCTTTTATCCAGAAAGTACTGGAATGCTCTATCATACTTGTTGACACAACTAGTGTCAGAGACATTGGAGATAAATTCTTCTTCTAGTTTGGAAATTTTGCTTTTCAAAGCACAATTACTATTTTTTAAAGAAAAAATATTTTCATTTAGAGAAGAATTATTCTACTCAAGCTCATCTCTTGCTTCAGAAGCAATTACATGGGATTTTTTAATATCCTTGTATTTACTTTGAAAAGTTTGATATTTTTCTAGCATTTCTGAAAGACATGACTCTAATTCACAACGAGAAAGTTTAGATAATACCTTTGAGTCGGAGTCTGAGTCTGATTCTGGTTCTGATAGCATTTTGTCTTCTGGTTCTCTAGAGACTTCAGCGTCAATTGTTGTTGCCACTAGCGTAATATTTGTCTGTTCTTCATCAGAATCTTCTTCTTCAGAATCAGAGTCATCCCAAGTTGCCATGAGTCCCTTCTTGGCTTTGGATAAGTTCTTCTTAGGCTTCTTCTCTTTCTTAAGCTTTGGACACTCGTTCTTATAATGAACTAGCTCATTACACTCATAGCAGCTGAATTCTTTTCCAGAACTCTGCTTCTTTTGTCCAGATGATGAGTCAGCACGACCTTTGTTCCTTCTTGATCCTCTGAAATTTCCTTGCCTATGTTTCCAGAGTTTGTTGATCCTTCTAGAGATAAATGATAGCTCATCTTCCGAATCTTCATTAGAATCTTCTGATTCTTCCTCGGCTTGATAAGCTTTTGCCTTTTTCAGGTTTAGACTTAAGAGCAATAGATTTACTCTTCTTCTGAGGTTCATCTTCCTCCAGCTTTATCTCATGACTTCTTACAGAACTAACAAGTTCTTCCAAGACTTATACTGTTCAGATCCTTGGATAGCTTTATAGCAGTTACCATAGGTCTCTATTTCTTGGGAAGGCTTCTGATGATCTTTTTGACATGATCAGCAGTCGAGTATCCTTTGTCCAGAACTTTAAGTTTCGTGACTAGCATTTAAAACCATGAAAACATAGTCCCAACTGTTTCATCATCCTCCATTTTGAATGCCTCATATATCTAGATTAGGGCAAACGCCTTTGTCTCCTTAACCTGAGCATTTCCTTCACGAGTCATTCTTAGAGAATCAAATATGGATTTGGCAGTATCTCTGTTTGTTATCTTCTCATACTCAGTATAAGAGATAACATTTAGCCGTATAGTTCTTGCCTTGTGATGATTCTTGTAATATTTCTTTTTTTGGTTAGTCATAGCACTTCTAGACACTTTTACTCCTGTAGCATCAACTGGGTGAGTGTAGCCATCGACTACAAGATCCCAAAGATCTACATCATAACTAAGAAAGGAACTTTCAATTCTATCTTTCCAGTAGTCAAACTTTTCACCATCAAAGACTGGTGGTTTGGCACTGAAATGATCTTTCTCTTCTTTAATAGGATTAACATTAGTTGTAGCCATGATATCTCACACAAATACTGGATTGGTACTGAACACGGTGAAGTGTTGATAAAACTTTTATCAGAATCAGAATCGGAGCTCTGATGCCAATTGAAGGTGTAAGAAAACACAAGAAATTGGGGTTTGAATTGGGTTTTCAAAAATGAAAGCTTTTTGTGAAACTCAAACAAATATCACAAAGAAACTAACAAGAGAGAAAGACACACGATATATCCTGGTTCACTTGAAAACTATCAAGCTAATCCAGTCCACCCGCCAAGGTGATTTCACCTTATACACAAGGACTTAATCCACTATAATCAACTAATTACACTGCACTAGCAACTGCGGCTGACTAACAAGCACATGATTAACTATCTCTTCTTAAGGATTCTAACCTAACTGGTCCCTTAAGGAATACAAACAACTGTTTGAAAGAAATTAATGTTTACAATGAATTGCTTATACACAAGCAGATATAAACACTATGAATAGCTCAAATAACTTAAAGAAAATTTATACAGTATGAACAATGTTTCTTGTATTATGGTGCTTCATTGTTCTTGATTCATTCACGCGCATGTATATATTTCTTCAAGTGATCAAGTCCTTATATAGCCAGTAAGAGATCCGTTGGAGGGTAGATCAGGAATATCCTTGAGATTGCTGGCGACTTGAAATAATGTCGTTACGCAGGGATGAAAATCGTACACAAAAGTTTTCCTTTGTACCACCAAATTAGGGTAGTGGAATGGTAGTGGAAAAGAACGTGTATGATACGTACTATGTACTATTTTCCCTTGCAAATGTTTGATCTTATCTTATGTACATCAGAGGCTTCTGAAAAGAGATTATTGAAGCATGAGTAGAAGAGTTGATCACTGGGTCTTCTGAGTCTTGAGTCTTCAGAGTCTTCAGAACTTGTTCACCAGAACCTTGTCTTCAAAGTCTTTAGAACTCAGTCTTTAGAACCCTTGGTCTTCAGAAACGTAAGTCTTCAGAGTCTTCAGAACGTTGTTAAGTAGAACCTTGTCTTCATAGTCTTCAACACTTAGTCTTCAGAAACTCAAGTCTTCAGAGTCTTCAGAACTTTGTTCAGCAGAACCTTGTCTTCAAAGTCTTCAGCACTTAGTCTTCAGAAGATAATGACTTCAGAATCTAGAAAGCCTTTAGAAGTAAAACATCAAAGTCACGCTCAGAGGTAGAATCCAAGAGAGCATTACAGCAGCAACATATTGTCTTCTTAGAATCTTTCTGAATGTGAGTAGATCAGAAGCACACTTGCTTCTTTGGCACAGATGCGACTTTTAGTTAAATCAGAGTGACGTTGCACATGGTCTCTATCAGAGTCAGAGCTTTCTATATCAGATTCAGAGCCTGTTTGTTACTACTTCAGAAAAACAAACGTTAAAGTACCAAAAGTGTTCTCACACAAATACTACTTTGTTATTATCAAAACTTAGAGATATCCGGCAGAACCAAATATCGTTCTAACACTACCAACTAAAGGGCGGGACGACAAAGGTAATACACCCGAAAAGGAGAGATTACCAACTATAAACTAAGTGATAGCTACAACAAGGTAACCAAACCCGACTACATTACCTACTACCAACTAAATGGGCAGGACGACAAAGGTAATGAGCCAAAAATAAACGGATTACCAACTATCAACCAAGTGACAGTTATGACGAGGTAATTAACCAAAAGGTAACAAACCTCTGTTGTTAGAGAAAAGGACCAAAGTTCAATCCAGGAATAAACCAGAGGGAAACGGTCAAGCAAGACTTATCCCGAGTGTAACACCCCAAATTTTAGATTAATTATTTATTTAATTAATTTATCGGGAATATATGAGTTATTGTGGAGTATTTGATATATATGATGTTTTGGGGATTTTCTTTTGTGAAGTGATTGGATATAAATGATGTTTAGAGGTGTTTTGAGAATTATGGGACATTTTAGAATAATTATAGTAATTAAGTTAGAATTGTTTAATTAGAAAATAGAGTAGAATTGGTGTTGGATAAGTGCAAGGGTATTTTAGAAAAAGGTGGAGGTTTAGTGAGGGCAATAGAGGAAAATCATAAAAAGAGGTTAAAGGGTTTATACGGATGCATTAGGGTTTTGGGAATTCACTATTGCATTGCAGTTGGAAAAGAGGCAGAAAGAAGAGAGGAGCAGTTAGGCTTGCAAATTTTTGCAGAGAGGATTGAAGAACACGAAGAAGAAGATTCAAGGCTAAGGATTTACTCAGGTATGGGGTGTATGATCGTTGTTATTATAATTGATTTAAGCAATAGATAATTGTAGGCTGTTGGTTTTCTACTCGAAGATGAAACACCCTGAGGAAATTGATGAGATTAGGTAATGGTAGTGATTGTCTGGTTAATCGATAATAAATTAGAATGAAGGTTTAAGTAGATTAAACAGAAAACATGTTCGATTAACATAAAATGTTGAGGACTTGGTAAATGACCGAATGTAGGGGTTATCGAGAGATTGTGAGAAACTATTAAACCTGGAGGCTAGATGAATCAAATGTATGGGATGGTTAGTTGGCACTGTCTGAAAATTATGGACGGTTGGAAAAGAAAAAGAAGAAGAAGGAATGGTAAGAATAAGAAAAAAAAAAGAAAAAAAAAGGGAATTAAAGGGGGGTGGCGCAAGCCACCATGTCAAGGTGGCGCCAGCCACATGCTTCAAGGGTGGCCTAAGCCACCAAAATGTGAAGGGAAAGGTGGCGCAAGCCACCCATTTAGTAGGGGCATTGTATTATTATTTTTTTAGTTTTCTTTTAACCACTGTAACTTTTGATTTATAATTCCAATTTTGATGCCGTTTGAAGCTATGGAAAGGTAAGGAAATAAACTACAACATGGTAAAATAAAATAAAGTATATAGTGAAATCCCCCAATTGAAATTTATAGGCTAAATGATGAGTGTCTTGTACTGATATACCAGTAGGTTGCATGTCTGTATGAATTTGCAGAATTTTGTCTGGCAGTGAATTAGTTGAGATTGGTGATAATGAGTGATGATATTATGATGATTATGGTGATATTATGAGGTTTGAATATACTAATCATAATGTATTGATGGTTTGTGATGAATTTGTCAATCATTGGGTGTGTTGTATGAAAATTCTCTGAGTTATGCCTGGAAGCGCCTTTTTGTGTGGATTATATTAACATGCTACTGTTTGATCATGATATGTGTGTTATGATATATATGAAGAGTACATAATGAACTTGATGATGATGATATTATGTTGACTGTGATGTGATGATATATCCTTGGTAAATGCTTTGTGTTGGATTGATGCTATTATGAGTTATGATGATGTACTGATATTAACACAATGTAAATGATGTTGTGAGATACTTTATGATGCTGTAAGAATAATGGTGATATTGTTTGATAAAATGATGATGTTTGATAAATGATGCCGATATGATGACTAAGATGCTATTGTGATATTTATGATGATTGTGGTGCTGTTATGAGATTTAGGATGCTGTTATGGTGTGATGTTAATTATGTGTTGATGAATATGTGATGGTGACTAAGTATTGATGATTATGTGAAGAGAATATAATGATGTTGTTTTGATGAACATGATGTATGTGATGAAGTATGATGAATATGATGAATGATGATGCGTTTGACTAGCCGTGGTCGTATTTTATATGTTGTTGCGCATCATGCATTCATAGCATTGAAGGATTATTGTTCAGTGAAGTTTGAAGATGACTAAGTCATCAGTGAAGTTGTAGGACTTAAAGTCCAGTGAAGTTTGAAGATGACTAAGTCATCAATGAAGTTTTGGTACCACATCCATGTGTCTTATGAAGTTGCATTCATTATTTGTGGCATTGCACAATAATTGTACTATGTGATGTGTTTAATGTGATTTTGATTTTGGTGATGTTCTGACATGAGAATTTGGTGTTTTGTTGTTATGAGGTATATGTGTTAAATGATGTTATGTTGTTGTGATTTCCTGGATATGACTACTATATCTATTCCTTATGTCTTTTATAATGATTATGATTGTACTCACCCTTTCTGCTGATATTTCCCCTACCATGGGAAATGGGCAGGTACTCAAGGATAGCAGTAGAAGTTCAAGATAGCTTATGGAGTTATTAGTTATCTTTCCGCAAGGAAGAGGGTCTTGCTCTGATAGATGTAACATCGGGTCTTTGGGAATCGTTTGAATTAAATGTTGATAATGATGTATTGAAGTGTTTCATCTTATTTTAAAAATGTTTAAGGAAGATTTATGAATTATGGAGTTTGACGGTAAATTTTAATTGAAGTATTCTAATAAAGGTATTTTGAGACAATAATTCCGCTGAGATGTTCGAAGTTTTATGATGATATTTCTAAAGTGTGAATGTGTTAATTTTTGAGAACCCGTGTTACGGAGCAGTATATTTTATTATGATGTTTTATGAAGAAATGTTGCACCCTTTTTGATGATTACTCTGATATAACTATTTAATATTATATGACTAATCGTGGGGTTTTAGAAGGGTGTTACATTAGTGGTATCAGAGCAGGTCGGTCTGTCCGGCCAGGTTGTCTAATGATGTTTGTCCCTTAGTACGCGACACATGTGTGAAACACTGTCGGTACTTGCTTGTGTTCTAACCGTTGCCTGCAGGAGTTGGTTGAAACTTGATGATTACAAGTGTGCAAGCATTGTGGGGGTTGTGTTATTTCCGAAACTGAATGAAAGATGGAGATAAGGCTTATGGCGACTAAGAATTATGCCTTAAGTAACTTCGTGCACAAGATGCAATGAACGCTATTATAAGCTTGGTAAAGACGGTTTATGCCCCATCACGGTTGTCGGTTGTCTATTGATAAATTGAGGAACTGATCACCCTTAATCCCTTGTTGATAGTAGACGGTGTCATGTTGGATGGGATAAACTTGTTTGCCAGCTTAGATGGTGTGTACGGTGAATTTGTTGGAGTTAAGATGTGTGCTCACTAATTGTTTAGATGAGTGGTGTGATATGCTGCTGATTGTGCAGGCAATACGGAGGCTATGTTGTTTCTGACACTGAAGGTGTTGTGGATTCGGGATTTTCGTCTGCCGGCTAAGTTGGGATGTCTTTAAGAAAAGGATCGGGTGTTGTTGATGTTGGATTCTCTGAGTACAGAGAACGATGAAATGGCTAGTGTGATGCCAGTGGTGTGTGATCCATGATGTTTTCCTGAAGGATAATTATGACTTGCCTCCAAAGCGTGGATACGAGTTTGGTGACAGTAGAGGGCTAACGTTATAGTCTGCTAAGCAAGTGGATGAACTTTTAGAAGATGAAGCTCTGATGTTTGTAATGTTGTACCGTTGTAAGTCGATCGGGAAGTTGCAAATGTTGAATTACCTGTTATCCGTGAATTTTCTGATGTATTCCAGGATGACATAAGTGATTTTCCTTCAGAGCGTGAAGTAGAGTTTGCGGTGGATTTGACACCAGGCACGAGCCCGATGTCGATGTCTTCATATCGGATGTCAGTTTTCGAGTTAAGTGAATTGAAGAAGCAACTAGAAGAGTTATTAGAGAAGAAGTTTATTTGACTAAGTGTTTCACCGTGGTGCTCCGGTGTTGTTAGTTAGGAAGAAAGATGTTAGTATGAGATTGTGTGTTGACTACGGATGGGTGAATAGGTGACTAGCAAGAATACGTACCCATTTCCGAGAATCGACGACTTGATGGAACATCTAGTGAGAGCTTGTGTATTCAGCAAGATTGATTTGAGATCTGGTTATCATCAGATTCGTGTTAAACCAGAGGATATTCTGAGGACGGCTTTTAGGACGAGATATGGTCACTATGAATACACTGTGATGCCATTCGGTGTGTCCAATGCACCTGGTGTGTTCATGGAACATATGAGTCGAATTTTTCACGAGTATCTGGATAAGTTTGTTGTGGCTTCTATTGATGATATTTGGACATACTCTAAAATAGAAGAAGGGCATGTAGAGTATTTGAAGATTATGCTGCAAGTATTGGGAGAGAGGAAGTTGTATGTGAAACTGTCGAATTGTGAAGTTCTGGATGAAAGAAGTAAGTTTCCTTGGCTATGTAAATTCTAGTAGTGGAATTGCTGTGGATCTTTCGAAGGTTGATGCGGTATTACAAATGGGAGATTCTGAAGTCTGCGACTGAGATCCGCAGTTTCTTGGTTTAGCGGGTGATTATCGAAGATTCATAGAGGGATTTTCTAAGTTGGTATTACCTTTGACGCAACTGACGCGGAAGGGTCAAGCATATGTGTGGGGTGTTGCATGTGAGAAGAGTTTCGTAGAATTAAAGAAGAAGTTGGCGAACGCTTCAGTATTAATTTTACCTAATTCGAAGGAGTCCTTTGTGGTTTATTGTGATGCATCGAAGATGGGTCTCGATGGAGTGCTAATGCAGAATGGACAGGTTGTTGCTTATGCATCGAGACAATTAAGAGTCCATGAAATGAATTATCCTACACATGATCTAGAGTTGGCAGATGTAGTGTTTGTACTGAAATTTTGGCGACACTATCTTTTTGGTTCGATATTCGAAGTGTTCAGTGATCATAAAAGCTTAAAGTACTTGTTTGATCAGAAGAAGTTGAATATGAGACAGAGAAGGTGGCTTGAATTATTGAAGGATTATGATTTTGATTTGAATTACCATCCTGGAAAAGAAAATAAAGGGGATGATGCGTTGAGTAGGAAGTCGCTGCATATGTCAATGCTTATGGTACGTGAGTTGGAAGCAATTGAACAGTTAGGGCTGTTAGTGAATCAGTTTGCAAACAAGGTTGGTGACAGATGAATGTTAGGATTATCGTTGTGTAGTGTTTGAAGTTTGCTTTGAAGATTGCAACGTAGTAATTCATTTGTTATGTCAGAATATGAATGGGATATAAGTCCTACTACAGTCAGTTTCATTATGTATTAATGCTTGGATTCGTGAGGTCAATGAAGTTAGTGTTAGTTAAAAGGTGAAGATTGATTTAATTGTTAATCAATTGTTGAAATTGTTATCCTGTTGGATCGTGTTAAATGTTGAGTTGGTGGAAAATGGCGTCATAATTACTTATGTTAAAAATGTCAGTGGAGTCAACCGTTTAATGAGAAAGAGGTAGATTCAGTTGTTAGTTGCAATTAGATGAAGAGAAACTGTTATACTGTTGGCTTGAAGATAGTGAAGTATTGTGATTAGCTTGCTTTTGAGATGAAATATCTATGTGTATAAAAATGTAACTTTATGGAGTTAATCATGAATTGGAAAGTCGAGGCACATGCCAGCAACTAGTGGTAGTTAACTTATGGTGAAAATATGATGCAGATATGATGCATTGTATGATAATGGTTAATAGCAGTTGATGAAATTAGTCATTGAACAAGATATGAGGAATGAGTTTGTGCTAGGATGTGGATTTGAATGTATTGCTATTGGAGTGTAAGTCCATGGTGACGAGTAGTCGGGTGAGGGAGTGTTATCCGAGCTATTCGATTGAGGTAATTTTCGAGGGCGAAAAATCTTTTAAGTGGGGGAGAGTTGTAACACCCCAAATTTTAGATTAATTATTTATTTAATTAATTTATCGGGAATATATGAGTTATTGTGGAGTATTCAATATATATGATGTTTTGGGGATTTTCTTTTGTGAAGTGATTGGATATAAATGATGTTTAGAGGTGTTTTGAGAATTATGGGACATTTTAGAATAATTATAGTAATTAAGTTAGAATTGTTTAATTAGAAAATAGAGTAGAATTGGTGTTGGATGAGTGCAAGGGTATTTTAGAAAAAGGTGGAGGTTTAGTGAGGGAAATAGAGGAAAATCATAAAAAGAGGTTAAAGGGTTTATAAGGATGCATTAGGGTTTTGGGAATTCACTATTGCATTGCGGTTGGAAAAGAGGCAGAAAGAAGAGAGGAGCAGTTAGGCTTGGAAGTTTTTGCAGAGAGGATTGAAGAACACGAAGAAGAAGATTCAAGGCTAAGGATTTACTCAGGTATGGGGTGTATGAACATTGTTATTATAATTGATTTAAGCAATAGATAATTGTAGGTAGTTGGTTTTCTACTCGAAGATGAAACACCCTGAGGAAATTGATGAGATTAGGTAATGGTAGTGATCGTCTGGTTAATCGATAATAAATTAGGATGAAGGTTTAAGTAGATTAAACAGAAAACATGTTCGATTAACATAAAATGTTGAGGAATTGGTAAATGACCGAATGTAGGGGTTATCGAGAGATTGTGAGAAACTATTAAACCTGGAGGCTAGATGAATCAAATGTATGGGATGGTTAATTGGCACTGTCTGAAAATTATGGACGGTTGGAAAAGAAAAAGAAGAATAAGGAATGGTAAGAATAAGAAAAAAAAAAGGAATTAAAGGGGGGTGGCGCAAGCCACCATGTCAAGGTGGCGCCAGCCACATGCTTGAAGGGTGGCGCAAGCCACCGAAATTTGAAGGGAAGGGTGGCGCAAGCCACCCATTTAGTAGGGGCATTGTATTATTATTTTTTTAGTTTTCTTTTAACCACTGTAACTTTTGATTTATAATTCCAATTTTGATGCCGTTTGAAGCTATGGAAAGGTAAGAAAATAATCTACAACATGGTAAAATAAAATAAAGCATATAGTGAAATCCCCCAATTGAAATTGATAGGCTAAATGATGAGTGTCTTGTACTGATATACCAGTAGGTTGCATGTCTCTATGAATTTGCAGAATTTTGTCTGGCAGTGAATTAGTTGAGATTAGTGATAATGAGTGATGATATTATGATGATTATGGTGATATTATGAGGTTTGAATATACTAATCATAATGTATTGATGGTTTGTGATGAATTTGTCAGTCAGTGGGTGTGTAATATGAAAAATCTCTGAGTTATGCCTGGAAGCGCCTTTTTGTGTGGATTATATTAATATGCTACTGTTTGATCATGATATGTGTGTTATGATATATATGAGGAGTACATAATGAACTTGATGATGATGATATTGTGTTGACTGTGATGTGATTATATATCCTTGGTAAATGCTTTGTGTTGGATTGATGCTATTATGAGTTATGATGATGTACTGATATTAACACGATGTAAATGATGTTGTGAGATACTTTATGATGCTGTAAGAATAATGGTGATATTGTTTGATAAAATGATGATGTTTGATAAATGATGCCGATATGATGACTAAGATGCTATTGTGATATTTATGACGATTATGGTGCTGTTATGAGATTTAGGATGCTGTTATGGTGTGATGTTAATTATGTGTTGATGAATATGTGATGGTGACTAAGTATTGATGATTACGTGAAGAGAATATAATGATGTTGTTTTGATGAACATGATGTATGTGATGAAGTATGATGAATATGATGAATGATGATGCGTTTGACTAGCCGTGGTCGTATTTTATATGTTGTTGCGCATCATGCATTCATAGCATTGAATGACTATTGTCCAGTGAAGTTTGAAGATGACTAAGTCATCAGTGAAGTTTTGGTACCACATGCATGTGTCTTATGAAGTTGCATTCATTATTTGTGGCATTGCACAATAATTGTACTATGTGATGTGTTTAATGTGATTCTGATTTTGGTGATGTTCTGACATGAGAATTTGGTGTTTTGTTGTTATGAGGTATATGTGTTAAATGATGTTTTGTTGTTGTGATTTCCTGGATATGACTACTATATCTATTCCTTATGTCTTTTATAATGATTATGATTGTACTCACCCTTTCTGCTGATATTTCCCCTACCATGGGAAATGGGCAGGTACTCAAGGATAGCAGTAGAAGTTCGAGATAGCTTATGGAGTTATTAGTTATCTTTCCGCAGGGAAGATGGTCTTGCTTTGATAGATGTAACATCAGGTCTTTGGGAATCGTTTGAATTAAATGTTGATAATGATGTATTGAAGTGTTTCATCTTGTTTTAAAAATGTTTAAGCAAGATTTATGAATTATGGAGTTTGACGGTAAATTTTAATTGAAGTATTCTAATAAAGGTATTTTGAGACAATAATTCCGCTGAGATGTTCGAAGTTTTATGATGATATTTCTAAAGTGTGAACGTGTTAATTTTTGAGAACCCGTGTTACGGAGCAGTATATTTTATTATGATGTTTTATGAAGAAATGTTGCACCCTTTTTGATGATTACTCTGATATAACTATTTAATATTATATGACTAATCGTGGGGTTTTAGAAGGGTGTTACACCGAGGAGGGAATATCTCAACTGGGGATTAATTCCATCCAGACAAATGAACTGGAGAGGAAGGCTAAAATAAATATCTTCCACGAGGCATAAACTCAGTGGATAATTAACAAAGATAGGCATTTTCTGCTTTCAGGTCGACACTCTAATGGAAAGAGGACACACACGCTCTGCGGGGATAACAACACCAGAGAGCAAAGTAGCACCAACACAAATGCACGATGCGCAATGCAACAACAAAATGCCATGCACAACAAATGAATGCGCATGAAATGCGTATGAATATGCTAACAAAACAGACATAAGAATAAACAGAGGGTGAATAAACATCACAACACCACTGAAAACTCGGCTAATCTCAACAAACTAGAGATATCGTTGGAAAAGCTTGCTAGGGATTCAGCTGAAGAAATCATGCAAGAGATAAACAAAATCCATCAAAGGAAAATAAATCCTACTATAAGGCTCGAAACTTGCTGGAGAAGAAAATACTGCTTGAGGAGAAGTCCAAAAAGCAGTCTTTTAATATCCATAGTCCACAAAAGGGGATAACAAATACGAACTCCGCCCGGAGGGAAAGGAAAGATCCATTGGGGAAACAACACCCGGACTTCCGAGTCCTTGCTAGAGATACAAAATATCCAGGCAAATTTTTTTAAGGAATTAGAGAAACAATATCATATTGCAGTTATGCAAACTCTGATGGGGAAAAGCTATAATCCTGGTGGAATTAGGGAAAAAAATTCCTAAAAATAGACCACCTTCAAGATAAACATCCTGGATTTTCCATGGAAAACAGAAGTTAATCACCATAGCAAAACGTCAAATTGCGGGGGATTCACTACGCCAAAATTGCTTTTTGGCAGCACTACATAGACACCGCTTTTTATCATAAGCGCTGCTATATGTTTTAAAAAAAACACGGTGAAAAAAAGCGCTGCCTAAAGACCTACTTTAGAAAGCGCTTCCTAAAAGTGCTGCTAAATGTCATACAACTGTGACACCTTAGAAAGTGCTTTTAGGAAAGCGCTGCTAAAGGCACACTTTAAAAAGCGCTTTTAAAAAGCGCTGCTAAAGGCCTTATGTAGGTCACACATTAGAAAGCGCTTTCTGAAAGCGCTGCTATAGGCAATTAAAAAGAAAGCGCTTTTAGAGAAAAAGCGCTGCTAAAGCTAATACATAAGAAAGCGCTTTCCAAAAGCGCCGCCTAATGTTATTATTTCATAAATATTAAAAAACTTTTCATTATTTCAGAACACCCTAATCATTTGTTTTGTTTCTCCCTCTCTCTCGCGACTACTCCCTCCGCCGTGTCTCCCTCTCTCTCGCGACTTCTCCCTATGCATTGTTCCTCTGTTCATCTTCTCCGATCAGCGTTCCTCTGTCCTTCTTCTCCGACCGGCGTTCCTCTGTCATTCTTCACCGACCGGCGTTCCTCTGTCCTTTTTCTCCTCTGCACTGTTCCTCGACGGCATTCCTCCGTGAGTGTCACTGTTTCTTTTGTTTGTTCTTGAGTTTCAGTGATTATTTAATGTTCTTGAACTTGCTATATAGTTTCTTTTGTTTGTTCTTGAGGGTTTGTTCTTGAGCATCTTGTTTTGTTTTTGTTTTGTTTTTAGTTTGAATGTGTTAGTTTGAATGTAGTTTGAATGAGTGTTGTTATATTATATGAAATTATATCCATTATAAAAATGAGGGTTGATAGAAAAATGAGTGTTATAGAAAAATGAGTGTTGTTAGAGTATCAAAGTGTTGATGTGGTTGTTGTCGATTTGGTGAATTAGTGTTGATGTGGTTGTTGTTTGAATTTGATTTTGAAATTATTGTTGTAGTAAAGTTGAAGATGATAAATAGTGATATTTGTGGTGGATTTATGTTGGGAATTGGTGTTAATTTTGTAAGTTGATGTTGAATGTTAGTGATGATTTGTTGAAATTAATTGATGATTTGGTATGTTAGTGATGATTTGGTATGATAATGAAATTAATTGTTATATTTGGTATGTTAGTGATGAAAATGAAAATGAAATTGTTGAAATTAATTAATTCTTGAGACTTTGACTTGTTTCTCTGATATATCTTGTTTGTCCTATTATATACTAAATTTGTCCTGTTATATTTGGCATACACCATCAATTCTAACTTAGTGAATTTGCTATAGGGGTTACTTGTCAAGAGTGAAAGTCTGATTATTTTCAAGAATCTTACACTGTGTGGGTCCAGAAGTTGTTGAATTCCCTACAGGTAAATAGTTTTTATTTTGTTTTTGTTTAGTTTAATTAGTAAAACCATGGATAAGAAATGGATGTCCTCAATTCGATTGTCGAAAGAGTACGAGAATGGGGTATCAGAATTCGTTAAGTTTGCTGTTGCGCATACCAAAGACCCTAGTCGAATGACATGTCCTTGCTTGGATTGCTGTTATGGGAGTCAGGTTGACGCGGTTCAGTTGGCATCACATTTAATGAGGCATGGAATTGATCGAAGTTATACATGTTGGAATTTGCATGGTGAGAAAAGTAACTGGAATGATGAATCGGGGGATAATACGACCTATGCTTCAAACGACAATTGCACAGATACATACGATTGTGATCGAGTCGAAGAGATTGCAGAAGCACTTGAAGAAGATCTTAAGGATTGTCCCGAAATGTTTGAGAGGTTGGTAAGCGATGTAGAGAAACTGTTGTATAATGGTTGCACTAAATTCACAAGATTGTTTGCGGTATTAAAGTTGTACAACGTAAAGGCAGGCAATGGATGGTCGGATAAAAGTTTCACAGAGTTATTAGCCCTTATGAATGATATGCATACAGAGGATAATGTTCTTCCCAATCGAACATATGAGGCCAAAAAGATGTTGTGCTCTATTGGCATGAGCTATGATAAGATACATGCATGTCCAAACGATTGCGTTTTGTTTCGAAATGAGTATGCATCGTTAAATGAGTGTCCTAAATGCGGTGTATCTCGATATAAGAAAAAGTTGTCTCCAGCAAAAGTCTTATGGTATTTTCCTATAATTCCGAGATTTAGACGCATGTTTCGTAGTGAAACCGATGCAAGACAATTAACTTGGCATGCAGATGAAAGAATTATTTATGGAAAGTTTCGACATCCAGCAGATTCACCACAGTGGATGAAACTTGATAATGATTATCCTGAATTTGGAAAAGAAGCAAGAAACCTTCTCTTGGCGTTATCTACTGATGGAATGAACCCACACGGTCTTCAAAGTATCTCACATAGCATATGGCCTGTGATTATTATGATTTATAACCTACCTCCATGGCTATGTATGAAGCGTAAGACATGATGTTATCTATGTTAATTTCTGGGCCTAAACAACCAAGGATTGACATAGACATATACTTGATAGCCTTAATCGAAGATTTAAAGACTTTGTAGGAGAACGATGTGGAAGTTTATGATGGATATAGGAAAGAAAGTTTCAACTAGAGGGCGATGTTGTTTGGCACAATTAATGATTTTCCAGCATACAGAAATCTATCAGGGTATAGCATAAAAGGTCAATGATCGTGTCCTATTTGTGAAGATAAAACAAATTGGACGCGATTGGAGTTTGGTCAGAAGAATGTCTTTCTCGGTCATCGTAGATTCTTAACTTCTAATCATCATTACCGTGGGTAGAGAAAAGCCTTCAATGGAGCCCCAGAATAAGGTAGAGCTCCACCTATATTGACATGTGATCAAATTTTTTAAAAGGTGAAAGATGTGAGTATTCAGTTTGGTAAGCCTTTTGCACATACGCTTGTTAAGAGTGGGTGGAAGAAGAGGTCAATTTTTTTTGAATTGCCGTATTGGAAGTCGTTGTATGTAAGACATTTTATCGATGTTATGCATATTGAAAAAAATGTATTTGACAATGTTATTGGTATGTTACTCAATATACAAGGAAAGTCTAAGGATGGCCTTAAAGCAAGAAAGGACTTGATAGCGATGGGGATAAGAACTGAATTAGGACCCTTGAAGAAAGGAAGTCAAACATATCTATCACCTGCTGCCTATACTCTATCTAGAAAGGAGAAAAAAGTATTGTGTAAGTTTCTAAGTGAAGTTAAAGTTCCAGAAGGATACTCTTCAGATATTAGAAGACTTGTGTCTATGAAAGACCTCAAGTTAAAGAGTTTAAAGACGCATGATTGCCATGTTATAATGGAACACTTTCTACCAATAGGTATACGATCTATTCTGCCAGAAAAAGTAAGAAGCGCAATAACTAAATTGTGTTCTTTCTTCAAGTCAATTTGCAGTAAGGTGATCGATCCTGCGATCTTACCAACATTGCAAAAAGAAATAGTTATTACTTTGTGTGAGCTTGAAATGTATTTTCCTTCCTCGTTTTTTGACATAATGGTACATCTAGTTGTACATCTTGTGAAAGAGACACAATTATGTGGACCGGCTTATATGAGATGGATGTACCCTGCTGAACGTTATATGAAAATATTAAAAGGGTATGTGAAAAACCGAAGTCGACCCGAGGGTTGTATTGCTGAACGATACATTGTTGAAGAAGCGATTGAGTTTTGTTCTGAATATTTGTCTAATGTTCAATCAATTAAACTCCCTAAAACTCATATTGTCGAAAAATAAGAAGGAAAAAAGTTAATTGTAAATAAAGTTGTGACAATATCAAGGG
Organism: Lathyrus tuberosus; assembly: GCA_022829125.1. NCBI lineage: Eukaryota > Viridiplantae > Streptophyta > Magnoliopsida > Fabales > Fabaceae > Lathyrus > Lathyrus tuberosus. The sequence goes on along the minus strand of JALAZF010000389.1, from coordinate 5,412,223 downwards.
TCGAACGGGATCAAGTGCATTTGTATATTCTGCACAATGAGAACGAGGTTGAGCCGTATGTTGAAATGCACAAGGATGTTCTCCGAGGTTTAAATCCGAATAGAAATGAAAATTGGATAGTACGAGAGCACAATCGAAGTTTTATACCTTGGTTTAAGGATCATATTTATTCAAAGTATTATTCAAATCCCGCTTCAATAACAGAAAGGTTGAGATGTTTAGCATATGGTCCAAGTTTGGTTGTGTTTTCTTATAGCGCATACGCAATTAATGGATACACATTTTATACCAAAGAACAAGATGATAAAAGTACTATGCAAAGTAGTGGTGTCACCGTGGTAGCTGAAGCAATGCACATTTCAAGTGTGAAGGACTTAAACCCCAAATTTGCAAATCTGTCATATTTTGGGGTTATCGAGCGCATTTGGGTGTTTGATTATGAGAAGTTTCAGATTTCTATATTTGGTTGCAAGTGGGTTGAAAATAATAATGGCATACGAATGGATAAGTCATAATTTTTGCAAGTGGATCTTAATAGGGTGGGGTACAAAGATTAGCCTTTTATTCTAGCCTCTCAAGCTAAACAAGTGTTCTATATCACTGATCCGACAAGTACGAAATGGTCTATAGTGCTTTTATCTAACAAAGTAATTGATGAAAACATTGAAGATCAAGGTGATATTGATGTTGAGATTGAATCGTTTACTAGAAATGATCAAGATGAGAATATTATAGCAAATGAATCATATATTAGAAATGATCATAATGAGGGTATTTGGATCAACCCAACCGTCTGTGTTGTTAAGAGACGAGTAGAACATATTCCAACAAAGAAAAGAAAGAGACGTTAGTGCAAAAGGTACTATTTCGTGTCTATTATTAATAAGTTGAACAATTTATTTACACATTTCAATGAAAATAGTCTAATGTTTATTATGTTTTTATTTAAGGTTCTTGTATGACAAATTGATGCGCGGGAATCAATTGTCAAACAGATTCTATTTCGTGTCTTCCGCCCGTATAATACTGGCAACGGGTTAGATTTTCATTCTAATCTTTGTATCTTTTGCGTAGAAAATTTCCATCTAAACTTTTGTTTTATTTTACAGTGGTCACTGGTTTGTTGGTTGCTATTAATCCAATCACAAAGAGAAGCTCGAGTATCACGGTCTAAAGCAAACAACATTACATGGATCAGAGTGGAGGTATATTAATTTTCACAATTTTGCTTATAATAGTGATGATACTTGATAAAATAAGACAACTATATATTCTTATTTGTTTTTATTTTGTTAAAGCAATACAAGTATAGATTGCGGTTATTACGTTTTGAGGTTTATGAGAGAAATCCTTCATTTGGATCAAATAGAGATTCCAATCATGGTATGGATTTATAACTTAGGATTTATTTTAATATTTATCGAATATTTCATATAATTTATTACTTTTAACTAAATCATGCATATTATGTTTTATTATGTAGTACTTTGATGAATACAAGTGTGCTCATTACTCGAAAGATAAATTGGAAGAAATCAAGGAGGAATTGTGTGAATACTTTATTGAGAAAAGAATCATATAAGGTATGAAAGTTGTTGTGTTGATTTATATCAAATGGTTTATGTGTTGAATTATAATGGTTTATATATTTTGGATTATAATGCCTATGTTTGAATAAAGGCTTGTTTGTTGAAATAAAGGCTCAATGGTTGAAATATAAGGCCTATGTGTTGAAATAAAGACTTGTTGAATGTCATATAGTGCCTATGTGTTTGAAATAAAGGCATGAGTTAATAGGTTTATGGTATTATTTCCAAAAATATGCTTTCTAAAAAAGAAAGAATAGGCAGCGCATTTAAATAAAAAACGCTTCCTAAATTCTGATTTTTAAAAAGTGCTTTTAAAAAGCACAATTTACGTAAAGAAAAGACAACGCTTTTTAGAAAAAGCACTGCCTATAGTTCATAATAGAAAGCGCTTTCCATTAAAAGCGTTGCCTTAAAGTGAAATAAAAAATACATTAGACAGCACTTTAAAAAGCGCTGTTTAAAGGGGGACAATAGAAAGCGCTTTTTCCTGAAAAAGTGCTGCCTAAAGATGCCAATAGAATGCATAAAAGGCCAGAAAAATCGCTGCTAAAGGCCCACTTTAGACAACGTTTTTCCTTAAAAAGTGCTTCTAAAGGCCTACTTTAGAAAGCGCTTTTCCATAAAAAGCGCTTCTAAAGGCCTACATAAGGCAACGCTTTTGCATAAAACAAAAGCGTTGTCTTTACCTATAGCAGCGCCACCTTAGGCAGCGCTTTTAAGCTCTGTTAAAGGCAAAAAAAGAGCTGTCTTTTTCCTTCCGTGGCATAGTGATTTTAAATTAATAGCCATCACAAGGTAAGAGAAAACCCAACAATCAACTTTTATATCAATACTCCTTAACAAATGTTGTTCCATTTGGGGAAATATCCTGAAACTCTGGCTATAGAGCAAGTTGAAATTCGGATAGGGATCCTGTGTCAAAGATTGGCAGAATCCAATAAAACACTTAAAGGATTTGGCCAAGAGAGGACGAACTCAACTGGTGAAGAAACTCATATATTAGCTGGGGATCATCATCAAGGAGAGGTGGAACTCAAAAACCGTTCAACTTCCTGATATAAACACCTGGAGGAGATATGGATCGAGACCTAGCTGGGAAAGACCGAACATCACACATCGTAACAAATCTTTGAGGGAACCCATCATCTTGCCAGCAACTAGTTATATCCATAAGAACAAACTTTATTGAGGAAATATTAACAAACTCTGTTGGGGAGTAAGAATGGCCCCTGATGAGGAAAACACTAAGTTTTGTATTCCGCAAATTTTCCATTCTTGGAGTAACTGTTGACATTCCTTTTTATATTCATTAATCAAAGGAAAATGTTTTTATAAATTTCAAAATTTTAAATCAATTATTCCTATTTTGTTTCAAAAATCATCATCCACAATAAATGAAATTTTGCAAACAGAAATAAAGTAAGAATTGCAAACAAAGGGCACAAGGCTCAAATTTTATTAATAGAATGGTAATCCGCAAATGGCGTAACTCCATGGATCATTACAAAGTTGAAAAATGGTAAATACATGGAAATGGTTACATTGAAATACAATGGCCACTATTCTCCCTAACAACTTTGAATTCCATTGTGCTTGAGACCTCTGTCAAGGATGAGTGAATGAGAAACCTATGAATAGGCAATGTTGCCTTCAACGATCAAGACCAACTAGATGCAGTTACTTGCCATAATCCCTAACTTTTGCTTAGATTGCCTTTTCGGGTTTTCAAACTACCGGGATGATTATTTCTGTTTTTGTCTCTAATTTTTGCCTGGACTGCCCTTTCGGGTTTTCAGCCCACCGAGACGCTCATTTTTGCATAAGCCTCCCTTTTGGGTTTTCAACTTAGCGAGCTATTCTTTTTTATTTTTTAGGCGAAGTATTTCTTGACTGCATCGGCATTCACAGGATGAGTGAGCTCTTCACCATCCATAGTTATAAGAATTAATGCACCGCCAAAGAAGGCTCTCTTAACAACATATGGGCCTTTATAATTAGGAGTCCACTTACCCCTATAATCAGTGGTAAAAGTCGAGATCTTTTTGAGCACAAGGTCGCCTTCTCTGAACACACGAGGCCGAACCTTCTTATCAAAAGCTTTCTTCATTCTCTATTGATATAACTGGCTATGACACAAGACCTTCATTCTTTTCTCTTCAATCAAATTCAACTGATCGTATCACTCTGACACCATTCAGCCTCAGACAATTCAACTTCCATCAAAACTCTCATATAAGGGATTTCAACTTCTACCAGGAGCACTGCTTCCATACCATAAACAAGAGAGAAAGGGGCTGCCCCTGTTGAAGTGCGGACGGATATACGATACCCGTGCAAAGCAAAAGGGAGCATCTCATGCCAATCCTTGTATGTAACAACCATATTATGAATGATCTTCTTAACGTTCTTATTAGCAGCTTTAACAACCCCATTCATCTTAGGTCTGTAAGGAGAAGAACTATGATGCTCAATCTTAAACTCATCACATAATTCTTTCATCATCTTGTTATTCAGATTCGACCCATTATAAGTGATAATCTTGCTCGGAATGCCATACCAACAGATGATTTGGTTCTTGATAAACTGGACCACTACTTGCTTGGTCACACTGGCATATGACGCCGCTTCAACCCACTTAGTAAAATAATCAATAGCTACTAAAATGAAATGGTTTCCATTCAATGCTTTAGGCTCAATCATTCCAATCATATCAATGCCCCACATGGAGAAAGGCCATGGAGAAGAGATAACATTGAGAGGAGTTGGAGGTACATGAATTTTGTCAGCATAAACCTGGAATTTATGACATTTTTTCACATATTTGCAACAATCATATTCCATTGTCATCCAATAGTAACCTGCTCTTAACATCTTTTTGGCCATTGTATGCCCATTGGCATAGGTACCAAAGGATCCTTCATGAATTTCTTTCATCAAAATGTCTGCTTCGTGTCTATCCACGCCTCTGAGCAAGACCACGTCATAATTTCTCTTATACAACACATTGTCATTCAAGAAGAAACTTCCAGCCAACCTTCTCAAAGTTTTCTTATCTTTCTTCGATGCCCCAAGTGGATACTCTTGATTCTGAAGAAAGCATTTAATATCATAATACCAAGGTTTATCATCAATGACCTCTTCTACAACAAACACATGATCCGGTCAACCAAGACGCATAACATTGATTTTCGGCACATCATTCCACCAATTTACCATAATCATGGAGGATAAAGTCGCTAAAGCATCTGCTATTCGTTTCTCTACTCTGGGTATATGGTGAAACTCAACCTTATTGAAGAAAGTTGACTACCTTCTTGCGTAATCACTGTCATACCCCAAATTTTGACCAACAAGATTTCCCATCATTATGCAAATCATCATCACAATATGGATGAACCTTCATGCCTCATCAATCCCCTCAAAGATGGTTGAGCATTCACTACAATCAAAGATTAGGGTTTTGAGCCCTCTCACAGCACTTAGACAAAGGATCAATCAAGAAATGACATTATATTCAACTTGTCTAGCCTCTCAAACACCTATAAGGGATCAAGAGGACTCTCACATCAAGAATCAAGCACAAAGTTGCAACATTCCAAGTGGATCAAGCCTCAAGATCGTCAGTGTCACCAATTTAGGGTTTTGGTCGACTGGGGCCTCTAGATGAAAATTTTTATTTAGGCATGAGCCAATGCCTCAATATATGGCCCAATAAGATCAAAAGGATCTCAAGAACCCATCCACAATTGCAAAATCACCTTGAGGGTCCATCTATCAAAAAATTAGGAATTAGGGTTTGAACTAATTCAACCCTAGAGTTAACTTGTGAAGTGAGGCATGGCTTGAAGCTTCAAAATGAACTTCAAAGACCTCAAATACATCATATTACAAGATTTGATTAACTCAAAGAGCTCAAGTCATAAGCCACAAGAACTCAAAACCATCTGATCACAAATTAGGGTTTCTGATGGAAAAAGTCAACCCTACCCTTGACTATTGACCTACCCTTGATCTCAAACCTTGGGGAGGGGTCCAAGACATTCCTAAATACCATTGGAAGCCATCCATGAAGTTTAATTGAGCCCAAGGATTGATTTCACAAAAGAATCACAAAGTCAAAATTTCATCTGCTGAAAAGGTCAACTGTACAAAAATCCAAGTTTGAATTTTTGGATTTTTGGTCAACTAAGGTTCCTTAAGCCTAAAACAATGTTAATATTTGATTTGAATCATCATTCATCAAGAAAAATCAAAGAAAGTGAGTTAACTTGTAAAAGGGGTAACCATAAAAAACTTAGAATTTTTCTAAGTTATGGAACAAAGTGGCTAGGCTACCAACTTCCAAGGACCATAACTTGAGATCCAAGCAACGATTTTGGATAGTCCAAAGCTGGATTTGTAGCTCTCATTACATACTTCAAAAGTGTTAACTACATCTCATTCCAATTCTTCATGGATTTTCAGTTATGGAGTGATCAAAGTGGCTAAAAACATGGAAATGACATTTTTCCAACACTTACTGAAATTTTCACTAAGTCAGAATCTGCCTTATTTTTTCCAAACTGTAGAGGCATTTTTCATTGTAATTCAAGTTGATTCAAAACCAAAGTTGGACATCATGTTGAAATAGGATATTTCAGCTTTCCAAAATGTCCAAGAACTCCATTAAACTCCACCTGAGCTAGAGGTTATAACAACTGCAACATGCCTTGCTGCAAACTATTTTTGCAGAGCAGATTTGTGCCTTAGTACTCGAATTGATCAATTTGGGAAAATTCAAGCATGGTTATCCATCTGCACACCTCAAGGGGGAACAACCAAAGGACAAACACTGATTCATTAGCCTCACAAGTCCATGAATCTATGTTTAGGCATGTCATCCCTAGAATTCAAGATGCTTCAAATATTCAATTTTGTCTCAAAGCATTTAACTGATGCATAGAGGTGGCATTCATCAAGACAATGTTATCCAAGTTCAGTCAAGACTTATCCCTGAACCAAAGAACCTTAGGTCTGTGCTCTAACCTCAAGTCAATGGCTAGAGAATACTTGAGATTCCATTTGATCACAATTGGCCACAGACCTGTACCAGTTGCCATTCCCTATTGCTTGCAAAATAAACTTGCTCTACTATAAATAGAGCTCATTTGTGATCAGTTTGAGTACACCAAAGCACCCAAACTGATGCTTTCCTCAAAATCACCACTTTCACTCCAATTTTGCTTTCTAACTCAAGTCATCATCGGATTTTGAGTTTAAGAGTAATTCCAACCAAACCAATGGTTTACACACTTCACATATAACATATAGAAGTGATCCATAACACAAAATAACATCTGGAACATCAGATTTTCAAAATCACCAGCCACTTGTACAAGCCTTTAGCAGATTTGCAGTTGAGGTGCCATATCAAGTTCCAGATCATTTCCATCTATTCCAAGCATTCAAACACACTCCTTGGCACCTAAGGAAGCTGTCCAGATCATTGGAACCAACTTACAACACCTCCATCACCAAACTCGATCACCAGCTGCAAGAGGTAAGCATAAGCTCTTCAAACTCCATGATGCATGCATATTTTACTGCACAATAATTTTGCCATATGTTCCTAATAATGTATGAAGTGATAACCCTCAATCAATTTCCATGAATCAATCGTGTATGAAATTTCATTGTGTTCATGCTGAAATTAGGGTTCTTGAGGTTTTCTTTTGATTTCTCAGTCAATACTTAATATAAATGCAGTTAATCTATATGGTTGTGATCCTTATTCAAAAACGAACAAGATTGGTGTTTGAATCGTGCAAAACCATTGAGAAATCATGGAGAAAAGTGAGAAAATGCAAATCTATAGAAACAGGGCACGCGGGCAAAACCATTAAGTATTGATTTCTCACTCAATACTTAATACAAATTTTCAAATATTTGAATATTTTGTTATTTTTGTTAATTGATTCAAAAATTAATTTCTCTCTGAATATTTATGTTTTTGAATTGATTATTTTTCTCAAAATTCAAAAAAATGATAAATTATTTTATTTTACAAAAAAATCTAATTTATATTATTTATTTAATATAGTTAGAATTTTTGTAATTAATTTCATTTTAGTTATTTTTAAACATTTTAAATGGAATTTCCAGTTTGATCTTTCCAAACCAATTGAATTTCAAACTCTCATGTAATTAAACATGATTTATCAAAATATTTTTCAAGATGTACAACTTATGTTTTGAGTATAAGCCCCAACGATCTTTTCAAAAAGAACTTCTCTTTGATTTAGATTCAAACATACAGTTGTTATCAAAACTTTCTTTAATTTCTTTGAACAACTAACAATACAGCATGGAAGCTTGCTCGCCTGTAAGTTTTACATGCTTTAAAATATATAACTGTGTTGTGGGAAGCTGCTCCCCTGTAAGTCCTTCTTTCATATCCTTTTAAATACTTGTCATATATCAACTGTATATATACTAGTATAGATATTTAGAGTTTTCCCCGGCAACTAGGTCTAGAACTAGGTAAAGCCATGTTGATCACTCTTTAATACAGTCAAACATAGATCCCCATAGGATTTCCAGATATAGTATTGCCTTCTCTTGGGCTTAAACAATATGGAACAAAGAGAAAGGCAGTATTCTCAGTAATCCTTTTCTCAGACTCTCACTGTTAGAACTTGTCAAAGAAACTTAGTTTCCCCAGAGAGGATTAATTCCCGGTGAAACTTCTTTTGAATTTCTTCAAACCCTAGAACTGTTCACTAAAGAAAAGATTATTCTCGGTGAAACTTTTCTTGAACTCTTCTTAAGTTTGGGACCCACAGGCTTCCTAAAAGCATCCCCGCCTCCTCTTGGGCTTTGTACAAGGACCCGCCGGCATCTTAGAAGTTCTCATGCCTTCCCTTGGGCTTAATACAAGGACCCTGAAGACCTCTTAAAGGTATAGGGCATAACTTAGTCATCCTTTGCTAGAGCAGTCTTTCCCGTGTCAGATCTCAGACCAATTTAGGGTTGATTCTCATCCCTTAAAACACCTGCCTCCTCTTGGGCATCATACAAAAGATAAAACTCTTCCACACCAATAGACTTGGACAGTCTAACCTTGAGTCTCAAAGACATTCTCAAGTTCCCTACAAACATAGGAAGAAACCCCGGTCATTCTGGATCAATCTCCAGTAGATTTAAAACCCATGGGTTCTAAAAACCCAGTCTCTCTCCAAAAATCCCCACACCAGGGTCAGTTTATTATCAGTATAACACTATCCCAAATCAGAGCCTCAAGGCATCTGATACCTCAACTCTTCTGTAACCCTTAGCAAGAGTTGATTCCCCATCTGGACCTGCCTCGGGATCTTAATAATCCCCGGCAGAAGTTAGCCTCCTCTTAGGCTTTGTATAATGATCCTTCCTTTCCTCAGCACATTCAGCCTCCTCTTGGGCTTTGTACAATGATTCTCCCCAGCGGAGCTAATCTTTTCAGACTCTCTTGTTGAGTCAAAGCTTTCAAGACTCTCTTGTTGAGTCAATAACCTTTTCAGACTCTCTTGTTGAGTCAAAACTTTCAAGACTCTCTTGTTGAGTCAATCACCTTTCCAGACTCTCTTGTTGAGTCAAACCCGTTTTAGCCTGAATCTCGGGCTTTGTACGAGACAGATAAAAACACTCTCTTGTTGAATCAATCTTTTCCAACCTCCTTTTAGGCTTGGTATAAAGATTTCCCCTAGCAACAGTTAGTCTCCTCTTAGGCTTTGTATAATGATTTCTCCAGCTTGTTCAGCCACAATCCTGGGCTTTGTACAGGACAGATAAAAGCACTCTCTTGTTGAGTCAAACCCTTTTAGCCTCAATTTTGGGCTTTGTACAAGACATAAATCTTCATAACCTTCTCTTAAGCTTAGGACAAATATCTTCCCCAACGGAGTCAATTCCTTTCAGCTTACTTTTAGGCTTATGAGAAATAATTTCCTAAGTGGAGTCAAACTTATTTTCGCCTCAATCTTGGGCTTTGTACAAGACAGATAATACTCTCCCACAGAGTCAAACTCATTTCAGCCTCAATCTTGGGCTTCGTACAAGACACCTAAAATATCCTTAACCGAGTCAGTAAAGTCTCCTTTAGCCTCAATCTTGGGCTTTGTACAAGACAAATAAAGATTTCTTTCCCACAGAGTCAGTTTCTTTTCAGCCTCAATCTTGGGCTTTGTACAAGACACATACAAACCCTCCCCGACGGAGTCAAACTCTTTCTAGCCTCAATCTTGGGCTTTGTACAAGACAGACATAACATTTTCCCCGGAAAAGTCAAACTTTTAGCCTCCTCGTAGGCTTTATATAATGATATCCCCAAAAGAGTCAGCCTCTCTTTTAGCCTCAATCTTGGGCTTTGTACAAGACATATAAACACTCTCTCGTTGAGTCAGACTTTTTCTAGCCTCCTTTTAGGCTTTGTATAACGACTTCCCTAGTGGAGTCAATCAACCTCTTAGCTTCAACCTTGGGCTTTGATCAAGGCACACAAAAATCAACATCCCCTCAGAGGAAATCAAAATCCCTCTGTAGGAAGTCATTTCTCTGTTTATCACTTATCCAAACAGACATTCAAAACAAACCCTAATCCCAGATAACTGCTGTAAGTGGCACACTTGTCGATTCAAATATCCATGTTGTTGTCCATATTTTATCCTGGTAAATCCCTTTCTTTCATCTAATTGCTGTAAGCGGCAAGCCTCTGGATTATTTACATCTATGCCACTGTCCCTCTCATAGTATGAGAAATTCCTAAGGAAAAATGGCATTGCTCAACACTGAGTTAAAGTTTTCCCCTTCAGAACAAATCCCCAATAAAGGAAATTATGGAATTGCTGGTGTCACATATCCCAGTTAAAGTAATCCTCCTTTATAAACAACCACCCAACAGTTGTGATAAACAGACGAGATGTCTCCCTTTAGAGATGACAAGTTCTCCCTCAGTCAAACCTTTTAGCTTCAATCTTGGGCTTTGAACAAGACACAAATAATCAACCTTTTAGCTTCAATCTTGGGCTTTGAACAAGACACCAAATATCTTTTTCCTCCCTTAGAATAGGAGGAACTACGATTGCTCTGATTTCCCTGTTTCGTTTAAACGGGAATACGTAGGCATAAGATTGCGAAATCTTAGCGAGCATACTAATAAAAAACTCTAGGTCCAGTACCTTCATATCAATCAAAACTTAGGTCCAATACCTTACCAAAAACATCAGGAAAACTACTCTCTCATATTTCCCAAGAAACTTTCCCAACCCATTAACGGATAAACACATCAAGTACAAAGCGAAACCTAATGCTAACATCCTGTTGATAACCACATATAGGATGGGTAATTGACAACTCCCCACTGTATAACCTGACCTCGACTCCCTGAATCTCTTTAAACATTTGTTCAGTTAAACATTCGTGTGCAAGGTTAATTTTAGATAGCTTCCCTTTCCCTTCCAGCTTCATGGGATAAATAAGAAATCAAAAAGTAGCACCCCCTCTTCTTCGTTGAGGAGAAAACCCAAATTCTGCGATAAGGTGGTCGCGTCACCGACAAAAATCTTGCGCTACAGTAAAATGGCGACTCTGCTAGGGAGTCATTTTTATTTGTCTAGGACTAGGATTATAGCTCCTAAGAGGTCTAGGATGTTAGTTTTAGGAATGAATATATATATATATATATATATATATATCACTTTTCCTACTTGATATCCATGTTTATTTTTCTGCTAATGGGACTGCAGGTGATGCCGCATCTGGAAAGTTTGAGTGATACCTAAGATAAGTGATGGCATAGACGAGTAATCTTATAGGGAGTGACTCCCGAATAAGCGATCCCAATAGGCCATCGAATCAGTGGAGATACCCTTTGCGGATTCAATGTCTAAACAACTTTGGTTGTTGAAAGTAGATTGTTCGATTGTGGTATCCATGCAACTGAGGATTTAGTAGACTGAGACCATATGACTATTTTGTAGTGCGGAAGCTATCGGAAATAGTTGTCACGCGATACTACCCTCATTTGAGATTACTCTAAGACACTGCAGCTCGCTCGGGTGAACCAGTCTGCTGTTGTTATCCCAAGGGGGGTCAATGAATTTGAGGACAGGTACAAAAATTCACCAGTACAACCTTTGGGAATGGGTAGAGCCATGACTTCATGACGCTGAACCTTTGACCCCATGTTTTTCTATGTTTTTGTGTGCTGCATTTATGCATTCATTTCATTAAAAAACTTTAAACAAAGAAAAAATCTTCTTTTCTCTTCTCTCTTTTTTCAAATTAAACTAAGACAATGATTGCAAATATCAGAGAAAAAGATTGCGTTATGGATTTTAGTAGAAGGAAGACTCACAAGTACACCTTCAAGGTTCCAAAACTAGAGGATTTAAGAGGGTTGGCAAGGATGATCACCAACCCTGTGCTTTCAGAGCTAAGTACGGAGGATTGCTGTCTCTGTTAAGGGTCCATGTAATTAAAGGGATCCCGTCTACACTCCTTCAATTTTACGATCCAGTCTATCACTGTTTCACATTCCTGGATTATCAACTAGCACCAACACTGGAGGAGTACTCTCACCTGACTGATTTACCCATCACTGACTAAGCTCCCTTTTCTGGACAGGAAGAAATTCCAAAGGATCAAATCATTGCAAGAGCTATCTATTTGGACGAGTCAGAAGTCAGGGCTCACATGACCATTAAGGGTGGAATCCAAGGTTTACCAGCCAAGTTTTTGGTAAAGAAAGCTCTGTACTTTGCTAGTATAAGGAACGTGACTGCTTTCGAGAGCATCTTTGTTTTGCTCAACTACGGGTTATTTTTGTTTCCCAACATCGATAATTTCGTTTATATCAATGCCATTAAGATTTTTCTGATTAAAAACCCTGTACTGACCTTGCTCGCAAATGCTTATCATTCTGTACACTTAAGGAATTTGTACAGCGGAGGAATGATCACATGCTGTGTACCCCTGCTATACAAATGGTTCACTTCCCACTTACCAAAGTCTGCCGCTTTTTGGGATCGTAAGAGTACTCTACGTTGGTCACAAAGAATCATGTCTCTTACTAACTCTGACATAGATTGGTATAATCGGATCTATGATGGGATAAGAATCATTGACCATTGTGGAAATTTCCCTAATGTACCCCTCATAGGAACTAAAGGAGGAATCAATTATCATCCAGTTTTAGTACGCCATCAACTCGGATACCCGATGAGACATGTCCTGCGTAATTTTCATCTGGAAGGTCTTTTCTTCAAGGAAGGAGAAAATGACAGGGCACTAAAGACAGAAATAGTGCGTGCCTGGAAACATGTTCACAAGAAAGGAAGAGAGTCTTTAGGAAAACTAGACTGTGTCTCGGTGGAACCTTATCTCCACTGGGTACAAACTAGAGCTCTCAAGCTAAGGATACCATACCCTCGTTAAGAAGTTCTTTCATTAAAGGAATCTGTCCTTTATTTTATATCTGATACAGAAAAACTCCAGGTCACTCTCAACAAAGTTCAACGGGAAAAGAAATCTTGGAAGAACAAGTACCGCATTCTCAATGTGGAGTGTGCCAAGATACAACAACTGTTGAAAGAAAAGGATGCTCTGATCGAGATTTTAGAGCAACATGCTGTAGAAAATCAAGATGACCGAAGGAATTTGCTCGCTCCTTTCATTTGGCAAAAGGATGAAAACCCGACAGCGGCTCAAGAGCCCCAGTCAAAGAAAAGGAAAATACCAGAACCAGCACCTGAGCCCTCCTCGGAGAGGACTCAGGATCCATAAGTTTAGACATTTCCTTTTACAGCACTTTATAAATAACTGTATTTCCGTTTCCGCAATCTTTGAATTCAATAAAATGGGGTTTCCCCACTGTATGATATTTGCAATCCAATTGTTGAAGTTTCATTTGATTAAACAAAAAAAATTAATATAATCATTGCATATCATTCATCATTCTCACATAAGGCATTCTTCTTCCCTACGAATCTCACGTTTGTGTCTCGATTCTAGAGTTAAACTATCTCATTCGTACAATACTCGGGCTAATCGACAAAAAAAAGGATGATCTCGAGGAAGAGAACAGAGAGCTGAGAGAAGAAATCGACACTCTGAAAGAAGATCTGAGGAAACTTCACAATGACATGCAATCTCTGGATACACGAGGCTAGGGCAGTCATTTCGACACTTCACCAGAAGCTGAAGTTCGTCAAGAATGACCAACTAGTCACAGTCTGTGAAGGGCAAGCCTTGATCGTGAGCAACTTATCGTCGTCCACTTGTGTAGAACCAGAGGAGGTTGTTGGAACCCAGTTCCAAGCACTTTCGGTGAGCAATGACAATCAACCAGAAAAGGGAACATCGATTTCCTCGTACAAAGATGCTCTCGAAGTAATCAAAAGTAATGATGCAAAAGGATGGGGACAACTCATCATTCCTACGGATAACAAGACAAATAAAGGTCTTGGTTTTTCCTCCACTTGTACCTAGACTGCTACTAACAATGAAAGTCTTCATCCCATTCAGGACTTCTTCCACAGTGGAGGTCTCCTTCACCCAGTGTCTCAAGAAGTCCATACCATCAATGAGGGTGATTCCTCCGATACTGATGAAGAATGGAAGTCCTATCTCAACGAGGACGGTTATATGTCTCAGGGAGAGGTGTCTACACCATTTTGCTATCATGCACAGAGTCCGAGATATATACCAAGATCAGATGTGAAGATGATATACAGAGATTGTGATCCAGAAGGATGTCGTGCTCCACCAAACTCATTAGAGGAGGACACTCTGATGAAAGACAACTTTGACAATGACTATTATGGCCCAATGGATGGCCTGCCTATCTGGCAGCCCTACCCGAGAGACTTGGGGAAAAAGAGTCAGCCCAACGATACATATCAACTGAGCATCATTAAAAAGAATACCTGTGTCCCCACCGAATCATGGGATCATTACTCAGGGCATTCAAAAAATACCCAGCACGACGATGAATTTTCAAAGATTGCAGGACAAGAGTTCCTTAACTACGCTTTTCCTGAGGTCATCGTCATCGAAAGGGATGGCTCCTACAGTTCCAAAGAAGTGTGGGACACTTTAGGACAACCGAGTGGCAAATACGACTTCGTGGTCAAGTACACCACTCCTTAAAGCTCTCGTATCAGGCTCGAAGACATCCAACCCACTGGATGGGGAGATCCACCTGAGAGTGCAAACACTGTGCAAGATATAACAGAAGAATCCTCCTACGACAACTCTGCCTAGGAGACAGATTCCAACGATCCGGCTCCACCAGAAATCAGCGTTATTTCTGAAGACAAGCCAAGAAGGAAAGTACCAGACTTTGTGATTCACCGAGGAGTTCGCCGCCAATGGGTTGCTGTCGGCGTTCCGAAAGTCGTTCATAAGTAAAAGTAATTGCCGTCTTTGTTTCAACCTCTCACCTTGCCTAGGTGAAACAGATGTTTTTATAGGGCTCACTTTATGTAAATGTCTCTCTTCGCTTCACCCAAAGCGACAAAGTTTTGTTTTATAGGGCTTTAGTTTCAAGAATTGACAAGATAATAAATAAAATAACGTCGTTCTGTAATTTCTGCATTTATTGCTGTTTTCTCTTTTCGCTTTTTCAGAAAATGGTAATCCTAAAAAAATAACTCAAATAATTAAAACAAGCAGTTTTCAGAAAACACACTGCACACACTCTTGCATTCTCTCTATCTCTTCTAAAAACAATCACCACGGCATGCAGATTGCTTGTTTAAAACCCCGTTGAAACACGCGATCAAATGCCTTCTCCCAACTTTGAATTCCCGGTATTTGAGGCTGAAGAAGAAAATGACAAAGAAATTCCAGAAGAGATCTCCCAATTACTCAGACAAGAGGAAAGGTCCATTGAACCTCACAAAGATCTATTGGAAATGGTCAACTTGGGTTCAGAAGAAGAGAGAAAAGAAGTCAAGATTGGAGCATTGCTAAGTTCGATTGTCAAAGAAAGCTTGATAAGACTTCTCAAAGAGTTTCCCGATGTGTTTGCTTGGTCCTATCAGGACATGCCAGGGTTGGATACCAGCATCGTGGAACATCATCTACCGTTGAGATTAGAATATCCGCCAGTAAAACAAAGACTAAGACGGACTCATCCAGACATGGCCATCAAAATCAAAGAGGAAGTACAGAAACAGATTGATGCGGGTTTCCTCGCCACATCAGAATATCCTCAATGGTTAGCCAACATAGTACCAGTTCCAAAAAACGAAGGAAAGGTCAGAATATGTGTAGACTACAGGGATCTGAACAAGGCCAGTCCAAAGGATGACTTTCCCTTACCACACATTGACATGCTGGTAGATAGTACAACAAAGTTCAAAGTATTCTCCTTCATGGATGGATTCTCGGGCTATAATCAAATCAAAATGGCGCCGGAAGACATGGAGAAAACTTTATTCATCACCTCATGGGGCACTTTTTGTTACAAGGTAATGCCGTTCGGTTTGAAGAACGCCGGGGCAACCTATCAAAGGGCCATGACTACTCTATTTCACGATATGATACACAAAGAAATAGAGGTATATGTCGATGATATGATTGCCAAATATAAGATGGAAGAGGAGCATGTGACCCACCTGTCAAAGCTATTCGAGCGTCTGAGAAAGTACAAACTCCGCTTGAATCCCAATAAGTGCACATTCGGTGTCCGCTCAGGAAAATTGCTAGGGTTCATCGCCAGCCAGAAAGGAATTGAGGTTGATCTTGACAAAGTCAAGGCCATTCAAGAAATGCCTTCTCCAAAAACTGAAAAACAAGTCAGAGGATTCCTGGGACGTTTGAACTACATTTCCAGATTCATATTCCTCATGACCGCGACATGCACGCCGATTTTCAAATTACTCAAAAAGAATCAGGACTACGTTTGGGCAGAAGACTGCCAAACCGCCTTCGATAGTATCAAGGAGTATCTATTGAATCCACCTATCCCATCACCTCTAGTGGAGGGGAGACTGCTAATCATCTATTTAACAGTCTTGGAAGACTCCATGGGTTGTGTACTTGGCCAACAAGACGAAACAAAAAGGAAAGAGTCTGCCATCTACTATTTAAGCAAGAAGTTCACTGACTACGAGACTCGGTACACTATTCTTGAGAAAACTTGCTGTGCTTTGGCTTGGGCAGCCAAACGTCTTCGCCAGTACATGATTTGTCACACTACTTTGTTAATCTCCGAAATGGATCCAATCAAGTACGTCTTTGAAAAGCCTGCTCTCACGGGAAGGATTGCCCGTTGGCAGATGTTGTTATCAGAATACGACATTGAGTACCATGCTCAGAAAGCCATAAAAGGAAGTATTTTAGCCGATCATTTGGCTCATCAACCGATTGACGATCAGGAATCAGTCGAATTTGACTTCCCAGACGAAGATGTCATGTACTTGAAAATGAAAGATTGCGATGAACCGCTACCCAGTGAAGGGCCAGAACCAGGTTCCTAATGGGGACTAATCTTTGATGGAGCTGTCAACCATTATGGAAACAGAATTGGGGAAATCATCATAACACCTCAGGGTACCCATATTCCTTTCACTGCCAGATTAACGTTCAAATGTACAAACAACGAGGCCGAATACGAAGCTTGTATCATGGGTCTCGAAGAAGAGATTGAGTTAAGGATTAAGAACTTGGACGTGTATGGCAACTCAGCCCTAGTTATCAATCAGATCAAAGGAGATTGGAACACATACCAATCAGGACTAATTCCTTACAAAGACTACGCGAGAAGGTTGTTACCATTCTTTAACAAAATCGAGTTTCATCACATCCCTCGTGAAGAGAATCACATGGCTGATGCATTAGCCACTCTCTCTTCCATGATTAGTGTAGGTCAATGGAACGACGTACCTAAGATCGACATAATGCGCCTAGAACAGCCCGCCTACATCTTCACGATTGAAGTAGTCATAGACGACAAACCTTGGTATCACGACATCAAATGCTTCCTTCAGAAACAAGAGTACCCACCTGAGGCATCCAGAAAAGACAGAAAGACCCTTAGAAGGCTAGCAGGAAATTTCTTCATGAGCGGTGATACACACTATAAGAGAAACTTTGACATGGTCTTGCTCCGATGTGTAGACGGACTAGAAGCAAACATGCTGATAAAGGAAATTCATGAAGGATCCTTTGGTACTCATGCCAACGGACACACAATGGAGAGAAAAATTCTAAGAGCATGGTACTATTGGTTGACCATGGAATCCGATTGTTACAAGTACATGAGGAGGTGTCACAAGTGTCAGATATACTCGGACAAAATCCATGTACCGCCAACACATCTCAAAGTTCTTTCTTCCCCATGGCCTTTTTCCATATGGGGAATCGACATGATCTGCATGATCGAACCCAAGGCTTCGAACGAACATCGGTTCATCCTGGTAGCCATTGACTACTTCACCAAGGGGGCCGAAGCAGTGTCATATGCCAATGTAACCCGACAAGTAGTGGTCCGATTTATCAAAAACAATCTCATCTGCCGTTATGGTATTCCAAGCCAGATCATTACTGATAATGGATCTAACTTGAATAATAAGATGATGGAAGAGTTATGCACTGAGTTCAAGATCGAACACCATAACTCATCTCCCTACTGACCTAAGATGAACGGGGCGGTAGAAACGACTAACAAGAACATCAAGAAGATCGTTCAAAAGATGGTTGTAACCTACAAAGACTGGCACGGGATGCTACCCTTTTCTCTTCACGATTATCGTACATCTGTCCGTACTTCAACAGGGGCTACCCCTTTCTCTCTAGTATATGGCATGGAAGCAGTGCTTCCCATAGAAGTAGAGATCCCATTAATCCGGGTATTGATGGAAGCTAAGTTAACAGAAGCTGAATGGTGTCAAAGTCGACACGATGAACTGGATCTGATCGAAGAAAAGTGAATAACGACACTATGCCACAGTCAGTTGTATCAGCAAAGAATGAAGAAGACGTTTGACAAAAAGGTCTGACCTCGCATCTTCAAAAAAGGAGACCTTGTGCTCAAGAAGATACAATCATTTCTCACTGATTCCCGGGGCAAATGGACTCCGAATTATGGCGGCCCCTATGTGGTCAAGAAAGCTTTCTCAGGCGGTGCCTTGAGACTCACAACCATGGATGGAGAAGAATTTACCTACCCCACGAATGTTGACGTAGTCAAGAAATACTTCGTCTAAATAAATAAAAAAATGTCTCGGAGGATTGAAAACCCGAAAGGGCGGTCCAGGCAAAAATTAGAGACATAAGCAAAAAAAATCATCCCGATGGATTGGAAATCTCAAAGTACAATCCAGGTAAAAATTAGGGATAAATGGAAAGTAACTACGTCTGACAAGGTTGAATCCCTAACAGTCGCGCCATCCATCAGAAAACTCCAGTCAAGGTCATCTTCGACAGAAGCTCAGGATGTCCTGAATTCAAAGTTGGTAGAAGGATAACAATCGTTATGTTTCGATGTAGCCCTTTTCCCTTTAAATACCATTTTCTAACTTTGTAAATACTCTATGGAATCACGCGTTTAGCTGATTTCTATCCTATCAATAAAATTTGAGCCTTAGTGCTTTTGTTTGCAATTCTCATTTATTTTAGCTTTACAGAACGACATTTTTGCATGATTAACGATTCTAGAAATAAAACAAAAGTGAATTTACTTGTCAAATTTTTCTGCTTTTAAAATAAAGACAGCAATTCTTTTGACTGTTGAACATCGAAAGAACATCGATTGCCTCTCCAAAGGCGATTAAGCTTCAAAGTGAAGAATCAAAGTACTCCTTCTAAACCAGTATGCCTGAACGAAGGATCAATTATATCAGATGTGATTTTCCCATCTGATACCCCCAACAAAGTTCTTACCTCCTAAGTCCGACCAACGTTTTTCCCCGCAGGGACTATCTCTCCTAAGCAAGGCAGAATTGCTATTTTGGACCAAATCGTGCTTCCTCGTCCCCTGCAGTGGCCGAGTATCCAGCCGTGTTCATCCATAAGTCTGTATGTCGCGTTAGTTTTGTCAGCATAAACATACATACATCATGCATTATTTATTTACATTCATATTCATATTGCATCACTATCACTCTAGTCGGTCTTATCCCCTCGTGATAAAAGTCCTCTCAATCAAGTTGTCAGTTCTTTCCTTGTCAGGAAATGTTTTGTCTAAACCATCTCTCTTACCCGGTATATTTCTGGATTGAATACGGTCCCCGACCACTTTGATAACTTGAACCTCTAAAAGGCAAAAAGTCCTTCGACGAACGTCACTCTTCTCCATTAAAGACGATATATTCGCTTTCCTGGATTAAGGAAAATCCCCAGAGAAAGCCTCACAACCAAAGACTCTCAGCAACACGTTGATTTTTCTCTTCAGAAAGTCAATATTAATGAAGTCATCAGCACCTCAAAATTGGATTACATCACATGGCATTTCTCCGAGAAGATCTCGAAGAAAAGTATGATGTAATATCCCTAAGCGAAAAGCGGTCTTTCAAGAGACTCGTTTTCCCCCAGTAGAGTCAACAAATGGCGTCTCCAACAGAGAAGTTTGCACACCTCTACAACTCAGATAAATGGGTTTCCCCAGCAAGTCTGACCTTAAAATGTTTTCCCATCAAATGGCATCTCCCCAGGAAAATTCGGCGAGAAGTTTGATAAAGACCGCTACACATAGCGTCCCTTGTCAAGGAAGAAACTCGACAAGAAGAAACTGAGACCAGTTCCTTGGCTGAAAACCAGTATCGAGGGGAAGTTTATCAAGAAACTAAGACCAGTTCTTTGGCTGAAGACCAGGATCGAGGGGAAGTTTATTTCAGAAACTGAGACCAGTTCCTTGGCCGAAGGCCAGGATCGAGGGGAAGTTTATTTAAAAAACTAAGACCAGTTCCTTGGATGAAGACCAGGATCGAGGGGAAGTTTTTACCTTTTCTAAAGCATCATTTCTTAGAAAACGAAGATGGATGAGCAATTTTCCATTCATAACCACCATCAAAATTTTGGGTATTCCGATATTTAATCCTCTTGCACCCCGAATGCCCGCATACCTTTGCCATTCACACCTTCGGGTCCAAGAAGATTAAATAGGGGCATCTTTCATACCCCAAATTTTGACCACCAAGATTTCCCATCATTGTGCAAATCATCATCACAATATGGATGAACCCTCATGCCTCACCAATCTCCTCAAAGATGGTTGAGCATTCACTACAATCAAAGATTAGGGTTTTGGGCCCTCTCAGAGCACTTAGACACAGGATCAATCAAGAAATGACATGATCTTCAACTTTTCTAGCCTCTCAAACACCTATAAGGGATCAATAGGACTCCCGCATCAAGAATCAAGCACAAAGTTGCAACATTCCAAGTGGATTAAGCCTCAAGATCGACAGTGTCACCAAATTAGGGTTTTGGTCGACTGAAGCCTCTAGATGAAAATTTCTATTTAGGAATGAGCCAATGCCTCAATATAAGGCCCAATAAGCTCAAAAGGATCTCAAGAACCCATCCACAATGGCAAAATGACCTTGAGGGTCCATCTATCAAAGAATCAGGAATTAGGGTTTGACCTAATTCAACCCTTGAGTTAACTTGTGAAGTGAGGCATGGCTTGAAGCTTTAAAATGAACTTCAAAGACCTCAAATACATCATATTGGCATGTTTACAAGATTTGATTAACTCAAAGAGCTCAAGTTATGAGCCACAAGAACTCAAAACCATCTGATCACAAATTAGGGTTTCTGATGGAAAAAGTCAACCCTACCCTTGACTATTGACCTACCCTTGTTCTCAAACCTTGGGGAGGGGTCCAAGACATTCCTAAATACCCTTGGAAGCCATCCATGAAGTTTAATTGAGCCAAGGATTGATTTCATAAAAGAATCACAAAGTTAAAATTTCATCTGCTGAAAAAGTCAACTGTACAAAAATCCAAGTTTGACTTTTTGGATTTTTGGTCAACCAAAGTCCCTTAACCCTAAAACAATATTAATATGTGATTTGAATCATCATTCATCAAGAAAAATCAAAGAAAGTGAGTTAACTTGTAAAAGGGGTAACCATAAAAAACTTAGAATTTTTCTAAGTTATGGAACAAAGTGGCTAGGGTACCAACTTCCAAGGACCATAACTTGAGATCCAAGCAACCATTTTGGATGGTCCAAAGCTGGATTTGTAGCTCTCATTACATACTTCAAAAGTGTTAACTACATGTCATTCCAATTCTTCATGGATTTTTAGTTATGGAGTGATCAAAGTGGCTAAAAACATGGAAATGACATTTTTCCAACACTTAGTGAAATTTTCACTAAGTCAGAATCTGCCTTATTTTTTCCAAAATGTAGAGGCATTTTTCATTGTAATTCAAGTTAATTCAAAACCAAAGTTGGACATCATGTTGAAATAGGATATATCAGCTTTCCAAAATGTCCAAGAACTCCATCAAACTCCACATGAGCTAGAGGTTATGACAGCTGCAACATGCCTTGCTGCAAACTGTTTTTGCAAGGCAGATTTGTACCTTTGTGCTCGAATTGATCAATTTAGGCAAATTCAAGCATGGTTATCCATCTGCACACCTCAAGGTGGAACAACCAAGGGACAAACACTGATTCATCAGCCTCACAAGTCCATGAATCTATGTTTAGGCATGTCATCCCTAGAATTCAAGATGCTTCAAATATTCAATTTTGTCTCAAAGCATTTAACTGATGCATAGAGGTGGCATTCATCAAGACAATGTTATCCAAGTTCAGTCAAGACTTATCCCTGAACCAAAGAACCTTAGGTATGTGCTCTAACCTCAAGTCAATGGCTAGAGGAGACTTGAGATTCCATTTGATCACAATTAGCCACAAACCTGTACTAGTTGCCATTCCCTATTGCTTGCAAAACAAACTTGCTCTACTATAAATAGAGCTCATTTGTGATCAGTTTGAGTACACCAAAGCACCCAAACTGATGCTTTTCTCAAAATCACAACTTTCACTCCAATTTTGCTTTCTAACTCAAGTCACCATCGGATTTTGAGTTTGAGAGTAATTCCAACCAAACCAATGGTTCACACACCTCACATATAACATATAGAAGTGATCCATAACACAAAATCACATCTGGAACATCAGATTCTCAAAATCACCAGCCACTTGCACAAGCCTTTAGTAGATTTGCAGTTGAGGTGCCATATCAAGTTCCAGATCATTTCCATCCATTCCAAGCATTCAAACACACTCCTTGGCACCTAAGGAAGCTGTCCAAATCATTGGAACCAACTTACAGCACCTCCATCACCAAACTCGATCACTAGCTGCAAGAGGTAAGCATGAGCTCTTCAAACTCCATGATGCATGCATATTTTACTGCACAATAATTTTTCCATATGTTCCTAATCATGTATGGAGTGATAACCCTAAATCAATTGCCATGCATCAATTGTGTATGGAATTTCATTGTGTTCATGCTGAAATTAGGGTTCTTGAGGTTTTCTTCTGATTTCTCACTCAATACTTAATATAAATGCAATTAATCTATATGGTTGTGATCCTTATTCAAAAACGAACAAGATTGGTGTTTGAATCGTGCAAAACCATTGAGAAATCATGGAGAAAAGTGAGAAAATGCAAATCTGCAGAAACAGGGCACACGGGCAAGAACTTGGTGTTCTTGGCGCCCTTTTTCAAATTTTCAAATATTTGAATATTTTGTTATTTTTGTTAATTTATTCAAAAATTAATTTCTCTCTGAATATTTATGTTTTTGAATTGATTCTTTTTCTCAAAATTCAAAAAAATGTTAAATTATTTTATTTTACAAAAAAATCCAATTTATATTATTTATTTAATATAGTTAGAATTTTTGTAAATAATTTCATTTCAGTTGTATTTAAACATTTTAAATGGAATTTCCACTTTGATCTTTCAAAACCAATTGAATTTCAAACTCTCATGTAATTAAACGTGATTTTTCAAAATATTTTTCAAGATGTACAACTTATTTTTTGAATATATTTGGTATTTTATATCATTTTTTCATTTAATTTCCTTTGAAAAATAACATTTTTATTTAAAATTAGGGTTTCCTCTTGATTTTAAATTTTAAAATAGCTTTGGGCCTCTAATAGAGTGTAAGACCCAATCCTTGTTGTAAATAAATAATTTGGGCCTCAGTCATTGTATAAGTCCCAATCCAATTTCAAAAATCTCGGCGCGGTCGTCGCCTTTTAAAAAAAAATCATCTGGGCCTCCCCTCGTGTTGTAAGTCCCATTTTTCTTTTTCAAAACATCTTTGGGCCTCTTGAAAGAGTTTAAGACCGAACCCTTTTGTAAATAAATCTTTTTTGGGCCTCAGTCATTATATAAGTCCTGATCCGATTTCAAAACAACAGTGCGATCACTGTTATATCTGGGCCTCTCCTTGAGTATAAGCCCCAACGATCTTTTCAAAATGAACTTCTCTTTGATTTAGATTCAAACATACAGTTGTTATCAAAACTTTCTTTAATTTCTTTGAACAACTAACAATACAGCATGGAAGCTTGCTCGCCTGTAAGTTTTTATCAGCTTTCTTTTACATGCTTTAAAATATATAACTGTGTTGTGGGAAGCTGCTCCCCTGTAAGTCCTTGTTTCATATCCTTTTAAATACTTGTCATATATCAACTGTATATATACTAGTATAGTTATTTAGAGTTTTCCCCGGCAACTAGGTCTAGAATTACGTAAAGCCATGTTGATC
This sequence comes from Lathyrus tuberosus, assembly GCA_022829125.1. NCBI lineage: Eukaryota > Viridiplantae > Streptophyta > Magnoliopsida > Fabales > Fabaceae > Lathyrus > Lathyrus tuberosus. Next base: position 5,387,866 of record JALAZF010000389.1, on the reverse strand, counting down.
ACTCTTTAATACAGTCAAATATAGATCCCCATAGGATTTCTAAATACAATATTACCTTCTCTTGGGCTTAAACAATATGGAAGAAAGAGAAAGACAATATTCTTGGTGAACCTTTTCTCAGACTGTCACTGTTAGAACTTGTCAAAGAAATCCAGTTTCCCTAGAGAGGATTAATTCCCGGTGAAACTTCTCTTGATTTTCTTCAAACCCTAGAACTGTTCACTAAAGAAAAAATTATTCTCGGTGAAACTTTTCTTGGACTCTTCTTAAGTTTGGGACCCACAGGCTTCCTAAAAGCATCCCCGCCTCCTCTTGGGCTTTGTACAAGGACCCGCCGGTTTCTTAGAAGTTATCATGCCTTCTCTTGGGCTTAATACAAGGACCCTGAAGACCTCTTAAAGGTATATGACATAACTTAGTCATCCTTTCCTAGAGCAGTCTTTCCCGTGTCAGATCTCAGACCAATTTAGAATTGATTCTCATCCCTTAAAACACCCGTCTCCTCTTGGGCATCATACAAAAGATAAAACTCTTCCACACCAATAGACTTGGACAGTCTAACCTTGAGTCTCAAAGACATTCTCAAGTTCCCTACAAACATAGGAAGAAACCCCGGTCATTCTGGATCAATCTCCAGTAGAGTTAAAACCCATGGGTTCTAAAAACCCAGTGTCTCTCCTAAAATCCCACACCAGGGTCAGTTTATCATCAATATAACACTATCCCAAATCAGAGCCTCAAGGCATCTGATACCTTAAATCTTCTGTAACCCTTAGCAAGAGTTGATTCCCCATCTAAACCTGCCTCGGGATCTCAATAATCCCCGACAGAAGTTAGCCTCCTCTTAGGCTTTGTATAATGATCCTTCCTTTCCTCAGCATATTCAGCCTCCTCTTGGGCTTTGTACAATGATTCTCCCCAGCGGAGCTAATCTTTTCAGACTCTCTTGTTGAGTGAAAGCTTTCAAGACTCTCTTGTTGAGTCAATAACCTTTTCAGACTCTCTTGTTGAGTCAAAACTTTCAAGACTCTCTTGTTGAGTCAATCACCTTTCCAGACTCTTTTGTTGAGTCAAACCCTTTTTTGCCTCAATCTCGGGCTTTGTACGAGACAGATAAAAATACTCTCTTGTTGAGTCAATATTTTCCAGCCTCCTCCTTTTAGGCTTGGTATAAAGATTTCCCCTAGCAACAGTTAGCCTCCTCTTAGGCTTTGTATAATGATTTCTCCAGCTTGTTCAGCCACAATCCTGAGCTTTGTACAGGACAGATAAAAGCAGTCTCTTGTTGAGTCAAACCCTTTTAGCCTCAATCTTGGGCTTTGTACAAGACATAAATCTTCATAACCTTCTCTTAAGCTTGGGACAAATATCATCCCCAGCGGAGTCAATTCCTTTCAGCCTACTTTTAGGCTTTTGAGAAATAATTTCCTAAGCGGAGTCAAACTTATTTTCGCCTCAATCTTGGGCTTTGTACAACAGAGATAATACTCTCCCGCAGAGTCAAACTCATTTCAGCCTCAATCTTGGGCTTCGGACAAGACACGTAAAATATCCTTAACTGAGTCAGTAAAGTCTCCTTTAGCCTTAATCTTGGGCTTTGTACTAGACAGATAAAGATTTCTTTCCCACAGAGTCAGTTTCTTTTTAGCCTCAATCTTGGGCTTTGTACAAGACACATACAAACCCTCCCCAACGGAGTCAAATTCTTTCTAGCCTCAATCTTGGGCTTTGTACAAGACATACATAACATTTTCCCCAGAAAAGTCAAACTTTTATCCTCCTCTTAGGCTTTATATAATGATATCCCCAAAAGAGTTAGCCTCTCTTTTAGCCTCAATCTTGGGCTTTGTACAAGACATATAAACACTCTCTCGTTGAGTCAAACTTTTTCTAGCCTCCTCTTAGGCTTTGTATAAGGACTTTCCTAGTTGAGTCAATCAACCTCTTAGCTTCAACCTTGGGCTTTGATAAAGGCACACAAAAATCAACATCCCCTCAGAGGAAATCAAAATCCCTCTGTAGGAAGTCATTTCTCTGTTTATCACTTATCCAAACAGACATTCAAAACAAACCCTAATCCTAGATAACTGCTGTAAATGGCACATTTATCGATTCAAATATCCAAGTTGTTGTCCATCTTTTATCCTGGTAAATCCCTTTCTCTCATCTAATTGCTGTAAGCGGCAAGCCTCTGGATTATTTACATCCATGCCACTGTCCCTCATATAGTATGAGAAATTCCTAAGGAAAAATGGCATTGCTCAACACTGAGTTAAAGTTTTCCCCTTCAGGACAAATCCCCTATAAAGGAAATTATGGCATTGCTGGTTTCACATATCCCAGTTAAAGTAATCCTCCTTTATAAACAGTCACCCAACAGTTGTGATAAACAAACGAGATGTCTCCCTTTATAGATGACAAGTTCTCCCTCAGTCAAACCTTTTAGCTCCAATCTTGGGCTTTGAACAAGACACAAATAATCAACCTTTTAGCTTCAATCTTGGGCTTTGAACACGACACCAAATATCTTTTTCCTCCCATAGAATAGGAGGAACTACGATTGCTCTGATTTCCCTGTTTCGTTTAAATGGGAATATGTAGGCATAAGATTGAGAAATCTTAGCGAGCATACTAATCAAAAACTCTAGGTCTAGTACCTTTATATCAATCAAAACTTAGGTCCAGTACCTTACCAAAAACATCGGGAAAACCCGAACATCAACAAAAACTCACTCACTCTCTCATATTTCCCAAGAAACTTTCCCAACCCATTAACGGATAAACACCATCAAGTACAAAGCGAAACCTAAAGCTAACATCCCGTGGATAACCACATATAGGATGGGTAATTGACAACTCCCCATTGTATAACCTGACCCCAAATCCCCGAATCTCTTTAAGCGTTTGATCAGTTAAACATTCGCGTGCAAGGTTAGTTTTAGATAGCTTCCCTTTCCCTTCCAGCTTCATGGGATAAATAAGAAATCAGAAAGTAGCACCCCCCTCTTCTTCGTTGAGGAGAAAACCCAAATTCCGCGATAAAGTGGTCGCGTCACCGACAAAAATTGCGCGGTACAATCACGATAAGGAATCAAATTAGGTTGACGTGTCTCCCACTCCCCTTTAATCTGATTAATCACTAGGGTTGAATCTCCGTATACATAAAGAATTTTGATTCTTAAATCAATAGCTCCTTCCAAGCCCATAATACACTCTTCATGCTCTGTCGCATTATTTGTGCAAGTGAACATCAGCCTTGCAGTGAAAGGAATATGAAAACCATGAGGGGTAAAAATTATTTCCCAAATACCATTGCCATACTCTTTAATAGCTCCATCAAAAATCAAACCCCATCGGGATCCAGGCTCAGGCCCTTCTTTAGGTAATGGTTCTTCACAATCTTTAACCTTTAGATACATCACATCCTCATCAGGAAAATCAAACCTAATAAGATGATAATCATCAATTGGCTGGTGTGCCAAATGGTCAGCCAAAACACTTCCTTTTATCGCTTTTTGAGTTTGGTACTCGATATCATATTCTGACAACAACATTTGGCAACGAGCAATCCTCCCAGTCAAAGCAGGCTTTTCAAAAATATACTTGATTGGATCCATTTTGGATATCAACCAAGTAGTATGATTCAACATATACTGGCGGAGGCGCTTGGAAGCCCAAGCTAAAGCACAACATGTCTTTATAAGCGTTGAGTACCGAGACTCACAATCGGCGAACTTCTTACTCAAATAATAAATGGCATATTCTTTTCGACCAAATTCATCCAGTTGACCCAAAACACAACCCATAGACTCTTCCAGCACAGTCAAATAAACAATCAGAGGTCTTCCTTCCACGGGAGGAGACAAAGTTGGAGGTTCAAGAAGATACTCTTTAATACTTTCAAAAGTTTTCTGACAATCCTCTGTCCATACATAACCCTGATCTTTGCGGAGAAGCTTGAAGATCGGTGCACATGTGGCAGTCATATTAGATATAAATCAGGAAATATAATTCAAACATCCCAAGAATCCTCTTACTGGTTTTTCTGTTTTGGGCGCAAGCATTTACTGAATAGCTTTAACTCTACCAGGATCAACTTCAATGCCTTTTTGGCTGACAATAAATGTAACACCCCAATTCCCATCACGAATAAATAATACATAAATAAATCAGAGTAGATAAAAATTTATTTTTTCGACAGAAATAAGGATGCCACAATTAAGGAAAGAAATCACATTCCCTGCTCATAAATTTGATACATAACACAAAATGGAATAACCTCGAAGGGAAACTTTTTCCATATAAAAGGAAGGTTCAGTTATGGAATAAAGAAGAAAGATCCATAACTGCCTTGGTTTGCAAAATGAATCGTTTTATAACATCAAAATATACATACAAAAGTAATACGAAATGTATTCAATAAGTGTATACATATATATATCTACAGCATTCCCCAACTCCCGTGATACGTATCAGAGCAGACAGACCAACACAAGGATGGAGAACTAATCTTCACAAAAGCCTCCAAGACTACTAATCTGCAATTGCCTCATAGAGCAACAAACCACAGCAGAAGGGTGAGAAATAACAACTAAATCAAGATTGCATAACAATATGAAAACACATAAAAATTCACATGCATAGTTATTCTCACCACAGGCATCACTTACTAATACATATTGTATGCCACAAATACATAACATATATCACTTATACCCACATAATCACATATTCGCACATAAGGCATACCAACGTTATAACATATGAAAACACACCACCACATCACATATCACATGTCTATTCATAACACATATCATCCATAACCAATGCATTTATCACATATGCACATCAATTCACCAATTCAATCATAAATCTCAACACATACTTAATCAATTCACCATTTCCACACATAATTAATCCGTTCATGATTTTCCACACATAATCAATCCATTCATGATTTATACAAATGTAAAGAGACCGACACAACGACTCTATGCAAATGCGGTACCATCCATCCATCAATCTCATCACTAGTTCACTCAGGAACTATTGGAACCATCGCTTGTTACTTAATATAACTCCCCATCGGGAAAAAGATGTTCCCCGTTGCTTTCGGTCCTCTTGGTATAAGGCTCACGACGTTTATTGATCGCTTTCAGTCCTCTTTGTATAAGGCTCACGATCCGATCGCTTTCGGTCCTCTTTGTATAAGGCTCACGATCGTCTATAATCATCGCTTTCAGTCCTCTCGGTATAAGGCTCACGATGTTATAGCGGATTCCCTCTGGAATCGTTCTGTCGCTCACACCCCACAAGGGCATACGACATTAGAAGAATACATATCATGATGCTTGGCATACAATGACTCATGACATTCCAATGCACACATATACACCTCCATAATCATGCATATATAATCAAATACCACAAAATGCATTTTCTTGCCCTTAGGCCACAATTCATCATCACAACATTGTATCACATGCATTTTCATCACACAACAGCACACCAGTCATACAATATCCATATCAACAGCACATTGCATGATACACCTCAATTACACATAATTACAACGACAAAAGTCGACAAAACGACACTATTTCAAATTCCTGACATAATTAAATCGGCCAACAATCTCAAAACCATTTTAATAAGAAAGTACATTTTATTAGCTTTCCAACGATACCAAGAATGTTCAAAATGGATAATCGGAAGACAAGTTACAGACGTAAAAAGAAAAGGAATTGCGAAAAGACAACATTTGGCACCCCTGTTGGCCATACGCGTATTTCCCTGAGCCATACGCGTATTGCCTTGCTCCCTCACCCATCCATACGCGTATTGCCCAAAGCGATACGCGTATGGGCATAGACTGATTTTCCCCAAAAGTTCCACTAAAAATCCAATACGCATATTGCCTCACTCCATACGCGTATTGCCCACTCCCATACGCGTATTGCCTACATTCCTTCCTTGCCATACGCGTATTGCCCAACCCAATATGCGTATTGCCTTGCCTGATACGCGTATGGGCAGCGAAAACCATGAATTTTTCCTGCATAATTTTTCTGCGAATTTTCCCCCAAAAATCCCATTTTTCATCCCCAAACCCATTTTTAACAGCAAAACAAGTACCATCAATTGTTCCTAAACACAGGGTAATCATACAACGCGATTTATATCGATTTATGACAATGGTCCATCAATTTATCAATAAGGAAAACATTGTAAAAACAACCAAAATACATACATAAACAACACATACACATACACAAGCAAGATATAATTGAAACTTCTCACCCTTACCCGATTAATCGTGCTTGAAATGGATGAGTTATCGATTTTCCTCTTCTCCTCTTTTTCCATTCTCTTCCTTTCTCTCTTCTCTCTTTCTTTCTTTCTATTTTCTCCCTTTTTCTCTCTATTTTCTATTTTATGAAAAATACCCAAGCCAAAAGACCAAAATACCCCCCAGCTCAAATATCTCGCAAACGCTCTCAAAATGCGATAAAACATAAACAGCGATGAAATATATTTCGGGAAATAAAAGTTGAAAATAAATTATAATTTATTGCAAATATTTTACCTATCAGGGAAATTAACCAATTAACTTAATTAGCAGGTAAAATACAATAATTTCACACATTTCACAAAATTCACATAAATGAAGTAAGTAAATACAATTAAACAAATCGGGGCGTTACAACTCTCCCCCACTTAGAAATTTTCGTCCTCGAAAATATAACCGATATGAACAACTCCGGATACGACTCTCGCATCCGACTAACCAACCAACATGCCGACCAAAGACACACCACGAATAACACAACTGACAAACCACCTTGCTAACCGCAACTACGACCACGACCCGCCAACGGCGACAACTACAACGAGAAGATGCAAAGCCCATACAATGCACTTGATGACCAATCCACGACTCAAAGAATAACCAAGTTACGAACACACACAGGTTCACTCTTGAACCGAAACACAACAAGATCGTTACCATCACCGTAGGTAACACCCCTCTAATTCACCACAGAAATTAGCTACTCGCACTCGACCCAACACGATAGGAACGAGGCAACAACACAAACAAGAACACAAGTTCCATGACCCAACATCGTTCAACAACCTCTACGTAACCACAATACCACCATACCAATATCCTTGTCACACCACAATATCGCAACAATGCTACGATTCCCCAATCGAACATGTAACCAAAACATCCATCTACATAGTAGCCCATGAATAATATTTAAACTTTTCACCTAACTCTTCCATTCTGAAACGTCCAATAGTCTCACCATTCCTACATGTTTCCAATATTCAACCTATGAACTCTTACAAGTCACACACCCAAATACAAAATGTGCCACATCACGCTTCCGCTGCGCACTCTGATTACTCGTAACCATCAAAACTACCAATCTCACGTCCAAAGTCTAACTCTTCCTCATATTCACCAAAAATCACTGTTCACTTCTAATACACCCAACCTCACACTCTACTGTGTTATCTCAAACACCAGACCCAAGGCTCGGAATTGCTTAATTAGTTTTAATTCTCTGTCCATCAAAACAGACATGCATAAAAACTTTCGACTTAACTCTTCCGGCACAACATTCGCTTTTCCCGAAGGATAATCCAAGCCAAATTCATAACTCGTCCCGAATTCTAACCATCCGCGTTGTCTCATACTTTATTCCTTCAGACCAAACAAGTACTCTAACTCTTGTGACTACTAAACATTTCGAATCTAGAACCATAAAGATAATACCTCCACATATTCCAACACAGTACAACCGCAACCAATTCCAAAATAGTATAGATCCTTCTATGAATCCTCAATTGTCGTAAAGCATAAGCCACGACTTTACCCTCTTGCATTAACACACTGCCTAAACTCATCAAAGACGCATCCCAATACCTCACAAACAGTTTATTAGGATCACACAGAATCAAAACTGAAGCCGTAGACAACTTCTACTTTAGCTCACCAAAACTTACTCACAACGAACATCCAAAACAAACGACTCACCCTTTGCAAGTCAACTGAGATAACAGAAGTACGAACTTAGCAAAGTCTCCCATAGCCTGCAGTAACAACCAACTGAGCCCAAAAGTTTCTAATCTCCTTAACCAACTTCGGAACCTCTCATTGTAGAACTACACCTACCTTCGATGGATCCATAACAATACTATAATCAGAAATCACATATCCAAGAAACTAACCTTTTTCAACCAAAATTCTCACTTGAATAACTTAGCATAAAACTTCGTCTCTTTTCATCACTTGTAATTCAATTCTCAAACACTCTACCTGTTCTTCCTCTGAGCTTATAACAGATCTGAATATCCTCAATCAAAGCCATTACGAACTCATCCAAATAAATATGGAAGATACGATCCCTCTATTCCACAAACATTACCGACACATTACTACCAAATACCATCGTTGTACGTTATTATGCCCAACCGAATTCCAAAAGATATAATCCTTAAAGCTTTTTCAAAATTTTCCACTTGGTAACTGGTTACTCACATACGAGCTTAACCGAGTAAATAACAGCCTATCCCGATAATAACAAACATAACCAGTCACATGAAATTGATCAAAGCCTCAACTCACACAATTCGCCACTCTTACCAAACATTCCAAACAATTGTAATTTCACTCAAACTCAACCAAACCATTTCAGTCATCTGTTTATGAAAGTGGACACTTATTCTCAATCGTTACCTTATACAACTGTCAGTAATCCATACACAATTTCCTCTCGTGACAGTCCAGATTCCATAAATCCCAACATGTAGCCACAACCAACCAAAAAGAACTCTCAAATATTACATCCACACCTAAGGGTTTTCTCAAGATTCCCACAGTCTCAATACCATCAAGGAATTTCAAATCGTTTGCGATTCGTCACAATTCAAAACTCAAGCTATCCAGAACACAACCGCAAGTTTCCATACTACTCACTGGTTAACACGCAACCTCATGCTATCATCTTTTTCCTTACCAACCATGCTGGATCTCTTCAAGTCGACACACTAATGTTTCATCCAAAAACACCTCTGAAAACCATGCACAACTGACGGCCCATCACCGTGACTTCCTGCCAATTTCCAGAACACTACCATCACAGACAAAACAAACATCTTAGTCCCATCTACTAAGAGTTTTCTACTTACTTAGCAGATATAAACCTCAACTATTCACCTTCGTCCAATTAAGTTCAATCTCTACTCTCTAAGAAGCAGTCATTAATAATACCCATTCATTCTCTCTCAATGACTTCCCAACTTGACCAACCTACCAAAACCTCTAATCTGCCTCATCTTCCAATATAAGAATCTTCATCGACTCAACAAAACAATCTGTAACCATTTTCTTAATTCCAAACAATTCATTACACACACTATCAAAGCCGGAAAGACACACCTATTCCATCCAACATAATTCCCGTCTGCTATCAACAAGAGATTAAGGGTGATCAGTTCCTCAATTTGTCAATAGACAGCCGACAATCACGATGGGGAATAAACCGTCTTTACCAAACTATAATAGCATTCCTTGTATCTTATGCACAAAACTACCTAAGGCACAAATCCTTAGTCGACATAAACCTTACCTCCGCACTCCCTCCAGAATCTGGAACAACACTGTCCAAATAACACTTACACTCTTGCAACCAACGGCACACAACTGAAGCAACTTCGAGAAGTTCCAGCGTCTCCCCCACTTATCTCAATCTCACACCTGAAGACAAAAGATTAGAAAACCAGGAAGCACTGACAGTGTTTCACACACATATCAAGTACTAAGGAACAAACAACATCGACAGTATCCAACTGTCACACCAACTGACTCAACAACTTGGTCGGACGGACCGACCTGCTCTGATACCACTATTGTAACACCCCAATTCCCATCGCGAATAAATATTACATAAATAAATCAGAGTAGATAAAAATTTATTTTTCCGACAGAAAAAGGATGCCACAATTAAGGAAAGAAATCACATTCCCTGTTCATAAATTTGATACATAACACAAAATGGAATAACCTCGAAGGGAAACTTTTTCCATATAAAAGGAAGGTTCAGTTATGGAATAAAGCAGAAAGATCCATAACTGCCTTGGTTTGCAAAATGAATCATTTTATAACATCAAAATATACATACAAAAGTAATACGAAATATATTCAATAAGTGTATACATATATATATCTACAATGTTCCCCGACTCCCGTGCTACGTATCAGAGCAGACAGACCAACACAAGGATGGAGAACTAATATTCACAAAAGCCTCCAAGACTACTAATCTGCAATTGCCTCATATAGCAACAAACCACAGCAAAAGGGTGAGAAATAACAACTAAATCAAGATTGCATAATAATATGCAAACACGTAAAAATTCACATGCATAGTTATTCTCACCACAAGCATCACTTACTAATACATATTGTATGCCACAAATACATAACATATATCACTTATACCCACATAATCACATATTCGCACATAAGGCATACCAACGTTATAACATATGAAAACACACCACCACATCACATAGCACATGTCTATTCATAACACATATCATCCATAACCAATGCATTTATCACATATGCACATCAATTCACCAATTCAATCATAAATCTCAACACATACTCAATCAATTCACAATTTAAACACATAATCAATCCATTCATGATTTTCCACACATAATCAATCCATTCATGATTTATGCAAATGCAAAGAGACCGACACTACGACTCTATGCAAATGCGGTACCATCCATCCATCAATCTAATCACTAGTTCACTTAGGAACTATTGGAACCATCGCTTGTTACTTAATGTAACTCCCCGTCGGGCAAACGATGTTCCCCTTCGCTTTCGGTCCTCTTGGTATAAGGCTCAAGACGTTTATAGATCGCTTTCAGTCCTCTTTGTATAAGGCTCACAATCCGATCGCTTTCGGTCCTCTTTGTATAAGGCTCACGATCGTCTATAATCATCGCTTTCAGTCCTCTCGGTATAAGGCTCACGATGTTATAGCGGATTCCCTCTGGAATCGTTCCGTCGCTCACACCCCACAAGGGCACACGACATCACAAGAATATATATCATGATGCTTGGCATACAATGACTCATGACATTCCAATGCACACATATACACCTCCATAATCATGCATATATAATCAAATACCACAGAATGTGTTCTGGACTGGACCAATGGCTAGAATCGGCCCAATCCACCTCTGCTCCAGAGCGACCCAAATTGCCTAAGCCAACCCACAGAGGGGCAAAAGTGACATTTCTGCCCCTCCAACCGGGCAAGGAACGTAACGTCCCTCCCCGACTCTAATGCCCGTTACGCTCGGCTTCCTCGCTGCCCGAACGGCAATGGGCAGGTGCCCGCAACTGCGTCTATGCCCGACATAACGGCTAGTTCAGGGCACCCTGCCCGACATAACGGCTAGTTTGGACGGTTACCTATTCTTTGAGAAAAACGGCTAGTTCGCCCCGAAAATAGGACCGTTGGCCACGCGCTGGGGGCTCTATATAAACCCTCTCACTTGAGAGGGTCAGGTATCACATTTTCACCCTAAGAATACACTTTGTACTTGCCCCTTTTTCTCTGACCCTTTCTTACTTGAGCGTCGGAGTACCTTGTAGGTACACCCCCTCCTCTCCTCATTCTCAAGCCGAGCACGTTGCACGTCTTACGACCAGCCATCATCTGGGTACCTCACCTTCTGACGACCAGCTCGCGTGGACCAGTTCGAACACATCGGATCAGTGGCGCCGTCTGTGGGAACTCCTTGTTCTCCCCTTCTTTCTTTCCTCCTCGGAAACTAAAAGATCAAAACATACTTTCTTTGATCCGCCCACACATGGCCGCTCAGAACTCCGTAAAAGGTGCTGACGCTACGGTTCTTGTCTCCATCAACAAGATGGACGTTAATGGCAGTTCGTTGTTACTTTCTGATCCCCGTTTCCTTCGAGACGGGGCCACTGCGTCTCCAACTTCTCCTCCCACCGAGCAAGGAGGAAAATAGTCACCGTTGGGGGAACGACCAATTCCTGGCCCCCCAGCGCTGATCTGGCAGTTGCAGCCCTCCTAGATGCTGTCAACCGTATGAACCTCCTTATCTTGCAGCAAGGAGAAAGGATAGGAGCCCTCGAAGAAGCAGTTCTTCCAAGATCTTCTCCTCCCAAGAGGAAACACCAGAAATCAAGAAGCCCGCCACCTAGGCGCCGGGAAGACCGTATGACGAGGCGTGAGCCTGAACCACTACGCGTTAGCAAACGCAACCAGATCTCCCCGCGGGATCAGTCACCACCAAGACACAAGAGAACGAGGCAAGACGGGCATTCTCCACCGGTCAGACCTCGCGACCGGCCACGATCGCCCTCACCTCGCAGAGACCGCCGCCGCGAGCGCAGACAACGGTCACCGTCGACTTTAAGTTCGGACAGCGACGACGAGCCTCGTGGCCCGTTGTCCCGCAGAATCCTGGCCACCCGTATCCCCAAAGGACTAGGGAAGCCTCCGTCTCTAGGGACTTATGATGGAACCACGGACCCAGACGAGCACATAGAAAACATAGATGCTCTTCTGGACTACAGAAGTGTACGAGGAGCCATCAAATGCCGCCTAATCCCAACCAAGCTCCGAAAGGGAGCAATGACCTGGTACAAACAGCTGCCAGAGGAATCCATCACATCCTGGAGATAGCTCGGGAGGATTTTCTCCCGACACTTTACCGCATCACGACGCCATCCAAAGACTGAGGCGTCCTTTGGAGCTGTCGTACAAGGAAGAGATGAACCTCTTCGGGACTACATTGAGCGGTTCAACAAGGAAGCCGTCCAAGTGCCTACGACCGACGAGGTGAAGAATTTCCTGCTCGAGCAGGGATTACATCCTGGCTCAGACTTCGCGAAAGCCATCGGCCTAGATCCATCGAGGAACCTCAACGCTCTCCTCCACCAAGCCCAGTCGCATATACAGTACGAGGAGAAGGTCGCTGCCCACTCTGTCCAGGCCTCCCATCACCAAGAAGGTCCCCGGACATCCAGAGCTGAAGAGCCCTCGACATCCCGTCGAGGAGATAAAAGACGCGACGATCGGCCTCACGAGGCACGCGAACAGAAGGGACCTTCTGGACGGTTCCATGACTATACCCCCCTCACTACCTCGAGGGAGAAAATCTTGTCCGAATGTGCCAACTCAGAGTTCAAACAGGCGGGAGTACGTTTCCCCAAACAGCTGCCGACCAGGCTGGGTGTAGATAAATCCGAGTATTGCCGCTTCCACAAAAGCCACGACCATACGACGGAGGAATGCATCCACCTCAGAGATGCCATAGAGATCCTCATTCGCGACGGCCACCTGAAGTAGTTCGCGAAGAAGAAAGAGGCTCCCCGACAAGAAACCTAGGAGAGCAAGAAGGCTGCAGAAGAGACTCCGCCCTCCGAGGACACCAACGTACAGGTCACTCTATCCATAACCCGGCCAGAGGACTTCCGTATCCCCGATGGTCTGCCCGCCTCCACATTCCTCGGCGCTCATAGCCCGTGGGAGACCTTTCCATCGGCCATGGTCATCTTCGGTGGTGGATTCAACAAAATCACGGTCGGTTCAGTCAAAAGGAAATTCGAGCAACTGATTAGCAAAAGCTCCAACGAAGTAACCATGCTAGATACCACTCACAAAGGATCATCTCCCATTTCCTTCTACAAGGAGGAACTCCTCGGCGGGTCACCAAACTCAAGCATCCCCCTTCTCATCCGGGCAAGGATGGCGAACTTCGACGTTCGCAGGATACTCGTAGACCAGGGCAGTTCGGTTGACATAATGTACAACCACCTGTTCGAGACACTGTAGCTGGACGACTCTCACCTTACTCCATACGTTGGATCCGACCTGCAGGGATTCAACGGAGCAGTAACAAGGCCCCGAGGTTACGTAGAGCTCATCGTAACCTTCGGTTCAAGAAAGACAAACCGAGCAATCAAAGCACAGTTTCTGGTAATCGACTGCCCGTCACTATATCAGTGCATTTTTGGAAGGCCAACCCTGGAGGAGTTGATTGCAGTGCCTTCTACCGTACATCTCAAGATGAAGTACTACACTTCTGAAGGGATGGTCGCCACCCTCCACGGCGACATCGAAGCTGCCCGTCGATGCTTTGAAGCAGCATCAAAAGGACTGAGCACCATCTCAGCAAAGCCGAGGGCATCTGGTCATCCTCCTCTGCCCAGCAGCTCCGAGCAGCTAAAGCCACTCCCCCAGGTCGAATCCATTGATTTGGACAGCCATTTCAGCGAGGAGGATCACGCCAAAGACCTGACGACTTCGGGCAGCCAGTCCCACAACAGCGGCCATCTCCTACGCCCCATCCTAGATGGCAACTTCGAGATCGTTCCATTCGGAGAAGACCCCCAGCGGGGAGTGAAGATTGGAGCAGACCTCCCCGACCTGGCCAAGAGACAGCTAAAAGCGTGCCTCCGGGAGAACTCAGACTTGTTCGCATGGAGCGCTGCTGAAATGCCAGGATTGGACCCCTCCGTCGCCTGCCACCAGCGTACAATTGATCCGACCGTCAAAGCCGTTGCCCAACGCAGAAGGAAACAGTCCCCGGAGAAGATGGAAGCCGCGGAGAAAGCTGTTAAAGACCTTCTAGAAGCTAGGTTTATTTCTGAGGCCAAATACACTACATGGCTCTCAAATGTTGTACTTGTAAGAAAAAATAATGGCAAATGGAGAATGTGCGTTGATTATACCGATGTTAATAAGGCCTGTCCGAAGGACGCCTACCCCCTCCCCAATATAGATAAACTCGTAGATAACTCCGCAGGTTTTAAACTTTTATCGTTCCTCGACGCCTACTCGGGCTATAACCAAATCCCAATGGCCGCGAGCGATAAAACTTACACGGCCTTCATGACCGAATCGGGCAACTATTACTACAACGTAATGCCCTTCGGACTGAAGAACGCTGGCGCTACGTACCAACGAATGATGAACAAAGTCTTCCAAGGACAAATAGGCGACATGCTTGAGGTATACATGGACGACATGATCGTCAAGTCCCACGAGGAGCTGGACCACGTCGCCCACCATCGCCAAATTTTCGAGCAAGCGAGAAAATATCAAATGCGTTTTAACCCAGAGAAGTGCACGTTCGGAGT
Source organism: Lathyrus tuberosus (assembly GCA_022829125.1). Lineage (NCBI taxonomy): Eukaryota > Viridiplantae > Streptophyta > Magnoliopsida > Fabales > Fabaceae > Lathyrus > Lathyrus tuberosus. The sequence goes on along the minus strand of JALAZF010000389.1, from coordinate 5,372,655 downwards.
ACGGGCAGGTAAATTCCTTGGTTTCTACTTGACGGAACGAGGAATAGAGGCTAATCCCGACAAATGCCGGGCATTCTCTGAGTTCCCAACGCCCACGTCTAAGAAGAACATCCAGTCCCTCAACGGGGTCCTCACCTCGTTGTCCCGCTTCATCGCAAAATCCGCCCAACACGCCCTTCCTTTCTTCAAGCTCTTGAGAAAAGAAGCCGCGCTTGAATGGACCGAAGAATGCGAGGCATCCCTCCTTCACTTAAAGCAAGCCCTGTCAAAACCGCCCGTGTTATCGCGACCAAATATCGGGGAAGTTTTGTTCCTATACCTCGCCGTCACTGCCGAGGCCGTGAGCGCCGTTCTCATTCGCGAAAATCCTGCAGGGCAAAAACCAGTATACTTCACGAGCAAAGCGTTGCAAGACGCGGAGTTGCGATATCAACAGATAGAAAAGGTAGCATTGGCCCTCATCAACGCTGCCAGACGACTGAGGCACTATTTCTTGACCCATACGATCGTGGTAAGGACGGATCAACCCATCAAGCAATTGCTGGGCCGGCCAGACATGGCCGGTCGAATGCTCAAGTGGTCGTTGGAGCTGTCCAAATTTGACGTCCGGTACGAAAGCAGAAAAGCTCTCAAAGCACAGGCCCTGGCCGATTTCGTGGCGGAAGTAACCTTCTCAGACTCCTCGCCCCACATAGCAAACAGATGGACCATCTACGTGGACGGAGCATCCAGCTCGAGCGGCAGCGGGGCAGGAGTAATTCTTGAAAACGACGAAGGGACCATAGTAGAGGCGTCTCTCACTTTGTCCTTCCCCACGTCGAACAACCAGGCTGAGTATGAGGCCTTCCTCGCTGGGTTGCGCCTAGCCGAAGACCTAGGGGCAGAAGAAATCGTCATCTGCACGGACTCTCAGCTCGTAGCCCACCAGATCTCCGGGGAGTATCAGGCCAAGAACGACAGTCTATCTGAATACCTCTCCCTAGTCAAGGAAAAGATGTCGAGGTTCAGGACAGTAGCAGTAAGACATGTTCCCCGTGAACACAACGTGCGAGCAGACGTCCTGTCCAAACTAGCGAGCACCAAGAGGAAAGGCGGAAACAGGTCAGTCATCCAAGAGATACTTCCCCGGCCCAGCATCGATAAGGGGTCCTCCACCCTACACGTGCATGCGATCGGAGACAGTGACTGCTGGATGACGCCCGTGTACAACTACCTCACCAGGGACGAACTTCCGGATGACCCCAAGGAAGCCAGCACCATCAGACGATGAGCTTGCTCGTATGTCATCCTCGAGAATAAACTTTACCGAAGGGGCTTCTCCATCCCACTACTAAAGTGCATAGAGGAGGAGATTGTCCCCCATGTGTTACGAGAAATCCACGAAGGCATTAACGCCCAGCACCTGGGAGGAAGGTCTCTTGCCCGCAAGGCACTCCGGGCAGGATATTATTGGCCAACTATGCAGCAAGACGTCAAGGAGCATGTGAAGAAATGCGACAAATGCCAACGGCACGGGGATATACACCTAGCTCCACCTAACGAGCTGAAAAGCTTGACATCCCCATGGCCATTCGCCTGGTAGGGCCTAGACATCCTAGGACCCTTCGTGACGGGATCCAGCCAAAACAATTACCTGATAGTGGGCGTAGATTATTTCACAAAATGGATAGAAGCATAAGCCTTAGCGAAGATAACAACACTTAACATTCTACGCTTCTACAAGCGGAATATCCTTGCCCGTTTTGGGATTCCCCAAGCAATCGTCACGGACAATGGGACACAATTCATGGACAAGAAGTTCCAAGACTTCGTCACCCATCTCGAAACAAAGCAACACTTCGCTTCGGTAGAGCACGCCCAGACCAACGGGCAGGCGGAAGCGGCCAACCGCATCATCCTTCGTGGCCTCAAACGAAGACTGGATGAAACGAAGAAAACCTGGGTCGAGGAGCTCCACAGCGTCTTATGGGCATATCGCACTACTCCCCAGTCCACCACCGTGGAAACGCCTTTCCGCTTAGCATATGGCATGGAGGCTGTTTTACCCATCGAAATCCATGTGCCGTCCAGGAGGACAGAATCACCTCTAGACGAGGAAACGAATAACGAAGCAATGAGAGAAGAGCTCGACCTCGTCGAGGAAATCCAAACAGGAGCAGCCCTCCGCGAAGCGTCCCTTAAGCAAAAAATGGTAATCAGGCACAATGCCAAAGTCTTACGACGAGAGTTCGATGTGGGCAGCCTTGTCCTACGAAGAAACCACAAGGACTCTCGCGAAGGCAAACTAGCGGCCAACTGGGAAGGGCCATACAGAGTCCGTGCCAAAACGGGAAATGGTGGATACTTCCTCGAAAACCTCAACGGGGAGGCACTCCCTCGTATCCAGAGACCACCTAGCGGTCATCATGCTCGCCCAGGTACAAGCGACGCATGCACACAAAGTAGAATCCCGCTCAAACAAACAAGCCGGAACTCTGCTCGTCGGCGGTCCTCAACCGAGCACCGCCTTCGCCCAAGTACCATGATTGGCAGAACCCCAGCTCGCGATGGGACGTTCACGCCGCGACCTCAGGCCTCAATCGCGACCTGAGATCCGTAACCTCGCCAGGGACTTCCCCGGCTGTTCGCCCAGTTCCCCGCACTGGCGAATTCACACGCAGCGAGTTACCTTTCAAAAGATAGCTCTATTAACAGACACACCCTCCGACGGACAATTATACACGCACAACTAAGATAAAGTACAGCAATAATGTAAAGTACAACAAAAATTGTATAAATGTACCGGGCATTAAATAAAAAGGCCACAAGGGCGAAAAGACTGTGCGTATTACATAAAAAAAGGGGCCATGCCCCCCTATAAACCAAATAAATTACAAGTTAGTCAATGACACGCAGGCCGGACAAAACACAACAACATCAAAACAACATGAATCCTCATCCTTCCACATGCTCGGTCGCCTCTGACTCGGGCTCCTGCTCCTCCGCTGGCTGATCTTCGGTCTGAGCTTCGGGGGTGTCGAGAACCAGGCCTGCGGGCAAGACGATGCGACCATCCTCCACTCGTGCAAGGTAGTGGATACCATCGGTCGAAATGTCGAGCCCGGGGTTCACCACCCGCAACTGGGCCACGGCACTTTCAAAAGACTCCGATGCCACAGCATTGCCATCCTCCTCGGCTTGCAGTATGCTGGCGACTAGCTCATCCCTAGTTTTTAGCACCTTTATCTCGTCCGGTTCATCAGCACCCGGGGCACTAGCCCCCATCAGCTCATTGTTCAAGTCCTCCACAGCCTTCTTCTCCGCCTTCAGCCTGGTTACCTCCTCCTTCAGCTTAGCCGTCTCCTCCTCGACCTTCCTCCTAGCCTCGCGAGCCCCCTTGACCGCTTCTTTTAGGGACGCCTCGGAGGCCCGGGCAGTAGTGAGTTCAGCCTCAAGCACAGAGTCCCCTTCCGCATAAACGGCCGCCATTTCCAGCATCCTCACCATTGCAGAAGCATCTTGGGCCACCATCGCCCTCTTGCTCGCTCGGTCCATGCTTCTGAGGTTGAGTGACTCTACCCGCGGAACGACCAAAGTGTTGCCCTCAAAGAACCTCCGGTCGAGGACACATGGAGGAAGCTCAAACTTCCCTTTCTCGGGCGCCCGAGTCAGGTCCACGGCATCCGATGATCTTTGCCGCTTCGCTCGCCCAGCCAGAGCCAATGGAGAGTCCCGGGGAGCTGGAGTAGGAGAAGCAGATGTTCCCACCGCAGCTTGAGCAAGGGGAAAAGCACGAGCACCACCAACAGGACGAGCCTTGGGAGGAGCCGCTCCAGCCTTGCCCCGCGCCATGGCGTTCCTCACCACACGATCACGAGCCTGAGGCATTTCACCTGCACAAATGAAATGAACACGTTAGCAACGGGGAAGAAAAAGAAATAACAAATAAAGTCTAAGTAACTAAGACTACCGAGCAACTTCTGGGCATCCGCAGGAGTCTTGCACTCCAGCAGAGCCTTCACATTGATAAACCGGCGCTCAACTCTCTGGCTCCCGTCATCCTCGTAGATAGGGCACCCTTGCTCGTCCAGCAGCTCGCAAGATCGAAGGAGTTGACCCACCTCACCAGCGTCTCGTATGACACAGCATCCTGCCTGCGTATCGCGCTCGGCTCAAAGACGTAGGCGCTGGGCTTCTTCGAGAAGTGCTCGGGTGTCCAGCAGATCGGAAACTTATACACTCTCTCCCCGATATATTTCCCTTCCTCGGTAAGCAGCTCATCTCCGTTCTCATCATACTCTACCTCCCAGACATACACGTTGTCCTGCGCAGCTTCGGCAAGGGCTCGACGATATAATACCGTCCCTTGAACATTCGGATGGACTCTGAGAACGGCTTAAACAGCTTTCTGGGCTGCTTCAACGAGACCCATCCATACCTCTTCCCCGCCAGCTGCCGCTGTAGGTTGAAAACAGCAAAGAATAAAGGAAGAGTGGTCCCTAGAGCAAGGTGCTCGCACACCAACTCAAAAGCCCGTATGAAGGCCAACGAATTGGGGTGGAGCTGAGAAGGAGCCAACTTCAGGTGCTCAAACACCGACCGCTGGAAGTCGGTAAAGGGCAACCTCAGCCCCAACTCCTTGAAGGCATATTCGTACATGGCAAAGCAGTCCCCGAAGTTCGAGCAGATCCGCTCATCCAAATTAGGCATAAGCACTCTCCATTCACCCGCTGGCCCAACCTCAGTAAAAGCGTCCGCCGTAGACCTGGCAAACGTGGAAATATGGTTTGAAGGTTCGGCCACCTCCCACTCTTCCGGGCAGAACACATCAACGTCCTCTTCCATTGCGTCCTCCCCCACGACCTCCAAATCCTCTCCCTCCTCAGCATCACTCGCTTCCCCCTCGACTTCGCTCGAGGAGTTCGAAGCCGACGAGCTCTAGGACGCGGAGCTCGAGGCCATTGCACTACTGCTCTCCTCGGACACGGTCTCCTCCTCGGATGTAACGGGGATAACTTCCCTCTCTGGCTCCATCGCCCCTACGATCACCTGAAAAAGCAGAGAAAGACAGTGAATTCGACAGGAAATCAAATCCACCCTTCCACCGCTAAGTCAAGTGAAAGGGCGCGTAGAAGGCTAAGGACAACGTCCCCGGCCTAAGCCCTAACATCAAACAAAGAAAGGAAAAACCTCCCCGCAAGGAGGTGACCGAGACATGCCATATTCCTCCGAGGAACCTCCCCGCGCTCGTGCCCAAATTTCGTTAAAAACTCCACCGGAATCTGGAAACGCTCCACCGGAAAGTTCGCCAGTCCACCAGAAGATGGTAAGACGCGGTGGTCACGACTGGCAACCACGGCGCGGACCACCACGTTCACCGAACGCGCCATCCACTCCGACGAGATGCTTGGTACAGCGGATAGGTAGAACCACCGCCCACCACCAACACTCGTCGGAAATCTACCTACTTTACCACCTAAAACTAACCCTAGCCGCATGCAATCTACCATTGACAATGAGAGGAAGTAGAACAAGCTGGAAACCAGAAGACTTACTTGTTTTGAGTAGAAGAGAAAGGCTGCTCGAAACTTGGCACGGTGGTCGGTTGCTCTATAGACAGCGACGAGCAGGAACACTGATGACGACGAAGAAAAATCAGAAAGGAAAAAGTGCAAAATGGGACAACCTCCCCCCTTTTATAATGAGGGGCACGTGCACACACGTTCCCGTAGGTAATAATGACTGCCCACTAGCCATAATTACCTATTAACTGCTACGCAGGGCTCGATGCACACGTGGCAGCCCAACGTTTCCCATTCTGACGCTTTATCTTCCCGAATACCGGGCAACATGGTCATGACCACAAACATCACGAGCACTGAGGGCCACGGGCACATCGAGAGAATCTTCCTCGTCTCCTTACGACGACTCTGCGCAACTCCCCCGGTCGACGAGCAGTCCTTAAGTCATCACTCCCATGCTCGGGAGCAACGACTTGGGGGGCTCCTGTTCTGGACTGGACCAATGGCTAGAATCGGCCCAATCCACCTCTGCTCTAGAGCGGCCCAAATTGCCTAAGCCAACCCACAGAGGGGCAAAAGTGACATTTCTGCCCCTCCAACCGGGCAAGGAATGTAACGTCCCTCCCCGGCTCTAATGCCCGTTACGCTCGGCTTCCTCGCTGCCCGAACGACAATGGGCAGGTGCCCGCAACTGCGTCTATGCCCGACATAACGGCTAGTTCAGGGCACCCTGCCCGACTTAACGGCTAGTTTGGACGGTTACATATGCTTTGGGAAAAACGGCTAGTTCGCCCCGAAAATAGGACCGTTGGCCACGCGCTGGGGGCTCTATATAAACCCTCTCACTTGAGAGGGTCAGGTATCACATTTTCACCCTAAGAATACACTTTGTACTTGCCCCTTTTTCTCTGACCCTTTCTTACTTGAGCGTCGGAGTACCTTGCAGGTACACCCCCTCCTCTCCTCATTCTCAAGCCGAGCACGTTGCACGCCTTACGACCAGCCATCATCCGGGCACCTCACCTTCTGACGACCAGCTCACGTGGACCAGTTCGAACACATCGGATCCGAATGCATTTTCTTGCCCTTAGGCCACAATTCATCATCACAACATTGTATCACATGCATTTTCATCACACAACAACACACCAGTCATACAATATCCATATCAATAGCACATTGCATGATACACCTCAATTACACACAATTACAACGACAAAAGTCAACAAAACGACACTATTCCAAATTCCCGACATAATTAAATCGGCCAACAATCTCAAAACCATTTTAATAAGAAAGTACATTTTATTAGCTTTCCAACGATACCAAGAATAATCAAAACGGATAATCGGAACACAAGTTACGGACGTAAAAAGAAAAGGAATCGCGAAAAGACAACATTTGGCACCCCTGCTGGCCATACGCGTATTGCCCTGAGCCATACGCGTATTGCCTTGCTCCCTCGCCCATCCATACGCGTATTACCCAAAGCGATACACGTATGGACAGAGACTGATTTTCCCGAAAAGTTCCACTAAAATCGAATACGCGTATTGCCTCACTCCATACGCGTATTGCCCACTCCCATACGCGTATTGCCTACATTCCTTCCTTGCCATACGCGTATTGCCCAACCCAATACGCGTATTGCCTTGCCTGATACGCGTATGGACAGCGAAAATCCAAAATTTTTCCTGCATAATTTTTCTGCGAATTTTCCCCCAAAAATCACATTTTTCATCCCCAAACTCATTTTTAACAGCAAAACAAGTACCAGCAATTGTTCCTAAACACAAGGTAATCATACAACGCGATTTATATCGCTTTCTGACAATGGTCCATCAATTTATCAATAAGGAAAACATTGTAAAAACAACCAAAACACATACATAAACAACACATACACATACACAAGCAAGATATAATTGAAACTTCTCACCCTTACCCGATTAATCGTGCTTGAAATGGATGAATTATCGATTTTCCTCTTCTCCTCTTTTTCCCTTCTCTTCCTTTCTCTCTTCTCTTTTTCTTTCTTTCTATTTTCTCTCTTTTTCTCTCTATTTTCTATTTTATGAAAAATACCCAAGCCAAAAGACCAAAATACCCCCCAGCTCAAATATCTCGCAAACGCTCTCAAAATGCGATAAAACATAAACAGCGATGAAATATATTTCGGGAAATAAAAGTTGAAAAGAAATTATAATTTATTGCAAATATTTTACCTATCAGGGAAATTAACCAATTAACTCAATTAGCAGGTAAAATACAATAATTTCACACATTTCACAAAATTCACATAAATGAAGTAAGTAAATACAATTAAACAAATCGGGGCGTTACAATAAAACCCAATAATTTTCCAGAACGGACACCAAAAGTGCATTTATTTGGATTCAAACGGAGCTTAAACTTTCTCAAATGTTGGAACAGCTTAAGCAAATACTCAATATGATTTTCTTCAGTCTTCGACTTACAAATTATATCTTCCACATAGACCTCAATTTCTTTATGCATCATATCATGGAACAAAGTGGTCATAGCTCTCTGGTACGTTGCAGCAGCATTTTTCAAACCGAAGGGCATCACTCTGTAACAGAATGTTCCCAAGGGTGTAATTAATGCCATTTTTTCCATATCCTCGGGTGCCATCTTTATCTGGTTATAACCGGAAAATCCATCCATGAAGGAAAAGATACTGAATTTAGAAGTATTATCTACCAACATATCAATGTGTGGTAATGGAAAATCATCTTTTGGACTTACTTTATTTAAATCTCTATAGTCAACGCACATTCAGACTTTTCAGTCTTTCTTCAGAACAGGCACAATATTGGCCACCCTTTGAGGATACTAAGCAGTCACAAGAAAACCAGCATCACTATGCTTTTGAACCTCCTCTTTAATCTTCACAGCCATGTCGGGATGAGTTCTTCTCATTTTTTGTTTCACAAGCGGACATTCAGCCTTCAACGACAATTTATGCTCCACAATGTTGCTCCCGAAAGATTCGCATCCAACGGTACAAACGCGAGAGTGGCGCAGAAAACACAGAGTCGCCAGCATTGTGTATTTATCCCGAGAGAGGGAAAGGAAACACTGCATAAACCTGAAGAGAAAGGGGGAAAGACATGGTCATCGCAACCATAGTCCAGGTTCGGGAGTCGGTTATGCGAGGGGAAGGTGTTAGCACCCCACGCATCCATCGTACTCGATGGGATCCATGCTTGTTGTCTAAACGGAGGGTGAGCTGTCCTACTATCTATGGTTGTGCAAAAGAAAACGGGGATGGGGGTGACTAAGACGGACTCGGTAGGACATATTCGATGCCCTAGGCCTACGTACTCCCTCAGTGCAATGGGAAAGTCAGAGTCAACGTAGTTCGGACGGGAACTGTGGGGGAAGGTTGCTCGCCAAGACAATCGCTGTCTTGTGCCTACATATCCTCAATCGGACGAGAGAGAGGAATCAGAGCTAATGTAGTTCGTGGGTACGACCACGGATGGGTAAGTGTTTTTTACGTGAGCGAAGAGCTCTTTTCTGAAAATGAAATTTGAAACCCAATAATCCCGAAGGATAAAAATATTTGAATTTGTTTTTGTGTTTTTTAGACAGAAGTGTTTTCTTTTTAAGTTAGTTCATAACTTGCATTACACCAAAGTCTAGAGCACAGGGACGAATACTTAACGAATCGTCCCAAGACAGGACGCCCGCTAAGCACTCTAGAAAGATAAGAGGAAGCCCCTCATTTCTCATTCCCCATGCTTAAGGCTCGTGCGCAATACACTTTATCTTTATTAAGTGTTTTCAAGAAGTTTTGAGATGAGAAGAAAGAAGACCCAAAGGAAACTCTAAAGGGAAACTAAGAGTCCTAATGTTATCATGCATGGGTAACCTATGGTTAGTGAGGCTTAGGAGGGACAACTACCTAAAACCTAATGTCAATCCTACTCCAAGCTTAATCAAAAATTAAGTTGGACTAGGTAGCTCTAAAGGGAGAGAATCCAAGACTTAAACAAGTCTTGAGATTCATGGGAGAAAGAGAGTGAAAGAGAAGAATGAGAAAGAGAAGGATGAGATAAGAAACAAGATAGGGCAGTAAGCACATCATATCAAGTATATCCAACTTACATCAATAAACAAGTCTCAAAGATCATGTAAAACATCTCAAGTAAGCATGCAAAGGTAATCATGAAAGAATGCAAGCATACTTATATGAAATGCACAATTAAGCACCAGTGAACTTCATACCAAGATGAAATGAGAAAAATAATATGAAGATGAAAGCAAGTCAGAATCAAGATCATACCATCACCAACAATTCTCATGTACAAGAGAAGATCAAAACATGAAACATTATGCACCAAAGAAAGTCCACAAAAGGAAGTCAAAGTACAAGCATTTAAAGCATACCCAAACATGATCCACAAATTGCAAAATTTGGTCATAAGGGACCTCAACCAGGGGTAAACATCATATCAAATACTCATGCAAAGAATCCAGAAGAAATTCAAACAATTAGGCATGGCAAAACAATTAGGGTTAAGAGATGTCAAGAGATGATCATGCATAATTCACTTAAGCACAAATAATCAAACATATATCAAATGACATTAAAAAATTGTGGAATTAAAACCTAAGTGACCTAAGTCAGAAGCTAGCAACATCCCAAAAGATCACACAAAAATTCACAGGTTAAGTACCTCAAACAATGCTTCAAAGTTGCATAAGAACAAAGAAGAACAATGCACAAATAGAGGGACTAAAATGCAATATGAAAAGAGTTTAAAAATATGAGAAAAATGTTTTTAGGAACCTAAAAGTGTCCTCTGAAGTATACAAAAAGAATGGGATGCCAACTATGTACCAATGATGAGAAATAAAATCAACAAGATCAAGTGTGCACAAGTGAAGAAATTCACAAAGAAATTCATCAAACAATTAATTCAGGTGCGAAAAATAGAAGAAAAATGGAAAATAAAATTTGAAAAAATTTTATAAAATCCTAAATATGATCCATGAATTTTTCCATAATTTTCTGATGCATTAAACTAATTTTAAAAATTAAAATGCAAAATGTATCAATCAAATAAAATGAAAATAAAATGAAAATAAGCAGAGGGGTGCCACAAGCAAGAAAATCATGTTAAAAACTGGGCTGGACCAAATGAGGGGGGTGTGAATAGAAAGAAGCCCAAAGCACTTCCTACCATAGGCTCTGAGTCAACAATATTGACTCAATCATTGCCACAGGATTGATCCAAAGATCCATACGTAGTCAATAATCCAAAAGTACACAAGATGAAAGGCTCAGATATATGCATACACGTTAACAATGATGAGCAAGCAAGCATGATGGTTAACCTGGCCTCCATAGAAAGTCACGTGAACAACACATGTTTTTTTAATGTGTTGGCAAAATCAACACCATCAGATCCAATCAACGTGTACAAATGAGTCAACAAATCACAAAATCAAGCAAGATGAGTGGTTAGATCTGTGTGTGCATAATAACAACCATGGAATATACACACACAATCAATAAAACACGTGAGGATTTTAAATGATCTGGCTGAACGTGAACAATCAGATCTGGACCACCAACGATCCAGATTTCATCTTCTTCCTTTAAACCCTCACCGGCCTGAAACATGACCAGACGCCGGAGCCCTAGCTCCGGTCGTCTTCTCCGGCGACCTCAACATCAAAATTCTCAGAAATTCACAACTCCACCACCATTCAACTCAGAATTCAACAAGGATCATGAATATCACACTCAAATCAACAGATCATGCATAAATTAAGTAAATAGAAGACAAAAAGTTTGAACTCAAAAACTTCAGATCCACGATTCAGCCATAATACACGTCCAAAATCAAAACAAATCACATCAGGATGATCAGAAAAGCATGAGGAACATTATGCACACAAGAAAATCAAGTTATAAGATCATGAAATTCACACTAACCTGAAACTTGAAACAAGCAAAATACTCCTAGAAACCTAGTGTAAGAGTGCAGATCTTCCTCTTTTGAGCTCTATTTGCAAAATAAATGCAAATAGAAGCTTGAATCAGGCTGGATCTTGAGATTTGATGATGAGCAACTCAAACTCGAATCTGGTGAAAACCTCACTCTGAGCTTGAATCAATGGTGGATTCTTACTCTATTCTCTTCACTGATCAAGAATATGCAAAGAATTCTCAAGGAAACCTTGTGAGGAGAGAGTTTCGAAGGAGAGAAATTTTGAGTGAAAATTTGAAATATGAGCAAATGAGAGTGCATGAGGTGTGAATGAACGTGTGAATCTTCTTATATAGACTTGGTTAGCCCTCTGATCATGATTAAAGCTTTGTTAAACCCTTGATTAAGGCTATTGAAAGTGTTTTGCAAAATTGCAAGTTGTGATGTACACACTTAATCACACGTGCCAAGGTCATGGTAAAAGCATGATTCACTCACATTTCTTCTGCTGATCACAAATAGACTGGACTTGGGCTTTGTAATGACTTGATTTATGAGATATGATCTATCTTGCCATTTGGCCATTTGAAAAATACATGAGGTACATGGCACGAATTCACTTGATTCAAAGGCCAAATCTGGTCCTCAGGGAGTGTACTTGATTATGGCAATGTGACTTGAGTCATTAGAAACAATTACAAGTCATTTTGAACCAAAATGCAAAAGGTGGAAAAATGGATACATGTGAAAACCCTAAAAAGCACCTTGCCTTCTTTTGGTCATATTTTGAGTTTCACAAATGGTATGGAGATAATCTAGTACTTTTTGGAAAGGGGAGAGAGAGATGTTCAACTTTTATGTTTGAGGAAAATTCATTTGAAGCTTCTTTGATGGTGAAAAGTCAAGTTGAAGATGGTTTGAAAAGTTACCAAAAATGGAAGTTTCACATTATAGGTCATTTTCCAAAAATAGTAACTTTTGCACAAACTCTTGACTCTTGATGAATGGTATGAATCCTAGCCTTTGAGGACCATATGAGGGCATAAGACCTTAAAAATCATTAAGAGGACCTCAAAATTCCATGGTTGACTTTCCTCCTTACAGTTGACTTTTCTTGGTTCACAAGCAACTGATCCACTGAACATCTTCCACAATGAACCACTAGCCAAGCCTTCCTCTATGAGTGTTTGGGAGCATATGGAACCCATGAGAGCATGCTTGAATCCACAAAGTTTTCTCAAGAAGCTCTTTGAACCCAAGAACCCTAATTTGGTCCCTCTGGTTAGGAGGGAAAGATTCACTTGAAATCCTTTGCCATTCTTGATCTTATGAAGATATGATGACCTCCACAAAACACCTTGAGGCTTGAGACTCCTTTGAGATGAACCAAGTACCTTGATCCCATGCTAAGAACCAATGCTATGCACAAATGCTAATGCAAGAAATGCAAAGAAACATAAGCCAGTTAGCTTCAAAACAAAAGAGCAAATTTTCGGGTGTTACACACAATATCAGTATCAAGACTTGACATGTCTTGATAGGACCAAGCAAACATGTAACACCCCGGTTTTTGTTAGATTTATTTAATCGAGTCGATTTAATTATTTTCGTTTTTATATTATTTTATTCTTGACTTTTATTTGACAATATATTATTTTTCATTGTTATTATGTTTTATCGCATTTTGAGAGCGTTTGCGAGATATTTGAGCTGAGGGGTAAAATGGTCATTTGATTAGTTAGATATTTATATAAAAAGAGAAATAGAGAGAAAGGAAAAGAAAAGAAAGAAAAGAGAAAGAAAAGGAGAAGAAAGAAAGAGAGAAGAGGAGAAAGAGGAAAAATCGAGGAAACTCCGTTTCAATCGCGAATAATCGGGTAAGGGTGAGAAGTTTCGATTATATCCTGCATGTATATGTATATGTATGTGTATGTTTGAATGTTTACTTGTTTCTCTTAGTTTTTCAAATATAGGTCGAAATGAGACAAACGAGTCGAAATCGATGTTTTCACGGTCGGAAATCGATATAGATTGCGTTGTATGATCACACTGTGTTTATGAATAATCGTTGATATCTGTTTTAATGTTGAAACTGTTTTGGTGGGTAAAAGTTGGATTTTGGACCAAGGAAAACGCAGCAGAATTTTTCTGTTTCTGGTGTAGGGCGCCGGGCGGTGCTCAGAGCGCCGGGCGATGCGGGCTTCCGCCGGGCGATGCCCAAGACGCGCAGCTTGTCACGCTATTGACTCTTTTAAATTTTTGGTTGGGGAATGTACGCCGCTGCTTCGCCGGGCGATGCAGAGGCGAAGGGAGCACCGCCGGGCAAAAATAGGTACCGCCGGGCGCTCCTGGGGATTTTCAATAAATGCTGTTTTCTTTAAAAATGCATAACTTTCGATCCGTAACTCGGATCGAGACGTTCTTGGTACCGTTAGAGAGCTAGTGAAATGTTTTTTTCTTATTAAAATGGTTTTGAGATTGATGGCCGATTTAATTATGTCGGGAATCGGGAAATGTGTCGTTTTGTCGACTTTTACCATCTTAACTATGTGTATTTGATGTGTTATCATACAATATGCCTTTGATATATAACGTATGACTTGTGTATTATTGTATGATGTGAACATATGTGATGAAATATTGTGATGATGGTTTGTGGTCTTGGGGAGAAATAAATTCATTGTTTTGGGTGTGATTGCAATGCATGATTAATGATGTTGTTGTGTGGTAAAATGCATTGTTTGATTGAATATCAATGTATGTTGTTATGATGTTTGGTGGGATTGTTGTGGTTTGTGGATTATAATGAAATGCATTGTTTATGTGAAACTCAATGTGTGTTATTTGGTGGCCTTATGGCAAGTGAATGCATTGTTTGAATTGGTTTCCAATGCATGAATAATGATGATGAGATAATCCATATTTGTTGATTTGTGAAGATGCATTTGATTGTCATAAGTCCTTGTATGCCAAGCATCATGATATGCATCTTGTGATGTCATGTGCCCTAGTGGGTGTGAGCGGCGAAACGGTTCCAAAGGGAATCTGCTATAACATCGTGAGCCTTATACCGAGAGGACCTAAAGCGATGATTATAGACGATCGTGATTATAGAACATCGTTTTCCCGACAGGGAGTTACACTAAGTAACAATAGTTCCTGAGTGAATTGATGATGAGAATGATGGATGGATTGGTACCGCATGGCATTTGCATAGAGTCTTTATGTTGGTCTCTTTGCATTTGCATAAATCATGAATGGATTGATTATGTGTGGAAAATCATGAATGGATTGATTATGTGTTGAGTTTGTGATAGCATTGGTGAATTGATGTGCATATGTGATAAATGCATTGGTTGTGGATAATATGTTTTATGTATAGACATATGCTATGTGATGTGGTGGTGTGTTTCCATATGTCATAACTTTGGTATGCATTATGTGTGAATATGTTATCATGTTGGTATAATTGATATATGCTGCGTGTTTGGATTATTAGAAATATGTTATGTATCTGTGGCATGCAATATGTATTAGTATGTGATGCTTGTGGTGAGAATAACTATGCATGTGAATTTTTATGTGTTTTTGCATATTATTATGCAATCTTGATTTAGTTATTATTTCTCACCCTTCTGCTGTGGTTTGTTGCTCTATGAGGCAATTGCAGATTTGTGTCTTGGAGGATTTGGTGCAGATTAGTTCTCCGTCCTTTTGTTGGTCTGTCTGCTCTGATACGTAACACGGGAGTCGGGGAACGCTTTTGTTATATATGTATACATTTGTTGAATATATTTTGTATTACTTTTGTATGTATATTTTGACATTATAAAACAATTTATTTTGTAAAACAAGTCCGTTATGGATCTTTCCACTTTATTCCATAATTGAACTTTCCTTTTGTATGGAAAAAGTTTCCCTTTTACGTTTATTCCATTTTGTGTTATGTATCAAATTTATGAGCAGGAATTGTGTTTTCTTTATTTAAATGTGGCATCCTTGTTTCTGTCGGAAAAATAAATTTTTATTCACTCTGATTTATTTATGTATTATTTATTCGCGATGGGAATTGGGGTGTTACAATAGTGGTATCAGAGCAGGTCGGTCTGTCCGGCCAAGTTGTTGAGTCTGTGTGGCATGACAGTTGAATACTGTCGATGTTGTTTGTCCCTTAGTATGTGATATGTGTGTGAAACACTGTCAGTGCTTTCTGGTTTTCTAATCTTTTGCCTTCAGGATTGAGAATGAGATAAGTGGGGGAGAAGCTTGTACTTCTCCAAGTTGCTTCGTTTGTGTGCTGTTGGTTGCAAGATTGTAAGGGTGGTTTGGACAATGTTGTTCCCGATTCTGGAGGGAATGCGGAGGTAAGGTTTGTGTCAACTAAGGGTTTGTGCCAACAAAATCTTTAACCACAACCCCACTATACCTCATGGGACCCAGAGCACCTTGGTACGAAAGCTTCGACAAAGTAGACTTTGGCAACACATTCAAGGAAGAGCCTGTATCAACCAAATAGAAATATGTAAAGCCAAATTGTGATTCCTCCCCTCCTCGGGTAACTCTTCATCAAAGAAACTCAAATTATTGCATGCTGTGAGGTTGGCAACAGTGCCATCAAATAGATTAACAGTCACATCATGCTCAACATATGCTTGTTCCAGCACCTTCTGCAAAGACTCCCTATGAGCCTCATAATTCATCAATATGGACAACACTGAAATCTTAGACGAGGTGTGCAAGAGTTGATCTACCACACTATACTCACTCTTCTTAATCAATTTCAATACCTCATCTTCTTAAGTCTTCTTATTCAAACCACTAGACAGACCGAAAGTATCGACATTAATCTCATCTTGAGGTCGTTTGCCAGCAACCACATTCTCCACAATCTTTGGAGGCTCAGAAGCAAAAACATGACCACTCCGGGTCAGTCTACTAACATCAGTGATGCTTACCGCAAAAGATAAAGAAAGAATGGGCACTTCTTTACCATCTTCTACCATGGTAGCATTGTACTTATACGGAATAGCCTTGTCCGATTCATATGGTATTGCATCGGGTAATCGAATAACCAAAGGCGTAGTAGCGGACTTACGACTATCATAAGAGATAGCAACTTATTCAAGAATATTAATGTGTGGCACAATAACATTCACCTCATTCTCATATTCATCTCTCTTTGCAGTGACCTCAATCAAATTCTGATCCATCATCTCTTGAATGTCCCTTTTCACTATCACACAACCACGCGGGTTCACAGAACAGATGCAACATGTTGCATAATCATGATCAATATCATGGTAATCACTCAAAAGTGAATGCATTTCCACAAGCGATCTTCGAATCCAACGGATATCATAAATCTTGAATGTACCACAATAACCTTGAACCATATTGACAGACGTCTTACCATGATTGGGAAACGGGTTCGATTGCATATTAGGATTGGTGTCCTCGAAGGACAAAATACCACTTATAACCAATCTTTGTACCTCCATCTTTAATGGATACCAGTTATCAGTATCATGCACAACTTCTCCCTGATGGAAAGCACAATGAGCTTCAGGCTTATACCACCACGGCGAATCTTTCGAAACAACAGGTGGTGCACAAGTTCGCACAAGGTTCTTTTGAATAAAACCAGGAAGCAATTATGTGTAGGTCATAGAAATTGGATCAAAGTCCTTTTGGAAACGGCCCCGTTGATTGCTGTGTTGGTGAGAGCGTTGTTAGGAAGGAGTTTCCTGAACAATAGGAGTTTAATTGTTAACAGGAGTAACAGATGCAACATGTTATTGATGGCTGTTTCTTGGTCTTCTATATTTCTCTCGAGAAACGACATTGGTTTCTCCTTCTTTCTACTTGGCAAGTCCTCCACCATATTTCTTAGAACTTCTAGAACAATTACCATCTTTTGACAAACGTCCTTCACGGACACCTTCTTTCAATCTCATCCCCTTATTTACCATCTCAGTAAAGTCACTCGGGGCACTAGCAATCATACGCTCATAATAGAAAGGACTCAGAGTTTTCAAAAAGATTTTGGTCATCTCTTTTTCTTCCAAAGGAGGATTAATCTGAGAAGAAATCTTGCGCCACCTCTGCGCATATTCTTTGAATGTCTCTTTATCTTTCTGAGCCATTGCTCGAAGCTGATCACGATTGGGAGCCATATCCACATTATATTTATACTACTTTCCAAAGGATTCACCCAAATCTTCGAAAGTGCGAACTTGAGCGCTGTCGAGTCCCATGTACCATTTCAAGGTTGCGCCAGACAAACTGTCTTGAAAGTAGTGAATGAGAAGCTGATGATTATCAGTATAAGTCGACATCTTACGAGCATACATAGTCAAATGACTCAACGGACATGAGTTACCCTTATAATTTTCAAAGTCAGGGACTTTGAACTTATGTGGGATCTTCACGTTAGGAACAAGGCATAACTCATGGGCATTCTACCCAAACAATTCTTTACCCCTCAAGGCTTTGATTACTTTCTTCATTTCTTCAAACTGGTCCTGAAAATCATCCATACGATCCAGAACATCCAAAATGTCACTCGGAGCAGTATGGAAAATTTGGTCTTCAACACAGGGCACAATATGACCTACAGGAGGAGGTGCAGATACAACAGCAGGAATCTCAGTACGAGGAACAGTATGATTCACGAGAGGTGACACAGTCAAAATAGCAGGAATCACTGGACATTCAGAAGAAGAAGGTTGATATCCCTCTGGCATATAGTTGATAGGCACGCCCCAAGGAAACCCAAGAGGCATATGATGTTGAGAAGTATTAGTCGGGGCCACAAGAACTGGTGTTGATACAATCTCTGAAATCACAGTCTGCTATACGGGAGAAGGACGAGGCGGTGGTGGCTGATTCTGAGCAGCTACCAGAGCTTCCATCATATCACTGAGTCTTTCCAAACCATCACTTCCTCACAAAGCTCACGGTTCTTTTGTTGCAATTGATCCGTATTTTTCTTGAGATTAGCTCGAGTGTTGTAGTGGTACGACAGCTTGGCACTATGAAGACTAAGAGAAACATAAGACACCTGGAAAAGGCAAGAAACAATGCAAGACATGATGCTTGATGTGCAATATGCAAATGCAAAACCTTCAAGGAACTTCAAAGATACAAAGTAAATTGCAAACATTATATAGAAATAACACATTCGAAGTACTGAAATTCTCATTTTATTGATAATGGAAAAGGATTACAACTTTTGGAGTACAATTTCAAGAATTCTAACAAAAAGGTGATAGAAAGCTAGAACTAGAAATTTGAAGAAATCCCATGAGAAAAAAATCCTCCTCGCAAATTCTTATCGAGCTCTTTAACTTGGTCCTCCATCTGAGTCTTCTCAACTATGAGCTTGTCGACAACCAACTTCCAAGCAACTGAGGTAGAGGGAACGTCTGTACTCTGAATGCTAGAGGAAAATAAATCCTCTTGCAATTTTCTCTTCTTGTTGGCCATTTGTTCTTTATTCCTTTGCTTCAAATGCTTTTGAAGTTCTGCATTCTCCATGTCGACAATCTGGTACTTGTTCCTCCAAGCATCCCTCTTTTGTCGCATTTCATTCAAATCAATTGGAAGTTTCTCTGTATCATTCATGAAAATAAGAACGGGTGTTCTAGCAGCTAGAGGTAAAGGCTCTTGACGTGGATAAAGCATCTTCAACTTGATAGCTCTAGCTTGTACCCATTGGAGATAAGGCTCCAAAGAAACACAATTTGGTTTTCCCAAAGTTTCCCTTACTTTTCTATGGATGTGACGCTAAGCTTGCGTAATTATTTCCTTGAATGCTTTATTGTCTTCACCATCCTTGAAGAAGAAACCCTCCAAATGGATATTACTTGGTTTGTCTTTCATAGGATACCCCAACTAACGATGGGCCAAAGCTGGGTTATAACTAATACCCCCTTTTGTACCAAGAAGAGGTACATTAGTAAATCCGCCACAACTATCAATGATCTTCACTTCATCATAATCACGGTTGTATCAAACAATGTCTGAATGAGTGAGTGACATGATTTTTTGCGACCATAATAGACCATCCTTGAGGTCCCAAAAAACAATAGACCAAGGCAAGTGAGAAATAAACCACTTGTATAGCAACGGTACACAACAAGTAATCATCCCTCCACCATAAGAATTCCTGAGGTGAACGGAGTGATAGGCATCAGCGGGTAGGGTGGAAACTGGGTTTCCAATAAAAAAGATCTTAATAGCATTAATGTCGCAAAGTTTCCAACATTAGGAAAGAGGAACAATCCCTAAACAAGCAAGGCGAAGATAGCCTCGAAGGCATCCACACTCATAATGCTAGCGAACTATTGAGCCTTATTCATCAGAAACTTAGCAAGTAACCCAAGAATACATCCCTTAGTAGCCATGCGAGCTTTAATTTCAGATACCTTCAAATGAGTAGCTTCAGCAATATCTTGATACTTAGGAGTCTCTTCCAAACCATAAAACGAGACTCGGTCAGAGATAGGCAACCCAAGTAGACTGGAATACTTCTCAAGTGTGGGCATGAGTTGGTAATCAGGGAACGTGAAACAGTGGTACACTGGATCATAGAATTGAATCAAAGTAGCTAGAACTCCGTTTACAATATCGATGTTCAAAAGAGACAGAAAACTCCCATATCTATCTTTGAAAGCCTTAGGATCAGTAACCAAAGACCCTAGATCTTGTAGACCTTCTAACTTAGGAATCTTGAAAGTGTACGTTTTTGTTTTCCTTCTTCCAAAATCCATGGTGAAAAATCCCTACAATGTTTGCAACAAACATTTTTAGGTTCCTTGAAGACTTGGTCAAAATGATGCTTATGAATGCATGAATGCATTGATGCAACACCCACAACCAAGATCACACAAAACACACAGGTTCAAAGGTTTGGGATCGCAATCCTGGAGTCAAGGGACAAGAACCAACCCCCAATGGTGTGTACTAAGGTTTTTTGTACCTGTAGAACAAGGTTCTAAGAAGTTCCTAGAGTCCTAAATCCTCTTTTGGATATTACTACCACACCGATTACTTGGGAATCAGTAATATTCTCAAGAGAACCTCTTCCGAGTGTAGTATCGAATATCAACTATTTCAGGTTTACACATTAATAGCCACCGCACCACGTCCTAATAGGATAAGTGGGGTAAAAGGAATACTAAAGTCCTCAGTGTCATGGGCCTGAGGTCGGAAAAAGTAATGTTTTTTGCGATTACTCGCTAGACATCGGTAATTCCGAGGAAGCCTCGACTGAGCGGATGGATTATCAATTCAGCTTGTTCGGGATTACTCCCTAGAAGCATCCGTGACTATACCATCCTCATATCATAAGAGCTCTCAGATCCGGGTATAGGATCTATCTCACCTCTCAAGATCTCCCAAACAGAACAACCAATAACAGTCAAATCAAATAGATAAAGCTTAAATAAATCAAAGTAGGCCGAACCCACTAAGAACCAGAGATCTCCAGCAAAGTCGTCACTTTTTTTGTAGCAGGGAAATTTGTGAGTGTAAGCTATTGATTAACTTAACTCAAAATTGTAAGAGTCGCCACCGCACTTTTATTTTATCCAAAAGGAAAAGAAAAAGAGCGAAGAAAACCTAATCAAGTTCTAAAACAAGAACAAATAAACAGAGACTGGGTAAGGGGGTTGGTTACGCTAAGGGAAGGTGTTAGCACCTAAAACGTCTATAGTAATCTATAGGAACCCTTTGAAATATCTATGTTTTTTTCGATTAAAAAGGTTTGTTTGAAATGAGATTGAGGAAAAGAGAAGAGAATTATTTTTTAGATTTTTGTGTTTGGAGAGACTTATCGCCTCATGCCTACGTACCCACAAAGTGAAATATAGGATCAAAACCTCGTAGTTCATGGTACAAATAACAAAAATTTTCTGGTTATTATTCATTTTATTTTGAAAAGGCAACTTGTCATTCTCAAGAGAGAATACTCAACTAATTACCCAACGGTATGTGAAAGAGGCATTTGCATCACATTAAGATGGAGGATTTTCTTGGATAAAAATCAACAAGACTAATCACTTCAACAACATAGTGGAAAATGTCCATACTTTACACAAAATACCATGGTTATGAGCTTTACATCTCATCAAAGAAAATGACTCATGTCTAGTCTTTTTGAAAAGTTTAAAAGAAAAAAAAGTGCACAAAAGTACAAAAAGTTTGAATGAGTTTTTGTATTTTTTATGTCTTTTTGAAATTGTCAAAGTATGATTAATATTGATTGGCATTTATTGAAGAAAACAAAGTTTGAAAATCACTTGAAAAAATTCAAGGTTTTATTGTGAAAGCGGTTTAAGTTTCGAAAACAAGAAGGCTTTGAAAAAGGGAGAAGATTTTGAAAATTAAAGAAGGGATGGAGAAGAAGAGACTATCCTATTGCTTGAAGATAAAAGCCAAGGATAAGAACGGTCTAACCACACAAGCAAGCTCCATAACATAAGAATTATTTCCTTTAGATTAGGCCTTGATCAAAATAATTCTTCAAATGAGAACTCCAAGTACCCAAAATCCAAGGTTTTCCATCACAAACTTCCAAGCATAGGTTAGGATCCTAGTTCTAAGTCCAAAGTTCCATGTCCAATACAACGGATAGTAGCCACAGTCCAAAATTAAGAGAATAAGTTTTTTAGGGGTTTAAGCCTTTATTAATGTTTTTGGTCCAAATGGACAAAAGAAAAAGAGCATAAACATAAACAAATGGTCCAAGTGGACAAAGGAAAAATAGCGGAAACATAAACAAATGGTATGATATGATATGATAACATAAAGAATAAAAAATAAAGAGAGGTAGGGAGCAAGAAGGAAGCATAAACATAGCATAATTAATGTAACAATAGAGAGCAAAAATCATCCAAAATGAGAGAGCGAGTTTTATTGTGTTTTTGGAAATGCTCGACTAGACATCCATAAGAATGAAAACATGGTCTCATACATTAGCATGGGGAGGGCTCCAACACGGATAAAATCAACCAGTATGCCAACTAACCCCCACAGGTAACAAGAGGAAGCCAATCTATTTCAAACTACGCCATGGACGAATAGGAGTCTGATAATTCACTTACAAATCACAACGGTTTTCCAATTTCGGGACAATTTAGCGCTATGTTAAGCAATCATAATTGGACTTACGTAGAAGCCACAACTATCTGAGGCGGGTCAATAACAATGTTAGTGCTAATGCATGCTAGAGAAGTGATATGTAGATCACTCTCCGAAAGCAATACCGCACAAAAAGAAAAGTGTTAACGATCTCATCTTCATCAAGAACTTAAAAATAAGTTCCAATGATATCGAAGATTTTCATCGATAAAAACAAAGAAGAAGAAGGGAGGGGAAAGCCAAATTGAATTACAATTCTAAAATCATTCCATCTTTAAGTTCAACCACTCATCTTGGTGGATTAAAGCACTAAACATATCATTAACTCAAAGCACCTAAAATAAATTGAACAATTCACTTTAAAGATAGATTTGAATTAGTGAATGTTTATCCAACTTCATCTACACCCTAAGTCCATTGAATTTAAAGAGGAATGGGACCTTTAAAAGTGCAAACTCGGGCAAAAATCAAAAGGAAATGGAAGAAGAAGAGAAAGGAACCAAAACAGTCCCAAAACAGAACCAAAAACATATATCTGCTATTGGTTAATCGATTAACCATTTGCATGTGTAAATGTGTTAATCGATTAACACTGCTATGATAGCAAAAATATTTTTAAAAAAAAAATCAGCATTCATGATCCAATCATTTCTTCAAACACCTCATGATCATGAATGCAAATTAGCATGAAAATTCAAGTGAAACAACAGCAAATAACACCAATGGAACGCAATTTGCAAGATCCAAAGATCAAGCATCAAGAATCAACAAGAGATCACATTGTGGAACATGAATCAAGCACAACAATGGTGGAATAAATGAATTACCACTTCAAATATGAAAATGCTTCAAATCAACTTCAAGAACCACATTCCAAGGCCTTGATCAACAGAAATTGATGATGAAAAAGTGTTTGGATGGAGGTTTAGCTCAAAGATTAGTAAGCTCTAATGAAGAACTTACTAACTTTCAATGAAAAAAAGAGCTTTGGTGAATTTGGGTAGATGAAGGAAAATGGAAACGAGGAAGAATTTTGACAAGGTGAATTTGGCTATCAAAAGCTTGAAGAATGAATGAAATGAGGCCTCCATTTATAGGATTTAGGCTTGGAAATTTTGGTGGATTGGATTTTGGTTTGGAACCAAAATTAGGCTTGGAATTTGAATTTGGACGCTAAATCAAGATCAAGTGGTGATTAGTGAAGGTGTGTAGTGGGAATTAATTATGATGAGGTAGGGGAATTAAAATGAAGTGGTCTAGAATATTCTCATGATGAAACAAGGTGAAATTGGTGCCAAAATGCTGCCGAATTTAAATTTGGCTCATTTTCACAAAAAACGCACTAGTTAATCGATTAACCATTTACATGTACAATTGTGTTAATTGATTAACACAGTGAAAAAGTGTGAAAAATGACTTTTTGATGCGCTGTCTTGGCTCTGGCTTGATTCTTTTGACTTGTCAAAGAAGGCATAGAAATAAACACATGAACCTTGGAGTCTCTTGAGTAATAATCAATCAATTCTTGGGAAACTCTTGATCAAATGATTTTGAATTGTTTGTAGATCAACTTTGACTTTGTTCAAATGAATTTCATTCTATCTGAGGAACTAGTATTTGACATTCTTGGTTCCAACCTCTTCCTGAAAAAGTTAGTGAAGGGAAAAACAAACATATTTTTGGATTTTAATTAAGGGTTAGTAAACATAAACATAAACTAAGATCAAACAAACAAGAAAACAGGGGTGCTCGATGATTTTGATTGTGGTATGACATGCAAAGGATATGTGGGATCTTAGGGGTAAAAATTAGGGTATTACAGCAGAATAGTTCATCATTGAAGTTTGTGGGATTCAAAAAAAAATTCTTGAACCTTTGAAATTTGTTTAAATTGTCTTCTTTGCCACAAAAAGTAAGGAACATTCACTTGAGATTTTGTTGAAACCAAGTTGGGGAGAGTAAAAAGAAAACTGGTAGGTTACTAAAAAATTTTAAAAAATTTCAAACAAGCATTGAAAATAAAATTGTGAATATGAATGTGAAAAAGAAAAAGAAAAAAGCATGCTTGTTTCAAAGAGAAAAAAAATAGAGAATGAGTAATGTGCATAAAGGAAGTTTGGAAGGGTGCTCATATGAGAAAAGAAAGCGTTGGATGAAGTTGTAGTGTGTACATAACTGAAATTATGGCATAGCAGATATCAGATGTCCTAACACATGCCAAGACATTGTTCTCTGTACAACTTTAAAACAAGAGCAGAACAAACAAACTGATATTCAGAATATCAGTAACAACATCAAGACAGATGTTTCGACATCTGCTTCAACATGTTAATCAAAACTGAACTGTAAATTACAGAATGATAAACAATAAAGAATATGATAACCCAGTTCAGTGCAAATCACCTACATCTGGGGGCATACCAAGCCAGGAAGAAGAATCAACTATCAGTAGTATAGTTTTATGTAAACAACCGCTGGTTTATAATAAACAACCTCTAGTTTACCTATCATTACCCAATGGGGACTTTATCATTAGATGTCACATCTAAATGATAAGAGAAACCCATCTCCTTCCCTAAATCACAACCTGTGATTATCTAACAGTTATAGTCACAATAACTGTATCATCCTACTTGAAAGACAACTCTTTCAATATAAAGTTCGGTCAAGCATTCTTGAATAACAAGCTAACTCGGATTTTCTTAAAAGCTTCATCCAAGAACAATACATGATTCATTACCTACGAGTTTCTGAATCTGTACAAGTATCTATGTATTCCACAATGTTTCAAATCGATACAGAGGGAGACTTACAAGAAAGCCCACGACTCTCAAAACCTTAAACCCTACTTTATAAAAGTTTACAAAATAGGATTCCTAAGTCTATGTCGTTCTCACTCTCTTTTCTGGCCTAGGACTAGGTCTTCTTTTATAGCCTTCGACTTCTTTGGGCTTCAAATCTTCTGTTAGCTGATTCCTTGATCCACTGCTGTGATCGCTCCTTGAATCTTGCACCAGATTTGAAAACAAAACCTGCTGTGACAGTTATGATGTCGATTCTTCATGCTGGGACTTTTCAATTGACATCTTTGGTATGGGGAAGAAATCTTCATGTTGGAACATGTTTCACAACATTATGTTTTACCAAAATTTTGTCAAATCCTTGGAAATCTTCATGTTGGATCATCTTTCACGACATCTTTTGCATTAGCAACTTTGAATCCATGTCCTTAGATATGTCCCTTTGTTGTGAACCTAACTAAGCTACAACCTTTAAAGACCTTAGTGATCTTCTTGCTTCCATAATTTCATTTTGATTGATTATATGAATGTATTAATTGAATTGTTATTAAATTTGTTTCTCAGGTGAGTGAAATTGCCCCGCGGTTGCAAACTCGTTAATTTCTTTATCCTTATTATGAAGAGGAGTGTTAGAGTGATTCAAGTATGAGAATTTAGTTGTTATTTGAAACATTGCAGGATATTTGTTTAAGAACTAAATTCATTGTCATTGTTTGATTCTATTTAGTGGTGAACATTGCTTGTGTGTATTCTCATGCTTGAGCATATTCTCTTATTTGAGAAAATCTCTCTTGTTTGAATTTGAACTGTTATTCCTTTCTTGGTTGAATATTATGTTTGAGCAAATCTCTTATGTTTTCATGAGGGGAATACTTTGCTTGAGGACAAGTAAAAATCTAGTTGGGGAGAGTTTGTTAAGTGCAAATTTTGACTTAAATTGAACCATATTTCTTGGTATTTTTCAACTCAATTCTCATGTTTTAATAGATTTATTTCTTGTTCTTGTGTGATTCTTCAATTATATTGCAAATACCTTTGGATTCTTTGATGTGTGTGTTATTGTGCAGAATTTAGGCATAAAACATCAATGTTTAAGACACAAAGGATTGGACAAGGAAGGCAAAGAAATGAAAAAGAATCAGCATGTTCGCTGAGCAAGCACCAGCGAGGTGAAGGCGAATGCTCGCTGTGCGAGGTCCTGGCGAAGCCCCAGGGAACCATCCCAGATTAAATGTAGTAGGAAAAGGGCCTAAAGTTCGCTGGGCGAAGTTGAAGTGAAGAGGTTCGCTGTGCGAAGAAGAATTCGCACATCGAATTAGATATTTTCCAAGGGCGGTTTAACGGTTCCTGAGGTTCTTGAAGTGCCCAAAAGTAGTCTTTACTAGGCGAACAAGAAAGATTTTTGTTTTACTATATATGTACCTTTTACACTTTTTAGAAATATAATTTTGGTAGAACTTTTCATAACTTGACTTTTTGAGATCAGAACTTTATCTATATTCATTCCAAGCATATTTTAGAGAGAGAAACACAAACCCTAAGAGGGAGAAGGTAAAAGCTTCAATTTCTTGTTGGGTTTGGATGTAATCTTTTGATACCTTATGTAATTCATCTAATATATGTTTATGAACTAGTTTTAATTTAATATTGATGTTGTCTTTGATTTCTTATTAGTGGATCTTGACAAAACCTTTTCAAATCTTAGATTTTAGATATTCATCTATCAATGAGAAAACTTTTGACATGGTCTTGTAAGTTGATATTCCCTTGTATCTTTGTTTTTAAAATAAAGATGGGAATTTCCTTTTGATTAATGAACACGAAAGGAACATCGACAGCTTCTCCGAAAGCAATCAAACTTCAAAATGCAGAATCAAAATATTCCTTGTGATCAGCATATCCCGAGTGGAGGATCACTTACTTCAGATTGATAAGATGAAGTATCCCACCAATCACTCCCTAGGAGCCGCATTTTGTTACTACCAAGAATTTGAAAAGTTCAGCAGCAGGAATTTGTTCCTTCAACAGATCAACGCTACTTTTTATCCCCCCAGAGTGGTCGAGTATCCAGTTGTACTCATCGCCAGTCCGTATGGCATGTCTATTTTGTCAGCATAAACATTTCATACATACATCATGCATAATTTATTCATATTCATATTCATATTGCATATCATATTTCGATCACTTTGGTCACGTTTATCCCTAAGTGATAAATGTTCTCTCTCTCTATTAGAGTTGTCAGTTTTCCTTTCCAGACTCGGATAGGATAAAATCCCGGTTTGAGTTCTTTCCTCATCAGGAAATGTATCGTCTAAACAATCTCTCTCCAGTTTGTTCCTGGATTGAAATCGGTCCTCGACCACTTTGATAACTTGAACCTCTTAAAGGCAAGAATACATTTGGTTATACACCTTTGGAACTTCACTCTTCGCCATTGAAGATGATATTTTGCTTTCCCGGATTAAGGAGAATCCCCCGCAAAAGCTTTTCAACAAAAGACTCTTGGCAATATGGACATCACATCCCCCAAGAAATATCTACTGATTGGCAAACAAAGAAGTATATTTTTGCCCCATAAATTCCCAATAAGTCGATAAATGACAGTCTCTCCCCGAAAAGTTGTCCTATTTTCAAGGAAGTCATCAGCACCTCAAAATTGAATTACATCACATGGCATCTCTCCAAAGAAGTATCGAAGAGAAGCTTGGTGAAGACCCTCAAAGATAAGCATTCCTTGTTGTCATACCCCAAATTTTGACCACTTAGATTTCCCATCATTGTGAAAATCATCATCATAATATGGATGTACCTTCATGCCTCATCAATCTCCTCAAGGATTGTTGAGCATTCACTACCATCAAGAATTAGGGTTTCAAGCCCTCTCAGAGTTCTTAGACAAAGGATCAATCAAGGAATGACATGATATTCAACTTGTCTAACTTCTCAAACATCCACAATGGATCAAAAGGACTCCCACTTCAAGGATCAAGCACAAGGTTGCTCCCTTCTAGGTGGATCAAGTCTCAAGATCGACAGTGTCACCAAATTAGGGTTTTGGTCGACCAGGGCCTCCAAATGGAAAATTTTCATCTGGGCACAAGCCAATGATCCAAAACATAACCTAATATACTTCATGGGACCTCATGGACCCAATCATCAAGTCAATTTTTCCTCAGGGGATGCATTCATCAAAAATCAGGAATTAGGGTTTCTTGACCTAATTCGCCCCTAAGTTGACTTTTAGGGAAAATCATGAGCCAAGACCTCAAGAGAGGGTTTGAGGGTCTCTAATGAACTATATTGATCCATTTGGAACAATGGATTAATCGAAGAAGCTTGAGCAACAAGTCTCAATTTCATCTGCACCACAATTAGGGTTTCGCGAGGAAAGTCAACTGTAACTTTGACTTTTGACCAGGACATGCTCCCAAAACCTAGAACATGATTCAATATACCCTATGACACCCATGGAACATGTCCATCAAGTTTGATTTAGGTCAAGGACATGATTTCATGAAGAATTGCACAGTTTGGAATTCATCTGATAAAAAGTCAACTGTGCACAAAAGTCAACTTTGACTTTTTGAGATTTTTCACCAAAATGGATTTTTAACCCTAAAATGATGTTAATGTATGATTTGAATCATCATTCATCAAGAAAAATCAAAGAAACTGGGATAACTTGTAAAAGGGGTAACCATAAAAACTTAGAAAAATTTCTAAGTTATGGAAAAAGTGACACTAATGTGCCAATTTTGGAGGACCATAACTCCTAAACCACAAGTCCATTGTTCCCCATTCAAAGTTTGATTTGTAGATATCATTGCCCTCTACAAAAGCTTCATACTGACCTATGTCCAAATTCCTCATGGATTTTGAGTTATGGAGTGATCAAAATCAAGAAAAGTCACTTTGTTCCAACACTTAGTGAAAATTTCACTAAGTCAGATTTTACCCTACTTTTTGCCAAATGTAGGGGGATTTTTCACTTGGATTCAAAAGAGATCAAAACCAAACATTTTCAAACAATTGTTGTATCATGTAAGGGCTTTCCAAAATGACCAAGAACATTACCAAATTCAATTTGAGTCATGAGATATAACATTGGCAAGTTGCCTTGTTGAAATCTGTCAAGGCAAGGCAGATTTTGCATTTTTGCTCGATTTCCCAAAATCAGCCAAATCCAAATGCTCCTATCCACTTGGACACCTCTGAGGATTGAATCTAAAAGGGACAATCACTGAGCCAAGCCTCCAAAGTCTTTGGAACAAGAAATAGCATGTTGAACCTAGAATTGCCAAAATAAGGACAAGACTCCAATTTTGGATTGGAGCATTCAATGGAAGCATCAAGGTGGCATGGACTGAGCCATTCTCAACTGAATTCAGTCAAGACTTATCCAAGACCAAGGGAACTAGCAGCCTGTGCCCTAACCTCTAGTCAATGGCTAGAGGAGACTTGGATTTTCATTTGCCAACATTGGCCAAACCTACTCAGCAGTTGCCATTCACTATTCCTTGCAAAACAAACTTGCTCTACTATAAATAGAGCTCAGTTGTGATCAGTTTGGGTACACCAAAGCCATCAAACAGATGCTTTCCTCAAAATATCTTCTTTCACTCCAATTTTGCCTTCTAAGGCAAGTCACTATCGGGTTTTGAGTTTGAGAGCTTTTCCAATCAAACCAATCACACACACACCTCATATACATCATATAGAAGTGATCCAAACACTCACATAACATCTGGAACACAGATTTCACAAAATCACCAGCCAATTGCTCAAGTTCTTGACAGTTTTGCAGTTGAGGTACCATCTTCAGCTCCAAACCATTTCAATCCATTCCAAGCATTCATACACACTCCATGGCACCTAGGGAAGCTATCCAGATCATTGGAACCTAGCTATAACACCTCCAACACAAATCACGATCACCAGGTGCAAGTGGTAAGCATGAGCTCTTCTAACTCTATGATCCATGCAATTTTTGCTGCACAATAATTTGGCCATATGTTCATAATCATGCATGGAATGTTTCCCCTCAATTAATTGCATTGTTTGAATCGTGTATCAAAAATCCTAGCCTTCATGCAGAAATTAGGGTTCTTGAGGATTTTTTGTGATTTCTTGTTATATGTTTAATTTAAATGAAATTAAATACCATAGACATGATCGTGAGGTTGAAACGAGTTGATTGGTATGTGGATTGCATGATATGATTAAGTATTCAGTGAGATTGGAGAGAAAATGCAAATCTGGGAAAACCCAGAACACGCGCGTGTTCTTGGCGCCATTTTTTGAAAATTCAAATATTGAATTTTGTGATTTTATTTAATTGATTCAAAAATTAATTTCTCTCTGAGTTTTAATGATTTTGTGTTGATTCTTTTTTTAATAATTCACAAAAATGTTAAAATATTTTATTTTCCCAAAAAATCCCAAAAATATTATTTATTTTATATAATTGATATTTTTGCAAAGAATTAATGTTTTAATTGTTTTTGACATTTAAAATATTTTTTCCACCTTGATTTTCCAACCTTTAATGCTTTCTAATTATTTTGTAGGTCAATACTTAATTTTTGAAGCATTAATCCAAGATCACAATTTGTTTTTCCTATGTTAAACAATTTTGATCATTTTAATTGAATTTTTATTCAATTAAAACACATTTTTGAAAAACGAATTAGGGTTTTTGGATTAATTCAACCCTCATAAATCATTTTCTTAAAACTCTTTGGGCCTCTAATAAAGTGTAAGACCCAATCATTTTTTTGACCAAATCATTTTTGGGCCTCAGTATATTGTATAAGTCCCAATACTGTAAAAAACAAACGGCGCAATCGTCGCA
Organism: Lathyrus tuberosus; assembly: GCA_022829125.1. Classification (NCBI taxonomy): domain Eukaryota; kingdom Viridiplantae; phylum Streptophyta; class Magnoliopsida; order Fabales; family Fabaceae; genus Lathyrus; species Lathyrus tuberosus. Next base: position 5,341,394 of record JALAZF010000389.1, on the reverse strand, counting down.
TTTTGAAAAATAACCTTCCGGGCCTACCCTCGAGTAGTAAGACCCATTTCTTTTCTTAAAACTCTTTGGGCCTCTATTAAAGTGTAAGACCCAACCCTCTTGTACAGAAAACTTTTTGGGCCTCATTCGTTGTATAAGTCCCACTGTACATTTTCGAATAAACGACGCGAACATCGCCAGTTTAAAATTAACCAACTGGGCCTACCCTCGAGTAGTAAGACCCATTCAAAATTTTTGGGCCTCTAATAGAGTGTAAGACCCAACCCCCTTTTGACCAAAATCATTTGGGCCTCAGATATTGTATAAGCCCCTTCGCGTTAAAAGAAAATCTCGGCGCGTTCGCCATTTTTAACGAAAAGTCAACTGGGCCTACCCTCGTGTTATAAGCCCCACTCTTTTTCTTTAAACCTTTTGGGCCTCTTGAGAGAGTGTAAGACTCATCCCTTTGTACAGAAAACCTTTTTGGACCTCAGTCACTTGTATAAGTCCCTCTGTACAAATTCAAACAGTGCGCTCATTGATAAAACCCTGGGCCTCTCCTTGAGCTGTAAGCCCCAAATCTTTCTTTTTCAAAGCACTTTCTCCTTTGATTTTGAATATACTGTTATTTTCAATCTTTCTTTGTTGAACAACTAACCAAATAGCATGGAAGCTCTACAACCGAGTAAGTGGCTATTGCTTTCATTTACCGCTTTCATATACATATAACTGTATTGTGGGGTTGTTTCACTGTAAGTCTTCTTTCATAAACTCATATCAACTGTGTAATAATAGTATAGATATTTCGAGTTTCCCCGGCAACTACGTCTAGAACTAGGTGACGCCGTTTCGTTTATTCATAGAAATAGACAACTAGATCCCCAATAGGATCACCAGATACAGTCTTATCTTCGGCTATCCTCATTAGGAATTGTCAAGAAACTCTACTCCCAGAGATGAATGTACTCTCCGTGAATGGCATCTTTGAGTTTCTTCTAAATTCTCGAACTTTCCTGACTTGATCTATTCCTTGTGAATAGCTTGCCTTGAATTTCTTGGGGTTTGGGGACCACGGGCTTCTTAAAAGCATCGGCCTCCTCTTGGGCATCATACAAGGACCCACAGGCTTCCTAAAAGCAACCACGCCTCCTCTTGGGCTTAGTACAAGGACCCGTCGGCTTCTTAGAAGTATTCACAACCTCCTCTTAGGCTTCGTATAATGATTCTTCCTCCGGGAATGATATCCTCCTCTTGGGCTTCGTACAAGGACCGATCGGCTTCTTAAAAGTTTCCAGCCTCCTTTTGGGCTTCATACAAATTGTCCCGACGACCTCCTAGAGGTATAGGAACATAAATTAGTCATCTGCATAGAACAGTCCTTTCAAAGAGTCTACTACTGTTTCTCAAAGCATGGTACAAAAGATAAAACTCTAGACACGGACAGTCTAATCTCCTTGAGTTTTCCAAACATTCTCAAGTGACCCCTTCGTTAAATAGGAAGAAAACCCGTAGACTCGGACAGTCTCAATACGCTTTGGATTTCCCTATTCCTTAAAGAACAGGAATAGCTCGGATCCTCGATTCAAATCCTCGAGTACAGTGTTTCTCATATAAGAACTGATTTTCTCTTTAAATCAGCATACTGGACCAGTCACTCAACTGAAACAGTAACCATAGCCTCCTCTTAGGCTTTGTATAATGATCCTTCTCCGGTGAAGTTAGCCTCTCTCTTGGGCTTTGTACAATGATTCTCCCCAGCGGAGTCAAACAACGTTTAACCTCTCTCTCGGGCTTTGTACGAGACACATAATAGACTCCCTCGTTGAGTGAATTACCCCTTTCGCCTCCATCTCGGGCTTTATACGAGATACAAAAAGGTTCTTATTGAGCCAAACAAATTTTAGCCTCCATCTCGGGCTTCGTACGAGATACAAAAAACTCTCTTGATAAGTCAAGTAGCCTTCATCTCGGGCTTTATACGAGATACCAAAAGACTCCATCGTCGAGTCAAAACCTTTTAGCCTCTCTCTCGGGCTTTGTACGAGACACATATTAGCCTCCTCTTAGGCTTTGTATAAGAAAACCACTGGTTGGTCCAATCAACCTTTTAGCATTAAAGTTGTGCCTCGTTCACAGTACACAAACTTCAACAACTCTTTCCCCTTCATCTAATTGCTGTAAGCGGCAAGCCTCTGGATCATCTACATCCATGCAAATGTCCCTCTTTTAGTATGAGAAATTCCTAAGGAAAGATGCATTGCTCTAAACTGAGTTAAAGTCTTCTCCTTCAGGTTAAAATCCCCTATAAAAGAAATTATGGCATGGCCGGATTCACAAATTCCGGTTAAAGTAATCCTCCTTTACAGTCAGTCACCCAACAGTTGTGACAAACAGACCCCTTTAGAGATGACAAATTCTCTCTAAGGTCAACACTTTCAGCTTCACATCTTGGGCTTTGAACAAGATACAAACTACCTTCAGCTTCACATCTTGGGCTTTGAACAAGATACAAACCACCTCTAGCTTCACGTCTTGGGCTTTGAACAAGACACCAAAACAACCATTTCCTCCCATAGAATAGGAGGAACTACGATCGCTCTGATTTCCCTATTTCGGTAAACGGGAATACGTAGGCATAAGATTGAAAGAAAAAATCTTAGCGAGCACACTAAACAAAAACCCAAAATCCCATACTCTCATACATTCGTCCTAACATCCTAACCGATAGCCTAAAGCACCGCTTGTCAACAAAATAACCTAGGAGAAACCCCGAATCTTTGTAGCATCTGTAAACCAATAGTTTTGACTGTTTAATCTCAGTATGCAAGTATGGTTAATTAGAGACATCTATTTCCCTTCCTTCATCAGCTTTAATAAGATAAAAAATGAATCGAGCTGTAGTACCATAGCGATCGTGCTTCGCAACCACATCCAAAAATCACTCGCTACAGAAAAATGGTGACTCTGCTGGGGAAAATGACAGGTCTCTTTAGGGATCTTGTTCTTTTTTTGTCCCCTAGGTAGAAACCTTGACGTCATTAGGATCTTAGGTCAAAACGCCGTTAATTTGGAATGAAACCACATGATGGTAATTCCGCCGAGGAACCCATTTTCTATCAGGAACTTAGGATTCATAGCTTTAAAGATCTAGGATGATTAGGACAAATATATATACTGCTTTTCCTAATTGCTATACGTGTTTATTTTTATGCTAATGGGAATGCGTGTGATGCCGCATGTGGAAAGATTGAGTATACACTTAAGATAAGTGATGGCGACGAGGTCGACCATCAACCTCAGTGGAGGCTAACCAATGCAACCCATTCCCTCTCCTAGGCAATGGGCCGATTGTGATGTCTGAGAAGCTGAGGAGCCAAACCCTTTTGTAGTGCGGAAACTATCGGGAATAGTTATTACGCGATACTACCCTCATTTGAGGCTGGTGATCTATTCTCGGTGAATGGCACTTACTCTAAGATCGCTCTACAACTCACTGGCGATCCGCTTGTTGTTTTGCTTTCCTGGGAGGAGCTAATGATAATGAGTACAGGTACAAAAATCACCCTAGTATAAACCTTTGGGGATGGGTAGAGCCTTGACTTCATGACAACGACCCTTTGACCCCATGTTTTTCCTATGTTTTTGTGTGCTGCATTCATGCATTCATTTAAAAAACATTAAAACAAGAAAAAATTTCTCTTCTAGTCTTTCTATTTTTCAAATTAAACTAAGACTGTGATTGCAAATATCAGAGAAAAGGACTGCGCTAATGGATTTCGGTAGAAGGAGAACCCATAGGTATACCTTCAAGGTTACAAAGCTAGAGGATTTGAGAAGGTTAGCGAGGATGATCACTAACCCTGAGGCTTTCAGAGCCAAGCACGGAGGTCTGCTACCACTGTTAAGAGTCCATGTGATTGAGGGAATCATGGAAGCGCTCATTCAGTTTTATGATCCAGTTTATCACTGTTTCACATTCCCGGATTACCAGCTCGCACCAACGTTGGAGGAGTATTCTCATCTGATTGATCTACACATTATGGATCGAGCTCCATTTTCTGGACTGGAAGAAATTCCAAAGAATCAGACCATTGCAAGAGCAATTCATTTGGACGAGTCTAAGGTTAGGACTCACCTAACCACTAAGGGTGGCATCCAAGGTTTGCCAGCCCAGTTCTTGACAAAGAAGGCCCTGTATTTTTCCAGTATAGGAAACGTGACTGCTTTTGAAAGCGTCTTTGTCTTGCTCACCTACGGGTTATTTTTGTTTCCCAACATCAATAACTTCGTCGATATCAACTCCTTTAAGGTTTTTATCATTGGAAACCCTGTGCCGACTTTGCTCGCAGATGCTTATCATTCTGTACATTTGGGAAATTTGTACAGCGGAGGGGAGATCACATGCTGTGTACCTTTGATTTACAAATGGTTTATCTCCCACTTGCCCAAGTATGCTGCTTTTTGGGATTGCAAGAGTGCCTTACGTTGGTCGCAGAAGATCATGTCTCTTACCAACTCTGATATAGATTGGTGTAATAGGATCTATGTTGGAATCAGAATCATTGATCGTTGTGGAAACTTCCCCAACGTACCCCTCATAGGAACTAAAGGAGGAATCAACTATCATCCAGTGTTGGTTCGCCGTCAGTTTGGATACCCGATGAGACACGTCCCACAGGGTGTTCATCTGGAAGGTCTTTTCTTCAAGGAAGGAGAAAACGACAGAGCACTAAAGATGGAAATAGTGCACGCTTGGAAACACGTTCATAAGAAAGGACAAGAGTCTCTAGGAAAACCAGACTGTGTCTCGATGGAGCCTTATCTCCATTGGGTACAAACTAGAGCTCTCAAGCTAAAAATGCCTTATCCTCGTTACGGAATTCTTCCGCCGAGGGAATCTGTCATGTATTTCATGACGGAAACTGAAAAGCTTCAGGTTACTCTCAACAAAGTTCAAAAGGAGAGAAGGTCTTGGAAGAACAAGTACCGCACCCTCGACATAGAGTGCATCAAAATACAACAATTACTAAAAGAAAATGATGCTCTGATTGAAATTTTGGAGCAACATGCTGTAGAGAATCAAGATGACCAAAGGAATTTGCTCACTCCTTTCACCTGGCAAAGGAATGACAACCCGACAACGGCCCAAGAGCCCCGGTCAAAGAAAAGGAAAGAGTCCGCACCTGATTTCTCTTCAGAGAGGACTCGAGACCCATTAGCTTAGGTTTCTATTTCTGCACCTTGTAATCTACTGTGTTTCCATTTCTGTTATCCTTTGAATTCAATAAAAAGGGGTTTCCCCACTATTTGATATTTGCAATCTAATTGTCGAAGTTTATTTTGATTAAACCAAAAAACAATTAATATAATCATTGCATTCATCATTCTCACATCACGTATTCTTCTTACCTACGAATCTCACATTTGTGTCTCGATTCTAGAGTCAAATTGTCTCATTCGTACAATACTCGGGCCAATCGTCAGAAAAAGATGGATGATCTTGAGGAAGAAAACAGAGAGTTGAAAGAAGAGATCGACGCTCTGAGAGAGGATATGAGAAAGCTTCGTAACGACATGCAAGCCATGGCAGAAGCTCAGCTACAAAGAACTGTGATCTCAGAGATCACCTCAACGCCCATAGTGGAGAAGTATGATCCTAGGTATCAAATACTGAAAGATCGTCCTTGGGGCATGCCTGTTAACTATATCCCGGAAGGATAAGTTCTGCCGATCACTGAAGATCAGGGAATCACAACAGAAGCCGCTGGGCCTGAAGGTTACAAACTTCGGGAAAGCGAAGATTCCAGGGGCATACTGAAGACTCTTGAAGGTTACAAACTTCGGGAAACGCCAAGACTCACTGCCGTAGTCACGGTACCACCCCCTGTGGTGCACACTGTCCCGGAAGGACAGATTCCACAGATACCTTCTGGTAAAAAGGAAACCATGTTCGACAGAATGGATGAATTCTAGGAGCAGTTTCTGAAAATGCAGAAGGAGTTGCAAGCCATTCGCGGTCAGGATTTATTTGGAAAGGACGCCGCAGACCTCTGCTTGGTCCCCAATGTAAAAGTTCCGCACAAATTTCAAGTGCCCGACTTTGAAAAATACAAGGGTAACTCTTGCCCTCAAAGCCATCTGGTGATGTACGCTCGGCGGATGTCAGCTCAGACGAAGAATCAGGACCTACTGATTCACTACTTCCAGGATAGTTTAACCGGTGCCGCACTCAAATGGTACATGGGTTTAAACCGTGCCACGATCAACACATTCAGAGATCTTGGCACTGCCTTCATCCAACATTACAAATATAGTTTGGACATGGCACCCGACAAAGATCAACTCAGATCGATGTCGCAAAAGGACAAGGAAACCTTTAAGGAGTATGCTCAAAGGTGGCGTGAGATTGCCGCTCAAATTTGTCCACCTCTTGAGGAAAAAGAGATGACAAAGATCTTCTTAAAAACCTTAAGCTCATTTTACTATGACCGAATGGTTGCCAGTGCACCCAGTGATTTCACCGAGATGGTGGGCATGGGCGTACGTCTTGAGGAAGCCATCCTAGAAGGACGTTTGGTAAAAGACATTGGATCGACGAGCGGTGGTAAAAAATACGGTAGTGCTCTCCCTAAGAAAAAAGAGCAAGATATTGGGAATATCTCTCTCGAAAAGCAAAGGCGACGGTACCAACCAGTAGCAGCTGTAACTCCTACTATCAGCACCGCGCCTACATATCAACCTCAGGTTGCGCAAAGCCAACCTGATCAGCAAAGGACACAACAGCCTCTTCAGCAGGCTCGTCCTCCATATAACAACAACCGTACAACACGGCCACTAGGATTTGATCCTATACCCGTGTCGTACGCAGAGCTGTTTCCATTACTACTGGCTAAGGGGCACATTCAGACTAAATCTCCTCTTACAGTATCAGAAAATCCGCCTTTTTGGTTTAAGGTGGATCAAACTTGCCCTTACCACCAAGGAGGATCAGGGCATAACATCGAGACTTGTCTCAATTTCAAGTCCGACGTGCAAAAACTTGTTAGGAGCGGGGTCTTATCCTTCAAGGATACAAATCCTAATGTTCTCACGAACTCGCTGCCTCAACATGAGAAGGTCGCAGTCAATTTGATAGAAGGAGAGACTAACGATGTCTATCAAATTCACGATGTACTCTTGTTGAAAACAAATCTGGTCAAGATGCATTGTAGACAGAGTGGATATGGCCATGTGCCACCTCATAATTATCACTAGTGTGATATCTGCTCTAAAGACAATCAAGGATGTTCTGTGGTGCAAGCAGCCCAACAGGAACAGATGGATCTCGGATGGATCCAAGAGCACCGAGTTCGTGGAGTTAACATGGTCTACACGAATTCCGACATCATTCAAAACCACGACATCCATGCGATGAATGCCAACCTGGTGGCGATGCACTCAAGGTAAAGCCAGTATCATAATCTGCCACGGCACGATTACAGTTCTTGTCTGCCTTGCTCGGTAAACAAACAGGGATGCTCTTTCATACAGGAGGCCCTCCAGCGTCAGATGGATCTTGGATGGATCCAAGAATACCATGATAGGAACCCTTATCAAATCAACATGGTTCAGATCTTCGATATTCGCGTGATGAATACCAACCTGGTAGAGTTACATGCTGAGCAGGTCCGACTCAGATTCTTAATATCACATGACTATCAAAGCTGTAAAGCGGGTTGCAAAAATGATCGAGGTTGTACCCTCGTCCAGGAGGCACTTCAGCACTTGTTAAATCACTGGTGGATGCCAATTTATATGGATGAAGATACTCAGCAAATTAGTATCAATAACAGAAACCCCACTCGGCGTCAGATCGCTGGTCATCACAGGACCAGGGATGTTTTTGCCATCATCCCTCTACTTGACGAATCTAAAGTTCCCAACCGGGAACGGATCGAGATTACTTACGATGGTCATCAAAATCAGAGGGCTCCCGTCATCTATCTGCCGGGATCACTACCGTATGAATCAGCTAAGGCAATCCCTTACAAATACGGTGCAACGACAGTTGAAAATGGAAAGGAAATTCTATTACCTTCCGTTGTGAATATTGTAGACATCAGTCGTGTAACACGGAGTGGTAGAATCTTCAACCGAGGGGTTGGGGAAGCTAACAAAGAAAAGGAACTTCAGACGGAAACTCCTGATCTACCAGTCGGTCAATCCAGTAATCCCGACCTTTCGAAAAATAATGATGAGATGTTGAAGCTCATCCAAAGGAGTGAATACAACATTGTCAATCAACTGTTACAAACTCCTTCAAAGATCTCGGTATTATCATTATTACTTAGTTCAGAAGCCCACAGGGAGGCTCTACAGAAAGTCTTGGAGCAAGCTTTTGTGGAACAGGATGTAACGATTAGACAGTTCAATAGTATTGTCTCTAACATCACTTTCTGCAACAATTTGGGATTTAGTGATGAGGAATTACCTGAAGAGGGTCGTCGTCATAACATGGCGCTCAATATCACAGTTAACTGCCAGGACGATGCTTTAGCCAGCGTATTGGTAGACACAGGGTCAGCCCTGAATGTTATGCCGAAGTCCACTTTGATGCAATTATCATTCAAAGGCCCTCCGATGAGAATCAGCGAGGTCGTCGTCAAAGTGTTCGACGGATCCAGAAAAACAGTTATCGGCGAAGTTAATCTTCCTATAACTATCGGTCCTCATACTTTCCAAGTCACTTTCTAGGTCATTGACATCCGAGCAACGTACAGTTGTTTATTAGGAAGACCTTGGATACATCAGGCTGGGGCGGTTACTTCCACCCTCCACCAAAACCTAAAGTTCGTCCAGAACGGCCAACTCATCATAATCTGCGGGGAGCAAGCCTTGCTGGTGAGTAACTTGTCATCATCTGCTGGTATAGAACCCGAGGAGGTTATTGGAACTCAGTTCCAAGCACTGTCGGTGAGCAAGAACAATCAGTTCAAAGAAGGAACTTCCATTTCTTCATACAATGATGTTATCAAAGCGGTCGAGAGTACCGATACGACAGGATGGGGACAGCTTGTCATTCCTACTGGTAATACAACAAAGAAGGGTCTTGGTTTTTCTGCAACCTGTACCCAGACAGCTGCCAACGATGAAAGTCTTCATCCCCTTCAAAACTTCTTCCACAGTGGAGGTTTCCTTCACCCAGTGTCTCAAGCAGTACATGCTATCAATGAGGAAGATCCCTTTGACACAGATGAAGAATGGAAGTCCTACCTTAACGGGGACGGTTATATGTCTCAGGAAGAGGTGCCTACGCCATTTTGCTATCCCGCACAGAGTCTGAGATTTATACCACGGTCAGATGTCGAAATGATCTATGGAGATTGTGATCCGGAAGGATGCCGTGCTCCGCCAAATTCATTAGAGGAGGACACTCTGATGAAAGACAATTTTGACTACACCTACTATAGCCCAATGGATGGTCTGCCAATGTGGCAGCCCTACCCAGGAAACTTGGGGCAAGAGAGTCATCCGAACAATGAAAATCAGCTGACCATCATTTAACAGAATACCTGTGTCCCCACCATGTCATGGGATCAACACTCAGGTCATTCAGAAACTACTCAACATGAAGATGAATTCGCAACGTTTGCAGGACTTGAATTCATCAACTATGCTTTTCCCGAGGTCAACGTCATCGAGAGAGATGACTCCTCCAGTTCCAAAGAAGTTTGGGACACCTTGGGACAACTGAGTGGAAAATACGACTATATGGTCAAGTACACTGCTCCCGAAAACTCTCGTATCAGGCTCGAAGACATCCAGCCAACTGGATGGGGAGATCTACCTGAGAGCACAAATGCTATGCAAAATGCAACTGAGGAATTCTCCTAAGACAATTCTGCCTGGGAGACAGATTCCAATGATCCTGCTCCACCAGAAATCAGCGTCATTTCTGAAGTCAAATCAAGGAAGGTGCCAGACTTTGTGATTCACCGAGGAGTTCATCGCCAATGGGTTACCATCGAGGTTCCGAAGGTCGTTCACCAGTCAAATTAATTGCCATCTTTTAACCTTTCACCCCGCCCAGGTGAAACGGATGTTTTGATAGGGCTCGCTTTCTGTAAAATTTCCCTCTTCGCTTAGCCCAAAGTGACAGAGTTTTGTTTTATAGGGCTGTAGTTTCAAGGTTCGACTTGTTCATTAATAAAATAACGTCGTTCTGTAATTTCCGCATTAATTGCTGTTTTCTCTTTTTGCTTTTTCAGAAAATGGTAATCCTAAAAAATAATTCAATAATAAAAACAAGCAGTAAAATAAAACACTGCACACATTTGCATTTTCTCTATCTCTTCTAAACACGAATCATCATGTCATGCAGATTGCTTGTTTTAAACCCCGTTGAAACATACGATCCGATGCCTTCTCCCAACTTTGAGTTCCCGATATTCGAGGTTGAAGAAGAAAATGACGACGAAATTCCAGAAGAGATCTCCAGACTACTCAGACAAGAGGAAAGGTCCATTGAACCTCATAAAGAACCGTTGGAAACGGTAAACTTGGGTTCAGAACAAGAGAAAAAAGAAATCAGGATTGGGGCACTTCTCAGTCCAACTGCCAAAGAGAGTTTGATAAAGCTTCTCAAAGAATTCCCCGATGTATTCGCTTGGTCCTATCAGGACATGCCAGGGTTGGATACCAGCATCATGGAACATCACTTACCGTTGAGATCAGAATGTCCGCCAGTAAAGCAGAGGTTGAGATGGACTCACCCGGACATGGCCATCAAAATCAAAGAGGAGGTACAGAAACAGATTGATGCGGGTTTCCTCGCCACGTCAGAATATCCTCAATGGTTAGCCAATATCGTACCCGTTCCGAAAAAGGATGGAAAGGTCAGAATGTGTGTCGACTACCGAGATCTAAACAAGGCTAGTCCAAAGGACGATTTTCCTTTACCACACATTGACATGCTGGTAGACAGTACAGCAAAGTTCAAAGTCTTCTCCTTCACGGATGGATTCTCGGGCTATAATCAGATCAAAATGGCACCGAAAGACATGGAGAAAACTTCGTTCATTACCCCATGGGGTACCTTTTGTTACAAGGTAATGCCGTTCGGTTTGAAGAACGCCGGGGCAACCTATCAAAGGGCCATGACTACTCTTTTTCATGACATGATACACAAAGAGATTGAGGTATATGTCGATGATATGATTGCAAAATCTAAGACAGAAGAGGAGCATGTGACCCACCTGTAAAAACTATTCGAGCGTTTGCGAAAATAAAAACTCCACTTGAATCCCCACAAGTGCACCTTCGGTGTCCGTTCGGGGAAACTCTTAGGGTTCATCGTCAGCCAGAAAGGGATTGAGGTCGATCCTGACAAGGTCAAGGCCATTGGAGAAATGCCTTCTCTGAAAACTGAAAAACAAGTCAGAGGATTCCTGGGACGTTTGAACTACATCTCCAGATTCATATTCCTCATGACCGCGACATGTGCGCCGATTTTCAAGTTACTCAAAAAGAACCAGGATTGTGTTTGGTCAGAGGACTGCCAAACCGCCTTCGATAGAATCAAGGAATACCTGTTAAATCCACCGATTCTATCACCTCCAGTGGAAGGAAGACCACTGATCATTTACCTCACAGTTCTAGAGGACTCAATGGGATGTGTACTTGGCCAACAAGACGAAACTAAACGGAAAGAGTCTGCCATTTACTATTTGAGCAAGAAATTCACCGACTGCGAAACTCGGTACACGATGCTTGAGAAAACTTGTTGCGCTTTGGCTTGGGCAGCCAAACGTCTTCGCCAATACACGATTCGTCATACTACTTGGTTGGTTTTCGAGATGGATCCAATCATGTATGTCTTCGAAAAGCCTGCTCTCACGGGAAGAATTGCCCGTTGGCAGATGTTATTATCAGAATATGACATAGAGTACCACGCTCAGAAAGCCGTTAAGGGAAGTATTTTAGCCGATCATTTGGCTCATCAACCGATTGACGATCAAGAATCAATCGGGTTTGATTTCCCAGACGAAGATGTCATGTATCTAAAAATGAAAGACTGCGATGAACCGTTACCTAGTGAAGGGCTAGAACCAGGTTCCCAATGGGAACTAATCTTTGACGGAGCAGTTAATCATTATGGAAATGGCATTGGGGCAATCATTGTTACCCCTCAGGGTACCCACATTCCTTTCACTGCCAGACTTACGTTCAAATGTACAAACAACGAGGCCGAATACGAAGCTTGTATTATGGGTCTCGAAGAAGCAATTGATTTAAGGATCAAAAACTTGGACGTATACGGCGATTCTGCCTTGGTTATCAATCAGATAAAAGGAGATTGGAACACATACCAATCAGGATTGATTCCTTACAAAGACTATGCAAGAAGGTTGTTACCTTTCTTCAACAGAGTTGAGTTTCATCATATCCCTCGTGAGGAGAATCACATGGCTGATGCATTAGCCACTCTCTCTTCCATGATTAGTGTGGGTCAATGGAACGACTTACCTAAGATCGACATAATGCGCCTTGAACGGCCCGCTTACATCTTCACGATTGAAGCAGTCCAAGAAGACAAACCTTGGTATCATGATATCAAATGCTTCCTTCAGAAACAAGAGTACCCACCTGGGGCACTAAGAAAAGACAGGAAAACCCTCAGAATATTGGCTGGAAACTTCTTCCTGAGCGGTGACACTCTCTATAAGAAAAATTTTGACATGGTCTTGCTCCGATGCGTAGACAGACTAGAAGCAAAAATGCTGATGAAAGAAATTCATGAAGGATCCATTGGCACTCATGCCAACGGACACACAATGGCGAGAAAAATTCTCAGAGCAGGGTACTACTGGTTGACCATGGAATCTGACTGCTACAAGTACATGAAGAGGTGTCACAAGTGTCAGATATACTCCAACAAAATTCATGTACCGCCATCACATCTCAAAGTTCTTTCTTCCTCGTGGCCTTTTTCCATATGGGGAATCGACATGATTGGCTTGATTGAACCTAAGGCTTCAAACGGACATCGGTTCATCCTGGTAGCCATTGACTATTTCACCAAGTGGGTCAAAGCAGCGTCATTCGCCAATGTAACCCGACAAGTGGTGGTCCGATTTATCAAAAACAATATCATATGCCGTTATGGTGTTCCAAGCGAGATCATTACTGACAATGGATCTAACTTGAACAACAAGATGATGAAGGAGTTGTGCGCAGAGTTCAAGATTGAACATCATAACTCATCTCCCTACCGACCCAAGATGAACGGAGCGGTAGAAGCGGCCAATAAGAACATCAAGAAGATCGTTCAAAAGTTGGTTGTAACCTACAAAGACTGGCACGAGATGCTACCCTTTGCTCTTCACGGTTATCGCACATCTGTCCGCACTTCAACAGGGGCAACCCCTTTCTCTCTAGTGTATGACATGGAAGCAGTGCTCTCCATAGAAGTAGAGATCCCGTCAATCCGAGTATTGATGGAAGCTAAGCTCACCGAAGCTGAATGGTGTCAAAGTCGACACGACGAACTGAATCTGATCGAGGAGAAGTGAATCACGGCACTATGCCATGGTCAGCTGTATCAACAGAGAATGAAAAAGGCATTCGACAAAAAAGTCCGACCTCGCGTCTTCAGGAAAGGAGACCTTGTGCTCAAGAAGATACAATCATTTCTCACTGATTCTCGGGGCAAGTGGACTCTGAATTATGATGGCCCCTATGTGGTCACGATAGCTTTCTCAGGCGGTGCCTTGAGACTTGCAACCATGGACGGAGAGGAATTTTCCTACCCCACAAATGTTGATGTAGTCAAGAAATACTTCGCCTAAAAAAAACATCTCGGTGGATTGAAAACCCGAAAGGGCGGTCCAGGCAAAATTTAGAGACAAAATAAAAAAAAATCATCCCGGTGGATTGGAAACATCAGAGTACAATCCAGGCAAAAGTTAGGGATAATGGCAAGTAACTATGTTCAACAGAGGCAGGTCCCTCAGCAGCAGTTACACCATCCATCGGAGGAAAACTCCAGTCAAGGTCATCTTCGACAGAAGCTCAGGATGCCCCAAATTCAAAGTTGGTAGAAGGATAGTGGTCATTATGTTTCAACGTAGCCCTTTTTCCATGTAAATTACCATTTTCTAACTTTGTAAATACTCAATGGAATCACGCATTTGGCTGATCTCCATTTTATCAATAAGATTTGAGCCCTTGTGCTTTTGTTTGTAAATCTTATTTATTTTAGCTTTACAGAACGATGTTGTTAACATGATTAACGATTCTTGAAATAAAACAAAAATGAATTTACTTGTTAAAACTTTTTCTGCTTTTTAATAAAGACGACAATTTCTTTTGACTGTTGAACATCAGAAGAACATCGGTCGCTTCTCCAGAAGTAATCGAACCTCAAAGTACGAAATCAAAGTACTCCTTCTATGCCAGTACGCCTGAATGAAGGGATCAACTGTGTCAGAGACCTTGTTTCGTCTGACACGCTTCGGCCGAGTTCTCATCTCCTAAGCTTGATCAACATAGCTCCCAACCGAGACTATCTCTCCTAAGAAAGGCAGAATTGCTATCTTGAACCAGCGATACTTCTTCGCCCTGCAATGGCCGAGTATCCAGTCGTGTCCATCTTTTAGTTTGTATGTTGCGTCAGTTTTGTCAGCATATACATACATGCATCATGCATTATTGATTTACATTCACAGTCATATTGCATCACTATCACTCTAATCGGTCTTGTCCCCTAGTGATAACAGTCCTCTCAATCGAGTTGTTAGTTCTTGCCTCGTCAGGAAATGCTGCGTTTGAACAATCTCGCTTCCAGTGTATCTCTGGATTAGAGTCGGTCCTCGACCACTTTGATAACTTGAACCTCTGAAGAACCAGAGAACTCTCGACAAATGTCACTCTTCGGCAGTATGGCAGTTTTTCTCCGTAAAACCCAATGATGAAAAGGTCATCGGCACCTCAAAATTGGATCACATCATATGGCATTTCTCTGAGAAGATCTCCGTGAAAAGTATGATGTAAAGACCCCGAACGAAAGCAGTCTCTCAAGAGACTCGTTTTCCCCAGTAGATTCAAAAAATGGCATCTCCAAACAGAGAAGTTTGTGCACCTCTACAACTCAGATGACTGGGTTCCCCAGCAAGTCTGACATCAAAACTTTTTCCACTCAAATAGCATCTCCCCAGGAAAATTCGGCGAGAAGTTTGAAGGAAAGCCGCTACGAATAGCGTCCCTTGTCAATTAAGCTTATTCACAAAAGAAACTGAGACCAGTTCCTTGGTAGGAAACCAGGATCGAGGGGAAGTTTACATCAGAAACTTAGACCAGTTCCTTGGTAGGAAACCAGGATCGAGGGGAAGTTTACATCAGAAACTAAGACCAGTTCCTTGGTAGGAAACCAGGATCGAGGGGAAGTTTACATCAGAAACTTAGACCAGTTCCTTGATAGGAAACCAGGATCGAGGGGAAGTTTACATCAGAAGCAAAGACCAGTTCCTCGGTAGGAAACCAGGATCGAGGGGAAGTTTACATCAGAAACTAAGACCAGTTCCTCGGTAGGAAACCAGGATCGAGGGGAAGTTTACATCAGAAACTAAGACCAGTTCCTTGGTAGGAAACCAGGATCGAGGGGAAGTTGACAAAAGAAACTAAGACCAGTTCCGTGGTAGGAAATCAGGATCGAGGGGAGGTTTATTTCAAAAGAAAACTGAGACCAGCTCCTTGGCTGAAGACCAGGATCGAGGGGAAGTTTACCTTTTCTAAGCATCATTGCTTAGCAAAACAAGATGAATGCGTGAATTACCATTCATAGACGCCGTCAAAATTTCGGGTATTCCGATATTTAATCCTCTTGCACCCCGAATGCCCGAATACCTTCGCCATTCACACCTTCGTGTGCAAGAAGATTAAATAGGGGCATCTGTCATACCCCAAATTTTGACCACTTAGATTTCCCACCATTGTGCAAATCATCATCATAATATGGATGTACCTTCATGCCTCATCAATCTCCTCAAGGATTGTTGAGCATTCACTACCATCAAGAATTAGGGTTTCAAGCCCTCTCAGAGTTCTTAGACAAAGGATCAATCAAGGAATGACATGATATTCAACTTGTCTAACCTCTCAAACATCCACAATGGATCAAAAGGACTCCCACTTCAAGGATCAAGCACAAGGCTGCTCCCTTCTAGGTGGATCAAGTCTTAAGATCGACAGTGTCACCAAATTAGGGTTTTGGTCGACTAGGGCCTCCAAATGGAAATTTTTCATCTGGGCACAAGCCAATGATCCAAAACATAACTTAATATACTTCATAGGACCACATGGACCCAATCATCAAGTCAATTTTTCCTCAGGGGATGCATTCATCAAAAATCAGGAATTAGGGTTTCTTGACCTAATTCACCCCTAAGTTGACTTTTAGGGCAAATCATGAGCCAAGACCTCAAGAGAGGGTTTGAGGGTCTCTAATGAACTATATTGATCCATTTGGAACAATGGATTAATCCAAGAAGCTTGAGAAACAAGTCTCAATTTCATTTGCACCACAATTAGGGTTTCGCGAGGAAAGTCAACTGTAACTTTGACTTTTGACCAGGACATGCTCCCAAACCCTAGAACATGATTCAATATACCCTATGACACCCATGGAACATGTCCATCAAATTTGATTTAGGTCAAGGACATGATTTCATGAAGAATTGCACAGTTTGGAATTCATCTGGTAAAAAGTCAACTGTGCACAAAAGTCGACTTTGACTTTTTGAGATTTTTCACCAAAATGGATTTTTAACCCTAAAATGATGTTAATGTATGATTTGAATCATCATTCATCAAGAAAAATCAAAGAAAGTGGGATAACTTGTAAAAGGGGTAACCATAAAAACTTAGAAAAATTTCTAAGTTATGGAAAAAGTGACACTAATGTGCCAACTTTGGAGGACCATAACTCCTAAACCACAAGGCCATTGTTCCCCATTCAAAGCTTGATTTGTAGATCTCATTGCCCTCTACAAAAGCTTCATACTGACCTACGTCCAAATTCCTCATGGATTTTGAGTTATGGAGTGATCAAAATCAAGAAAAGTCACTTTGTTCCAACACTTAGTGAAAATTTCACTAAGTCAGATTTTACCCTACTTTTTGCCAAATGTAGGGGGATTTTCACTTGGATTCAAAAGAGATCAAAACCAAACATGTTCAAACAGTTGTTGTATCATGTAAGGGCTTTCCAAAATGACCAAGAACATTACCAAATTCAATTTGAGTCATGAGATATAACATTGGCAAGTTGCCTTGTTGAAATCTGTCAAGGCAAGGCAGATTTTGCATTTTTGTTCGATTTGTCAAAATCAGCCAAATCCAAATGCTCCTATCCACTTGGACACCTCTGAGGATTGAATCTAAAGGGGACAATCACTGAGCCAAGCCTCCAAAGTCTTTGGAACAAGAAATAGCTTGTTGAACCTAGAATTGCCAAAATAGGGACAAGACTCCAATTTTGGATTGGAGCATTCAATGGAAGCATCACGATGGCATGGACTGAGCCATTCTCAACTGAATTCAGTCAAGACTTATCCAAGACCAAGGGAACCAGCAGCCTGTGCCCTAACCTCTAGTCAATGGCTAGAGGAGACTTGGATTTTCATTTGCCAACATTGGCCAAACCTACTCAGCAGTTGCCATTCACTATTCCTTGCAAAACAAACTTGCTCTACTATAAATAGAGCTCAATTATGATCAGTTTGAGTACACCAAAGCCATCAAACAGATGCTTTCCTCAAAATCTCTTCTTTCACTCCAATTTTGCCTTCTAAGGCAAGTCACTATCGGGTTTTGAGTTTGCGAGCTTTTCCAATCAAACCAATCACACACACACCTCATATACATCATATAGAAGTGATCCAAACACTCACATAACATCTGGAACACAGATTTCACAAAATCACCAGCCAATTGCTCAAGTTCTTGACAGTTTTGCAGTTGAGGTACCATCTTCAGCTCCAAACCATTTCATTCCATTCCAAGCATTCATACACACTCCATGGCACCTAGGGAAGCTATCCAGATCATTGGAACCTAGCTGTAACACCTCCAACACAAATCACGATCACCAGGTGCAAGTGGTAAGCATGAGCTCTTCTAACTCTATGACCCATGCAATTTTTGCTGCACAATAATTTGGCCATATGTTCATAATCATGCATGGAATGTTTCCCCTCAATTAATTGCATTGTTTGAATCGTGTATCAAAAATCCTAGCCTTCATGCAGAAATTAGGGTTCTTGAGGATTTTTCGTGATTTCTTGTTATATGTTTAATTTAAATGAAATTAAATACCATAAACATGATCGTGAGGTTGAAACGAGTTGATTGGTATGTGGATTGCATGATATGATTAAGTATTCAGTGAGATTGGAGAGAAAATGCAAATCTGGGAAAACCCAGAACACGCACGTGTTCTTGGTGTGTTCTTGGCGTCATTTTTTGAAAATTCAAATATTTGAATTTTGTGATTTTATTTAATTGATTCAAAAATTAATTTCTCTCTGAGTTTTAATGATTTTGAGTTGATTCTTTTTTTAATAATTCACAAAAATGTTAAAATATTTTATTTTCCCAAAAAATCCCAAAAATATTATTTATTTTATATAATTGATATTTTTGCAAAGAATTAATGTTTTAATTGTTTTTGACATTTAAAATATTTTTTCCACCTTGATTTTGCAACTTTTAATGCTTTCTAATTATTTTGTAGGTCAATACTTAATTTTTGAAGCATTAATCCAAGATCACAATTTGTTTTTCCTATGTTAAACAATTTTTATCATTTTAATTGAATTTTTATTCAATTAAAACACATTTTTGAAAAATGAATTAGGGTTTTTGGATTAATTCAACCCTCATAAATCATTTTCTTAAAACTCTTTGGGCCTCTAATAGAGTGTAAGACCCAATCCTTTTTTTGACCAAATCATTTTTGGGCCTCAGTATATTGTATAAGTCCCAATACCGTAAAAAACAAACGGTGCGATCGTCGCCTTTTGAAAAATAACCTTCTGGGCCTACCCTCGAGTAGTAAGACCCATTTCTTTTCTTAAAACTCTTTGGGCCTCTATTAGAGTGTAAGACCCAACCCTCTTGTACAGAAAACTTTTTGAGCCTCATTCGTTGTATAAGTCCCACTGTACATTTTCGAATAAACGACGCGAACATCGCCAGTTTAAAATTAACCAACTGGGCCTACCCTCGAGTAGTAAGACCCATTCAAAATTTTTGGGCCTCTAATAGAGTGTAAGACCCAACCCCCTTTTAACCAAAATCATTTGGGCCTCAGATATTGTATAAGCCCCTTCGCGTTAAAAGAAAATCTCGGCGCGTTCGCCATTTTTAACGGAAAGTCAAATGGGCCTACCCTCGTGTTATAAGCCCCACTCTTTTTCTTTAAACCTTTTGGGCCTCTTGAGAGAGGGTAAGACCCATCCCTTTGTACAGAAAACCTTTTTGGGCCTCAGTCACTTGTATATGTCCCTCTGTACAAATTCAAACAGTGCACTCACTGATAAAACCCTAGGCCTCTCCTTGAGCTGTAAGCCCCAAATCTTTCTTTTTCAAAGCACTTTCTCCTTTGATTTTGAATATACTGTTGTTTTCAATCTTTCTTTGTTGAACAACTAACCAAACAGCATGGAAGCTCTACAACCGAGTAAGTGGTTATTGCTTTCATTTACCGCTTTCATATACATACAACTGTATTGTGGGCTGTTTCACTCTAAGTCTTCTTTCATAAACTCATATCAATTGTGTAATAATAGTATAGATATTTCGAGTTTCCCCGGCAACTACGTCTAGAACTAGGTGACGCCGTTTCGTTTATTCATAGAAATAGACAACTAGATCCCCAATAGGATCACCAGATACAGTTTTCTCTTCGGCTGTCCTTATTAGGATTGTCAAGAAACTCTACTCCCAGAGATAAATGTATTCTCCGTGAATGGCATCTTTGAGTTTCTCCCAAATTCTCGAACTTTCCTGACTTGATCTATTCCTTGTGAATAGCTTGCCTTGAATTTCTCGGGGTTTGGGGACCCACGGGCTTCTTAAAAGCATCGGCCTCCTCTTGGGCATCATACAAGGACCCACAGGCTTCCTAAAAGCAACCCTGCCTCCTCTTGGGCATAGTACAAGGACTCGTCGGCTTCTTAGAAGTATTCACAGCCTCCTCTTAGGCTTCGTATAATGATTCTTCCTCCAGAAATGATAGCCTCCTCTTGGGCTTCGTACAAGGACCGATCGGCTTCTTAAAAGTTTCCAGCCTCCTCTTGGGCTTCGTACAAATTGCCCCGACGACCTCCTAGAGGTATAGGAACAGAAATTAGTCATCTGCATAGAACTGTCCTTTCAAAGAGTCTACTACTATTTCTCAAAGCATGGTACAAAAGATAAAACTCTAGACACGGACAGTCTAATCTCCCTGAGTTTTCCAGACATTCTCAAGTGACCCCTTCGTTAAATAGGAAGAAAACCCGTAGACTCGGACAGTCTCAATACCCTTCAGATTTCCAAATTCCTTAAAGAACAAGAATAGCCCGGATCCTCGAATCAAATCCTCGAGTACAGTGTTGCTCATATAAGAACTGATTTTCTCTTTAAATCAGCATACTGGACCTGTCACTCAACTGAAACAGTAACCATAGCCTCCTCTTCGGCTTTGTATAATGATCCTTCTCCGGTGAAGTTAGCCTCTCTCTTGGGCTTTGTACAATGATTCTCCCCAGCGGAGTCAAACAACGTCTAGCCTCTCTCTTGGGCTTTGTACGAGACACATAAGACACTCCCTCGTTGAGTCAATTACCCCTTTCGCCTCCATCTCGGGCTTTATACGAGATACAAAAAGGTTCTTATTGAGCCAAACAAATTTTAGCCTCCATCTCGGGCTTCGTACGAGATACAAAAAACTCTCTTGATAAGTCAAGTAGCCTTCATCTCGGGCTTTATACGAGATACCAAAAGACTCCATCGTCGAGTCAAAACCTTTTAGCCCCTCTCTCGGGCTTTGTACGAGACACATATTAGCCTCCTCTTAGGCTTTGTATAAGAAAACTACTGGTTGGTCCAATCAACCTTTTAGCATTAAAGTTGTGCCTCGTTCACAGTACACAAACTTCAACAACTCTTTCCCCTTCATCTAATTGCTATAAGCGGCAAGCCTCTGGATCATCTACATCCATGCCAATGTCCCTCTTTTAGTATGAGAAATTCCTAAGGAAAGATGGCATTGCTCTAAACTGAGTTAAAATCTTCTCCTTCAGGTTAAAATCCCCTATAAAGAAAATTATGGCATTGCCGGATTCACAAATCCCAGTTAAAGTAATCCTCCTTTACAGTCAGTCACCCAACAGTTGTGACAAACAGACCCCTTTAGAGATGACAAATTCTCTCTAAGGTCAAGACTTTCAGCTTCACATCTTGGGCTTTGAACAAGATACAAACTACCTTCAGCTTCACATCTTGGGCTTTAAACAAGATACAAACCACCTCTAGCTTCACGTCTTGGGCTTTGAACAAGACACCAAAACAACCATTTCCTCCCATAGAATAGGAGGAACTACGATCGCTCTGATTTCCCTGTTTCGGTAAACGGGAATACGTAGGCATAAGATTGAAATAAAAAATCTTAGCGAGCACACTAAACAAAAACCCAAAATCCCATACTCTCATACATTCGTCCTAACACCCTAACCGATAGCCTAAAGCACCCCTTGTCAACAAATTAACCTAGGAAAAACCCCGAATCTTTGTAGCATCTGTAAACCAACAATTTTGACTGTTTAATCTCCGTATGCAAGCAGGGTTAATTAGAGACATCTATTTCCCTTCCTTCATCAGCTTTAATAGGATAAAAAATGAATCGAGCTGTAGTACCAGAGCGATCGTGCTTCGCAACCACATCAAAAAATCACTCACTACACTTGTCAAGAGTGTTTGAACAAGATTTGGTTCTGCAAGATATCTCTTTGCTTTGATAATAAAAAAGTTGTATTTGTGTTAGAACAATTTTGGTACTCTAATGCGTATTTTCTTAAGAATTGACAAACAGGTTCTGACTCTGATAAAGAAAGTTCTGACTCTGATAAAGATCATGTGCTACATCACTCTGAAATTATCAATGGTCGCTTCTGCATCAAGAAGCAAGATTGCTTCTGATTTACTGTGCTTCAGAAAGACTCTAAGAAGACACTATGCTGCTGCTGCAATCTTCTCTTGGATTATGGCTTTGAATTTAACTCTGATACTCATCTTCTGAAGACTAAGTTCTGAAGACTCTGAAGACAAAGTTATGATGAACAGCATTCTGAAGACTCTGAAGAACAAGTTCTGAAGACTCTAAAGACAAGGTTCAGCTAAACAAGTTCTGAAGACTCTAAAGACTTATGTTTCTGATAACCAGGGGTTCTGAAGAAGGAGTGCTAAAGACTCTGATGACAAGGTTCTGCTGAACAAGTTCTGAAGACTCAAGACTCTGAAGACCCAATGATTCATTCTTCTGATCGTGCTTCAACCATATCAACTCAGAAGCCTCTGATGATTAGAAGAAGATGAAACATTTGCATGGGAAAATAGTACATAGTACAGATCAAACACGTTCTTTTCCACTACCATTCCACTACCCTGGTTTGGTGGTACAAAGGATAATTTTAGTGTACGATTTTCATCCCAGTATAACGACATTATTTCAAGTCGCCAGTATTTTTCTGATATTATTGATCTACCTTTCAACGGATCTTTTTGTGGCTATATAAAGACTTGATCATTCAATGAATCATGTGTGACACCTAGTGTGAAAAAGATAAATATTCAAAACACTGATTCATATGAAGAAAGAACTGAAGAAATAGAGAAATATATGAGTGAACAGTAAAGCACCATAATACAAAGAAGAAGATTGCTCTTACTCTGTAGATTCGCTATAAGTTAGATTGAGCTAGAAATAGTGTTTATATCAGCTTATGTAAGAAGCATTTCATTGTAAACATTTTATTTGATCAAACAGTTGTTTGAATTCCTTAGGGACCTGTTGGGTCAGAAGCCTTAAGAAAAGACGGTTAGTATGTGTATTGTTAGTCACCAGCAGTTGCTAGTGCAGTTGTAATCAGTTTGGTTATAGTGGATTAAGTCCTTGTGTATAAGGCGAAATTACCTTGGCGGGTGGACTGGATTAACTTAAAGTTTTCAAGTGAACCAGGATATATCGTGTGTCTTTCTCTATTGTTAGTCTATTTTGTGATCTTTGTTTAAGTTTCACAAAAAGCTTTCATTTTGAAAACCCAATTCAAACCCCCCTTTTCTTGTGTTTTTCTCACACCTTCAATTGGCATCAGAGCTCCGGTTCTGATTGTGATAAACATTTTATCAACACTTAACAGTGTTCAGTACCGATCCAGTATTTGTGTGAGATATCATGGCAGCTCTTACTACTGAAGAGAAAGATCATTACAGTGCCAAACCACCAGTCTTTGATGGTGAAAAGTTTGACTACTGGAAAGAAAGAATAGAAAGTTTCTTTCTTGGTTATGATGTAGATCTTTGGGATTTGGTAGTCGATGGCTACACTCACCCAGTTGATGGTACAGGTGCTAAAATATCTAGAAGTGGTATGCCCAACCAATAAAAGAAAGATTATAAGAATCATCATAAGGCAAGAACCATATTGCTAAATGCTATCTCTTATATTGAGTATGAGAAGATAAAAAATAGAGATACTGCCAAATCTATTTTTGATTCTCTAAGAATGAATCATGAAGGTAATACTCAAGTCAAGGAGACAAACGCGTTAGCCCTAGTCCAATAATATGAGGCATTCAGAATGGAGGATGATGAGATAGTTGAGACCATGTTTTCAAGGTTTCAAATGCTGGTCGCAGGGCTTAAAGTTCTGGACAAAGGTTACTCAACTGGTGATCATGTGAAAAAGATCACCAGAAGTCTTCTTAAGAAATGGAGACCTATGGTAACAGTTCTAAAGCTATCAAAGGATCTCGATAGCATAAGTCTTAAAGAACTTGTTAGTTCTTTGAGAAGTCATGAGATAGAGCTTGAAGAAGATGAACCTCAGAAGAAAAGCAAATCTATCGCCATTAAGTCTAAACCTGAAAAGGCAAAGGCTTATCATGCTGAGGAAGAATCAGAAGATTCTGGTGAAGAATCAAAAGATGAGTTGTTGTTAATCTCTAGAAGAATCAACAAACTCTGGAAGCACATGCAAGAAAACTTCAGAGGATCTAGAAGAAACAATGGTCGCTCTGAGTCATCATCTAGACAGAAGAAGCAGAACTCTGGAAAGGAGGTTATCTGCTACGAGTGTAATGAGCCAGGTCATTACAAAATCGAGTGTCCAAAGATCAAGAAAGACAAGAATCCTAAGAAGAACTTCTCCAAAACGAAGAAAGGACTAATGGCAACTTGGGACGACTCTGATTCTGAAGAAGAGGAATCTAATGAAGAACAAGCAAATGTTGCGCTAGTGGCAATAACTGGCGATGAAGTTTCTGGAGAACCAGAAGGTAGAATATCATCAGAACCAAAATCAGACTCAGACTCTGACTCAGAGATATTATCTAAACTCTCTCATTGTGAATTAGAGTCATGTCTGTCAGAAATGCTGGAAAAATATCAGACTCTTCAGAGTAAATGCAAAGATCTTAAAAAATCTCTTGTAATTACTTCTGAGGAAAAAGATAATCTTGAGCAGAATAATTCTTCTCTAAATGAAAACATTTTTTCCTTAAAAAATAGTAATTATGCCATGAAAAGCAAAGTTTCTAAATTAGAAGAAGAATTAATCTCCAATGTCTCTGACACAAGCTGTATCAACAAGTATGATAGAGCATTCCAGTATTTTCTTGCTAAAAGCATAGATAGAAGCAAAATAGCTTCCATGATCTATGGAGTAAGCAGAAATGGTAAGAAAGGTTTAGGATGTACATAATCATCTGATATTGACGAAAGTCAAATTGTTAAACCAAAACCTCTCTATGACCATTTTGTGCCTTCTGGAACTGAGATTGTTTACTCTGAGCTTGTACAAAAACCCCCACCGACGCAAAAGTCTGTTTCTAAAGTTAAATATCATCCACAAATTCCACTTGATTATCCTGTTGCACAAAAGCCCAAAGTTGTGAAACACTATGGGAAAGCTAACAAGAAAGGACCCAGAAAGTGGGTACCTAAGAACAAGATAATCTATGTTGCAGATATCCTTAGCAGCTCAGTTGAAACACCACTCATGGTACCTGGACAGTGGTTGCTCGCGATACATTACGGGAAGAAAGCATATGTTCCAAAGTTTGGAACTTAAGCCTGGAGGCTTCGTCGATTTCATAGGAAACCAGAAAGGAAAAATCATTGGCTCTGTAACCATTGGTAATGGTAACCTTCCTTCTATTAATGATGTTTTTTTAGTCGATGGTTTGATGCATAACTTGTTGTCAATCAGTCAACTTAGTGACAACGGTTATGATATCATATTTAATCAAAAGTCCTGTAAGGCTATAAGTCAGAATGATGGTTTAATCCTATTTGTTGGAAAGAGAAAAAACAACATTTATAAGATTAGACTTTCTGATCTTCGTGAACAGAATGTTAAATGCTTATTGTCTGTTAATGAAGAGCAATGGGTATGGCATAGACGTTTAGGCCATATTAGCATGAGGAGGATTTCTCAGCTAAATAAGCTTGAACTTGTCAGAGGCTTGCCAAATCTGAAGTATTCTTCAGATGCTCTTTGTGAAGCATGTCAGAAAGGAAAGTTTTCTAAAACTTCCTTTAAAGCAAAGAATGTTGTGTCCACCTCTAGACCGTTAGAACTTCTGCACATTGACATGTTTGGACCAGTGAAAATTGCATCAATAAGTGGAAAGAAGTATGGATTAGTAATCGTTGATGATTATAGTCGTTGGACATGGGTAAAATTCTTGAAACACAAGGATGAGTCTCATTTTGTGTTCTCTACCTTTTGCTCTCAAGTGCAAACAGAAAAGGATTGTAAAATAGCCAAAGTCAGAAGTGATCATGGCGGAGAATTTGAGAACAGGTACTTTGAGAATCTTTTTGATTCTTATGGCATTTCCCATGATTTCTCCTGTCCCAGAAATCCACAACAAAATGGAGTAGTGGAAAGGAAGAATGGGACTTTGCAAGAAATGGCTCGAACCATGATCTAAGAAACTGACATGGCTAAGCACTTCTGGGCAGAGGCAGTAAATACAACATGTTACATTCAGAACATGATTTCAATAAGACCTATTCTAGATAAGACTCCTTATGAATTGTGGAAGAATAGAAAACCTAACATTTCATATTTTCATCCTTTTGTATGTGTTTGTTTTATGTTGAACACTAAAGAGAATCTTGGCAAGTTTGACTCCAAAGCTCAAAAGTGTTTACTGTTAGAATACTCTGAACACTCTAAAGGCTACATAATCTATAACACAGAAACACGAATTGTTGAGGAATCAATTCATGTCAGATTCAATGATAAGATTGACCCTGAAAAGTCAAAGCTAGTTGAAAAGTTTGCAGATCTGAAGATCACCTTATCAGAATCTAAAGAAGCAGAAGATTCAAAAGAAGCAGACAAAGATACAGATTCTCCAGATTGAGATACAAACTTACCAGAAGCTGAAAATAACCCATCTCATCAAAAGAAGAATAGATTAAAGACTTCTCATTCTGAAGAATTGATTCTGGGAGATAAAGCTGATCCAATCAGAACTCGTTCATCCTTCAGACATTCCGAAGAAACCCTTCTGGGTCTAGTGTCTCTGATAGAGCCAACAACAATTGATGAAGCTCTAAAGGAAAATGAGTGGATTCTGGCCATGCAAGAAGAACTGAATCAATTCACCAGAAATGACGACTGGGGTCTTGTTTAGAAACCCAAAGGTGTTAACGTCATTGGAACTAAATGGGTGTTCAGAAACAAGTTAGATGAGAAATGTGGGGTTGTAAGAAACAAAGCACGACTGGTTGCACAAGGTTATAGTCAACAAGAAGGGATAGACTATACAGAAACCTTTGCACTAGTTGCCAGGTTAAAATCTATTCACATTTTAATCTCATTTGCTGTAAATTATGACATTACTTTATATCAGATGGATGTAAATAGTGCATTTTTAAATGGATATATTTCTGAAGAAGTGTATGTAAACCAACCTCCTGGTTTTGAGAGTTATGAGAACCCAGATTTTGTTTTCAAACTTAAAAAACTTGTTATATGGTCTAAAACAGGCTCCTAGAGCTTAGTATGAAAGATGTAGCGGGGAAATTTGTGAGTATAAGCTATTGATCAACTTAACTCAAAAAAATGCAAGAGTCGCCACCGCGCTTTTATTTATTCCACAAAGGAAAAGGAAAAAAGAGCGAATAAATCCTAAGAAGTCTAAAAAGCGAAAGCTAAAAAGACAAAGAGAAATGGGTAAGGGGGTTGGTTACGCAATAGCAAGGTATTAGAACCCAAAACGTCTATAGTACCCTATAGGAACCCTTTGATGTATTCATGCTTTTGGTCTGAAAATGGTTTGATTGAAAGAGATTGAGGAGATGAGAAAAGAAATATTTTTTAAGGTTTTTGTGTTTGGAGAGACTCATCGCCTCATGCCTACGTACCCACGATGTGCAATGTAGGATCAAAACCTCGTAGTTCATGGTACAAAGAATGAAATTTATTTGTTTTGGTTGACTTTAAGTGTAAAGACAAGTCGTCATTTCCAAGCGAATAATTCCGCTTAAAGAAATGAATCATGTCTAAACTTATGAAAAAGTTTTAAAGGAAAAGTGCACAAGGTACAAAAAAAAGATTGATGCGTTTGGTGTTTTTTATGTTTCTTATGAAATGGTCAAAATAGGATTAACAATTGATTGACATTTATTAAAGAAAAAAAAGTTTAAAAATCACTTGACCAAAGTCAAGGTTTTATTATGAAAGCGGTTTTAAGTTTGAAAACAATAAAATTTTGAAAAAGGGAGAAAGTTTTGAAAATTGAAGAAGGGGTGGAGAAGAAGTGACTATCCTAGTGCATAAAATAAAAGCTAAGGATAAGAAAGATCTAACCACATGGAGACACTCTTCAAAACATTATAAGAAAATAATTCCATCCTCTTGAGCCAATAATCAAGCCATATAATGGCTAGGATACCAAACTCCATAATTGTCCAAAGCATAAGGGAGAGAGTCCTAAGTCTAAGTCCATAAGTCCATAATCAAGAGGTTAGGCCCTCCAATGCAAAGGATAGTGGCCATAGTCCAACAATTAAGAGCACAAGTCTTTTAGTGGTTTAATCCTTTATTAATGTTTTTGAGTTCAAATGGACAAAAGAAAAAACAAAAGCACAAGATAATATGGTCCAAATGGACAAAAGAAAAATGACATAAATATAAACATGATATGATATAATGACATAAAACATATAAAAAAATAAAAGAGAGGTAGGGAGCGAGAAGGAAACATAAAGAAGTTAGAAGTTAGTGAATTAGTAGCACAAGGCTCTAGTGCCATAAGCCTTCACCTATTATTCCGTTTCGCGTTTTGAACTATAGTGATTAAACAATGCACTTAGGCCAAAGTTAATGAACTTGACAGAAGATTGGTAGAACCAAAGCCTCTACAATGCCAAGTTTCAAAAGTTATGGACCTAATGCAAAAAATTAATCAACATTGGGTTGACGCGACCAATCAAGGTCCGGACCATGAAAGTTCAAATTCCGAATTGGATAAAGAGTGACAAATGTTGCACTATGTAAAGCAATCGCCGAGTAATTTACAGAGTAATTACCCTACAATGAGGTCGGTCAATAGATCTTTGTGCTAATGCATGCTAGATGAACGATGTGTAGATCGTCATCCGAAAGCAATACCGCACGAAAAGAAAATAGGTAACGATCTAGTCTTGATCAAGAATTCAACAAAGAAATTCTAAGATCCATAAGACTTTCATCGATCAAAATAAAAAGA
The DNA here is from genome assembly GCA_022829125.1 of Lathyrus tuberosus. Taxonomy (NCBI): domain Eukaryota; kingdom Viridiplantae; phylum Streptophyta; class Magnoliopsida; order Fabales; family Fabaceae; genus Lathyrus; species Lathyrus tuberosus. Next base: position 5,312,391 of record JALAZF010000389.1, on the reverse strand, counting down.
AATAGATGAAGAGAAAGCCAAATTGAATTACAATTTAAGAACCTTTCATCTTCAAGTTCAATCACCTTTAATTGATAAGTTTAAGTGTGAAAACATATCACTAATTCAAAGCACCTCAAATGAATTCAACAATTCTTTAAAAGATATATTTGAACTAATGAATGTTTAATTACTCTAACCATATCTAAAGTCCATTGAAATTGAAGAGAAATTAATCTCAACAACGCATTTCAAGGCTAAAATAAGAAGAAAGGGGAAGAAAAAGGAAGAAAAGCCAAAACAGCCCCAAAAAGAAGGCAAAAACTGCATTCTGACTTAGAGTAATCGATTACTCTAAGTGAGTAATCTGTTTCTCTGCTCTGTCTCTGAGTAATCCGTTACTCTAATTGAGTAACCAATTACTCTGGACGCAGCAGCAAAAAATAGTGCAAAATTCAGCATGATCAACTTTCAAAACTTTTTACAAACACCTTGAGATCATGGAACTGAAATTGCACGAAATTTTAAGTAAAATAACAGTGAAAACCAGCAATTAAACACAATTACAAGATCCAAAAGATCAAGTAACAAATATCTCCAAGGATCTACATTATGGAAGATGAAATTGAAGCTTCAACAATGGTGAATGATGAATTACCACTTCAAATCTGAAAATTCCTTCAAATTGCTTCAAGATCCAACCACCAAAGCCTTGATCTATGAGAATTGATGAAGAAAACAAGTTTAGATGAAGGTTTAACTCAAAGTTGAACAAGATTCAATGTGAATTCTTGTTAACTTTCAAAAGAAGAAAAGTGAGCTTTGGTGAATTTTATGGTTGGGAAGAGAATTTGCAAGAGGTTTGTTGGCTATCAAAAGCTTCAAGAAAATTTAGCAAGGTGAATTTGGCTATCATAAGCCTGAAGAAAGAATGAAAAGAGGCCTCTATTTATAGAATTTTGGCTTGGAAATTTGGTGGTTTAGAATTTGGTTTGGAAATGAAAATTAGGTTTGGAATTTGAATTTGGAGGGAAATTATCAAAAGAGTGGTGATTAGTGGAGGTACATGGTAGGAATTAATTATGATGATGTAGGGGAATTAAAATGAGATGGTCTAGAATATTCCATATGTGATCAAAATGGTGGAAAATGGTGCCAATTGTTGAATTTGAATTTGCTGCCATTTTTTTCAAATTTTCACGAGGGTAATCGATTACCCTAATTGAGTAACCGATTACTCAGTGCAAATTTTGAAAAAATTGCTCTTTTTGAGTGCACTGCTATGGTTCGGCTCGATTCTTTTGCTTGCCAAAGAAGACATGAAAATAAACACATAAACCTTGAAGTCTCTTGAATAATAATCAATTAAAACTTTAGGAACCCTTGATCGGATAAAATTTGACACGAATACGGATCAACTTTGACTTTGTTCAGATTCATTCGAGCTGCGGGACTGTTGTTTTGGTATTTTTAACCTGTTCTTCCCCTGAAAATGTTAGTGAAAGAAAACAAAATATTTTTGGATTTTAATTAATGGTTAGTAAACATAAACAAATTAAGCAATAAAACAACTAACAAACACACACATACCCAAAGATCCCTGCAATGCACAACCCTACAAAAGAGGGAACCAATGTGTGATCTTGTTTGTATGCATGAATGCACATGACAAGCAGAGAATCTTAGGGGCAAAAATTAGGGTATTACAAAAGGCTGAGTAACTTTATTTTGCAAAATGACTTTACCAGAGGAAAAGTGGATACAACACTCTTTTGAAGAACCTTTAAAAATGACCACTGTGGGGAGAAACACTACAGGAGACAAACAAAACGGCTGGGGAGCAAAGAGAAAAGGCTCCACAAGGGAAAACAAAAGAGGGAAAGCACATCCCAACAAGGGAGGGAACAAATCTCCGCTGGGAAAAGGTCATCTACTACCCGACATCCGGTAATAGCATGATCAAAAGGAGAGATTGCCAACTACCAACCAAGTGATAGCTACAACAAGGCAGACAATCAAAAGGATATGAGAAATATTACCTACTACCAACAGAGGGCAGGACGACAAAGGTAATAAACTCGAACAAGGGAAAGATTACCCATTATCAACCAAGTGACAACTATAACAAGGTAACCAAACCGGGCTACGTTACCTACTACCAACTAAAGGGCAGGACGACAAAGGTAACAAGCCAACTATATCACCTACTACCAACTAGACGGGTAGGTCGACAAAGGTGATAAGCTAAAAAGAGGGATTACCAACTAGCCGGGGAACATACCGCACAACTACTGGGACTCAGCTGAGGAAAAGATTCAAACTGGGGATAACTGTATATGGAAATAAACCACAACACAACAAGTATATAACTCAACAGGGAAGACTTAGCACAACAAGGCTTCACTGGGGAAAATCAATACCTCAACAATGAACTATCTCTAGCATACCGAAGAGACTAACCATCCATCAGAGTAACCAAATCTCAACAATGAACTGTCCCATCTAGCCGAAGAGACTTACCATTCATTGGAGTAGAAAAATCTCAACAACGAACTATCCCGTCTGACCGAAGAGACTTACCATTCATCGGAGTAGAAGAATCTCAACAACAAACTGTCCCATCTAACCGAAGAGACTTGCCATTCATCGGAGTCCAAGAATCTCAACAACAAACTATCCCATCTAACTGAAGAGACTTACCATTCATCGGAGTCCAAATCTCAACAACGAGCTGTCTCGTCTACCCGAAGAGACTTACCATCCATTGGAGTAGAGATCACCTACTACCATGCATATGGTAGGCGAACCAAAGAGAACACAAGATATATTAACTACAATGAGGGTAATAAACTCAAATGGAGAGATTTTAATGAGATCTTTTAACAAATTCCACTTGGAGAACCTGCTGACGAGGTCCACTGCAGAGATTTCAAAAGATATCAACTGTAGGAGTCTACTGTCAAGACTTAGGACTTCATTTGGGAATACTTTCTACCATGATTTTTTTGAGAAATGTGTCAACCATAAAAAATTTACTGGGGAATCTATTGCCAAGATTAACCATAGAACCTTCAAATGAAACACCTTCTGCCGAGATTTTATATGTAATTCCTACTGCCGAGGAATAATAAAAAACATGCCTGCTGCCGAGGCTTTACTGAAAAAATCTTTTAAGGATTCTACCGCCGAGATCCTAAAGAGAAAATACCTTCTGTCAAGGTTGTTGTAATAATTTTTTTTTTTAAATTATCTGAGAAATCTACTTCCGAGATTCTTGGAAGAAAATACATTCTGCCGAGGCTTGTTGAGAATTAAATTTTTTAAAACTTACTGGAGAATCTACTGCCGAGATTAACCAAAGAATCTGAAATAGAGCCACCTTCTGCCGAGGTTTGCTGGAAATCTTTTGAAAATATCCAAGAAATCTACTACCGAGATTCTTGGAAAGAAAATACCTTCTGCCGAGGTCAACTGGAAATCTTCTACTGAGACTTGCCAGGAACTAGGAATCAATAACTCTACCAGGGATCTTCATAGGAGATATGGGCAAGTTAGATCACGCAACAGACTTCTCAAATAAAGGAACAACCATCTGTTGGAAATTCACAACAAACTTCTCTGACAGGCACAACCTGAGGGATACCATTTGAGGGAAAAGATAACGTATTATAACTGGGGACACATAATTTTCTTAAATAAAGAGACTACCACTTGTTGTCATGCAATGGATTCCAAAAGAGTGTTGCAACAACACTGCTGGAGGAAATAAAATCTTCATCTTCTAATGGTAACCATAAAAAGATAATCTGTTGAGGAATACAAATTCCTCAAAGGTGCAAAATAAATGCACTCCCAATCATCTAGGTTGTACAGCCTAGAGAGTTTCAAAATAGTCACCGCCGGAGACCAAAGTTCAATCCAGGAAGAAACTGGAGAGAAACGGTCAAACAAGACTCATCCCAAGGAGGAAATAACTCAACTGGGGATTGGTTCCATCCAGACAACACACTGGGGAGGAAACTGAATCAATAATCATCCAAGAGGAACAAATTCAGTGGGGAATTGGAAAGGATAAACACTTTTTTCTTAGGGTCAACACTCTAATGGAGAGAGGACACACACACACACACTGCGGAGGAAACCACATCAGAGAGCGGAGAAGTACTAAAAATGCAAGATGCACAATATAAAACACATGATGCTACATAAATCAAATGATGCACATGCATGAATATACATATGAATATGAATATGCTGACAAAACAAACACACGGATGAATAAACATCACAGCATATTCGGCTAATCTCAACAAGCTAGAGATACCAAAAGAGATCCTGTCAAGGAGTACACACAAAGCCAACCTTAATGGGGATATCAACCAATTGGGGTAATAAGAAGTCAACATTACTCTCTTCTTGGGGAGTGATCAAAGCAATCACAACAAGAGGTAAAACTCTGTGCGAGGATTCTCATCAAGGGAAAACATTACCCCAAAGCTTCACAAATGCTTGATCATAACCTGGCCAGAGAATAGAATCATACTCAGCTGGGGAAATCTAAATCAAGACATAGCCTGAGGAATACCCAAAATAGTACTTGGACGGGAAATACCCAAACTGGCGCTCAATTGGGAAATAATGGATTTCAAGAGTCCAGCACCTCACAATAATCTTGAGGGAATCCATCATCTGATTAACAACTTGATTACATTCATAAGAACAAATCTGCTTATGTGCGTTGAATTCACCATTTAACTTTTGCCCTAGAGTGCATGGTCTACAAAGGATTTTACACCAAAAGGAAACTTTGTACCATAACGACTAGAGATAATCTGCCCCAGTGTTTTCAAACTCTTGGAGAGATTCATCGAATCTCGACGTAACTGCCCCAGGTTAACTGAACTTGGTACACTCTTCAATCAATAGAGTCTTCCAGCTTTGCCCTATGTGAAAGCATCAACTGGGAAACACAAGTTTGCTCATACTCAACAAAGCCTTCAGGTAACATGCCCCTGGATAAGATCATCCTTGAAATGATTTGCCAATTACTCATCAGAGTTTCAAGCCTCAAATGATTAGACTCATCATTGATGCTCAAATGTAAGCTTCTATGATGTCAAACAAATGTATGCAAGCAGAAAAATGTTAATTCTGAGAATGATAATTCTAATGCAACAGACATGTTAATCTTGAAGTTTTTACTGAAAAGATGTCACAAAACCTTGTGAATGAATCACTAATTAAGATACGACATTGATTTTTGAATGCACATCAATACCAACAAAGATCTTTTAGCGTAACTCATGGGAGTCACGAACGCTATCTCGTTTGGAGTATGCTCTCAAAGTAAACCCTACTTCAATTAGGTTTTTTGAGGGTTATAACTTGGCCTGGTTCACAGTTTTCAGAAAAAAAGGATTTTTAGGCTCAAAATATTTTTTACCCACCCATTCTCCGTGATGTTCTTCAGTCCTATATTCAGCTAATTGACACAAATGTTCATTTTTAAAAATAATTACTGAAACTGATGATTTAAGAACCAATGAGGTTATTCGGGGATAACAGTCACCCTTTTTGTCCTTCGACTTGGTAGTCACACAAAGATTTGTTCTTTTGATGAGAATTTTTCTTTTATTCTTGCTTTTCACATTTTCATTCTTTTATTTTTCCCTAACTTTTGCCTGGACTGATTTTTTTTTTAATTTTTGATGTCCAGCGGGATGCCCCAATTTTTGCCTAAGTCACTTGTTTTCAAGCTTTCGACTTAGCAGGCTTTTTTTATTTATTTTTTTCCTTCTTTTTTTTTGAACAAATCATGTGACATTGGCTTATTTGAAAGGGTTATGACTGCCTCTTTCCTTCACGGATGAGGAATACCCATTTTGGTTTCCTTAGACGCACACTCCTTTTGGAAATTTGAACACTTTGTCAAATTAACTGAATACTACCATGCCCCAGGTTAAATGTAAGGGTTTTTTCGTTTTAGAAAAGAAACTCTTACTTCGAGGCTCAAAGGGGTTAACAAGGGATTATCTTCATTATATCTCCGGTGTTTGGGAATTTGAAACAATGCCTTACATCATCAGCAAGGTCTTATTCAAAAGCACACAACCAGAAATTTTGCGTTTTCACTTCATCATACTCCCTCCAAGAGTTTAAACAAGAAATTGGTATTGCAAATGCAGAAAACAAATTACGAACGAATGCGAATAGATCACTTCAAGATAAACATACTCCTTGCATTAAGATTAATATTCAAAACAAACAAGTTCTACATGCAAACAAAGCAATAACAATCATAAAAGATTACAAATGAAAATGCAGTACATGAACTAAAGATCTAAGGAAACTGTGTTAGCTTGAGCTTGAAAGAACATTATCAACTTTCTTGGGAGACACAGAAGCAAACATACAACCACTGCGGGTCACTCTACTAATATCAGTATAAAAGCGTTCCATTCACAAATGCGCTTCCTTCCTTGAAGGTCAACACCTCATTGTCAATCATCTCGGTCACAGGGTGGACATTCTGAGGAATTGGCATATACCTCGAAAATCGAGAATCTTTTTCAACAACTTGACCAACCAAATCATTTTGCACAGGTTGGGATCGAGTAGCAACATCCACTTATGGAACATCTTCGTCTAGAGGAGAATCATACATCGGATTGGTCATCACTGTAAAGCCTAACATGAGATCATCATCTTTTGTTCTCTCCATGTTCCTTCAGTAACTACCTCAAACTTGGTACGAATGCTAGAAAATCAGCTGACTGGTACAAGGACAGAAGGACAAATGAGTCTGTGTTTAGGGAACTGCATGTATGCAAATGATGAATGCAAATATTTTATTTTATTTTATGTTTTCAGGAAATCAACCCGATTATTACAAACATGGGAAGCATCAAGTATATGAGTATCACAACATTTATTCAAAACTTTTGCCAAAGGGACATTTGCCTTGTCCATATTTGCAATAGTCTGAGTTGTTTTCCTTTAAAACGACTGAGAAGATGAATGTATGGATGCATGGATGCAACAACCGCAAACAAGATCACATAAAGCACACGGGTCAAGGTTCAAGTCACGAGCATGAAGCCAAGGGTAAGAACCAATCCCACAAAGGTATGTACTAAGGTTTTGTCTTCACTGTACCTGCAGAAAACAACAGTTTTAACAGAGTTCCCAGGGTCCACAATCCACTATCAGACACACCAGCGCACCGATTTACTTGGAGGTTAGTAGTTATCCTCAAGAAAATCTAACCTGAGTGTGGCATCGCGTAACAGCTAAGTCGGATTTGCATCCTCATAGCTTCCGCGCCACGATCCTAAAAAGGCTAAGATGGGTTAAGGGTTACTACGGTCCTCAGTGTTATAGGCTTCTATGGAAAAAGTAATGCCTTCAACGATCGCTCGATCGACATCAGTAATCCCAAAGAGGCAACAATTGAGTGGATAGACTCTCAAGTTCTGCTTTTTCGGGATTCGACTCCCTTAAAGCTCCCTTGATTATAATATCCTCCTATCTCAAAGTACACACTGGTCCGGGTATAGGACCTATCTCACACATAGAGGAACTCCCAAACAGAATAAACAAGTAACAAGCAAATCAAACAAAAAACAATAAATAAATCAAAGTAGGCTAAACCCCTCAAGGGAGAAGTTCCCCGGCAGAGTCGCCACTTTTCTGTAGCGGGGAAATTTGTGACTATAAGTTATTGATTAACTTAACTCAAAAAAAATGCAAGAGTCGCCACCGCGCTTTTATTTATTCCACAAAGGAAAAGGAAAAAAGAGCGAATAAATCCTAATAAGTCTAAAAAGCGAAAGCTAAAAAGACAAAGAGAAATGGGTAAGAGGGTTGGTTATGCAATGGGAAGGTATTAGCACCCAAAACGTCTATAGTAACCTATAGAAACCCCTTGATGTATTCATGCTTTTGGTCTGAAAATGGTTTGCTTGAAAGAGATTGAGGAGATGAGAAAAGAAATATTTTTTAAGGTTTTTGTGTTTGGAGAGACTTATCACCTCATGCCTACGTACCCACGATGTGCAATGTAGGATCAAAACCTCATAGTTCGTGGTACAAAGAATGAAATTTATTTGTTTTGGTTGATTTTAAGTGTAAAGACAAGTCGTCATTTCCAAGCGAATAATTCCGCTTAAAGAAATGAATCATGTCTAAACTTATGAAAAAGTTTTAAAGGAAAAGTGCACAGGGCACAAAAAAAAGATTGATGAGTTTGGTGTTTTTTATGTTTCTTATGAAATGGTCAAAATAGGACTAACAATTGATTGACATTTATTAAAGAAAACATAGTTTAAAAATCACTTGACCAAAGTCAAGGTTTTATTATGAAAGCGGTTTTAAGTTTGAAAACAAGAAAATTTTGAAAAAGGGAGAAGGTTTTGAAAATTGAAGAAGGGGTGGAGAAGAAGTGACTATCCTAGTGCATAAAATAAAAGCTAAGGATAAGAAAGATCTAACCACATGGAGACACTCTTCAAAACATTATAAGAAAATAATTCCATCCTCTTGAGCCAATAATCAAGCCAAATAAAGGCTAGGATACCAAACTCCATAATTGTCCAAAGCATAAGGGAGAGAGTCCTAAGTCTAAGTCCATAAGTCCATAATCAAGAGGTTAGGCCCTCCAATGCAAAGGATAGTGGCCATAGTCCAACAATTAAGAGCACAAGTCTTTTAGTGGTTTAATCCTTTATTAATGTTTTTGAGTTCAAATGGACAAAAGAAAAAACAAAAGCACAAGATAATATGGTCCAAATGGACAAAAGAAAAATGACATAAATATAAACATGATATGATATAATGACATAAAACATATAAAAAAATAAAAGAGAGGTAGGGAGCGAGAAGGAAACATAAAGAAGTTAGAAGTTAGTGAATTAGTAGCACAAGGCTCTAGTGCCATAAGCCTTCACCTATTATTCCGTTTCGCATTTTGAACTATAGTGATTAAACAATGCACTTAGGCCAAAGTTAATGAACTTGACAGAAGATTGGTAGAACCAAAGCCTCTACAACGCCAAGTTTCAAAAGTTATGGACCTAATGCAAAAAATTAATCAACATTGGGTTGACGCGACCAATCAAGGTCCGGACCATGAAAGTTCAAATTCCGAATTGGATAAAGAGTGACAAATTTTGCGCTATGTAAAGCAATCGCCGAGTAATTTACGGAGTAATTACCCTACAATGAGGCCGGTCAATAGATCTTTGTGCTAATGCATGCTAGATGAACGATATGTAGATCGTCATCCGAAAGCAATACCGCACGAAAAGAAAATAGGTAACGATCTAGTCTTGATCAAGAATTCAACAAAGAAATTCTAAGATCCATAAGACTTTCATCGATCAAAATAAAAAAAATAGATGAAGAGAAAGCCAAATTGAATTACAATTTAAGAACCTTTCATCTTCAAGTTCAATCACCTTTAATTGATAAGTTTAAGTGTGAAAATATATAACTAATTCAAAGCACCTCAAATGAATTCAACAATTCATTAAAAGATAGATTTGAACTAATGAATGTTTAATTACTCTAACCATATCCAAAGTCCATTGAAATTGAAGAGAAATTAATCTCAACAATGCATTTCAAGGCTAAAATAAGAAGAAAGGGGAAGAAAAGCCAAAACAACCCCAAAAACAAGGCAAAAACTGCATTCTGACTTAGAGTAATCGATTACTCTAAGTAAGTAATCTGTTACTCTGCTCTGTCTCTGTGTAATCTGTTACTCTAATTGAGTAACCGATAACTCTGCACGCAGCAGCAAAAAATAGTGCAAAATTCAGCATGATCAACTTTCAAAACTTTTTACAAACACCTTGAGATCATGGAACTGAAATTGCACGAAAGTTTAAGTAAAATAACAGTGAAAACCAGCAATTAAACACAATTACAAGATCTAAAAGCTCAAGAAATAAAGATCTCCAAGGATCTACATTATGGAAGATGAAATTGAAGATTCAACAATGGTGAATGATGAATTACCACTTCAAATCTGAAAATTCCTTCAAATTGCTTCAAGATCTAACCACCAAAGCCTTGATCTATGAGAATTGATGAAGAAAACAAGTTTGGATGAAGGTTTAGCTCAAAGTTGAATAAGATTCAATGTGAATTCTTGTTAACTTTCAAAAGAAGAAAAGTGAGCTTTGGTGAATGTTGTGGTTGGGAAGAGAATTTGCAAGAGGTTTGTTGGCTATTAAAAGCTTCAAGAAAATTTAGCAAGGTGAATTTGGCTATCTAAAGCTTGAAGAAAGAATGAAAAGAGGCCTCTATTTATAGAATTTAGGCTTGGAAATTTGATGGTTTGGAATTTGGTTTGGAATTTGAATATGGAGGGAAATTATCAAAATAGTGGTGATTAGTGGAGGTACATGGTAGGAATTAATTATGATGATGTAGGGGAATTAAAATGAGATGGTCTAGAATATTCCATATGTGATCAAAATGGTGAAAAATGGTGCCAATTTCTGAATTTGAATTTGCTGCCATTTTTTTTCAAATTTTCATCAGGGTAATCGATTACCCTAATTGAGTAACCGATTACTCAGTACAAATTTTGAAAAAAATGCTCTTTTTGAGTGCGCTGCTGTGGTTCGGCTCGATTCTTTTGCTTGTCAAAGATGGCATGGAAATAAACACATGAACCTTAGAGTCTCTTGAATAATATTCAATTAAAACTTAAGGAACCCTTGATCGGATAAAATTTAACACGATTACGAATCAACTTTGACTTTGTTCAGATTCATTCGAGCTGCGGGACTGTTGTTTTGGTATTTTTAACCTGTTCTTCCCCTGAAAATGTTAGTGAAAGAAAACAAAATATTTTTGGATTTTAATTAATGGTTAGTAAACATAAACAAATTAAGCAATAAAACAACTAACAAACACACACATACCCAAAGATCCCTGCAATGCACAATCCTACAAAAGAGGAAACCAATGTGTGATCTTGTTTGTATGCATGAATGCACATGACAAGCATAGAATCTTAGGGGCAAAAATTAGGGTATTACAAAAGGCTGAGTAACTTTCTTTTGGAAAATGACTTTACCAGAGGAAAAGTGGATACAACACTCTTTTGTAAAACCTTTAAAAATGACCACTGTGGGGAGAAACACCACAAGAGACAAACAAAACGGCTGTGGAGCAAAGAGAAAAGGCTCCACAGGGGAAAACAAAATAGGTTGAATTATTTGTGACACGTGTCCAAAATCAAATCATATCTACTGTTGAAGAGACACCTCGAGCGTTGTGATTTCATGAGACTAGGTTTCAAGTAATTATTTCCTATTACTCCTTAATATTACTAATCATGTTTAACACATTGGATTTGAAAATTTACTTGATAACTGTTTAAATCTTTACGTCTTCCTTCCTCGTTAAGAATTCATAAAGATGCATGTAAGACAAAGATTTCTTGGAACTTAACACTTGTCTTCCTTCCTTTATTCTTTTTCAGAATACGCCCTCTCATTTTCGAGTATACATTTATTTGTATTTATTGACTGATGTCATAATATGAATAACATATACTGATTTGTGATCTTTTGGAGACTGTTACACTCTTTCTTCATTCCTTATTCTTGTTTATATCCCTTGTATCGAAAATGATGAATTTCTCGTCTCAATTCATCTAGTATTTATTGCTATTTATTGCTATCACTCTTTGTTCTCTTTATATACCACACTTCTCCTCATAACTATTCATCTGTTTCTACTTGTTGTTCACTTTTCACTTTCTTGCTTTCACCATGTCTTCTAAAACCATTAAGGGAGAAATCTCTGACTTGGATCTCTTGAAAGAATACTCAATCGATTTCAACGATCTTATTGACAATGGTCATACCAACATTCTCTCAGACATCATCTATCAAAACTGGGATAAATACCTTGAAGTTCTAAATGGACCTATCTATCCAGCTCTTGTAAAAGATTTATGGGCCAATGCTCGCATCCTTGCATATGAGTCTGATACTTGATGCATTATGTCTATAGTTTATGGCTTTCCCATCATGATTAACTCCTCAATCATTTCTCAAACTATCGAATGCAAAGAAGATAGTGAATGTGTCGAATACTACAAAGGAAATAACTGGTTTGCTAAACACATTCACATCATCTATCTTCAAGAAGGACTTGCAGACAGTCCCTCTTCTCTCACTCCAGAGGCTAAAATCTAGTACCAAATCATGGGAATGAATCTTAGACCTAAGGAAAAGGGAACAGGAAAGCTCTCTGCAATGGATAAGCTCTTCATTTTTTTCTTAATCTCCAAGATTAAGATTAATCTGCCTCAATCCATATTCAACTTCTTGAAAAGAGAAATTCTTTCATCGAGAGCGGAGGTATCATTTCAGATTCCTTACAGTAGAGTTATTTCTCACATTCTTAATCTTCAAGGAGTTGTTGCTCACTTAAAACAAATCGGAATGAATGAGAAACTTGATACTAAATCGTGTTCTCCCATGAACTATTCTGAAACCATCATCAAGGAATGAGATAGTTGGTTGGCGTATGTTTCATCACTGTTGGTCTCTTGGTTGCTGGTTGCTTGGTCTTCTTCCGTTTATCATTGCTTTTCTTGTCTGTTGTCCTTGTTGTTGTTTGTTTTTTTCGTTTTGTGATTCTGTTCATGTACTGCGCCTCTGGCGTTTTGTTGTTTTATCAATGAAGCTTTTCTTTCTTTATTTTCATTTATCTTGTCTTACTGCATTCCATTATGATTACCATAAAAAAAGGAAGAAAATGACTAAATTTAACTTATCTAAATTCTTTCAAATCAAAATGATTTAGTTAAATCTTGATTACCCTTTTTGATTATGACAAAAAGGGGGAGTATTAATATGGAAAAGTTATTTTGATAAATATCTTGTCTCTAATCATAGCTCTAACATTCTAACACTTTAAATGTCATATCTTTTTAGAATTTTTTTTCAGGAAAAATTATTATATTGGTAAAATGACTCTGATATCAATCAGGCTCTGATTTAGTTAATCAAGCTCTGTTATCAGAATGCATATCCACTATAATCAAGTTCTGATACTGAGGATCTATCTAAGATCTCTGCAATCAGGCTCTATATCCCAAATCTTATAAGGATCTATCTAAGAATCACAAGGAGCTTGACAAAGGGAAGTTTACTTTGAACTTATCTAAGTCAATTCTAATTATCTTTGTACAAAATTGTGTTATCAAAATACACTGTTTTGTCATTATCAAAAAGGGAGAGATTTCTAGAACAAGATTTGGTTCTGCAAGATATCTCTTTGTTTTGATAATAACAAAGTTGTATTTGTGTGAGAACAATTTTGGTACTCTAATGCGTATTTTCTTAAGAATTGACAAACAGGTTCTGACTCTGATAAAGAAAGTTCTAACTCTGATAAAGATCATGGGCTACGTCACTCTGAAATTCTCAATGGTCGCTTCTGCTTCAAGAAGCAAGATTGCTTCTGATTTACTATGCTTCAGAAAGACTCTAAGAAGACACATGTTGCTACTGCAATGTTCTCTTGGATTCTGGCTTTGAATTTAACTCTGATATCATCTTCTGAATACTAAGTGCTGAAGACTCTGAAGACAAGGTTCTGATGAACAGCGTTCTAAAGACTCTGAAGACTTAAGTTTCTGAAGACCAAGTTCTGAAGACTCTGAAGACAAGGTTCTGCTGAACAAGTTCTGAAGACTCTGAAGAATTATGTCTCTGATAACCAAGGGTTCTGAAGAAGGAGTGATAAAGACTCTGATGACAAGGTTCTGCTGAACAAGTTCTGAAGACTCTGAAGACTCAAGACTCTGAAGACCCAATGATTCATTCTTCTGATCATGCTTCAACCATATCAACTCAGAAGCCTCTGATGAACAGAAGAAGATGAAACGTTTGCATGGGAAAATAGTACATAGTATAGATCAAACATGTTCTTTTCCACTACCATTCCACTACCCTGATTTGGTTGTACAAAGGACAATTTAAGTGTACGATTTTCATCCAAGCATAACGACATTATTTTAAGTCGCCAGTATTTTTCTGATATTACTGATCTACCCTTCAACAGATCTTTTTCTGGCTATATAAAAATTTGATCATTCAGCGAATCATGTGTGACACTAAGTGTGAAAAAGAGAAATATTCAAAACATTGATTCATACGAAGAAAGAACTCAAGAAATAGAGAAGTATATGAGTGAACAGTAAAGCACCACAATACAAAGAAGAAGATTGTTCTTCCTGTGTAGATCCGCTCTAAGTTAGATTGAGCTAGAAATAGTGTTTATATCAGCTTATATAAGAAGCATTTCATTGTAAACATTTTATTTGATCAAACAGTTGTTTGAATTCCTTAAGGGGCCAGTTGGGTCAGAAGCCTTAAGAAGAGACGGTTAGTCTGTGTATTGTTAGTCACCAGCAGTTGTTAGTGCAGTTGTAATCAGTTTAGTTATACTGGATTAAGTCCTTGTGTATAAGGCGAAATCAACTTGGCGGGTGGACTGGATTAACTTGATAGTTTTCAAGTGAACCAGGATATATCGTGTGTCTTTCTCTATTGTTAGTCTATTTTGTGATCTTTGTTTGAGTTTCACAAAAAGCTTTCATTTTGAAAACCAAATTCAAACCCCCATTTCTTGTGTTTTTCTCACACCTTCAAAGAGAAGAACTTGACAAGAAGAAACTGAGACCAGTTCTGTGGCTGAAGACCAAGATCGATGGGAGGTTTATTTAAAAAATGAAACTTAGATCATTTCCGTGGCTGAAGACTAGGATCGAGGGGAGGTTTATTTCAAAAAAAAGAAACTGAGACCAGTTCCATGGCTGAAGATCAGGATCGAGGGGAGTTTTATTTCAAGGAAACTAAGACCAGTTCCGTGGCTGAAGACCAGGATCGATGGGAAGTTTCACCCTTTTCTAAGTAATATTACTTAGTAAAAGAAGATAGATGAGAAAATCAACTACCATTCACATTCACAATCAAAATTTCGGGTATTCTGATATTTAATCCTCTTTTACCATGAACGTCTGAATATCTTCGTCATTCACACCTTCAGGTCCAAGAATATTAAATAGGGTCATCTGTCATACCCTAAATTTTGACCCCAAGACTTCACATCATTGTGCAAATCATCACCATAATATGAATGTAATTTCATACCTCACCACTCTTTTAAAAAATTATTGAGTATTCACCTCAACCAAGGATTAGGGTTTTTGAGCCCTCTCAGAGCATTCAGGAAAAGGATCAATCAATAATTGACATGATCTTCAACTTGTCAAACCTCTTAAACATCCATAAAGGATAAGAGATCCTCCACATCAAGAATCAAGCACAAGATTGCAACATTTCAAGTTGATCAAACCTTAAAACCATCAGTGTCACCAAATTAGGGTTTTGGTTTACCAAGGCTTCCAAAGAGAAATTTTCATCTGGGCGTGAGCCAATAATTCTATATATGATCAAGAAGCTCAAAATAACCTCAAGAGTCCATTCATAAGTTCAAAATAGCCTCAGGGGATGCATCTATCAAAAATCAGGAATTAGGGTTTTGACCTAATTCAGTCCCTAGGTTGACTTTTGGAGTAAGGCATGATCCAAGACCTCAAGATATGCTTTAAGGACCTCAAAATACATCATATTGATCCATTCACAAGATTGGATTGATTCAAAGAACTTGATTAATAAGCAATACAAGGATTCAAATTCACCTGGACCACAAACTAGGGTTTTTGAGAAAAAGTCAACCATATCTTTGACTTTTTAACAAAGCATGATCTCAAACCTTGGGACATGATTCAAGACACTCAGAAACACCTTTGGAATCCACCCATTAGGTTCAATTTAGCCCAAGGACTTGATTTCATAAAGGATCACAGAGTTTAAGTTTCATCTAAGATAAAAAGTCAATTGTGATCAAAACCAAGTTTGACTTTTGGGATTTTTTTGGCAAACATGGCCTCTTTAAGTCAAGAACAATGTTAACTTGTGATTGGATCATGATCAATCAAGAAAAATCAAGAAAAGTGAGGTTACTTGCAAAAAGGGAAACCTTGAGAAACTTAAAATTTCACTAAGTTATAGAAGGAACATGGTTTTTACCCAACTTTTCAAGGTCATAACTTGTGATCCAAGCAACCATTTTTTCCCATCCAAAGTTCAAATGATAGATCTTCTTATAGACAACAATATTGCAAAGCAGAAGTACCCCCAAAAAATGCATAGATTTTGAGATATGAAGCATTAAAGTTAGGGTTTCATGAGATTTTGAACTTTGACACTTAGAATTTTTTAGGCAGAATCTGCCTCATGTTTTGTCCAACTTTGGAGGCATTTTTCATTATGATCCAAGAGGAATCAAGACCAAATGTAAACATCAAAGTTGAAATATGATATACAAGCTTTCCTAAGAGTACAAGAACATCCATTGATTCAACTTGAGCAAGAAGTTATGGGCCTAACAACATGACATAAAACACTGATTTTTTAAGAAAGCATTGGCACATAACTTACATCCAACGATTTTTTAAGCCAATTTTGGACACTTGTATCATTGGATTTCTGTCTAATATCAACATAAATGATAAGGAATTTGAACCCACTACGCCAAAATTACTTTTTGGCAGCACTACATAGACATCGCTTTTTATCATTAGCGCTGCTATATGTTTTAAAAAAAACACGCTGAAAAAAAAGCTGCCTAAAGGCCTACTTTAGAAAGCGCTTCCTAAAAGCGCTGCTAAAAGCCATACAACTGTGATACCTTAGAAAGCGCTTTTAGGAAAACGCTGCTAAAGGCACACTTTAGAAATCGCTTTTAAAAAGCGCTGCTAAAGGCCTTATGTAGGTCACACATTAGAAAACGCTTTTTGAAAGCGCTGCTATAGGCAATTAAAAAGAAAGCGCTTTTAGAGAAAAAGCGCTGCTAAAGCTAATACATAAGAAAGCGCTTTCCAAAAGCGCTGCCTAATGTTATTATTTCATAAATATTAAAAAAAAATTCATTATTTCAGAATGCCCTAATCATTTGTTTTGTTTCTCCCTCTCTCTCGCGACTTCTCCCTCCGCCGTGTCTCCCCCTCTCTCGCGACTTCTCCCTCCGCACTGTTCCTCTGTTCATCTTCTCCAACCGGCGTTCCTCTGTCCTTCTTCTCCGACCGACATTCCTCTGTCCTTCTTCTCCGACCGGCGTTCCTCTGTCCTTCTTCTCCTCTGCACTGTTCCTCGACGTCATTCCTCCGTGAGTGTCGCGATTTCTTTTGTTTGTTCTTGAGTTTCAGTGATTATTTAATGTTCTTGAGCTTGCTTTATAGTTTCTTTTGTTTGTTCTTGAGGGTTTTTTCTTGAGCATCTTGTTTTGTTTTTAGTTTGAATGAATGCTGTTATATTATAGGAAATTATATCCATTACAAAAACGAGGGTTGTTAGAAATATCAGTGTTATAGAAAAATGAGTGTTGTTAGAGTATCAAAGTGTTTATGTGGTTGTTGTCAATTTGGTGAATTAGTGTTGATGTGGTTGTTGCTTGAATTTGATTTTGAAATTGTTGTTGTAGTAAAGTTGAAGATGATAAATAGTGATATTTGTGGTGGATTTATGTTGGGAATTGGTGTTAATTTTGTAAGTTGATGTTGAATGTTAGTGATGATTTGTTGAAATTAATTGATGATTTGGTATGTTAGTGATGATTAGGTATGATAATGAAATTAATTGTTATATTTCGTATGTTAGTGATGAAAATGAAAATGAAATTGTTAGAATTAATTGATTCTTGAGACTTTGACTTGTTTCTCCGATATATCTTGTTTGTCCTATTATATACTAAATTTGTCATGTTATATTTGGCATACACCAGCAATTCTAACTTAGTGAACTTGCTATAGGGGTTACTTGTGAAGAGTGAAAGTCTGATTGTTTCCAAGAATCTTACACTGTGTGGGTCCAGAAGTTGTTGACTTCCCTACAGGTAAATAGTTTTTATTTTGTTTTTGTTTAGCTTAATTAGTAAACCCATGGATAAGAAATGGATGTCTTCAAGTCGATTGTCGAAAGAGTACGAGAATGGGGTATCAGAATTCATTAAGTTTGCTGTTGCGCATGCCAAAGACCCCAGTAGAATGACATGTCAGTTGGCATCGCATTTAATGAGGCATGGAGTTGATCGAAGTTATACATGTTGGAATTTGCATGGTGAGAAAAGTAACGGGAATGTTGAATTAGGGGATAATACAACCTATCCTTCAAACGGCAATTGCACAGATACATACGATTGTGATCGAGTCGAAGAGATTGCAGAAGCACTTGAAGAAGATCTTAAGGATTGTCCCAATATGTTTGAGAGGTTGGTAAGCAATGTAGAGAAACTGTTGTATAATGGGTGCACTAAATTCACAAGATTGTCTGCGGTATTAAAGTTGTACAATGTAAAGGCGGGCAATGGATGGTCAGATAAAAGTTTCACAGAGTTATTAGCCCTTATGAAAGATATGCTTCCAGAGGATAATGTTCTTCCCAATCGAACATATGAGGCCAAAAAGATGTTGTGCTCTATTGGTATGAGCTATGATAAGATACATGCCTGTCCAAACGATTGCGTTTTGTTTCGAAATGAGTATGCATCGTTAAATGAGTGTCATAAATGTGGTGTATCTCAATATAAGAAAAAGTTGTCTCCAGCAAAAGTCTTATGGTATTTTCCTATAATTCCGAGATTTAGACGCATGTTTCGTAGTGAAACCGATGCAAGACACTTGACTTGGCATGCAGATGAAAGAATTATTGATGGAAAGTTTTGACATCCGGCAGATTCACCATAGTGGATGAAACTTGATAATGATTATCCTGAATTTGGAAAAGAAGCAAGAAACCTTCGCTTGGCATTATCTACTAATGGAATGAACCCACATGGTCTTCAAAGTATCTCACATAGCACATGGCCTGTGATTATTATGATTTATAACCTACCTCCATGGCTATGTATGAAGCGTAAGTACATGATGTTATCTATGTTAATTTCTGGGCCTAAAAAACCAGGGAATGACATAGACGTATACTTGACACCCTTAATCGAAGATTTAAAGACTTTGTGGGAGAACGGTGTGGAGGATTAGAAAGCGTTTTTCCATAAAAAGCGCTGCTAAAGGCCTACATAAGGCAGCGCTTTTGCATAAAACAAAAGTGTTGTCTTTACCTATAGCAGCGCCACCTTAGGCAGCGCTTTTAAGCGCAGTTAAAGGCCAAAAAAGCACTGTCTTTTCCCTTCCGTGGCATAGTGACCATAAGGCCAAAGAGTCAAGGACTTATCTCTTAGCATGTGAAAACCATCATGACAAAGTGAGAACTTAAGTTTTGTTTTCAAGCATTAATGCAATGTATAGAGGTGGCATGAACCAAGCCAAACCAGTCAAGATTGAGTCAAGAAACATGAGTGTTCAAACCTGCAAATTTGGTTGAAGTCAAGATAAGAGGAGACTTTGGTACCTTGGCATTTAAGAAAAGGCTACATGACAAAATCTATTGGATAATAGAGTGATCCCTCATCCAACACTATTCCTCCTAAAACAAACTTGCTCTCCTATAAATAGGAGTCATTTCTGATCATTTGAATCACACCAAAACAATACCAAAGGCTTGTTTTCTCATTCTCCCTCTTTTGCTTCAAGTTTCAAAGTTCCAAGGAGCAAACTTGGAATTCTCAAAACCAGAGCCTAAACCACACAAATAACCATCCAAACACATCACAAATCATCCGTTGGAGGTGTCCAAATCCTCACCTTCATCTCAAAACACTAAAATCAGAAAGTCAACCATCAAAACCTCTTATTTTGACTTTTTGCATTTTTCAAGCCATGTCTTGATTCAGTCTATTTCATAGCCAAACAACACTTCAAACACTCTACAAATATTATCCCTAAGTTGTTCCATCAAGTGTTCCTCAACTGTAACACCAAATTAGGGAGTTGTTATTTTGACCACTTTGGTTCATTTTGCAAGAAGAGACCAAACTCTGATCCAGAGGTTTCTCCTTGATTCCAAGCATCTAATTAGCTTCTATAAGGTGTATTGAAGGTGTTCAAAGCATCAAGACATATATGTAACAACTATCTTGAAAGATCCTAATTTGCTTCAAGAGGTAAGTTTCCTCAAAACTTGAACTTGTTTAAATATGCTTTGCTTTGATGTACATTAATCATGAACATGTCATACATATCATATTTGTTGTGTTTGAACCATAATTGAGCACTATTGTTTGTTGTATAAGTATGTAGCATAGAGCTTGCAAACCATGGCCTATTTTGAAACCACTATCGGGTTTTAAAATGTAGGAACTTTTAGAAAATTCTAAGACCACCGTTGGATTCCTCATGAAATTCTAGGTAGGATCCATCTTTATTTCATCCATTTTCATGGAGAAATGAAGAAGTTATGGCCTTCTTGCAAAACCACCAAAACCTAGCCTCCCTTGGGCAAGAACCAGGTCATGGCGCCTTTGTGTGGCCAGGCCTGGCTCTTTTTCACCCTTAAATATTCATGTGGATAAAATACTTTTTTCATAAACCTTAATCATTGTTTATAACATGATTATGATTTTATTTGATAAATTATACATATTTTATTGATTTTTTTTTTTAAAATATTTTAAAATATGAAATTAGGGTTTTGTTTTGATTCAATATTTCGAACTTCATTTCAATTCATCAGGGCCTCTATTAGAGTGTAAGACCCAACCCTCTTTGTAAATAAACCACTTCATGGGCCTCTGTTAGGAGTGTAAGTCCCATCACGCTTTTCAAAATCACTGTGCGATCAATGTTTTCATAATAAACATCATGGGCCTCTGATAGAAGTGTAAGTCTCATCCCTTTTTACATAAACTTTGTTTTTAAACAATCCTTGGGCCTCTGATAGAGTGTAAGACCCAACACCCTTTTGTAAATAGAAAATCTTTTAGCCTCATTCATCCTGGGCTTTGTACAGGATACAAACAATCATATGGGCCTCTATTTAGAGTGTAAGACCCAACACCTCCGCTTTTCTCTTACTTGAGATCAAGTCATCTTCAAAATTCAAGAATTTATTCAATTTCTCAAAACCTTAATCCCATTCAATCTTGAATAAGGAATCTAATCAATCACAATACATTAGTCCTCTATCCAGAGAATAAGACCCACCACCTTTCTCAATTCAGTTCCTACTTGTTCATATACTTGTTTATATGTCTGTATATACACTTGTCCATATCTTGTTAAGTACTTCTTAGCATTTAAATCATCCTCAGTTTAGACTAGTTCAAACAATAGGATCATTCCAATCAGTTCAACTTAGTTCAAACAACTAGTTCCCCCTGTACAAAGGAATACAGTCAGCCTCCTCTTGGGCTTTGTTCAATTTATTCAACCTTGAAACAGTTCAGTAAAAAGAGGATTATTTCCCAGTGAATCCCCTTCTTTAACTCCTTTAACCCTGGAACAGTTCAACAAAGAAAAGATTATTTCCCGCTGAAACCTTTCTTGAACTCTTCCTAGACTTGGAAAGTCTCAATCCTTAGCCTCCTCTTAGGCTTCATACAAGGACCCACAGGCTTCCTAGAAGCACCCCTAGCCTCCTCTTGGGCTTTATACAAGGACCCTCAGGCTTCCTAAAAGCATAGGATAGATCCTAGTCATCTTTATCAATACACCAGTCCCCAGACGCGTCAAAACCTCTAAGGCATTCAAACTCATCCGTCAAGTCTCTTCTGATCCTCAACAAGGTTTGGTTTTCACTTTAAAAATCCCAGCCAGGGCCATATTACCATTAACAAATCCCCAAAAGAATCAAAGCCTTGTTGGCATCTATTAATTCAACTCTTTTCTAATCTCCAACCAGAGTTAGTTTCCCTTTTGATTCCTCAAAACTAGTTTAGACCTTCTCTTGGAATTAAAATTTCCTCAGCAAGAGTCAGTCTCCCCTTAAATTCCTTCAGCCTCCTCTTAGGCTTCATATAATGATTTCCTCAGTCAGCCTCAATCTTGGGCTTTGTACAAGACAGATATAACACTCCCCCAGTTGAGTCAGTTTTCAACTTTTTCAGCTTCAACCTTGGGCTTTGATCAAGGCACAAAAATCCAACATCCCCACAGATGAGACCATGAGTCCTCTCTGTAGGAGGATATTTCCTCTATACATCACATTTCAAAATAAACAATTAAAAACTTTTTTTCCAGATAATTGATGTAAGTGGCACACTTGTTGATTCAAAATCCAAGCTGGTGTCCCTCCCTTATCATGGCTAAATTTCTCTTTCATCTAAGTGATGTAAGTGGCAAACCCCTGGATTCTACACATCCAAGTCAATGTCCCTCTCTTAGCATGAAAAGGTTCATAAAGGAAAAAAGTGGCCTTGCTCTACACTGGGTTAAAGCTTCTTCCTTCATGACATCTCAAATCTCCTATAAAGGAGGATGTGGCATTACTGGATTCCACATATCCCAGTTAAAGAAACTTCCCTTATAAATCAATCCTTTAATGTTTGTGATGAATAGGTGAGATATCTCCCTTTAGAGATGACAAATTCTCTCTCAGTCAAACCTTTAGCTTCAATCTTGGGCTTTGAACAAGACACAAATACTCCTTTAGCTTCAATCTTGGGCTTTAAACAAGACACAAATATATTTTTAGCTTCAATTTTGGGCTTTGAACAAGACACCGAACTTCCTTCTCCCATAGAATAAGAGGAATTACGAACGCTCTGATTTCTCGAAGTCTCTTTATGGGAATATGTAGGCATAAGATTGCGAAATCTTAGCGAGCGCACTAATAAAAAATCTTAGGGCTAACACCTTTCTAAAAACAATAGAAAACCCTAAAACAACAAAAAACATTTCCTTAACCTTCACAAAGGAGAAACTTTCCATATTCAACAGCAAATGGATTTAAGCAACCAAGCAATTCAACAGTAGAAACATATGCAAATAAAGGTTCCTATAGATTACTATAGATACTCTGAGTGTTAATAGCTTCCCTTTGTATAACCAACCCCCTATCCCGGATCTCTTCGCAATTGGTAAGGAAAACATTTGCACGCAGAGTTAGTTTGAGATATCTTCCCATTCCTTTTAAGCTTCATAGGATAAATATAGAAATCAGAAAGTAACACTAAATGCGGTGGTGGTCGCATCACAAAAACCGAGCTATAGAAAAATGGCGACACTGCTGGGGATTTAGAATCTTTTTCTAGGAGGGTTAAGCCTTGCATTGCTTGTTTTCTGCTATTTTTATTTACTTTCTCATTTCATATCATTTGCTATTTTTTCATCATGGTATCTGCTTATCTGCCATATTTTTTTAAATTACTGTTATCCGGGAATGTGATTAATACACATGTGGTAAGTCAAAAAGTCCTCAGTGGGCTTGAGAGCATATTTTAAGATAGGAGGTGGGAGAGTCAAGAAGGCTTATAAGGAGTGAATCCCGACCAAGCTAACTTGAAAGTCCACCAAATAAGTAGAGGTACCCTTTTGGAATGACTGATGTTAAACAAGCAAGTCGTGAAAACATTACTTTTTTCCACTGGGCACCCGTGAAACTGAGGATTAGTAAACATTTAACCATTCGACCGTTTTAGGACGTAGTGCAGTGACTATCGGGAATAGTTGATACACGATACTACACTCGAATGAGATTCATTTTAGGGATATTACAACTCTCATGAGTCAGCCGGTTTGCTGGTAATATTCTTAAGAGGGGTCAATGATTTCGGGAACCTTGTTAGAACCCGTTCTACAGATGCAAAAAAAGAACCCCTAGTACATACCTTTGGGAGGGGTAGACCCATGGCTTCATGCTCGCAACGATAAACCCTTAAACTCAAGTTTTTGTATGTTTGTATTTGATGCATTCATGCATTCATCAAAAACTTAAAAAAAAAATCTTTTCTCAAAATTTTTCAAAAGAACTAAAAAAACGGGGTGTTGCAAATTTCAGAAACCGCGTTATGGATTTTGGTAGAAGAAAAACTCAGAAGTACACCTTCAGAAATCCAAAACTTGAAGACCTGAGAAGATTGGGAAGGTTAATTACTAATCCAGAAGCTTTCAGAGCTAAGTACGGAGGACTTTTGTTGCTTTTGAAGGTTAACATGGTGGAAGGAGTCCTATCTACATTGGTTCAGTTTCATGATCCGGTGTACCACTATTTCACATTTCTAGATTATCAGCTCACACCTACATTAGAAGAATACTCTCATTTGATTGATTTACCTATCACTGATCATGATCCATTCTCAGGACTAGAAGAAATTCCTAAAGATAAAATCATTTCAAGAGTCACCTCTTTGGAAATATCAGATATTAAAACCCACATGACCACCAAGGGAGGAATTCAAGGTCTACCAGCTAGGTTTCTATTGGAAAAAGCCTTATACTTTGCCAGCATAGGAAACATAGTTGCTTTTGAGGATAACTCTGTTCTACTCAGCTATGGATTATTCCTTTTCCCTAACATTGACAATTTCGTTGACATAAACGCTATCAAGATATTCTTAATTGGGAACCCAGTCCTAACTTTGTAGGAAGATGCATACCACTCAATGCATTTAAGGAACTTGTACAATGGAGGGATGATTACATGTTGTGTACCATTACTCTACAAATGGTTTATTTCCCACTTACCCAAATCTGCTGCTTTTTGGGATCCCAAAAGTAGTATGCGAGGTCACAGAATATTATGTCTCTCACCTACTCCGACATAGATTGGTACAATCGAGTCTATGACAAAATAAAGATCAGTGACGAATGTGGAAATTTCCCCGATGTACCCCTCATTGGTACCAAGGGAGGGATCAACTATCACCCAGTTTTAGCCCGTCGACAACTTGGATACCCGATGAAGAATGTACCTTACAATGTTCATCTGGAAGGTCTTTTCTTCAAGGAAGGAGAAAATAATAGAGCACTCAAGGAAGAAATTATCCATGTCTAACATCATGTTCATAAGAAAGGAAAAGAATCTTTGGGAAAACCAAATTGTATCTCTGCAGAGCCTTATCTCCGATGGGTACAAACTAGGGCCCTTAATTTAAAAGTGCCTTACCCTCGCCAAGAGATGTTTCCCTTAAAAGAATTTGTCCTCTATTTCATGAGTGACACTGATCAATACATTTTAATGCATATTCTTTTATGTTTGTACTTAGGCATTTCCTTAGTTTGTTTCGTTTATTTTAGTGTTTTATTATGTTTTTATAATTAAGTCTTTGTTTGTCGTTAAATCTATTTTCGCATCTTATTTTCAACTTTAGCAGTTATTTGATACCTGTCCACTGTTTGGATCATAATTGGAGCTACGAGAATCGGATTTACGCGTTCTACCAGTCGTTGGAAATCTGAGACAAAGAACTACAACTTTCATGTTTTACGTAGAAGCTGATTCAGAGTTTAGCAGGCTCAAATAATTCGTTGAAGTCAGGACCCGAATTTTTCCTTTAGGAATATTTAGTTTTGGGCCGGGTTTTTTTATGTTTTTCGTCCCAGTTTGAGTTAGTGGTGAAAAACCTTATTTTGTTTATTAGGTTTTCAGCCATACAACCATTCTTTACCTTCTTTTCTCTATTCACGAATAATTCTTTTTGCTTTTGTACGATTTCATATGGAGAACTAATTTCCACGGGAAAATCTTGCTGTGTACGGTTCCGTAGCTTTGAGGTTATTCTAATACCAATTTAATTCGATTTTTTTTTCAATTCTTTTCTATTAAGTCACTTACCTGCACAGGCACCTACTAACTGATCCATCAAATCGTCGAATCTCGGAGTGGATACTTATTCTTGATAGTCACTTTATTCAATTGTCGATAATCAACACACAACCTCATACTTCAGCCTTCTTCTTCACTAACAGCACAGGTGCACCCCACGGAGAAACACTTGGTCGAACAAACCTCTTCTCAAGCAACTCTTCCAACTATTTCTTCAATTCACTTAACTCAGAAGCTGGCATCCGATAAGGAGCCATTGACACTGGACTCGTACCCTGTATTAAGTCCACTGTAAACTCTACTTCACGTTCTGGAGGCAAGTCACTGATGTCCTCTGGAAACACATCTGGAAATTCACATACAACAGGTAAGTCGACACTTGCAGCTTCACGATCAATCTGCAATGATGCAAACATTGCAAACAACAAAGCTTCATCTCCCACCAGTTCATCCACTTGCTTAGCAGACAAGAACATCAACTCTCCAGCATCACCAAACTCAGGAAACTCCACAGTCTTGTTATAACAATTGATATGAACACGGTTGAACTCCAACCAGTTCATTCCAAAGATTACATCGATTTGGTGCAAGGGTAGGCACACCAAGTTGTCATACCCCAAATTTTGACCACAAAGATTCCCCGTCATTGTGCAAATCATCATCACAATATGGATGGACCAGCATACCTCATTAGTCTCCCCAAAGATGGGTGAGCATCCACTACAATCAAACTTAGGGTTTCAAGACCTCTTAGAGCTCTTCGACAAAGGATCAATCAAAGAATGACATGATCTTCAACTTGTCTAGCCTCTCAAACATCCCCAATGGATCAAGAGGACACCCACATCAAGGATTAAGCACAAGGCTGCAACAGTCCCAGTGGATCAAGCCTCATAATCAATAGTGTCACCAAATTAGAGTTTTGGTCGACCAGGGCCTCCAGATGGAAATTTCCTCTGGGCATGGGCCAATGCTTCAAAGCATAACCTAAAATACTCTAAGAGACCTAATAAACCCAATCATTAAGTCAATTTAACCTCAGGGGATGCATTCATAAAAAAAAATCAGGAATTAGGGTTTCTTGACCTAATTCACCCCTAAGTTGACTTTTGGGACAAAACATGAGCCAAGACCTCAAGAGATGATTTGGGAGTCCCTAACACACTACATTGATCCATTTACAACAATGGATTAATCTAAGAAGCTTGAGCAACAAGTTTCAATTTCATCAGAACCACAGTTAGGGTTTCGCGGGAAAAGTCAACTGTGCCTTTGACTTTTGACCCAGGCATGCTCCCAAACCTTGGGACATGAATCAATACACCCTATAACACCTATTAAATCCATCCATCAAGTTTGATTTAGGTCAAGGACTTGATTTCATAGAGGATCACACAATTTGGAGTTCATCTGACAAAAAGCCAATTGTGCACAAAAGTCAACTTTGACTTTTTGAGATTTTTCACAATTATGGTTCTTTAACCCTAAAATGATGTTAATGTGTGATTGGAATCATCATTCATCAAGAAAAATCAAGAAAAGTGGGATAACTTGTAAAAGGGGTAACCATAAAAACTTAGAAATTTTTCAAAGTTATGGAACAAAGTGGCTAAGGTACCAACTTTAGAGGATCATATCTCCTAAACCACAAGGCCATTTTTCCCCATTCAAAGCTGGATTTGTAACTCTCATGGCCCTCTACAAAAGCTTCAACTACACCTCACTCCAATTCATCATGGATTTTGAGTTATGATTGGGTTAAAATGGCTTAAAACATGAAATGTCATTTTTTCCAACACTTAGTGAAATTTTCACTAAGTCAGAATCTGCCTTCACTTTTTTCCAAATGTAGGGGCATTTTTCACTTGGATCCAAAAGGTATCAAAACAAACTACGATCACACATATGTTGTATCATATGATAGCTTTCCAAAATGGCTAAGAACTTCACCAAACTCAATTTGAGCAAGAAGTTATGACAGTGGCAATATGCCTTGCTGCAATTGTCATAACAAGGCAAATTTGGGAGTTTTGCTCGATTTGCTCAAAATTTGCAAAGGGCAAGCAAGTCTATCCATCTGATCACCTCAAGGGGAGACCAAGGAGGGACAAACACTGATCCATAAGCCTCCCAAGTCTTTGGAACCAAAAGTAGCATGCCAAACCTAGAAATCCCTAAAAGGGGGACAAGACTCCAATTTTGGTTTGGAGCATTTAATGGATGCACCAAGGTGGCATGGACTGAGCCATTTACAACTGAATTCAGTCAAGACATATCCAAGACCAAGGGAACCAGTAGCCTGTGCCCTAACCTCTAGTCATTGGCTAGAGGAGACTTGGATTCCCATTGATCAACATTAGCCAAACCTCTGCTGCAGTTGCCATTCACTATTGCAGCCAAAACAAACTTGCTCTACTATAAATAGAGCTTATTTGTGATCAGTTTGAGTACACCAAAGCCATCAAACTGATGCTTTCCTCAAAATCTCTTTCTCTAGGAAAAAATACCTTCTTTAGCAAGGTAACTCTGAGTTTTTGAGTTTGAGAGGAATTCCAATCAAACCAATCATACACACACCTCATAAATATCAGATAGAGGTGATCCAAACACTTACAAGTGATCTGTAACACCAAAATATCAAAGTCACCTCTCTAAACCTCAAAATTGGACTTTTGTGCATTTTTCAAGCCATGTCTTGATTCAGTCACTTTCTAAACCAGATAAAACCTTAAACACACTCCAAATATCATCCTTGAACTGTCCCAAATGGTTCCCCCCATCTGGAACACCATTTGAGAGAGTTGTTATTTTGGCCACTTTTGCCCCTTTTGCAAGAAAGAGCTCAAACTTGTTCCTGAGGTTTCCAGCTGATTCCAACCATCCTAAAAGCTTCTAAGATATCATTTGAGGGTGTCCAAAGCATCAAACCATTTTTGGAACAAAGCACTTGGCAGATTGCACAAAAGCTCTAAAAAGAGGTAAGCATCTCAACTTGAACTCTTTGAAACATGCATTGCTTTGAGGTCCACTGATCATGCACATCTTATACATGTTATATGTGTTGTGTTTGCACCAATTTATCATGTAATTCACACCTGTACCAAGAGGTAGCACAGAAAATGCAAATCATGGCCTATTTCAAAACCACTATCGGGTTTTTCAATAGGAACATGATCTGGAAAAAAACACTACCACCATTGGATTCCTTGTGAAATTTTAGGTAGGATAGACCTAAATTTTGTCCCAATCCAAGGAGAAATGAGAAAGTTATGGCCTTCACGTTTCTAACCAAAATCTTGCCTTGCCTTGCCTTGGGCCAGGCCAAAAACAAGGCAAGCCTTGTATATTTGTGGTTGTGTTTCAATCAACGGATGTATCACCACCCCAGTGGTAAGGCGCGCGCCCTATACACAAGAGGTCTGGGGTTCGAATCCCCCTCGCCCCAGACCCTCTTTTTGATATTTTTTCCACTTTTTTACTATTTTCCATATTAGTTTTAATAGTTTGGAAAATTAATAACTCTCTCAATTTTAATTATTTTTGATTGGTTCATTTTGCAAAAAATCACAAAAATATTGAAATATTTTATTCCACAAAAAAATTAAGTTTATATTATTAATTTAATATAATTAGTATTTTTATGAATAAATTCATTTTAATTATTTTTAAACATTTTTAAAATGAATATTCATCTTGGAAATCAAAAACCAAATGAGTTTTGATTCATCTTGTGATTAAAACCTCATTTTTAAAACCTTAAACAAAAATCACAAGTGGTTTATTCAAACTCATTTGGTATTTTTATCATTTTTATTGATTTTCTTTAAATAATTACTTTTAAAGGGAAAGAAAATTAGGGTTTCTTTGATTTCAAACCTCATAAATCATTTTCAAACACCCATGGATCTCTAATAGAGTGTAAAACCCAACCCCTCTTGAAAACCAAAATATTTTGGGGCTCAGTGTATTGTATAAGTCCCGACCCCATCAAAAAGTTCGGCGCGATCGTCGCCTTTTTAACAAAATCATCTGGGACTCTCCTTGAACTGTAAGCCCCACCAATTGTACAAAAATAAACCTTTGGGCCTCTAGTAGAGTGTAAGACCCATCCCTTGTAGATAAAACCTTTTTGAGCCTCAATGTATTGTATAAGACCCAGTACGTTAAAGAAATCTCGGCGCGATCGTCATTTTTCAAACAAAATCCTTTGGGCCTACCCTCGTGTTATAAGCCCCATTCCTTTTCTTTAAACCCTTTGGGCCTCTTGAGAGAGCGTAAGACCCATCTCTTTGTACAGAAAACCTTTTTGGGCCTCAGTCACTTGTATAAGTCCCCGTACAATTTCAAAACAACAGTGCAATCACTGATAAAACCTTGGGCCTCTCCTTGAGCTGTAAGCCCCAACAATATTTTCAAAGCACTTTCTCCTTTGATTTTAAATATAATATTATTATCAAAGCTTTCTTTCTTGAACAACTAACAAAACAACATGGAAGCTCTACAACCGAGTAAGTGTTTACTCGCTTTCTTTATCTGCTTTCATATATATATATAATTGTATTGTGGGGCTGTTCACTGTAAGTCTTCTTTCACAAACTTTTATATACCTGTCAAATATCAACTGTGTAATACTAGTATAGTTATTTAGAGTTTTCCCCGGCAACTACGTCTAGCACTAGGTAAAGCCCTGTTGGTCACTCTTAAAATACAGTCAAAACTAGATCCCCATAGGATTACCAGACACAGTCTTCCCTCCTCTTAGGGTTAAACAATATGTAGACGTGAAATGCAGCATTCTCAGTGAACCCTTTCTCAGACTGTCACCCTTAGACATTGTCAAAGAAACTCTAACTCCCCAGAGATGATCTTTTCTCCGTGAATGGCATCTCTTGAGTTTCTTCCAAATTCTCGGACTTTCCTGGCTTGATCTATTCTTGGTGAATGGCATGTCTTGAACTTCTCGGGGTTTGGAGACCCACAGGCTTCCTAAAAGCATCCCTGCTTCCTCTTGGGCGTTGTACAAGGACCCTTCGGCTTCTTAAAAGCTCTCATGCCTTCTCTTGGGCTTAGTACAAGGACCTAGAGATCTCTACTGGTATAGGAACAGAACCTAGTCATCAATTTGCTAGAGCTGTCTTTCTGAGTCAAGTGTCAGACCAGTTAATGGGTTGACCTTCATCCCTTAACATACCAGCCTTCTCTTGGGCATCATATTAGGATCATTCACTATCTGAGAATTGATTTCTCAGAACACCAGTAGACTTGGACAGTCTCAATACCCTTTGGATTTCCCATTTCCTTAAAGAACAGGAAATAACCCTGATCCTCTGATCAGTGCCAAGGCATAACCATACCTGTAATCTTTTCCTTTTATAAGAACTGATTTTCTCTTTTATCCAACACGCTGGACCTGTCACCAAACTGAAACACTCGCCAACAGCTAGCCTCCTCTTGGGCTTTGTACAATGATTCTCCCACACTCTCTTGTTGAGTATAAAAGACTATCTTGTTGAGTCACCCTTTTGGCCTCCATCTCATGCATCGTACGAGATATAAAACACTCTCTTGTTGAGTATAAAAGACTCTCTTGTTGAGTCAAATCCCTTTCAGTCTCCATCTCGGGCTTCGTACGAGATATAAAACACTCTCTTGTTGAGTATAAAAGACTCACTTGTTGAGTCAACCACTTTTAGCCTCCACCTCGGGCTTCGTACGAGATAGAAATTACTCTCTTGTTGAGTATGACAGACTCTCTTGTTGAGTCAAAACCCTTTAGCTTCACATCTTGGGCTTTGAACAAGATACAAATCACCTTTAGCTTCATGTCTTGGGCTTTGAACAAGACACCAAAACAACCTTTTTTCCTCCCATAGAATAGGAGGAACTACGATCGCTCTGATTTCCCTGATTCATCAAACGGGAATACGTAGGCATAAGATTGAAAAAATCTTAGCGAGCATACTAATCAAAAATCCAAAACCCAGTATCTCCACCTAATCCACCTAAAAACATCAAATCTAAACACAGTATCAAAAACCTCACAAATAATCCAAACACCGTGTCCTCAGGCAAAATAACCAAAGATTGGGCCCCACATCCACATAGCATCTGCAACCTAACAGGCCGCTGTTCAAACTCAGTATGCAAGCAGGGTTAATTGGAGACATCTATTTCCCTTCCTTAATCAACTCAATAGGATAAAAAATGAATCGAACTGTAGTACCCGAGTGATAGTGCTTCAAGACCACAAAAATCGCGCTACAGAAAAAATGGCGCCCACCGTGGGGCCCGTCTTCTCTTTCTTACAATCTTAGGTGGAAAACCTTAAGTTCACAAAATGTCACAGAAATGACAACTATACTGGGGAGTCATTGTCTGTATAAGATCATAAGACTAGAGGTCTAGGATGATTAAGACAAATATATATACTGCTTTTCCTAATTGATATCTGTGTTTATTTTTCTGCTAATGGGAATGTGTGTGATGCCGCATGTGGAAAGATTGAGTATACACCTAAGATAGGTGATGGCAATACGGGTAATCTTGCGGGGATTGAATCTAAGTTAAGAGCCCCCGATCGACCATCAAACTCAGTGGAGACTCCCTTTGCAGATACATTGCCTGTACGACTTCGATTGTTGAACGTAGTGTGGTCAACTGGGTTATCTGAGAAGCTGAGGTTTTTAGTAGACTTAAGACATTTTGTAGTGCGGAAGCTATCGGAAATAGTTGTCACGCGATACTACCCTCATCTGAGATCGCTCTAGGATACATTAGCTCGTTGGCGATCCGCTTGCTGTTGTTATCCCAGAGGGGTCAATGATTTTCTGAACAGGTACAAAAAATCACCAGTATAAACCTTTGGGGGGGGGGGGTAGAGCCTTTACTTCATGACACCGACCCTTTGACCCCATGTTTTTTCTATGTTTTTGTGTGCTGCATTCATACATTCATTTAAAAAACATTAAAACCAAAAAAATCTTCTCTTTTAGTCTCTCTTTTTCAAATTAAACTAAGATAATGATTGCAAATATCGGAGAAAGGAGATTGCGCTAATGGATTTCGGTAGAAGGAAAACTCATAAGTACACATTCAAGGTTCCAAAATTAGAGGATTTAAGAGGTTTGGCGAGGATGATCACCAACCACGAGGCTTTCAGAGCCAAGTATGGAGGGTTGCTGTCCTTGTTAAGGGTCCACGTAATGGAAGGAATCCTTTCCACACTAATCCAGTTCTACGATCCGATCTATCACTGTTTCACATTCCCGGATTATCAACTAGCACCAACGCTGGAGGAGTACTCTCACCTAACTGATTTACATATCACTGATCAAGCTTCATTTTCTGGACTGGAAGAAATTCCAAAGGATCAAACCATTGCAAGAGCAATTTATCTGGACGAGTCAGAGGTCAGGACTCACATGACCACTAAGGGTGGAATCCAGGGTTTGCCAGCCCAATTCTTGACAAAGAAAGCTCTATACTTTACTAGTATAGAGAACGCGGCCGCTTTCGAGAGCATCTTTGTTTTTCTCACCTACGGGTTATTTTTGTTTCCCAACATCGATAACTTTGTAGATATCAACGCCATTAAGATTTTTATGATTGGAAACCCTGTACCGACCTTACTCGCAGATGCGTATCATTCAGTACACTTAAGGGATTTGTATAGTGGAGGAATGATCACGTGTTGTGTACCCTTGCTGTATAAATGGTTCAATTCTCACTTTCCCAAGTCTGCTGCATTTTGGGATCAAAAGAATACTTTACGTTGGTCGCAGAGAATCATGTATCTTACTAACTCTGACATCGATTGGTACAATCGAATCTATGACGGGATCAGGATCATTGACCGTTGTGGAAATTTCCCAAATGTACCCCTTAGAGGAACTAAGGGAGGAATCAACTATTATACAATTCTCGTTCGTCGTCAATTTGGATACTCGATGAGGCATGTCCCGCGTAATGCTCATCTGGAAGGTCTTTTCTTCAAGGAAGGAGAAAATGACAGGGTACTAAAGACAGAAATAATGCATGCCTGGAAACACGTTCATAGGAAAGGAAGAGAGTCTCTAGGAAAACCGGACTGTGTCTCGGTGGAGCCTTATCTCCACTGGGTACAAACTAGAGCTCTCAAGCTGAGGATGCCTTACCCTCTTCAGGAAGTTCTTCCATTAAGGGACTCTGCCCTTTATTTTATGTCTGAGATGGAAAAACTTCAAGTTACTCTCAGCAAAGTTCAGCAAGAGAAGAGGTCTTGGAGGAACAAGTATCGTATTCTCAATGTGGAGTGTAAGAAAATAGAGCAACTGTTAAGAGAAAAAGATGCTCTGATTGAGATTTTAGAGCAACATGCTGTAGAAAATCAAGATGACCAAAGGAATTTGCTCGCTCCTGTAGCGAGCGATTTTGGATGTGGTTCTTAAGCCCTGTCGCTCTGGGGTTACTACAGGTCGATTCATTTTTTATCCTATTGAGTTGACTAAGGAAGGGAAATAGATGTCTCCAATTAACCCTGCTTGCATACTGAGTTTAAACAGCGGTCTGTTAGGTTACGGATGTTATATGGTAATGGGGCCTCTTTCTTCTTACTTTGTTTAGAACGAAACACCGGGAATGTTCATGGGGAATTTTGTTAGGATGCTAGGACTGATGCTTTTCGATTGATATGTGAAGGTACGGGATTTGGGGCTTTGGATTAGTGTGCTCGCTAAGATTTTTCTTTCAATCTTATGCCTACGTATTCCCATTTACCGAAACAGGGAAATCAGAGCGATCGTAGTTCCTCCTATTTTATGGGAGGAAATGGTGTTTTGGTGTCTTATTCAAAGCCCAAGACGTGAAGCTGAAGGTTCTATTTGTATCTTGTTCGAAGCCCAAGATGTGAAGCTAA
Organism: Lathyrus tuberosus; assembly: GCA_022829125.1. NCBI lineage: Eukaryota > Viridiplantae > Streptophyta > Magnoliopsida > Fabales > Fabaceae > Lathyrus > Lathyrus tuberosus. The sequence goes on along the minus strand of JALAZF010000389.1, from coordinate 5,277,765 downwards.
AAGGGTGTTGACTTTAGAGAGAATTTGTCATCTCTAAAGGGGGTTTGTTTGTCACAATTATTGGGTGACTGACTATAAAGGAGGATTACTTTAACCGGGATATGTGAATCCTAGCAATGCCATAATTTCCTTTATAGGGGGTTTTAACCTGAAGGAGAAGACTTTAACTCAGTGTAGAGCAATGTTATCTTTCCTTAGGAATTTCTCATGCTAAAAGAGGGATAGTGGCATAGATGTAAATAATCCAGAGGCTTGCCGATTACAGCAATTAGATGAAAGGAGTTGCTGATGTTTGTATCCTGTGAACGAGGCACAGTTTTGATGCTAAAAGGTTGATTGACTCAACCGGGATTTTTCTTATACAAAGCCTAAGAGGAGGCTATTGACCCAACAAGAGGATGCTTTTGTGTCTTGTACGAAGCCCGAGAGGGGGGCTAAAAGGAGTTGACTCAAGAAGAGATTGCTTTTAGATGTGTCTTATACGAAGCCCAAGACGGAGGCTAAAAGGGTTTGACTCAACAAGAGAGTCTTTTATACTCCATAAGAGAGTGTTTTGTATCTCGTACGAAGCCCGAGATAGAGGCTAAAAGGATTGTTGTTTCAGTTGAGTGATAGGTCCAGTAGGTTAGTTAAAAGAGAAAATTAGTTCTTATAAAGAGACTGATTAAAGGTAAGGTTATGCTTTGGGATTGATCAGAGGATCAGGGTTATTTCCTGTTCTTTAAGGAAATGGGGAATCCAGAGGGTATTGGAGACTGTCCGAGTTTACTAGTGTTTTTCCCTACTTGAGAATGCCTTCGAGACTCAAGGAGATTAGACTGTCCAAGTCTAGAGTTTTATCTTTTGTACTATGCTTAAAGAAAAAGTAGTAGTACGTTCACAGTAGAAAGATCTAGACTCTTTGAAAGACTGTTCTATTAAGATGACTAATTTCTGTTCCTATACCTCTAGGAGGTCGTCGGGATAATTTGTACGAAGCCCAAGAGGAGGCTAGAAAAACTTTTAAGAAGTCGAGGGACAATTTGTACGAAGCCCAAGAGGAGGCTCTCTTCCCGAAGGAAGAATCCTTATACGAAGCCTAAGAGGAGGTTGTGAATACTTCTAAGAAGCCATAGGGTCCTTGTACAACGCCCAAGAGGAGGCGGGGATGCTTTTAGGAAGCCTGTGGGTCCCCAAACCCTGAGAAATTCAAGACAGGCTATTCACAGAGAATAGATCAAGCCAGGAAAGTCCGAGAATTTGGAAGAAACTCAAGAGATGCCATTCACGGAGAAAAGATCATCTCTGGGGAGTTAGAGTTTCTTTGACAATGTCTAAGGGTGACAGTCTGAGAAAGGGTTCACCGAGAATGTTGCCTTTCACGTCTCCATATTGTTTAACCCCAAGAGGAGGGAAGACTGTGTCTGGTAATCCTATGGGGATCTAGTTTTGTCTATTTAGGAGTGATCAACAGGGCTTAGTGCTAGATGTAGTTGCCGGGGCCGGGGAAACTCTAAATATCTATACTAGTATTACACAGTTGATATGAGTTTATGAAAGAAGACTTACAGTGAAACAACCCCACAATACAGTTATATGTATATGAAAGCGGATAAAGAAAGCGTATAAACACTTACTCGGTTGTAGAGATTTCATGCTGTTTGGTTAGTTATTCAACAAAGAAAGATTGAAAATGACAGTATATTCAAAATTAAAGGAGAAAGTATTTTGAAAAGATGCTGGGGTTTACAGCTTAAGGAGAGGCCCAAGGTTTATCAGTGATCGCACTGTCGTTTTGTATAGAGGGACTTATACAAGTGACTGAGGCCCAAGAAAGGTTTTTTGTACAAGGGGATGGGTCTTACACTCTCTCAAGAGGCCAAAGTGTTTAAAGACAAAGAATGAGGCTTACAATACGAGGGTAGGCCCAGATGATTGGTTTTTTTACTGGCGATCGCGCCGAGGTTTTCTTTTAACGCAGGGGGACTTATACAATGTTTGAGGCCCAAAAAGTTTTGGTTAAAAGGGGATTGTGTCATACACTCTAATAGAGGCCCAAGAGATTTATTTTTGTACAAGTGGTGGGGCTTATAACTCAAGGAGAGGCCCAGGGTCATTTGTTTAAAAATGGCAATCGCGCCGAGATTTTTGAAAATGTGGTGGGTCTTATACAATGCATTGAGGCCCAAAATGGTTAGGTTTTCAAAGGGGGTTGGGTCTTACACTCTAATAGAGGCCCAAGAGATTTTGAGTGGGTCTTATAGCTCAAGGAGAGGCCCAGGGTTTTTTTCAACGGACGATGATCGCGTCGAACTTTTTGAAATACAACGGGACTTATACAATAAGTGAGGCCCAAAAATAGGTTTGTATTTACAAAGGAATGGGTCTTACACTCTATTAGAGGCCCAAAAGTGTTTGAAATTGTTTGACAAGGGTGAAAATCAAAGAAACCCTAATTTGTTATTCTTTAAAAGTAAATATTTAAAGAAAATCAAATAAAATACCAAATAAGTTTGAATAAACCATTTTTGATTTTTTTTAAGGTTTGAGAAATGTGGGATTAATCACAAGGTGAATTAAAACTCAATTGGTTTTGATTTTCAAAGTAAATATTCACTTTTAAAATGTTTAAAAACATTAAAAAGGAATTTATTCACAAAAATACTAATTATATTAAATAAATAATATAAACTTAATTTTTTTGTGGAATAAAATATTTCAACATTTTTGTGATTTTTTGAAAAAAGAACCAATAAAAAATAATTAAAATTGAAGGAGTTATTAATTTTCCAATTAATTAATAAAACATGAAAATATTGGAAAAAAATAGCAAAAATGTGAGAAAACACAAAATGGCATGGGTGGGGTTTGAACCCACGACCTCAAGGTTATAGGGCGCGCGCCTTACCACTGGGGTGGTGATACATCCATTGCTTGAAGTGAAACCACAAATATACAAGGCTTACCTTGTATTTTAGGCCCGACCAAGGCAAGGCAAGGCAAGTTTTGCCAACAAACGGGAAGGTCCATAACTTTCTCATTTCTCCATGGAGTCCAATGGTGGTGGTATTTTTTTAGATCATACTCCCTCCTTAAAATCCGATAGTGGTTTTGAAAAAGGCCTATAATTGCATTTTCTATGCTACACTTTGATACAGGCATGAATTACATGATGAATTGGTTCAAACACAACATATATAACATGTATGAGGTGTGTATGATCAGTGGACTTCAAAGCAATGCATATTTTGGAAAGTTCAAGTCATGATGCTTACCTCTTTTTGAGCATTTGGAGTTTTTTGTGCAATCTGCCAAACTTCTTGTTCCAGAAATGGTTTGATGCTATGGACACTCTCAAATGATCCCTTAGAAACTTTGAGGATGGTTGGAATCAGCTGGAATCTGCAAAAACACAAACTGGCCCTTTCTTGCAAAAGGGGTTAAAATGACCAAAATAGCAACTCTCTCAAATGGTGTTCCAGATGGGGGGAACCATTTGGGACAGTTCAAGGATGTTATTTGGAGTGTGTTTGAGGTTTTATCTGGTTTGGAAAGTGACTGAATCAAGACATGGCTTGAAAAATGCACAAAAGGCCTATTTTTAGGTTTTGAGAGGTGACTTTGTGATTTTGGTGTTAAAGGTCACTTTTGATAGTTTGGATCACCTACATATGATGTTTATGAGGTGTTAGGATCATGAGTTGTGATGGAAATGCTCTCTAACTCAAAAACTCAGAGTTACCTTGCTAAAGAAGGCATTTTGGCCTAAAGAGAGGGATTTTGAGGAAAGCATCTGTTTGATGGCTTTGGTGTACTCAAACTGAGCACAAATGAGCTCTATTTATAGTAGAGCAAGTTTGTTTTGGGATCAATAGTGAATGGCAACTGCAGCAGAGGTTTGGCCAATGGTTGCACTTTGGAATCCAAGTCTCCTCTAGCCATTGACTAGAGGTTAGGGCACAGGGTTGTGGTTCCCTTGGTCTTGGATAAGTCTTGACTGAATTCAGTTGCAAATGTGTCAGTCCATGCCACCTTGGTGTATGTATTGAATGCTCCAATCCAAAATTGGAGTCTTGTCCCTCTTTTAGGCAATTCTAGGTTTGGCATGCTACTTCTTGTTCCAAGGACTTTGGAGGCTTGGCTCAGTGTTTGTCCCCTTTAAATTTGATCCTCAGATGTGTCCAAAGTGATGACAAGGCTTGGAATAATCTGATTTTGCCAAATCGAGCAAAAATACAAAATTCTGCCTAGCCTTGGCAGTTTTTAGCAAGGCATATTGCCATTATCATATCTCATGGCCCAAGTGGAATTTGGTGATGTTCTTTGCCATTTTGGAAAGCCCTCATATGATACAACAACTGTTTGATCATATTTGGGTTTGATACCTTTTGGATCCAAGTGAAAAATCCCCCTACATTTGGAAAAAAGTGAAGGCAGATTCTGACTTAGTGAAAATTTCACTGTGTTGGAAAAAGTGACATTTTCACTTTTTGTGATTTTGATCATTCCATAACTCAAAATCCATGATGAATTTGGAAGGAGGTCAGTTCTAAGCTTTTGTAGAGGGTAATGAGAGCTACAAATCTAGCTTTGGATGGGGAAAAATGGGCTTGTGGTTTAGGAGTTATGATCCTCCAAAGTTGATACCCTTGCCACTTTGTTCATAACTTAGAAAATTTTCTAAGTTTTTATGGTTACCCCTTTTACAAGTTATCCCACTTTTTCTTGATTTTTCTTGATGAATGATGATTCCAATCATACATTAACATCATTTTAGGGTTAAAAACCATTTTTGTGAAAAATCTCAAAAAGTAAAAGTTGACTTTTGTGCACAGTTGACATTTTATCAGATGAATTCCAAACTGTGCGATCCTCTATGAAATCAAGTCCTTGACCTAAATCAAACTTAATGGATTGATTTCATAGGTGTTATAGGATGTATTGAATCATGTCCTAGGGTTTGGGAGCATGTCCTGGTCAAAAGTCAAAGCTACAGTTGACTTTTCTCGCGAAACCCTAATTGTGGTACTGATGAAATTGAGACTTGCTGCTCAAGCTTCCTGGACCAATCCATTGTTGCAAATGGATCAATGTAGTGTGTTAGAGACCCTCAAATCCTCCCTTGAGGTCTTGGCTCATGATTTGTCCCAAAAGTCAACTTAGGGGTGAATTAGGTCAAGAAACCCTAATTCCTGATTTTTGATGTATGCATCCCCTGAGGTCAAATTGACTTGATGCTTGGGCCCATGAGGTTCCATGGAGTATTTTAGGATATGTGTCATACCCCAAATTTTGACCACTAAGATTTCCCATCATTGTGCGAATCATCATCACAATATAGATGAACCATTATGCCTCATCAAATGCCTCAAGGGTTGTTGAGCATTCACTACAATCAAAATTAGGGTTTTAAGCCCTCTCAGAGCCTTAGACAAAGGATCAGTCAGGGATGACTTGATCTTCAACTTGTCTAGCCTCTAAAATATCCACAATGGATCAAAAGGACTCCCACTTCAAGGATTAAGCACAAGGTTACTCCCTTCTAGGTGGATCAAGTCTCAAGATCGACAGTGTCACCAAATTAGGGTTTTGGTCGACCAGGGCCTCCAGATGGAAATTTTTCATCTGGGCACAAGCTAATGATCCAAAACATAACCTAATATACTCCATGGAACCTCATGGACCCAATCATCAAGTCAATTTGACCTCCGGGGATGCATTCATCAAAAATCAGGAATTAGGGTTTCTTCACCTAATTCACCCCTAAGTTGACTTTTGGGACAAATCATGAACCAAGACCTCAAGAGAGGATTTGAGGGTCTTTAATATACTATATTGATCAATTTGGAACAATGGATTAATCCAAGAAGCTTGAGCAACAAGTCTCAATTTCATCTGCACCACAATTAGGGTTTCACGAGGAAAGTCAACTGTAACTTTGACTTTTGACCAGGACATGCTCCCAAACCCTAAGACATGATTCAATATACCCTATGACACCCATGGAACATGTCCATCAAGTTTGATTTAGGTCAAGGACATGATTTCCTGAAGAATTGCACAGTTTGGAATTCATCTGATAAAAAGTCAACTGTGCACAAAAGTCAACTTTGACTTTTTGAGATTTTTCACCAAAATGGATTTTTAACCCTAAAATGATGTTAATGTATGATTTGAATCATCATTCATCAAGAAAAATCAAAGAAAGTGGGATAACTTGTAAAAGGGGTAACCATAAAAACTTAGAAAAATTTCTAAGTTATGGAAAAAGTGACACTAATGTGCCAACTTTGGAGGACCATAACTCCTAAACCACAAGGCCAGTGTTCCCCATTAAAAGCTTGATTTGTAGATCACATTGCCCTCTACAAAAGTTTCATACTGACCTATGTCCAAATTCCTCATGGATTTTGAGTTATGGAGTGATCAAAATCAAGAAAAGTCACTTTGTTCCAACACTTAGTGAAAATTTCACTAAGTCAGATTTTGCCTTACTTTTTTCCAAATATAGGGACATTTTTCACTTGGATTCAAAAGAGATCAAAACCAAACATGTTCAAACAGTTGTTGTATCATGTAAGGGCTTTCCAAAATGACCAAGAACATTACCAAATTCAATTTGGGCTATGAGATATGACATTGGCAAGTTGCCTTGCTGAAATCTGCCAAGGCAAGGCAGATTTTTGCTCTTTTGGTCGATTTGCCAAAATCAGCCAAATTCAAATGCCCCTATCCACTTGGACACCTCTGAGGATTGAATCTAAAGGGGACAATCACTGAGCCAAGCCCCCAAAGTCTTTGGAACAAGAAATAGCATGTTGAACCTAGAATTACCAAAATAGGGACAAGACTCCAATTTTGGATTAGAGCATTCAATGGAAGCATCAAGGTGGTATGAACTGAGCTCTTAGCAACTGAATTCAGTCAATACTTATCCAAGACCAAGGGGACCAGCAGCCTGTGCCCTAACCTCTAGTCAATGGCTAGAGGAGACTTGGATTTTCATTTGCCAACATTGGCCAAACCTACTCAGCAGTTGCCATTCACTATTCCTTGCAAAACAAACTTGCTCTACTATAAATAGAGCTCAATTGTGATCAGTTTAAGTACACCAAAGGCCTACAACACTTGCCTTTCTCAAAAACCACTTCTCACTCTCAAAAATGCCTTTCTTAGCAAGTCACTATCGGGTTTTTCATTAGAGAGCAATTGCACTCAAACCAATCACACACACACCTCATATACATCATATGTGAGCTGATCAAACACTTAAACAACAACTGGAACACTGATTTCTCATAATCACCAGTCAATTGCTCAAGGTTTTGACCAAAGTGCAGTTGAGATGCCATGAAATGATCCAGCCATTCTCAGTCAAGTCCAAGCATTCAAACACACTCCATAGGGTGTAGGGAAGCTGTTCAGATCATCACAATTCATCTGTAACACCTCCTACTCAGAAATCAATTTGCTCTTGCTGTCACGACCTAGAGGTAAGCTTAAACTTGGTCATCTCTCAATCTATGCATATTTCCTCGCACAATACTTTTCCCAAATGTTCATAATCATGCATGGAATGTTTCTCCTCAAGTAATTGCTTTGTTTGAATCGTGTATTAAAAATCCCAGCCTTCATGCAGAAATTAGAGTTCATAAGGATTTATCGTGATTTCTTGTTTTATGCTTAATTTAAATGAAATTAATTGTCATAAAAATGATCATGAGGTTGAGACGAGCATATTGATATGTGGATTGCATGATATAATCAAGTATTCAATGAGATTGGATAGAAAATGCAAATCATCCAAACCCAGAACACGCGCGTGTTCTTCAGCTGTTCTTGGCACCATTTCTTTCAAATTCAAATATTTGAATTTTGTGATTTTATTTAATTGATTCAAAAATTAATTTCTCTATGAGTTTTAATGATTTTGAGTTGATTCTTTTTTTAATAATTCACAAAAATGTTAAAATATTTTATTTTCCCAAAAAATCCCAAAAATATTATTTATTTCATATAATTGATATTTTTGCAAAGAATTAATGTTTTAATTGTTTTTAACATTTAAAATATTTTTTCCATCTTGATTTTGCAACTTTTAATGCCTTCTAATTATTTTGTAGGTCAACACTTAATTTTTGGAGCATTAATCCAAGATCACAATTTGTTTTCCATATGTTAAACAATTTTGATCATTTTAATTGAATTTTTTATTCAATTAAAACACATTTTGAAAACAAATTAGGGTTTTGGATTAATTCAACCCTCATAAATCATTTTCAAAACACTTTGGGCCTCTAATAGAATGTAAGACCCAATCCTTTTTTGACCAAATCATTTTTGGGCCTCAGTGCATTGTATAAGTCCCGATACCATCAAAAACAAACGGCGCGACCGTCGCCTTTTGAAAAATAACCTTTTGGGCCTCTCCTTGAGCTATAAGACCCATTCAAAACATTTGGGCCTCTAATGGAGTGTAAGACCCAATCCCCTTTTAACCAAAACATTTTGGGCCTCAGATATTGTATAAGCCCCTCTGCGTTAAAAGAAAATCTCGGCGCGATCGCCATTTTAAACGAAAAATCATTTGGGCCTACCCTCGTGTTATAAGCCCCACTCTTTTTCTTTAAACCTTTTGGGCCTCTTGAGAGAGTGTAAGACCCATCCCTTTGTACAGAAAACCTTTTTTGGCCTCAGTCACTTGTATAAGTCCCTCTGTACAAATTCAAACAGTGCGCTCACTGATAAAACCATGGGCCTCTCATTGAGCTGTAAGCCCCAAATCTTTCTTTTCAAAGCACTTTCTCCTTTGATTTTGAATATACTGTTGTTTTCAATCTTTCTTTGTTGAACAACTAACAAAACAGCATGGAAGCTCTACAACCGAGTAAGTGTTTATCCGCTTTTATTTACCGCTTTCATATACATATAACTGTATTGTGGGGCTTATTCGCTGTAAGTCTTCTTTCATAAACTCATATCAACTGTGTAATAATAGTATAGATATTTAGAGTTTCCCCGGCAACTACGTTTAGAACTAGGAAAAGCCGTTTTGTTTATTCGTAGAAATAGTCAAAACTAGATCCCCAATAGGATCACCAGATACAGTATTCTCTTCGGCTGTCCTCATTAGGAATTGTCAAGAAACTCTACTCCCAGAGATGAATGTATTCTCCGTGAATGGCATCTTTGAGTTTCTTCCAAATTCTCGAACTTTCCTGGCTTGATCTATTCCTTGTGAATAGCCTGTTTTGAATTTCTCGGGGTTTAGGGACCCACAGGCTTCTTAAAAGCACTTGTCAAGAAACTCTATTCCCCAGAGATGATCTTTTCTCCGTGAATTGCATCTCTTGAGTTTCTTCCAAATTCTCGGACTTTCCTGGCTTGATCTATTCCTCGTGAATAGCCTGTCTTGAATTTCTCGAGGTTTGGGGACCCACACGCTTCTTAAAAGCACTTGTCAAGAAACTCTATTCCCCAGAGATGATCTTTTCTCTGTGAATGGCATCTCTTGAGTTTCTTCCAAATTCTCGAACTTTCCTGGCTTGATCTATTCCTCGTGAATAGCCTGTCTTGAATTTCTCGGGGTTTGGGGACCCATCGGCTTCCTAAAAGCATCCCCGCCTCCTCTTGGACTTAGTACAAGGACCCGTCGGCTTCTTAGAAGTATTCACAGCCTCCTCTTAGGCTTCGTATAATGATCTCTTTCTCCGGGAATGATAGCCTCCTCTCGGGCTTCATACAAGGTCCCGTCGGCTGCTTAAAAGCTTCCAGCCTCCTCTTGGGCTTCGTATAAATTGTCCCGACGACCTCCTAGAGGTATAGGAACAGAACTTAGTCATCTTCATAGAACAGTCCTTTCAAAGAGTCTACTACTGTTTCTCAAAGCATAGTACAAAAGATGAAACTCTAGACACGGACAGTCTAATATCCTTGAGTCTCAAAGACATTCTCAAGTGACCCCTTCGTTAAATAGGAAGAAAACCCGTAGACTCGGACAGTCTCAATACCCTTCGGATTTCCCGTTTCCTCAAAGAAAAGGAAATATCCCTGGTCCTCGAATCAAGTCCTTGAGTTCAGCATTGCTCATATAAGAACTAATTTTCTCTTTTAAAATCAGCATACTGGACCTGTCACTCAACTGAAATAGTAGCCATAGCCTCCTCTTGGGCTTTGTACAATGATTCTCCCCAGTGGAGCTAACAATTTTAGCCTCCATCTCGGGCTTCGTACGAGATACATAAGACTCCCTCGTTGAGTCAATCACCCCTTTCGCCTCCATCTCAGGCTTTGTACGAGATACAAAAACTCTCTTGTTGAGTCAAATAGCCTCAATCTCGGGCTTTATACGAGATACCAAAAGGTTCCCTCGTTGAGTAAAAACCTTTTAGCCTCTCTCTCGGGCTTTGTACGAGACACATATTAGCCTCCTCTTAGGCTTTGTATAAGAAAACCACTGGTCGATCCAATCAACCTTTTAGCATCAAAGCTGTGCCTCGTTCACAGTACACAAACATCAACAACTCCTTCCCCTTCATCTAATCGTTATAAGCGGCAAGCCTCTGGATCATCTACATCCATGCCACTGTCCCTCTTTTAGCATGAGAAATTCCTAAGGAAAGATAGCATTGCTCTACACTGAGTTAAAGTTTTCTCCTTTAGGTTGGAAATCCCCTTTAAAGGAAATTATGGCATTGCTGGATTCACATATCCCGGTTAAAGTAATTCTCCTTTATAAACAGTTGTGACATACAACCCCCTCTTTAGAGTTGACAAATTCTCTCTAAAGTCAGACCCTTTTAGCTTCACATCTTGGGCTTTGAACAAGATACAAATAGACTATTTAGCTTCACATCTTGGGCTTTGAACAAGATACAAACACCTTTTGCTTCACGTCTTAGGCTTTGAACAAGACACAAAAACAACCATTTCCTCCCATAGAATAGGAGGAACTACGAACGCTCTGATTTCCCTGTTTCGGCAAACGGGAATACGTAGGCATAAGATTGAAAGAAAAATCTTAGCGAGCACACTAATCAAAAACCCTAAATCCCATACTCTCACATATCTATCAAAAAGCATCAGTCCTAACATCCTAATCCTTGTTCCCCGCCAGAAACCTGTCATTCTGTCAAAATAACACAAGAAAGGGCCCACCACATTGATCGCATCCGTAACCTAACAGACCGCTATTTAAACTCAGTATGCAAGCATGGTTAATTAGAGACATCTATTTCCCTTCCTTCATCAGCTTTAATAGGATAAAAAATGAATCGACCTGTAGTAAACAAACCCAAAGAGCGGTAGCGCTTAAGAACCGCGTCCAAAATTGCTCGCTACAGATAAGTGGCGCCCACCGTGGGGCCCTTCTAACCTTTTTTCTCTTCTCTTGTGTAAAAACCACATATTGGGGCTTCCGTCGGGGAACCCATTTTCTTCCAGGAACTTAGGATTCCTAGCTTTAAAAGGTCTAGGATGATTAGGACAAATATATATACTGCTTTTCCTAATTGCTATACCTGTTTATTTTTATGCTAATGGGAATGCGTGTGATGCCGCATGTGGAAAGATTGAGTATACACTTAAGATAAGTGATGGCGATGAGGTCGACCATCAACCTCGGTGGAGGCTGACCAATGCAACCCATTCCCTCTCATAGGTAATGGGCTGATTGTGATGTCTAAGAAGTTGAGGAGCCAAACCCTTTTGTAGTTCGGAAACTATCGGGAATAGTTGTTACGCGATACTACCCTCATTTGAGGCTGGTGATCTATTCTTGGTGAATGGCACTTACTATAAGATTGATTTACAACTTGCTGGCGATCCGCTTGTTGTTCTTCTTTCCTGGGAGGAGCTGATGATAATGAGTACAGGTACAAAAATCACCCTAGTGTAAACCTTTGGGGATGGGTAGAGCCTTGACTTCATGACAACGACCCTTTGACCCCATGTTTTTTCTATGTTTTTGTGTGCTGCATTCATGCATTCATTTAAAAACAATAAAACATTCAAAAAATTCTTCTCTTCTAGTCTCTCTGTTTTTCAAATTAAACTAAGACTATGATTGCAAATATTAGAGAAAAGGATTACGCTAATGGATTTCGGTAGAAGGAGAACTCATAAGTACACCTTCAGGATTCCAAAACTAGAGGATTTAAGAGGTTTGGCGAGGATGATCACAAACCAAGAGGCCTTCAGAGCCAAATACGGAGGTCTGCTACCTCTTTTAAGAGTCCATGTGTTTGAGGGAATCATGGATGCGCTCATTCAGTTCTACGATCCGGTCTATCACTGTTTTACATTCCTGGATTACCAGCTAGCACCAACGCTGGAGGAGTATTCTCATCTGATCAATTTACACATCACTGATCGAGCTTCATTTTCTAGACTGGAAGAAATTCCAAAGAATCAGACCATTGCAAAAGCAATTCATTTGGACGAGTTTGAGGTCAGGACTCACATGACTACCAAGGGTGGCCTACAAGGTTTGCCAGCCCAGTTTCTGACAAAGAAAGCTCTGTACTTCGCTAGTATAGGGAACGTGACTGCTTTTGAAAGCATCTTTGTTTTACTCACCTACGGATTATTTTTGTTGCCCAACATTAATAACTTCGTCGATATCAACGCTATTAAGGTTTTTCTCATTGGAAACCCTATGCCGACTTTGCTCGCAGATGCGTATCATTCTGTACACTTAGGGAATTTGAACAGTGGAGGGGAGATTACATGTTGTGTACCTCTGCTTTATAAATGGTTTATCTCCCATTTACCTAAGTCTGCTGCTTTCTGGGATTACAAGAGTGCCTTTCGCTGGTCGCAGAAGATCATGTCTCTCACCAACTCTGATATAGATTGGTGCAATAGGATTTATGATGGAATCAGGATCATTGACCGTTGTGGAAACTTCCCCAATGTACCCCTTATAGGAACTAAGGGAGGAATCAACTACCATCCGGTATTGGTTCTTCGTCAATTTGGATACCCGATGAGACATGTTCCCCGGAATGTTCATCTGGAAGGTCTTTTCTTCAAGGAAGGAGAAAGTGACAGAGCACTAAAGACGGAAATAGTGCACGCTTGAAAACACGTTCATAAGAAAGGACGGGAGTCTCTAGGAAAACCGGACTGTGTCTCGGTGGAGCCTTATCTCCACTGGGTACAAACTAGAGCTCTCAAGCTAAAGATGCCTTATCCTCGTTACGGAATTCTTCCGCTGAGGGAATCTGTCATGTACTTCATGACGGAAACTGAAAAGCTTCAGGTTACTCTCAACAAATTTCAACGGGAGAGGAGGTCTTGGAAGAACAAGTATCGTACCCTCAATGTGGGGTGTATCAAAATACAGCAACTGCTGAAAGATAAAGATGCTCTGAACGAGATTTTAGAGCAACATGCTGTGGATAATCAGGATGACCAAAGGAATTTGCTCGCTCCATTCACTTGGCAAAGGAATGACAACCCGACAACGGCCCAAGGGCCCCGGTCAAAGAAAATGAAGATACTAGAATCAGCACCCGATTTCTCTTCAGAGAGGACTCGGGACCCATTAGCTTAGGTTTCTGTTTCTGCACCTTGTAATCTACTGTATTTCCATTTCTGTAATCCTTTGAATTCAATAAAAATGGGTTTCCCCACTGTTTGATATTTGCAATCTAATTGTCGAAGTTTATTTTGAATAAACAAAAATAATTAATATAATCATTGCATTCATCATTCTCGCATCGCGTATTCTTCTTACCTACGAATCTCACGTTTGTGTCTCGGTTCTAGAGTCAAACTGTCTCATTCGTATAATACTCGGGCCAATCGTCAGAAAAAGATGGATGATCTTGAGGAAGAGAATAGAGAGTTGAAAGAAGAGATCGACGCTCTGAGAGAGGATATGAGAAAGCTTCGTAACAACATGCAAGCCATGGCAGAAGCTTAGCTACAAAGGACTGTGATCTAAGAGATCACCTCTGCACCCATAGTGGAGAAGGTTGATCCTAGGTATCAGATGCCGAAAGATTGTCCATGGGGCATGCCTACAAACTATATCCTGGAAGGATATGTTCCGCCGATCACTGAAGATCAGGGAATCGCGACAGAAGCCGCTGGGCCTGAAGGTTACAAACTTCGGGAAAGCGAAGATGCCAGAGGCATATTGAAGACTCCTGAAGGTTACAAACTTCGGGAAAAGCCAAGATTCACTGTCGTAGTTACGGTACCACCCCCTGTGGTGCACACTATCCCGGAATGACAGATTCCACAGATACCTTCTGGTAAAAAGGAAACTATGTTTGACTGAATGGATGAATTCCAGGAAAAGTTCTTGGAAATGCAGAAGGAATTGCAAGCCATTCGCGGTCAGGATCTATTTGGAAAGGACGCCGCAGACCTTTGTCTGGTCCCCAATGTGAAAGTTCCTCACAAATTTCAAGTGCCCGACTTTGAAAAGTACAAGGGTAACTCTTGCCCTCAGAGCCATCTGGTGATGTACGCTCGGCGAATGTCAGCTCAGACTGAGAATCAGGACCTGCTGATTCACTACATTCAGGATAGTTTAACCGGTGCCACATTAAAATGGTACATGGGTTTAAACCGTACTACGATTAGTACATTCAGGGATCTTGGTACTATCTTCGTCCAATAATACAAATACAATTTGGACATGGCACCGGACAAAGATCAACTCAGATCAATGTCACAAAAGGACAAGGAAACCTTTAAGGAGTACGCTCACAGATGGCGTGAAATTGCCGCTCAAATTTGTCCACCTCTTGAGGAAAAAGAGATGACAAAGATCTTCTTAAAGACCTTAAGCTCATTTTACTATGACAGAATGGTCGCCAGTGCGCCCAGTGACTTCACCGAGATGGTGGGCATGGGAGTTCGTCTTGAGGAAGCCATCCGAGAAGGACGTTTGGCAAAAGACGCTAGACCATCAAGCAGTACAAAACGATACGGTAGTGCTCTCCCTAAGAAAAAAGAGCAAGATATTGGGAATATCTCTCTCGGAAAGCAAAAGCGACGTTATCAACCAGTAGCAGCTGTAACTCCTGCTATCGGCCCTGTGCCTATTCCTACGTATCAACCACAGGTTGTGCAGAGCCAACCTAATCAGTAAAGGACACAACAGCCTCTTCAGCAGGCTCGTCCTCCATATAACAATAACCGTACAACACGACCATCAGGGTTTGATCCTATACCCATGTTGTACGCAAAAATATTTCCGTTACTACTGGCTAAGGGGCACATCCAGACTAAGTCTCCTCTTACAGTACCGGAAAATCCACCTTTTTGGTTTAAGGTGGATCAAACATGCCCTTATCATCAAGGAGGATCAGGGCATAATATAGAGAATTGTCTCAATTTCAAATCCGACGTGCAAAAGCTTGTTAGGAGCGGGCTCTTATCTTTCAAAGATACGAATCCCAATGTTCTCACAAACCCGCTGCCTCAACATGAGAAAGCTGCAGTTAATTTGGTAGAGGGAGAGTCTAACAACGTTTATCAAATTCACGATGTACTCTCATTGAGGACCAATCTGGTCAAGATACATTGTAGACAGAGTGGATATGGCCATGTGCCACCTCATAATTATCATCAATGTGATGTCTGCTCTAAAAATAATCAAGGATGTTCTGTAGTGCAAGCAGCTCTACAGGAACAGATGGATCTCGGATGGATCCAAGAGCACCGAGTTCGTGGAGTTAACATGGTCTATACGAACTCCGACGTCATTCAGAACCATGATATCTATGCAATGAATGTCAACTTGGTGGCAATGCACTCAAGGCAAAGCCAGTATCATAATCTGCCACGACACGATTACAGTTCCTGTCTGACTTGCTCGGTAAACAAACAGGGATGCTCTTTCATACAAGAGGCGCTCCAGTGTCAAATGGATCTTGGATGGATCCAGGACTACCATGATTGAAATCCTTATCAAATCAACATGGTTCAGATCTTCAATATTCGCTTAATGAATACCAACCTAGTAGATTTACATGCTGAGCAGGTCCGCCTCGGATTCCTGATATCACATAATTACCAAAGCTGTAAAGCGGGTTGCGAAAATGATCTAGGTTGTACCCTTGTCCAGGAGGCACTTCAGCACTTGTTAAATCACTGGTGGATGCCAATCTATATGGATGAGGATACTCAGCAAATTAGTATCAATAACAGAAACCCCACTCGACGTCAAAGTCAGGATGTCCGATCTATGGAAGCTAACCTAGTAAGGTTACATTGTATTCAAAGTGGGCGTGGCCAGGTGCCACCACACAATTATGACCGTTGTAGTGTCTGTTCGGAAAGTAACCAAGGGTGTTACCTTGTGAGAGCAGCTCTTCAGGGTCAGGTGGATCGTGGAGAGATTCGCCCATATCCGGGTTCTGGACCCATCAATTGGTCGCCGGACTACCTTGCCAATCAAGTCGAGGATGTTGTCACAATCTCTGGTCGTCACCAGACCAGGGATGTTTTTGCCATCATCCCTCTACTTGACGAATCGAGAGCTCCCAACCGGGAACGGATCAAGATTACTTATGATGGTCAGAAAAATCAGAAGGTTCCCATAGTCATCTATCTACCGGGACCACTACCGTATGAATCAGCTAAGGCGATCCCTTACAAATACGGTGCAACAACAGTTAAAAATGGAAAGGAAATTCCATTACCCTCCGTCGTGAATATTGCAGACATCAGTCGTGTAACACGAAGCGGTCAAATCTTCAACCGAGGAGTTAGAGAACCTAACAAGGAAAAGGAACTTCAGACAGAAGCTCCTGATCCATCAGTCGGTCAATCCAGTAATCCCGACCTTTCGAAAATAATGATGAGATGCTGAAGCTCATCCAAAGGAGTGAATATAACATTGTTGATCAGCTGTTACAGACTCCTTCAAAGATCTCAGTATTATCACTGTTACTCAGTTCATAAGCCCACAGGGAGGCTTTGCAGAAAGTCTTGGAGCAAGCCTTTGTGGAACAAGATGTAACAATCAGACAGTTCGATAGCATTGTCTCTAACATCACTTCCTGCAATAATTTTGGATTTAGTGATGAGGAGTTACCCGAAGAGGGTCGCCGTCATAACATGGCGCTCAATATCACAGTTAACTGCCAGGACGATGCTTTAGCCAGCGTACTGGTAGACACAGGGTCAGCCCTGAATGTTATGCCGAAGTCCACTTTGATGCAATTATCATTCAAAGGCCCTCCGATGAGAATCAGCGAGGTCGTCATCAAAGCGTTCGACGGATCCAGAAAAACAGTTATCGGCGAAGTTGATCTTCCCATAACTATCGGTCCTCACAGTTTCCAAGTCACCTTCCAAGTCATGGACATCCGGGCAACGTACAGTTGTTTATTAGGAAGACCTTGGATACATCAGGCTGGAGCGGTCACTTCGACCCTCCACCAAAAGCTAAAGTTCGTTCAGAATGACCAACTTGTCACAGTCTGTGGAGAACAGGCCTTGCTCGTGAGTAACTTATCATCATCTACTTGTGTAGAACCCGAGGAGGTTATTGGGACGCAGTTTCAAGCGCTGTCGGTGGGCAAGGACAATCAATCCCAAGGAGGAACTTTGATTTCCTCATACAAAGATGCTATCAAAGTGGTCGAGAGTACCGATACAACCGGATGGGGACAGCTTGTCATTCCTATTGACAATAAAACAAAGAAGGGTCTTGGTTTTTCTGCAACCTGTACCCAGACAGCTGCCAACGATGAAAGTATTCATCCCATTCTGAACTTCTTTCACAGTGGAGGTTTTCTTCACCCAGTGTCTCAAGCAGTACATGCTATCAATGAGGAAGATCCCTCTGACACAGATGAAGAATGGAAGTCCTATCTTAATGAGGACGGTTATATGTCTCAGGAAGAGGTGCCTACGCCATTTTGCTATCCCGCACAGAGTTCGAGATTTATACCCCGATCAGATATCGAAATGATATACGGAGGTTGTGATCCGGAAGGATGCCGTGCTCCGCCAAATTCATTAGAGAAAGACACTCTGATGAAACACAAGTTTGACCACGACTACTATGGCCCAATGGATGGTCTGCCAATGTGGCAACCTTATCCAGGAGACTTGGGGCAAGAGAGTCAGTCGAACAATGAAAATCAGCTGACCGTCATTGAACAGAATACCTGTGTCCCCACCATGTCATGGGATCAACACTTAGGTCATTCAGAAACTACTCAACATGACGATGAATTCACAACGTTTGCAGGACTAGAATTCATTAACTACGCTTTTCTCGAGGTCAACGTCATCGAGAGGGATGACTCCTTCAGTTCGAAAGAAGTGTGGGACACCTTGGGACAACCGAGTGGAAAGTTTGACTATATGGTCAAGTACACCGCTCCCGAAAGCTCTTGTATCAGGTTCGAAGACATCTAGCCAACTGGATGGGGAGATACAGCTGAGAGCATAAATGCTATGCAAAATACAACAAAGGAATTCTCCTACGACAACTCTGCCTGGGAGACCGATTCCAATGATCCTGCTCCACCAGAAATCAGCGTTATTTCTGAAGACAAATCAAGGAAGGTGCCAGGCTTTGTGATTCACCGAGGATTTCGCCGCCAATGGGTTGTTGTCGATGCTCCGAGAGTCGTTCGTCAGTTAAAGTAATTGTCATCTTTAACCTTTCACCCTGCCCAGGTGAAACGGATGTTTTGATAGGGCTCGCTTTTTGTAAATTTTCCCTCTTCACTTTGCCCAAAGCGACCGAGTTTTGTTTTATTGGGCTGTAGTTTCAAGAATCGACTTGTTCATTAATAAAATAACGTCGTTCTATAATTTCCGTATTAATTGCTGTTTTCTCTTTTTCGCTTTTTCTCAGAAAATGGTAATCCTAAAAAACAATTAAAAATAAAAACAAGCAGTAAAAAAAATACACTGCACACACTTTTGCATTCTCTCTATCTCTTGTAAACACGAATCCTCACGTCATGCAGATTGCTTGTTTTAAACCCAGTTGAAACATACGATCTGATGCCTTCTCCCGACTTTGGGTTCCCGGTATTTGGGGCTGAAGAAGAAGTTGACAACGAAATTCCAGAAGAGATCTCTCGACTACTCTGACAGGAGGAAAGGTCCATTGAACCTCACAAAGAGCCGTTATAAACGGTAAACTTAGGTTCAGAAAAAGAGAGAAAAGAAATCAGGATTGGGGCACTGCTCAGTCCAATTGCCAGAGAGGATTTGATAAAGCTTCTCAAAGAATTCCCCGATGTATTTGCTTGGTCCTATCAGGATATGCCAGGGTTGGATACCAGCATCGTGGAACATCACTTACTGTTAAGATCGGAATTTCCGCCAGTAAAGCAAAGGTTGAGACGGACTCACCCGGACATGGCCATCAAAATCAAAGAGGAGGTACAGAAACAGATCGACGCAGGTTTCCTCGCTACATCTGAATATCCTCAATGGTTAGCCAACATCGTACCCGTTCACAAAAAGGACGGAAAGGTCAGAATGTGTGTTGATTACAGGGATCTGAACAAGGTAAGTCCAAAGGACGCCTTTCCTTTACCACACATTGACATGCTGGTAGACAGCACAGCAAAGTTCAAAATTTTCTCCTTCATGGATGGATTCTCGGGCTATAACCAGATCAAAATGGCGCCGAAAGACATGGAGAAAACTTCGTTCATTACCCCATGGGGTACCTTTTGTTACAAGGTGATGTCGTTCGACTTGAAGAACGCCGGGGCAACCTATCAAAGGGCCATGACTACTCTGTTTCATGACATGATACACAAAGAGATAGAAGTATATGTCGATGACATGATTGCAAAATCTAAGACAGAAGAGGAGCATGTGACCCACCTGTCGAAACTATTCGAGCGTTTGAGGAAATACAAACTCCGTTTGAATCCCAACAAGTGCACCTTCGGTGTCCGTTCGGGGAAACTCTTAGGGTTCATCGTCAGCCAGAAAGGGATTGAGGTCGATCCTGACAAGGTCAAGGCCATTCAAGAAATGCCTTCTCCGAAAACTGAAAAACAAGTCAGAGGATTCTTGGGACGTTTGAACTACATCTCTAGATTCATATTCCTTATGACCGCCACGTGTGCGCCGATTTTCAAATTACTCAAAAAGAACCAGGATTGCGTTTGGTCAGAAGATTGCCAAACCGCCTTCGACAGTATTAAGAAATATCTGTTGAATCCTCCGATTTTATCACCACTAGTGGAAGGAAGACCACTGATCATTTACCTCACAGTCCTAGAGGACTCAATGGGATGCGTACTTGGCCAACAAGACAAAACCAAACGGAAAGAGTCTGCCATTTACTATCTGAGCAAGAAATTCACCGACTGCGAGACTCAGTACACGATGCTTGAGAAAACTTGCTGTGCTTAGGCTTGGGCAGCCAAACGTCTTCGCCAATACATGATTCGTCACACTACTTGGTTAATCTCCGAAATGGATCCAATTAAGTATGTCTTCGAAAAGCCTGCTCTCACGGGAAGAATTGCCCGTTGGCAGATGTTATTATCAGAATATGACATAGAGTACCATGCTCAAAAATCCGTTAAAGGAAGTATTTTAGCCGATCATTTGGCTCATCAACCGATTGACAATCAAGAACCAATCGGGTTTAACTTCCCAGACGAAGATGTCATGTATCTAAAAATGAAAGACTGCGAGGAACCGCTACCCAGTGAAGGGCTAAAACCAGGTTCCCAATGGGGACTTATCTTTGATGGAGCAGTTAATCATTATGGAAACAGAATTGGGGCAATCATTGTTACCCCTCAGGGTACCCACATTCCTTTCACTGCCAGACTTACGTTCAAATGTATGAACAACGAGGCCGAATACGAAGCTTGTATTATGGGTCTCGAAGAAGCGATTGATTTAAGGATCAAAAACTTGGACGTATACGGCGACTCAGCCCTGGTTATCAATCAGATAAAAGGAGATTGGAACACATACCAATCAGGACTGATTCCTTACAAAGACTATGCAAGAAGGTTGTTACCCTTCTTCAACAGAGTCGAGTTTCATCATGTCCCTCGTAGAGAGAATCACATGGCTGATGCCTTAGCCACTCTCTCTTCTATGATTAGTGTAGGTCAATGGAACGACTTACCTAAGATCGACATAATGCGCCTTGAACGGCCCGCCTACGTCTTCACGATTGAAGCAGTCATAGATGACAAACCTTGGTATCACGATATCAAATGCTTCCTTCAGAAACAAGAGTACCCATCTGGGGCACTCCGAAAAGACAGGAAAACCCTCAGAATATTGGCTGGAAACTTCTTCTTGAGCGGTGATACACTCTATAAGAGGAATTTTGACTTGGTCTTGCTCCGATGCGTAGACAGACCAGAAGCAGACATGCTTATGAAAGAAATTCATGAAGGATCCTTTGGCACTCATGCCAACGGACACACAATGGCGAGAAAAATTCTGAGAGCAGGGTATTACTGGTTGACCATGGAGTCCGACTGCTACAAGTACATGAGGAGGTGTCACAAGTGTCAGATATACTCCGACAAAATTCATGTCCCGCCATCACATCTCAAAGTTCTTTCTTCCCCGTGGCCTTTTTCCATATGGGGAATCGACATGATTGCCTTGATCGAACCTAAGGCTTCAAACGGACATCGGTTCATTCTAGTAGCCATTGACTATTTCACCAAGTGGGTCGAAGCAGCGTCGTACGCTAATGTAACCCGACAAGTGGTGGTCCGATTTATCAAAAACAATATCATCTGCCGTTATGGTGTTTCGAGCCAGATCATTACAGATAATGGATCTAACTTGAACAACAAGATGATGAAAGAGTTGTGTGTTGAGTTCAAGATCGAACACCATAACTCATCTCCCTACCGATCCAAGATGAACGAAGCGGTAGAAGCAGCTAACAAGAACATCAAGAGGATCGTTCAGAAGATGGTTGTAACCTACAAAGATTGGCACGAAATGCTACCTTTTGCTCTTCATGGTTATCGAACATTTGTCCGCACTTCAACAGGGGCAACCCCTTTCTCTCTATTATATGGCATGGAAGCAGTGCTCCCCATAGAAGTAGAGATCCCATCAATCCGGATATTGATGGAAGCTAAGCTTTCAGAAGTTGAATGGTGTCAAAGTCGACACGACGAATTAAACCTGATCGAAGAGAAGCGAATCACGGTACTATGCCACGGTCAGTTGTATCAACAGAGAATGAAGAAGACGTTCGACAAAAAGGTCTGACCTCGCGTCTTCAGGAAAGGAGACCTCGTGCTCAAGAAGATACAATCATTTCTCACTGATTCTCGGGGCAAATGGACCCCAAATTACGATGGCTCCTATGTGGTCACGAAAGCTTTCTCAGGCAGCGCCTTGAGACTTGCAACCATGGACGGAGAGGAATTTGCCTACCCCACAAATGTTGATGTAGTCAAGAAATACTTCGCCTAAAAAAAACGTCTCGGTGGATTGAAAACCCGAAAGGGCGGTCCAGGCAAAAGTTAGAGACATGAAAAAAAATCAACCCGATGGATTGGAAATCTCATAGTACAATCCAGGTAAAAATTAGGGATAATGGCAAGTAACTATGTTCAACAGAGGCAAGTCCCTCAGCAGCAGTTACATCATCCATCAGAGGAAAACTCCAGTCAAGGTCGTCTTCGACAGAAGCTCAGGATGTCCCGAATTCAAAGTTGGTAGAAGGACAGTGGTCGTTATGTTTCAACGTAGCCCTTTTCCCTGTAAATTACCATTTTCAAACTTTGTATATACTCTTTGGAATCACGCGTTTGGCTGATCTCCATCTTATCAATAAAATTTGAGCCTTTGTGCTTTTGTTTGTAATTCTTATTTGTTTTAGCTTTATAGAATGGCGTTTTAACATGATTAGCGATTCTTGAAATGAGACAAAAATGAATTTACTTGTTAAAACTTTTTCTGCTTTTAAATTAAAGATGGCAATTTCTTTTGACTGTTAAACATCAGAAGAACATCGACCGCTTCTCCAGAAAAAAGCGAACTTCGAAATGCAGAATCAAGGTACTTCTCCTACGCCAGTGTGCCTGAATGAAGGATCAACAGTGTCAGATGCGACTATTCCATCTGACACCTTCGGCCTAGTTCTTATCTCCTAAGCCCGATCAACGGTATTCCCCGCAGGGACTATCTCTCCTAAGCAAGGTAGAATTGCTACTTTTTTGACCAACGGTACTTCTTCGCCCCGCGATGGCCGAGTATCCAGTCGTGTTCACTCGTCAGTCTGTATGTCGCGTTAGTTTTGTCAGCATATATACATACATCATGCATTTGATTTGCATTCATATTCATATTGCATCACTCTGGTCGGTCTTGTCCCCTAGTGATAACAATTTTCTCAATCGAGTTGTCAGTTCTTGCCTCGTCAGGAAATGCTGCGTTTGAACAATCTCGCCTCCAGTGCATCTCTGGATTAGAATCGGCACTCGACCACTTTGATAACTTGAACCTCTGAAAAGCCAGAGAAGTTTTCTACAAATGTCACTCTTCGCCATTGAAGATGATCTCCTTGCTTTCCCGGATTAAAGAAAAATCCCCAAAGAAAGCCTCTTAGGCAGAGATTTGGCATTACAGCTGCCTTTCTCTGAAAGACCGCTGATGAAAAGGTCATCGGCACCTCAAAATTGGAGCCCATCATATGGCATTTCTTCGGGAAGATCCCGAGAAAAGTATGATGTAAGACCCCACGCGAAAGCAGTCTCTCAAGAGACTCATTTTCCTCAGATAGAGTCGACAAATGGCGTCTCCAACAGAGAAGTTGGTGTACCTCTACGACTCAGACGACTGGATTCCCCAGCAAGTCTGATGTCAACTTTTTCCGTCAAATGGCATCTCCCCAGGAAGATTCGGCGAGAAGTTTGAAGAAAACCGCTACACATAGCGTCCCTTGTCAAGAAAGTTTATTGGCAAAAGAAACTGAGACCAGTTCCTTGGTAGGAAACCAGGATCGAGGGGAAGTCTACCTTTTCTAAGCATCATTGCTTAGCAAAAGAAGATGAATGCGCAAGCTGCCATTCATAGCCATCAAAATTTTGGGTATTCCGATATTTAATCCTCTTGCACCCCGAATGCCCGAATACCTTCGTCATTCACACCTTCGGGTCCAAGAAGATTAAATAGGGGCATCTGTCATACCCCAAATTTTGACCACTAAGATTTCCCATCATTGTGCAAATCATCATCACAATATGGATGAACCATCATGCCTCATCAAATGCCTCAAGGGTTGTTGAGCATTCACTACAATCAAAATTAGGGTTTTAAGCCCTCTCAGAGCCTTAGACAAAGGATTAGTCAAGGAATGACTTGATCTTCAACTTGTCTAGCCTTTAAAATATCCACAATGGATCAAAAGGACTCCCACTTCAAGGATTAAGCACAAGGCTGCTCCCTTCTAGGTGGATCAAGTCTCAAGATCGACAGTGTTACCAAATTAGGGTTTTGGTCGACGAGGGCCTCCAGATGGAAATTTTTCATCTGGGCACAAGCCAATGATCCAAAACATAACCTAATATACTCCATGGAACCTCATGGACCCAATCATCAAGTCAATTTGACCTCAGGGGATGCATTCATCAAAAATCAGGAATTAGGGTTTCTTGACCTAATTCATACCTAAGTTGACTTTTGGGACAAATCATGAACCAAGACCTCAAGAGAGGATTTGAGGGTCTTTAATATACTATATTGATCCATTTGGAACAATGGATTAATCCAAGAAGCTTGAGCAACAAGTCTCAATTTCATCTGCACCATAATTAGGGTTTCACGAGGAAAGTCAATTGTAACTTTGACTTTTGACCAGGACATGCTCCCAAACCCTAAGACATGATTCAATATACCCTATGACACCCATGGAACATGTCCATCAAGTTTGATTTAGGTCAAGGACATGATTTCCTGAAGAATTGCACAGTTTGGAATTCATCTAATAAAAAGTCAACTGTCCACAAAAGTCAACTTTGACTTTTTGAGATTTTTCACCAAAATGGATTTTTAACCCTAAAATGATGTTAATGTATGATTTGAATCATCATTCATCAAGAAAAATCAAAGAAAGTGGGATAACTTGTAAAAGGGGTAACCATAAAAACTTAGAAAAATTTCTAAGTTATGGAAAAAGTGACACTAATGTGCCAACTTTGGAGGACCATAACTCCTAAACCACTTGATTTGTATATCACATTGCCCTCTACAAAAGCTTCATACTGACCTATGTCCAAATTCCTCATGGATTTTGAGTTATGGAGTGATCAAAATTAAGAAAAGTCACTTTGTTCCAACACTTAGTGAAAATTTCACTAAGTCAGATTTTGCCTTACTTTTTTCCAAATGTAGGGACATTTTTCACTTGGATTCAAAAGAGATCAAAACCAAAATGTTCAAACAGTTGTTGTATCATGTAAGGGCTTTCGAAAATGACCAAGAACATTACCAAATTTAATTTGGGCTATGAGATATGACATTGGCAAGTTGCCTTGCTGAAATCTACCAAGGCAAGGCAGATTTTTGCACTTTTGGTCGATTTGCCAAAATCAGTCAAATTCAAATGCCCCTATCCACTTGGACACCTCTGAGGATTGAATCTAAAGGGGACAATCACTGAGCCAAGCCTCCAAAGTCTTTGGAACAAGAAATAGCATGTTGAACCTAGAATTGCCAAAATAGGGACAAGACTCCACTTTTGGATTAGAGCATTCAATGGAAGCATCAAGGTGGTATGAACTGAGCTCTTAGCAACAGAATTCAGTCAATACTTATCCAAGTCATTCTCAGTCAAGTCCAAGCATTCAAACACACTCCATAGGGTGTAGGGAAGCTGTTCAGATCATCACAATTCATCTGTAACACCTCCTACTCATAAATCAATTTGCTCTTGCTGTCACAACCTAGAGGTAAGCTTAAACTTAGTCATCTCTCAATCTATGCATATTTCCTCGCACAATACTTTTCCCAAATGTTCATAATCATGCATGGAATGTTTCCCCTCAAGTAATTGCTTTGTTTGAATCGTGTATTAAAAATCCTAACCTTCATGCAGAAATTAGGGTTCATAAGGATTTATCGTGATTTCTTGTTTTATGCTTAATTTAAATGAAATTAATTGTCATAAACATGATCGTGAGGTTGACACGAGCATATTGATATGTGGATTGCATGATATAATCAAGTATTCAGTGAGATTGGATAGAAAATGCAAATCATCCAAACCCAGAACACGCGCGTGTTCTTCAGCTGTTCTTGGCGCCATTTCTTTCAAATTCAAATATTTGAATTTTGTGATTTTATTTAATTGATTCAAAAATTAATTTCTCTCTGAGTTTGAATGATTTTGAGTTGATTCTTTTTTTAATAATTCACAAAAATGTTAAAATATTTTATTTTCCCAAAAAATCCCAAAAATATTATTTATTTCATATAATTGATATTTTTGCAAAGAATTAATGTTTTAATTATTTTTAACTTTTAAAATATTTTTTCCATCTTGATTTTGCAACTTTTAATGCCTTCTAATTATTTTGTAGGTCAACACTTAATTTTTGAAGCATTAATCCAAGATCACAATTTGTTTTCCATATGTTAAACAATTTTGATCATTTTAATTGAATTTTTTATTCAATTAAAACACATTTTGAAAACAAATTAGGGTTTTGGATTAATTCAACCCTAAAAAATCATTTTCAAAACACTTTGGGCCTCTAATAGAGTGTAAGACCCAATCCTTTTTTGACCAAATCATTTTTGGGCCTCAGTGCATTGTATACGTCCCGATACCGTCAAAAACAAACGGCGCGACCGTCGCCTTTTGAATAATAACCTTTTGGGCCTCTCCTTAAGCTATAAGACCCATTCAAAACTTTTGGGCCACTAATAGAGTGTAAGACCCAGTCCCCTTTTAACCAAAACATTTTGGGCCTCAGATATTGTATAAGCCCCTCTGCGTTAAAAGAAAATCTCGGCGCGGTCGCCATTTTAAACGAAAAATCATTTGGGCCTACCCTCGTGTTATAAGCCCCACTCTTTTTCTTTAAACCTTTTGGGCCTCTTGAGAAAGTGTAAGACCCATCCCTTTGTACAGAAAACCTTTTTTGGCCTCAGTCACTTGTATAAGTCCCTCTGTACAAATTTAAACAGTGCGCTCACTGATAAAACCCTGGGCCTCTCATTGAGCTGTAAGCTCCAAATCTTTCTTTTCAAAGCACTTTCTCCTTTGATTTTGAATATACTGTTGTTTTCAATCTTTCTTTGTTGAACAACTAACCAAATAGCATGGAAGCTCTACAACCGAGTAAGTGTTTATCCGCTTTCATTTACCGCTTTCATATACATATAACTGTATTGTGGGGCTGTTTCGCTGTAAGTCTTCTTTCATAAACTCATATCAACTGTGTAATAATAGTATAGATATTTAGAGTTTCCCCAGCAACTACGTCTAGAACTAGGAAAAGCCGTTTCGTTTATTCGTAGAAATAGTCAAAACTAGATCCCCAATAGGATCACCAGATACAGTCTTCTCTTCGGTTGTCCTCATTAGGAATTATCAAGAAACTCTACTCCCAAAGATGAATGTATTCTCCGTGAATGGCATCTTTGAGTTTCTTCCAAATTCTCGAACTTTCCTGGCTTGATCTATTCCTTGTGAATAGCCTGTCTTGAATTTCTCGGGGTTTGGGGACCCACAGGCTTCTTAAAAGCACTTGTCAAGAAACTCTATTCCCCAGAGATGATCTTTTCTCCGTGAATTGCATCTCTTGAGTTTCTTCCAAATTCTCGGACTTTCCTGGCTTGATCTATTCCTCGTGAATAGCCTGTCTTGAATTTCTCGGGGTTTGGGGACCCACAGGCTTCTTAAAAGCACTTGTCAAGAAACTCTAATCCCCAGAGATGATCTTTTCTCCGTGAATGGCATCTCTTGAGTTTCTTCCAAATTCTCGAACTTTCTTGGCTTGATCTATTCCTCGTGAATAGCCTGTCTTGAATTTCTCGGGGTTTGGGGACCCATCGGCTTCCTAAAAGCATCCTCGCCTCCTCTTGGGCTTAGTACAAGGACCCGTCGGCTTCTTAGAAGTATTCAGAGCCTCCTCTTAGGCTTCGTATAATGATCTCTTCATCCGGGAATGATAGCCTCCTCTTGGGCTTCATACAAGGACCCTTCGGTTGCTTAAAAGCTTTCAGCCTCCTCTTGGGCTTCGTACAAATTGTCTCGACGACCTCCTAGAGGTATAGGAATAGAACTTAGTCATCTTCATAGAACAGTCCTTTCAAAGAGTCTACTACTGTTTCTCAAAGCATAGTACAAAAGATGAAACTCTAGACACGGACAGTCTAATATCCTTGAGTCTCAAAGACATTCTCAAGTGACCCCTTCGTTAAATATGAAGAAAACCCGTAGACTCGGACAGTCTCAATACCATTCGGATTTCCCGTTTCCTCAAAGAAAAGGAAATATCCCAGGTCCTCAAATCAAGTCCTTGAGTTCAGCATTGCTCATATAAGAACTGATTTTCTCTTTTAAAATCAGCATACTGGACCTGTCACTCAACTGAAACAGTAGCCATAGCCTTCTCTTGGGCTTTGTACAATGATTCTCCCCAGTGGAGCTAACAATTTTAGCCTCCATCTCGGGCTTCGTACGAGATGCCAGAGACTCCCTCGTTGAGTCAATCACCCATTTCGCCTCCATCTCGGGCTTTGTACGAGATACAAAAACTCTCTTGTTGAGTCAAATAGCCTCCATCTCGGGCTTTATACGAGATACCAAAAGGTTCCCTCGTTGAGTAAAAACCTTTTAGCCTCTCTCTAGGGCTTTGTACGAGACACATATTAGCCTCCTCTTAGGCTTTGTATAAGAAAACCACTGGTCGATCCAATCAACCTTTTAGCATCAAAGTTGTGCCTCGTTCACAGTACACAAACATCAACAACTCCTTCCCCTTCATCTAATCGTTGTAAGCGGCAAGCCTCTGGATCATCTGCATCCATGCCACTGTCCCTCTTTTAGAATGAGAAATTCCTAAGGAAAGATAATATTGCTCTACACTAAGTTAAAGTCTTCTCCTTTAGGTTGGAAATCCCCTATAAAGGAAATTATGGCATTGCCGGATTCACATATCCCGGTTAAAGTAATTCTCCTTTATAAACAGTTGTGACATACAACCCCCTCTTTAGAGTTGACAAATTCTCTCTAAAGTCAGACCCTTTTAGCTTCACATCTTGGGCTTTGAACAAGATACAAATAGACTCTTTAGCTTTACATCTTGGGCTTTGAATAAGATACAAACACCTTTCGTTTCACGTCTTGGGCTTTGAACAAGACACCAAAACAACCATTTCCTCCCATAGAATAGGAGGAACTACGAACGCTCTGATTTCCCTATTTCGGCAAACGGGAATACGTAGGCATAAGATTGAAAGAAAAATCTTAGCGAGCACACTAATCAAAAACTCTAAATCCCATACTCTCACATATCTATCAAAAAGTAGTAGTCCTAACATCCTAATCCTTGTTCCCCACCAGAAACCTGTCATTCTGTCAAAATAACACAAGAAAGGCCCCACCACATTGATCGCATCCGTTACCTAACAGACCGCTGTTTAAACTCAGTATGCAAGCAGGGTTAATTGGAGACATCTATTTCCCTTCCTTCATCAGCTTTAATAGGATAAAAAATGAATCGACCTGTAGTAAACAAACCCAAAGAGCGGTAGCGCTTAAGAACCGCATCCAAAATCGCTCGTTACAATATGCTTTGAAGCATTGGCTCATCCCTAGAGGAAAATTTCCATCTGGAGGCCCTGGTCGACCAAACCCTAATTTGGTGACACTGGCGATCTTGAGGTTTGATCCACCTGGAAGGGAGCAGCCTTGTGCTTAATCCTTAAAGTGGGAGTCCTCTTGATCCATTGTAGATGTTTGGGAGGTTAGACAAGTTGAAGATCATGTCATTTCTTGATTGATCCTTTGTCTAAGAACTCTGAGAGGGCTTAAAACCCTAATTTTGACTGTAGCAAGTGCTCACCCATCTTTGGGGAGACTAATGAGGCAAGATGGTTCATCCATATTGTGATGATGATTTTCACAATGATGGGAAATCTTAGTGGTCAAAATTTGGGGTATGGCAGATGCCCCTATTTAATCTTCTTGGACCCGAAGGTGTGAATGGCGAAGGTATTCGGGCATTCAGGGTGCAAGAGGATTAAATATCGGAATACCCGAAATTTTGATGGTGATTATGAATGGTAGCTTACGCATCCTTCTTTTTTTGCTAAGCAATGATGCTTAGAAAAGGTAAAAACTTCCCCTCGATCCTGGTTTCCTACCAAGTAACTGGTCTTAGTTTCTGATGTAAACTCCCCCTCGATCCTGGTTTCCTACCAAGGAACTGGTCTTAGTTTCTGATGTAAACTTCCCCTCGATCCTGGTTTCCTACCAAGGAACTGGTCTTAGTTTCTGATGTAAACTTCCCCTTGATCATGGTTTCCTACCAAGGAACTGGTCTTAGTTTCTGATGTAAACTTCCCCTCGATCCTGGTTTCCTACCAAGGAACTGGTCTAAGTTTCTTTTGTCAATAAACTTTCTTGACAAGGGACGCTATTCGTAGCAGTTTTCCTCAAACTTCTCGCCGAATTTTCCTGGGGAGATGCCATTTGATAGAAAAATTTTGATGTCAGACTCGCTGGGGAACCCATTCGCCTGAGTTGTAGAGGTGTACAAACTTCTTTGTTTGGAGACGCCATTTGCCGACTCTACTGGGGAAAACGTGTCTCTTGAGAGACTGCTTTCACGCTTGGGGATGTTACATCATACTTTTCTCGGGATCTTCTCGGAGAAACGCCATATGATGTGATCCAATTTTGAGGTGCTGATGACCTTTTCATCAGCGGGTTTTTTTTCAGAGAAAAACTGCTGTATTGCCGAATCTCTGCTTAAGAGGCTTCCTCTAGGGATTTTCCTTAATCCGGGAAAGCGAAAATATCATCTTCAATGGCGAAGAGTGACATCGGTTGAAGGTTCTCTGGTCTTTCAGAGGTTCAAGTTATCAAAGTGGTCAAGGGCCAATTCTGATCCAGAAATAAACTGGAGGAGAGAGATTTTTCAGACGCAACCTTTCCTAACAAGGAAAGAACTTGACAACTCGATTGAGAGAACTGTTATCACTAGGGGATAATACCGACTAGAGTGATAGTGATGCAATATGAATGTGAATGCAAATCAATAATGCATGATGTATATATGTATATGCTGACAAAATTGACGCGACATACAAACTAGCGGATGAACACGGCTGGATACTTGGCCACAGTGGCGCATGTAGAAATATCGCTGGTTCAAGATAGCAATTCTGCCTTGCTTAGGAGAAACGGTCCCTGTTGGGAGCGACGCTAGTCGGGCTTAGGAGATGAGAACTCGGCCGAAGAGGTCAGATGGATCATTCGCATCTGACATAGCTGATCCTTCATTCAGGCATACTGGTTTAGAAGGAGTACTTTGATTATGCACTTTCAGGCTCGAACACCTTTGGAGAAGCGATCGATGTTCTTTTGATGTTCAACAGTCAAAAGAAATTGCCATCTTTATTTTAAAAACAGAACAATTTTAACAAGTAAATTCATTTTTGTTTCGTTTCAAGAATCGTTGATCATATTAAAATGTCGTTCTATAAAGCTAAAACAAATAAGAATTGCAAAAAAAAGCACAAGGGCTCAAATTTTATTGATAGGATGGAAATTAGCCAAACGCGTGATTCCAAAGAGTATTCACAAAGTTAGAAAATGGTAATTTACAGGAAAAAGGGCTACATCAAAACATAACGACCACTATCCTTATACCAAATTTGAATTCTGGGCATCCTGAGCTTCTGTCGAAGATGACCTTGATCGGAGTTTTCCTGACGGATGATGTAACTGCTGCCGAGTTGAACTGATCAGACATAGTTACTTGCCATTATCCCTAATTTTTGCCTGGATTGTACTGTGACGTTTCCAATCCATCAGGATGATTTTTTGACTTTGTCTCTAATTTTTTCCTGGACCGCCCTTTCGGGTTTTCGATCCACCGAGATGTTTTTTTTTAGTTTAGGCGAAGTATTTCTTGACTACATCAACATTTGTGGGGTAGGAAAATTCCTCTCCGTCCATGGTTGCAAGTCTCAAGGCACCGCCTGAGTAAGCTTTCTTGACCACATAGGGGCCGTCATAATTCGGAGTCCATTTGCCCCGAGAATCAGTGAGAAAAGATTGTATCTTCTTAAGCACAAGGTCTCCTTTTTTGAAGACGCGGGGTCGAGCATTTTTGTCAAACGCCCTCTTCATTCTTTGTTGATACAATTGACCGTGGCATAACG
Organism: Lathyrus tuberosus; assembly: GCA_022829125.1. Classification (NCBI taxonomy): domain Eukaryota; kingdom Viridiplantae; phylum Streptophyta; class Magnoliopsida; order Fabales; family Fabaceae; genus Lathyrus; species Lathyrus tuberosus. The sequence continues at coordinate 5,245,440 of JALAZF010000389.1, read as the reverse complement.
CCGTTATTCGCTTCTCTTCGATCAGATTCAGTTCATCGTGTCAATTTTGACACCATTCAGCTTCTGTAAGCTTAGCTTCCATCAATACCCGGATTGATGGGATCTCTACTTCTATGGGAAGCACTGCTTCCATGCCATATACTAGAGAGAAAGGGGTTGCCCCTGTTGAAGTGCGGATAGATGTGCGATAACCGTGAAGAGCAAAGGGGAGCATCTCATGCCAATCTTTGTAGGTTACAACCATCTTTTGAACAATCTTCTTGATGTTCTTGTTAGCCACTTCTACCGCTCCGTTCATCTTGGGTCAGTAGGGAGATGAGTTATGGTGTTTGATCTTGAACTCTACGCACAACTCCTTCATCATATTATTGTTCAAGTTAGATCCATTATCAGTAATGATCTGGCTTGGAACACCATATCGGCAAATGATATTGTTTTTGATAAATCAGACCACCACTGGTCGGGTTACATTGGCGTATGACGCTGCTTCGACCCACTTGGTGAAGTAGTCAATGACGACCAGAATGAACTGATGTCCATTCGAAGCCTTAGGCTCAATCATGCCAATCATGTCGATTCCCCATATGGAAAAAGGCCATGGGGAAGAGAGAACTTTGAGATGCGTTGGCGGTACATGGATTTTGTCAGAGTATATCTGACACTTGTGACACTTCCTCATGTACTTGTAGCAGTCGGATTCCATGGTCAACCAATAGTACCCTACTCTTAGAATTTTTCTCGCCATTGTGTGTCCGTTGGCATGAGTGCTAAAGGATCCTTCATGAATTTCTTTCATCAGCATGTCTGCTTCTGGTCTGTCTACGCATCGGAGCAAGACCATGTCAAAATTTCTCTTATAGAGAGTATCACCGCTCAGGAAGAAACTGCCTACCAACCTTCTGAGGGTTTTCCTGTCCTTCCTTAGTGCCCCGGGTGGGTACTTTTGTTTCTGAAGGAAGCATTTGATATCGTGATACCAAGGTTTGTCATCTATGACTGCTTCAATCGTGAAGATGTAAGCGGGCCTTTCAAGGCGCATTATGTCGATCTTAGGTATGTCATTCCATTGACCTACACTAATCATGGAAGAGAGAGTGGCTAATGTATCAGCCATGTGATTCTCCTCATAAGGGATGTGATGAAACTCAATTCTGTTGAAGAAGGGTGGCAACCTTCTCGCGTAGTCTTTGTAAGGAATCAATCCTGATTGGTATGTGTTCCAATCTCCTTTAATCTGATTGATAACCAGGGCTGAGTCGCCATATACGTCCAAGTTTTTGATCCTCAAATCAATCGCTTCCTCGAGACCCATAATACAAGCTTTGTATTTGGCCTCGTTGTTCGTACACTTGAACGTAAGTCGGGCAGTGAAAGGAATGTGGGTACCCTGAGGTGTTATGATGATTGCCCCAATTCTGATTCGGTAATGATTGACAGCTCCGTCAAAGATAAGTCCCCATTGGGAATCTGGTTCTGGCCCTTCACTGGGTAGCGATTCATCGCAGTCTTTCATTTTTAGATACATGACATCTTTGTCTGTGAAGTCAAATCCGACTGATTCCTGATCGTCAATCGGTTGATGAGCCAAATGATCTGCTAAAACACTTCCTTTAACAGCTTTCTGAGTGTGGTACTCTATGTCATATTCTGATAACAACATCTGCCAACGGGCAATCCTTCCCGTGAGAGCAGGCTTTTCAAAGACATACTTGATTGGATCCATTTCAGAGATTAACCAAGAAGTGTGATGAATCATGTACTGGAGAAGACGTTTGGCTGCCCAAGCCAAAGTACAACAAGTTTTCTCAAGCATAGTGTACCGAGTCTCGCAGTCGGTGAATTTCTTCCTCAGATAGTAGATGGCAGACTCTTTCCTTTTGGTTTCATCTTGTTGGCCAAGTACACAATGTAAGACCCCAATTTAAATTATTTAATCGTCGTGTTTTATTTTCAATTGTTTGGCCTTGTTTAGGGGGTGTCTGAGTCCGAAGGGGTAATGTTAGTAGTGATAAGGTGGGGGTGTGTCCATTAATAGTAATATGGAACTTATTGTTATTAGTATTATTAATATTATTATTATTAATAGTATATTTCATAATATTATTATGGTTTTTATTATTCTCCTTATTATTATTAATACTATTATTATTTTAAATTAAAATCTGATTAATTAGTTTGATAATGGGCTAATGGATGAATTGAGGGGCAGTTTAGTAACTAAGCTGAGATTAGTGAGGGTTAGGGGGAGAGTTAGCCATAATCAGATTTTGGGAAAAGAAACAGTTAGAGAAGAAGAACAAGGAAGAGCTAGGGCACCCATCTTCATCAATTTCGCAGGAATTTGATCAAGAAATTCGAGGTAAGCGGGGAGAATGAGTTTAATATAGGTGCTATAATCATGAGAGGTTAGTGGGGATTCCTTAACCCCGTAAGAATTCATATGTATAATTCTGTTTGAATTTATCTGTGTTTGTGTGTATGATTGCTGTGAAATCCTTGTTGTGATACCATGTTGGATCTGGAATTCGTATGATTCTTGGTGAATAATTTTGTTGTTGCTGCTGTATAAATTGTATGTGTTGCTGGACTGGTTTATGCAGGTGAATATGACCAATAATTAGATCTAAGAACCGTAAATTGGATTAGTAATGATAGGTAAAAGAAGTAAGATGAAGAATAGGACCTGAAACTAGTGTAGAAACAAGTTTAGGACTGGATTGGAGGGGAAAAGTGAGGATCCCGTAGCAGAAGCCATACTAGGTGGGGAAATTGCATTTGCGCAATAGATCTGGCCATACGCGTATCAGGTAGGGCAATACGCGTATGGCTATGGTTAATACGCGTATGGGAGGGCCAAAAGGAGGCTTGGCACGGCCCTCTGCCCGTACGCATAATAGTACGCGTATGGAAGCTTGACATTACGCGTAAGAGGGGGCGTTACGCATAACGAGATCTGAAGTGGAATTTTGATGGAAAAACAGGTCTCTGCCCATACGCGTATTAAGTGAGGCAATACGCGTATGGATGGGCGAGCGAGATGGGCAATACGCGTATGGCCTAAGGCAATACGCGTATGGCCAGGGAGAGTGTAGAATTTTGCCGTTTCGCGATTTCTTTCCCTTCTTCGCGTCCGAAGTTGTTTCTTTTGGTTTGAGAGGTTGGGGATAGATGTCAGACCTTGAAAAATGTTGGATTGGTGGTAAAAGTAATTAATATAATAATTTTGGTGAATTAATTAGTGATCAACTAATTAGCATCGTGTGAGGTGTTTTCTGGGGTGTTATGTATTGATTGTGATCAGGAGGATCGTGGAAATGTATGAGTGTGATTATACATAAATTATATGCTTATTGATGTCATGCATTCATGGTGTGTCGGTGGTGATGGATCATTGCTTAGGAGGAGTGTATGTGATTCATCCGAACTCCAATGTGGAGAATGGTGGGATAAATCATTGCCAAGTAGAGGTGTATGTGATTTATCCGGGTTCGATTGAATGGACCATGGTGATTTTTGGTACCACATGCATTGTGTCTATTGTTGAGTCGCATTGCATTATCATTTTATACTGATTGACTTATGATTGAAAGTGACAAGTAGGTTGTGCTTATATGATTGTATGATTGTGTGTGAGCAACTACTCTTATCATGTGTTATTTGCCATTTATTATTAAATGTAGTTCTCACCCCTCTGTTGTTGTTGTGTCTGTGCTTCTTCGGAAGTACAGATAATCCAGGTACTTGAGTTGCTTGGAGTGCGTGTTGCCTATTCGAGTCGTAGGAGTCGCTCTGATACGTAACACGGGAATTTTGGGGATTTTATTAATTGTTATTCTCCATTGAATTTTGTTACGTGTCTCTTTTGAATTCATTATTTTGAGGACCACGAGTTATGTGGAGTTTTGGAGTATATTGGCAAGTGTGTCGTGAATTGAATAAATAATTATTTTCCGCTGTTTTATTTCGTAATGAAATGAGTTTTCGTTGTTGATTTAATGATGTGGCATCCCGCTTGTTGGTTGTAAAACTCTGATTTATCCGTATTACTTTTATTTTTATAAAATGGGAAAGTGAGGTGTTACAATTGGTATCAGAGCAGGTCGGTCTGTCCGTCCAGGTGTAGTAGTTGAGTCTGTCCTTAGTATGGGGGTCGATTGTGTGTTCTGACCGTATGTTGATTGTTGACCAGTATGGCAGGAAGGAATGATGCTGCTCTTGGTGCTGCTTTGCAAGCCATGGCACAAGCTGTAGAGAACGCCAATCAGGCGGGAGGTGCTCAGTTTCGTGACTTAGCACAGTTCCAGAGCAATAAGCCGCCTACATATGAGGGAGGTATTTTGGATCCAGAGGCTGCACAAAAATGGCTGAAGGCTGTTGAGAAGATCTTCAGGACCGTGGAATGCAGTGACGCTCAGAAGGTACGATTTGGTGCTCATATGCTGGAAGGGGAGGCTGAAGCCTTGTGGGACAATAGTCGTTAGAGGTTGGAAGCTGCGGGTACTGAGATTACTTGGACAATGTTTCAAACTGAGTTTCTGGAGAAGTATTTTCCGGAAGATATTCGTAGTGCAAAGAAAGTTGAATTTCTGGAGCTGAAACAGGGTGATAAGACAGTTGCTGAATACGCTGCCCGATTTGGGGAATTGGTACAGTATTGTGCTCATTACAATACTGAGGAAGCTATGACTTCGAATTGCTTGACGTTTGAGAATGGGTTGCGTCCCGAGATCAAACTGGGCATTGCTTGTCAGAAGATAAGAAATTATCCAAAACAGGTAAGCAGAAGCAGAATCTATGACAATGATAACAGAGCCAGAATTGCTCATTACAAGGCTGTGAATGAAAAGAAGGGTAAGCAGAGGTTTGGAGGTACTCCTTACAGTGCTCCAGCTGATAAAGGGAAACAAAAAACTGACGTAGGAAATAAACCATAGGAGAAAGGAGTAGGTGTTGATACTCTCAAGTGCTTCAGATGTGGTGGTGCGGGTCACCGTGCTAATAACTGTCCGAATGAGGTGAAGAAGTGTTTCAAGTGTGGTAAGCCAGGTCATGTTATAGCAGATTGTAGGGCCACTATGCCTACCTATTATAACTGCGGAGAAAAGGGTCACATCAGCACTCACTGTGAGAAGCCAAAGAAAGCCCAGGCTAGTGGAAAAGTATTTGCCTTGGTGGGAGCCCAATCCACCGATGAGGAGCGTTCCGTCAAAGGTACTTGTTTTATTAATTGTATTCCTTTGATTGCTATCATTGACACGGGTGCAACGCACTCGTTTATTTCTGCTGACTGTCTGAAGAGATTAGGGATTGTGCCGTCTACTCTAGGTCAAAGGATAACGATTGAAACTCTGTCTATTGGTTATGTGGTTACTTCCTTGGTGTGTTTGAAGTGTCCGCTGACTATGTTTGGTAGAGATTTCAGAGTGGACTTGATTTGTTTGCCACTCGGTAACCTCGATGTTATTTTGGGGATGAACTGGTTGGAGTTCAACCGAGTTTATATTGATTGTTTTAGGAAGACGCTATTGTTTCTTACTCCTGAAGAAGAAGCTTTAGCGGATTCGTTGTCGAGCAGGGAGTTGAGGACATTGTTGGAGGATGAAGCGAAGATGTTTGCAGTGGTTGCCTCGTTATCTGTGGAAAGCAAGACTTCAGTTAATGAATTACCAATGGTGAAGGAATTTCCTGAAGTATTTCCAGATGACATTTCAGAGTTACCTCCGACAAGGGAAGTTGAATTTACTATTGATCTTGTACCGGGTACCAGACCTATCTTTATGGCACCGTACAGGATGTCTGCATCAGAATTGGAAGAGTTGAAGTCTCAGATCGGAGAATTGCTCGATAAGAAGTTTACTAGACCAAGTGTGTCGCAGTCGGGAGCTCCAGTGTTGTTAGTGAAAAAGAAGGATGGTAGTATGCGTCTGTGCATCGACTACCGTTAGTTGAATAAAGTGACCATTAAGAATAAGTATCCACTTTCGAGGATTGATGACTTAATGGATCAGCTTGTAGGAGCTCGTGTTTTCAGCAAAACTGATTTAAGGTCGGGTTACCATCAGATTAGAGTGAAGGAAGATGACATTCAGAAAACTGCTTTCAGAACTCGCTACGGACATTACGAATATGCAGTAATGCCTTTCGGAGTGTCTAATGCGCCGGGTGTGTTTATGGAATATATGAATCGTATTTTCCACTCTTATCTGGATCAGTTTATTGTAGTATTCATTGACGATATACTAATTTATTCTAAGTCTGACGAAGATCATGCAGGACACTTGAGAATTGCATTGCAGGTGTTAAAATATAATAAATTGTTTGCCAAGTTCTCGAAGTGTGAATTCTGGTTGAATACTGTGAGTTTCTTGGGTCATGTTATTTCTGGTGATGGAATAGCGGTGGATCCATCTAAAGTAAGTGCAGTACTTCTGTGGGAACCCCCGAAGACAGCAACGGAAATCAGAAGCTTTTTGGGTTTGGCGGGTTATTACCGAAGATTCATCGAGGGATTTTCTAATTTGGCATTGCCATTGACTCAGTTAACTAGAAAGAATCAGGCTTTTGTTTGGGATGCAGCTTGTGAGGAGAGTTTTGAGGAACTGAAGAACAAATTGACTTCAGCGCCAGTGTTAATTCTACTGAGTCCAAGTGAACCTTTTGTGGTGTATTGTGATGCGTCTAAGATGGGATTGGGTGGTGTGTTGATGCAAGATGGAAAAGTAGTGGCTTATGCTTCGCGGCAATTGAGGGTGCATGAGAGGAACTATCCTACTCATGATCTTGAATTAGCTGCAGTGGTGTTCGTGTTAAAAATCTGGAGGCATTATTTGTATGGATCAAGATTTGAAGTATTCAGTGATCATAAGAGTCTGAAATATTTATTCGACCAGAAGGAATTGAATATGAGGTAGAGAAGGTGGTTAGAGTTCTTAAAGGATTATGATTTCAATTTGAGTTACCATCCGGGAAAAGCTAATGTGGTGGCAGATGCTCTGAGTCGGAAGACAATCCATATGTCAGCCTTGATGGTGAAAGAAATGGAATTGATTGAGCAGTTCAGAGACTTGAGTATGGTTTGTGAAACTACGCCAGAGAGTATTAGATTGGGAATGCTGAAGGTGAATAATGACTTTTTGGATGTAATTAAAGAAAACCAGAAACTGGATGTGAAACTAGTAGACTTAATGCCTACAGGAGGAGATGATCCTGATAGTGATTTTAAAGTGGATAATGTTGGGGTGTTGAGATTCCGGGGCAGAATTTGTGTACCGGATAATGAGGAATTGAAAAAGGTAATCTTAGAGGAAAGTCATCGGAGTAGCTTGAGTATTCATCCGGGAGCTACAAAGATGTATCATGACTTGAATAAGTTATTTTGGTGGTCCGGTATAAAGAGGGACATAGCTCAGTTTGTTTATGCTTGTTTGATATGTCAGAAGTCAAAGGTGGAACACCAGAAACCGTCGGGATTAATGCAACCGTTGGAAATTCCGGAATGGAAATGGGACAGTATTGCTATGGATTTTGTTACTGGTTTGCCAAATATGGCGAGAGGCTTTGATGCTATTTGGGTAGTGGTGGATCGACTTACGAAATCCGCACATTTTATACTAATTAACATTAGTTTTCCATTGTCGAAGCTGGCGGAGATTTATATCAAAACAATTGTGAAGTTGCATGGTGTTCCGTCGAGCATAGTGTCGGATAGAGATCCGAGGTTTATTTAAGAATTTTAGAAGAGTCTACAGGAAGCCTTGGGTTCCAAATTGAAGTTGAGCTCGGCTTATCACCGACAGACAGATGGTCAATCAGAGAGGACTATCCAGTCGTTGGAAGATTTGCTGAGGGCCTGTGTGTTGGAGAAAGGGGGTGCATGGGATACTCATTTGCCATTGATTGAGTTCACGTATAATAACAGTCACCATTCTAGCATTGGAATGGTGCCTTTCAAAGCTTTGTATGGTAGGAGGTGTAGGACACCTCTGTGCTGGTATGAAACAGGTGAGAATATGGTGCTTGGACTAGAAATTGTGCAACAGACTATTGAGACAATTCAAATGATCCGTGAAAAGATGAAGGCGTCTCAGAGTAGGCAGAAAAGTTATCATGATAATCGGAAGAAATATTTGGAATTCAGTGAAGGTGATCACGTGTTCCTGAGAGTTAACCCAGTGACCGGTGTGGGACGTGCGTTAAAATCGAAGAAGTTTGATCCTAAGTTTATTGGACCGTATCAGATCTTGCAGAGAGTTGGTGCAGTTGCTTACAGAGTGGCGTTACCACCTGAACTTTCGAACTTGCATGATGTGTTTCATGTGTCGCAACTTTGGAAGTATGTATCTGATCCATCTCATGTTATCCAGAAGGATGAGGTGCAGATTAGAGATAATCTTACTGTGGAGGTGATGCCGATAAGGATCGAGGATCGCAAGATGAAGCAACTCAGAGGAAAGGAGATACCTCTGGTGAGAGTAGCTTGGGGACGAGCTACTGGGGGAAGTGTGACCTGGGAGCAGAGAGCAGGATACGAGAATCGTATCCGGAGCTATTTCCATCAGGTACATTTTCGAGGACGAAAATAATTTAAGTGGGGGAGAGTTGTAACACCCCAATTTAAATTATTTATTCGTCGTGTTTTATTTTCAATTGTTTGGCCTTGTTTAGGTGGTGTCTGAGTCCGAAGGGGTAATGTTAGTAGTGATAAGGTGGGGGGTGTGTCCATAAATAGTAATATGGAACTTATTGTTATTAGTATTATTAATATTATTATTATTATTATTAATAGTATATTTCATATTATTATTATGGTTATTATTATTCTCCTTATTATTATTATTATTATTACTGTTATTATTTTAAATTAAAATCTGATTAATTAATTTGATAATGGGCTAATGGATGAATGGAGGGGCAATTTAGTAACTAAGCTGAGATTAGTGAGGGTTAGGGGGAGAGTTAGCCATAATCAGATTTTGGGAAAAGAAAGAGTTAGAGAAGAAGAACAAGGAAGAGCTAGGGCACCCATCTTCATCAATTTCGCAGGAATTTTATCAAGAAATTCGAGGTAAGGGGGAGAATGAGTTTAATATGGGTGATATAATCATGAGAGGGTAGTGGGGGATTCCTTAACCCCGTAAGAATTCATATGTATAATTTTGTTTGAATTTATCTGTGTTTGTGTGTATGATTGCTGTGAAATCCTTGTTGTGATGCCATGTTGGATCTGGAATTCGTATGATTCTTGGTGAATAATTCAGTTGTTGCTGCGGTATAAATTGTATGTGTTGTTGGACTGGTTTATACAGGTGAATATGACCAATAATTAGATCTAATAACCGTAAAATGGATTAGTAATGATAGGTAAAAGAAGTAAGATGAAGAATAGGACATGAAACTAGTGTAGAAACAAGTTTAGGACTGGATTAGAGGGGAAAAGTGAGGATCCCGTAGCAGAAACCAGACTGGGTGGGGAAATTGCATTTGCGTAATAGATCTGGCCATACGCGTATCAGGTAGGGAAATACGCGTATGGCTATGGTTAATACGCGTATGGGAGGGCCAAAAGGAGGCTTGGCACGGCCCTCTGCCCGTACGCGTAACAGTTAGCGTATGGAAGCTTGGCATTATGCGTAAGAGGGGGTGTTACGCGTAACGAGATCTGAAGTGGAATTTTGATGGAAAAACAGGTCTCTTCCCATACGCGTATCAAGTGAGGCAATACGCATATGGATGGGCGAGCGAGATGGGCAATACGCGTATGGCCTAGGGCAATACGCGTATGGCCAGGGAGAGTGCAGAATTTTTCCGTTTCGCGATTTCTTTCCCGTCTTCGCGTCCGAAGTTGTTTCTTTTGGTTTGAGAGGTTGGGGATAGATGTCAGACCTTGAAAAATGTAGGATTGGTGGTAAAAATAATTAATTTAATAATTTTGGTGAATTAATTAGTGATCAGCTAATTAGTGTCGTGTGAGGTGTTTTCTGTGGTGTTATGTATTGATTGTGATCAGGAGGATCGTGGAAATGTATGAGTGTGATTATACATGAATTATATGCATATTGATGTCATGCATTCATGGTGTGTCGGTGGTGATGGATCATTGCTCAGGAGGAGTGTATTTGATTCATCCGAACTCCAATGTGGAGAATGGTGGGATAAATCATTGCCAAGTAGAGGTGTATGTGATTTATCCGGGTTCGATTGAATGAACCATGGTGATTGTTGGTACCACATGCATTGTGTCTATTGTTGAGTCGCATTGCATTATCATTTTATGTTGATTGACTTATGATTAAAAGTGACAAGTAGGTCGTGCTTATGTGATTGTATGATTGTGTGTGAGCAACTACTCTTATCATGTGTTATTTTCCATTTATTATTAAATGTAGTTCTCACCCCTCTATTGTTGTTGTGTCTGTGCTTCTTCGGAAGTACAGATAATCCAGGTACTTGAGTTGTTTGGAGTACGTGTTGCCTATTCGAGTCGTAGGAGTCGCTCTGATACGTAACATGGGAATTTTGGGATTTTATTAATTGTTATTCTCCATTGAATTTTGTTACGTGTCTCTTTTGAATTCATTATTTTGAGGACCACGAGTTATGTGGCGTTTTGGAGTATATTGGCAAGTGTGCCGTGAATTGAATAAATAATTATTTTTCGCTGTTTTATTTCGTTAATGAAATGAGTTTTCGTTGTTGATTTAATGATGTGGCATCCCGCTTATTAGTTGTAAAACTCTGATTTATCCGTATTACTTTTATTTTTATAAAATGGGAAAGCGGGGTGTTACACACAACCCATTGAGTCTTCCAAGACTGTGAGGTAGATGATCAATGGTTTTCCTTCCACTGGAGGTGACAGAATCAGCGGGTTCGACAGGTATTCCTTGATACTGTCGAAGGCGGTTTGGCAGTCTTCTTTCCAAACGCAGTCCTGGTTCTTTTTAAGTAATTTGAAAATCGGCGCACATGTCGCGGTCATGAGGAATATGAATCTGGAGATGTAGTTCAAACGTCCCAGGAATCTTCTGACTTGTTTTTCAGTTTTTGGAGAAGGCATTTCTCGAATGGCCTTGACCTTGTCAGGATTAACCTCAATTCCTTTCTGGCTGACGATGAACCCTAAAAGTTTTCCCGAACGGACACCGAAGGTGCACTTGTTGGGATTCAAGCGGAGCTTGTATTTTCTCAACCGCTCAAATAGCTTTGACAGATGGGTCACATGCTCCTCTTCTGTCTTAGATTTTGAAATCATATCATCGACATATACCTCGATTTCTTTGTGTATCATGTAATGAAACAGAGTAGTCATGGCCCTTTGATAGGTTGCCCCGACGTTTTTCAAACCGAAAGGCATTACCTTGTAGCAAAAGGTACCCCATGGGGTGATGAAGGAAGTTTTCTCCATGTATTTCGGCGCCATTTTGATCTGGTTATAGCCCGAGAATCCATCCATGAAGGAGAAAATTTTGAACTTTGTTGTACTGTCAACCAGCATGTCGATGTGTGGTAAAGGAAAGTCGTCTTTTGGACTAGCCTTGTTTAGATCTCTATAATCCACACATTCTGACTTTTCCGTCCTTTTTGGGAACGGGTACGATGTTGGCTAACCATTGAGGATATTCTGATGTGGCGAGGAAACCCGCGTCAATCTGTTTTTGTACCTCCTCTTTGATTTTGATGGCCATGTCCGGGTGAGTCCGTCTCAACCTCTATTTTACTGGCGGACATTCCGATCTCAACGGTAAATGATGTTCCACGATGCTGGTATCCAACCCTAGCATATCCTGATAGGACCAAGCGAATACATCGGGGAATTCTTTGAGAAGCTTTACCAAACCCTCTCTGGCAGTTGGACTGAGCCGTGCCCCAATCCTGATTTTTTTTCTCTCTTTTTCCGAACCTAAGTTTACCGTTTCCAACGGCTCTTTATGAGGTTCAATGGACCTTTACTCCTGTCTGAGTAATCGGGAGATCTCTTCTGGAATTTCGTCGTTATTTTCTTCTTCAGCCCCAAATACCGGGAACTCAAAGTTGGGAGAAGACTTCGGATCGTATGTTTCAACGGGGTTTAAAATAAGCAATATGCATAATGGTATGATTTGTGTTTAGAAGAGATAGAGGAAATGCAAGAGTGTGTGCAGTGTATTTCTTTGGAAAACTGCATGTTTATTATTATTTGTTTTTTAGGATTACCATTTTCTGAGAAAAGCAAAAAGAGAAAACAACAACAAAATGAGGAAATTACAGAACGACGTTATTTTAGTAATGAACAAGTCGATTCTTGAAACTACAGCCCTATAAAACAAAGCTCTGTCGCTTTCGGCGAAGCGAAGAGGGAAATTTACAGAAAGCGAGCCCTATCAAAACATTCGTTTCACCTGGGCATGGTGAAAGGTTAAAGACGACAATTACTTGGACTTATGAACAATCTTCGGAACATCGCCATTGGCGGCGAACTCCTCGGTGAATCACAAAGTCTGGTACCTTCCTTGATTTGTCTTCAGAAATAACGTTGATTTCTGGTGGAGCAGAATCATTGGAATCTGTCTCCCAGACAGAATTGTCGTAGGAGGATTCCTCTGTTGCATTTTGCATAGCATTTGTGCTCTCAGCTGTATCTCCCCATCCAGTTGGCTGGATGTCTTCGAACCTGATACGAGATCTTTCAGGAGCGGCGTACTTGACCAAATAGTTGTATTTTCCACTTGGTTGTCCCAGGGTGTCCCATACTTCTTTGGAACTAGATGACTCATCCTTCTCGATGACGTTGACCTCTGGAAAAACATAGTTGATAAATTCAAGTCCTGCAAATGTTGCAAATTCATCGTCGTACTGGACGTTTTCTGAATGACCTGATTGTTGATCCCATGACATGGTGGGGACGCAGGTATTCTTTTCAATGATGCTCAGCTGATTTTCATTGTTTGGCTGATTTCCTTGCCCCAAGTCTCCTGGATACGGCTGCCACATTGGCAGGCCATCCATCGGGCCATAATAGTTGTGGTCAAAGTTGTCCTTCATCAGAGTGTCCTCCTCTAATGAGTTTGGTGGAGCACGGCATCCTTCCGGATCACAATCTCCGTATATCATTTCGACATCTGACCTGGGTATAAATCTCGGACTCTGTGTAGGAAAGCAAAAGGGAGTCGGCGTTTCGTCCTGAGACATATAACCGTCCTTGTTAAGATAGGACTCCCATTCTTCCTCCACACCAGAGGAATCATCTTTATTGATGTTATGCACTTATTGAGGCACTGGGTGAAGGAAACCCCCACTGTGGAAGAACTCTTGAATGGTATAAAGACTTTCATTGCTAGTAGTAGCTGTCTGGGTACAGGTTGCAGAAAAACCAAGACCCTTCTTTGTTTTATTGTCAGTAGGAATGACTAGCTGTCCCCATCCCGTTGTATTGATACTCTCGACTGCTTTGATAGCATCTTTGTATGAGGAAATCGAGGTTCCCTCTTCGGATTGATTGTCCTTGCTCACCGACAGTGCTTGGAACTGAGTTCCAATAACCTCCTTGGGTTCTACACCAGTAGATGATGATAAGTTACTCACGAGCAAGGCTTGTTCTGCACAGGCCGTGATGAGCTGGTTGTTCTGGACGAACTTTAACTTTTGGTGGAGGGTCGAGGTGACCTCCCCAGCCTGATGTATCCAAGGTCTTCCTAATAAAAAATTGTACGTTGTCCGGATGTCCATGACCTGGAAAGCGACTTGGAAAGTGTGAGGACTAATAGTTATGGGAAGGTCGACTTCGCCGATAACCATTTTTCTGGACCCGTCAAATGCTTTGACGACGACCTCATTGGTTCTCATTGGGGGTCCTTTGAAGGATAATTGCATCAAAGTGGACTTCGGCATAACATTCAGGGCTGACCCTGTGTCTACCAGTACGCTGGCTAAAGCATCGCCCTGATAGCTGACCGTGATATTGAGCGCCATGTTATGACGGCGACCCTCTTCAGGTAATTCATCATCACTAAATCCCAAGTTATTACAAGAAGTGATGTTAGAGACAATGCTATCGAACTGTCTGATTGTTACATCCTGTTCCACAAAGGCTTGCTCCAAGACTTTTTGTAGAGCCTCCCTGCGCGCTTCTGAACTGAGTAAAAGTGACAGCACAGAGATCTTTGAAGGAGTTTGTAACAGTTGATCAACAATGTTGTATTCACTCCTTTGGATGAGCTTCAGCATCTCATCATCGCTTTTCGAAAGGTCGGGATTACTGGATTGAACGACCGGTGGATTGGGAACTTCTGTCTGAGGTTCCTTTTCTTTGTTAAGTTCTCCAACTCCTCGGTTGAAGAACCGACCACTCCGTGTTACTCAACTGATGTCTGCAATATTTACGATGGAGGGTAATGGAATTTCCTTTCCATTCTCGACTGTTGTTGCACCGTATTTGTAAGGGATAGCCTTAGTTGATTCATACGGTAATAGTCCCGGTAGATAGATGACTATGGGAGCCTTCCGATTGTTCCAACCATCGTAAGCAATTTCGATCCATTCCTGGTTGGGAACTCTCGATTCGTCAAGTAGAGGGATGATGGTACAAACATCCCTAGCCCTCTAATGATCAGAGATTACGACAATGTCCTCAATTTGATCAGCGAGGTAGTCCAGCGCCCAGTTGATTGGTCTGGAACCCGGATATGGGCGAATCTCTCTACGATCCACCTGACCCTGAAGAGCTGCTCGCACAAGGTAACATCCTTGGTTACTTTCTGAACAGACTCTACAACGTTCATAGTTGTGTGGTGGCACCTGGCCACGCCCGCTTTGAATACAATTTAACCTCACTAGGTCAGTTTCCACAGATTGAACGTCCCGACTTTGATGCCGAGTAGGGTTCCCGTTGGTAATACTAATTTACTGGGTGTCTTCATCCATATAGATTGGAAGCCACCAGTGGTTCAACAAGTACTGAAGGGTTTCCTGAACAAGGGAACAACCTTGATCGTTTTCGCAACCCACCCTACAGCTCTGATAATCATGTGATACCAGGGACCCGAGCCGGACCTGTTTAGCATGTAACTCCACCAGGCTGATATTCATCAAGCGAATATCGAAGATTTGAATCATGTTGATCTGATAGGGATTCCTATCATGGTAGTCCTGGATCCATCCAAGATCTATCTGACACTAGAGGGCCTCTTGTACAAAAGAGCATCCCTATTTGTTTACTGATCAAGTCAGACAGGAACTGTAATCGTGCTGCGGTAGATTATGATACCGGCTTTGCCTGGAATGCATCGCCACCAAGTTGACATTCATTGCACGGACGTCGTGGTTTTGAATGATGTTAGAATTCGTGTAAACCATGTTAACTCCACGAACTCGATGCTCTTGGATCCATCAGAGATCCATCTGTTCCTGTAGAGCTGATTGCACCACAGAACATCCTCGATTGCTTTTAGAGCAGATATCACACTGGTAATAATTATGAGGTGGCACATGGCCATATCCACTCTATCTGCAATGCATCTTGACTAAGTTGGCCCTTAACAAGAGTACATCATATATTTGATAGACGTTGTTAGTCTCTCCCTCTATCAAATTGACTGTAGCTTTCTCGTGTTGAGGCAGCGGGTTTGTGAGAACATTAGGATTCGTATCTTTGAAAGATAAAACCCCGCTCCTAACAAGCTTTTGCACGTCGGATTTGAAACTGAGACAGCTCTCTATGTTATGCCCTGGTCCTCCTTGATGGTAAGGGCAAGTCTGATCCACCTTAAACCAAAAAGGCAGATTTTCCGGTACTGTAAGAGGGGACTTAGTCTGGACATGCCCCTTAGCCAATAGTAACGGAAATAGTTCTGCGTACAATACGGGTATAGGATCAAATCTTGGTGGCCGGGTTGTACGGTTGTTGTTGTATTGAGGACGAGCCTGCTGAAGAGGCTGTTGAGTCCTTTGCTGATTAGGTTGGCTCTGTACAACCTGAGGTTGATACGTAGAAATAGGCGCAGGATTGATAGCAGGAGCCACAGCCGCTACTGGTTGATAACGTCGCCTTTACTTTTCAAGAGAGATATTCCCAATATCCTGCTCTTTTTTCTTAGGGAGAGCACTACCGTATCGCTTTGTACTACATGATGATCCAGTGTCTTTGACTAGACGTCCTTCTCGGACGGCTTCCTCAAGACGAACTCCCATACCGACCATCTCGGTGAAGTCACTGGGCGCACTGGAAACCATTATGTCGTAATAAAATGAGCTTAAGGTCTTTAAGAAGATCTTTGTCATCTCTTTTTCCTCAAGAGGTGGACAAATTTGAGCGGCAATTTCACGCCATCTCTGAGCGTACTCCTTAAAGGTTTCCTTGTCCTTTTGTGACATTGATCTGAGTTGATCTCTGTCGGGTGCCATGTCCAGATTGCATTTATATTATTGGACGAAGGCTGTGCCAAGATCTCTGAAAGTGCTAATCGTAGCACGGTTTAAACCCATGTACCATTTTAGTGCGGCACCGGTTAAACTATCCTGAAAGTAGTGAATCAGTAAATCCTAATTCTCTGTCTGAGCTGACATTCGTCGAGCGTACATCACCAAGTGACTCTGAGGGCAAGAGTTACCCTTGTACTTTTCAAAGTCGGGCACCTGGAATTTGTGCGGGACTTTCACATTGGGGACTAAGTAGAGGTCCGCGGCGTCTTTTCCAAATAAATCCTGACCGCGAAGGGCCTACAGTTCTTTATGCATTCCCAGGAACTGTTCCTGGAACTCATTCATTTTTTCGAACATGTTGTCGTTTCCACCAGAAGGTATCTGTGGAATCTGTCCTTCCAGGACAGTGTGTACCACGGGCGGTGGTATAGTCATTATGGCCAAGACTCTCGGTGCCTCCCGAAGTTTGTAACCTTCAGGAATTGCTGTCATGCCCCTGGCATCTTCGTTTTCCCGAAGTTTGTAACCTTCAGGCCCAGCGGTTCCTGTTGTGGTCCCCTGATCCTCATTGATCAATGAGATATATCCTTCCGGGATATAGTTAAGTGGCATGCCCCAGGGACGATCTTTCGGCATTTTGTACCTAGGATCGGACTTTCCACTATGGGTGTTGAAGTGATCTCCGAGATCACAGTCCTTTGTAGCTAAGCTTCTGCCATGGCTTACATGTCGTTATGAAACTTTCTCATATCCTCTCTCAGAGCGTCGATCTCTTCTCTCAGCTCTCTGTTCTCTTCCTCGAGATCATCCATCTTTTTCTGATGATTGGCCCGAGTATTGTACGAATGAGACAGTTTGACTCTAGAACTGAGACACAAACGTGAGATTCATAGGTAAGAAGAATACGTGAAGTGAGAATGATGAATGCAATGATTATATTAATTGTTTTTTTTTGTTTAATCAAAATAAACTTTGACAATTAGATTGCAAATATCAAACAATGGGGAAACCCCATTTTATTGAATTCAAAGGATTGCGAAAATAGAAATACAGTAGATTACAAGGTGCGGAAACAGAAACCTAAGCTAACGGGTCCCGAGTCCTCTCTGAGGAGAGCTTGGGTGCTGATTCTGGTACTTTCCTTTTCTTGGACCGGGGCTCTTGGGCCGTTTTCGGGTTGTCATTCCTTTGCCAAGTGAAAGGAACGAGTAAATTCCTTTGGTCATCCTGATTATCCATAGCATGTTGATCCAAAATCTCAATTAGAGCATCCTTATCTTTTAGCAGTTGCTGTATTTTGGTACACTCTACATTAAGAAAGCGGTACTTTTCTTCCAAGACCTTCTCTCCTGTTGAAATTTGTTGAGAGTAACCTGAAGTTTTTCCGTTTTAGTCATGAAGTACATGAGAGATTCCCTCGGTGGAAGAACTTCGTGACGAGGATAAGGCATCTTTAGCTTGAGAGCTCTAGTATGTACCCAGTGGAGATAAGGCTCCACCGAGACACAATCCGGTTTTCCTAGAGACTCTCGTCCTCTCTTATGAACATGTTTCCAAGCGTGCACTATTTCCATCTTTAGTGCCCTGTCATTTTCTCCTTCTTTGAAGAAAAGACCCTCCAGATGAGCATTACGCGGGACATGCCTCATCGGGTATCCAAATTGAAGACGAACCAATACTGGATGGTAGTTGATTCCTCCCTTAGTTCCTATTAGGGGTACGTTGGGGAAGTTTCCACAATGGTCAATGATCCTGATCCCGTTATAAATCCTATTGCACCAATCTATATCAGAGTTGGTAAGAGACATGATTTTCTGTGACCAACGCAAGGCACTCTTATGATCCCAAAATGCAGCAGACTTGGGTAAATGGGAGATAAACCATTTGTATAGCAGGGGTACACAGCATGTGATCATCCCTCCGATGTACAAATTCCCTAAGTGTACAGAATGATACGCATTCGCGAGCAAAGTTAGCACATGGTTTCCAATGAGAAAAACCTTAATGGCGTTGATATCGACGAAGCTATTAATGTTGGGAAACAGAAATAACCCGTAGGTGAGTAAGATAAAGATGCTTTCAAAAGCAGCCATGTTCCCTATACTAGCAAAGTACATAGCCTTCTTTGTCAAGAACTGGGCTGGCAAACCTGGGATTCCACCCTTAGTGGTCATGTGAGTCTTGACTTCCGACTCATCCAAATAGATTGCTCTCGCAATGGTCTGATCCTTTGGAATTTCTTCCAGTCCAGAAAAAGGAGCTCGATCAGTAATGTGTAAATCGGTTAGGGCAGAATACTCCTCCAGCGTTGGTGCGAGATG
The DNA here is from genome assembly GCA_022829125.1 of Lathyrus tuberosus. Taxonomy (NCBI): domain Eukaryota; kingdom Viridiplantae; phylum Streptophyta; class Magnoliopsida; order Fabales; family Fabaceae; genus Lathyrus; species Lathyrus tuberosus. The sequence continues at coordinate 5,226,724 of JALAZF010000389.1, read as the reverse complement.
GTAATCCGGGAATGTGAAACAGTGATAGACCGGATCGTAAAACTGAATGAGTGCCTCCATAATTCCTTCAATCACATGGACTCTTAACAGAGGTAGTAGACCTCCGTACTTAGCTCTGAAAGCTTCAAGGTTAGTGATCATCCTCGCTAATCCTCTCAAATCCTCTAGTTTTGGAACCCTGAAGGTATACTTATGAGTTCTCCTTCTACTGAAGTCCATGAGTGCCGCAATCTTTTTCTCTGACATTTGCAATCATTGTCTTAGTTTAGTTTGAAAAAGAGAGACTAGAAGAGAAGTTTTTCTTTGATGTAATGTTTTTTAGATGAATGCATGAATGCAGCACACAAAAACATAGAAAAAACATGGGGTCAAAGGGTCGGTGTCATGAAGTCAAGGCTCTACCCCCCCCCCCCCCCCCCCAAGGTTTATACTAGTGATTTTTGTAGCTGTCTCTCAAAATCATCAGTTCTTGTCGAGAAAACACCAACGGGTCGGGAACCGTGCTAGGTGATGTTTTTCAAAGAACCATCATAAGAGGGTAGTATCGCGTGACAACCATTTCCAATAGTTTCCACACTACTAAAAGAGGTTTTTCCTAGGTGTATACTCAATCTTTCCACATGCGGCATCACACGCATTCCCATTAGTAGAAAAATAAACACAGATATCAATTAGGAAAAGCAGTATATATATTTGTCCTAAAGTCCTAGACTTTAAAGAGCTATGAATCATATGTTCCTGACAAAAATGGCTCCTCGGCGGAGTCGCCATTCTGTGGTACCTTCCCAACTTTAAAGGTTTTGACCTAAGATCCTAGTGAAGTAAAAAAAAAGTCCTATCCCAGTGAAATCCCCAAAAAAAGGAAAGAAGGAAAGAAAAGAGCCCCACGGTGGGCGCCACTTTTCTGTAGCGAGCGATTTTGGACGTGGTTCTTAAGCATTGTCGCTCTGGGGTTACTACAGGTCGATTCACTTTTTATCCTATTGAGCTGACTAAGGAAGGGAAATAGATGTCTCCAATTAACCCTGCTTGCATACTGAGTTTAAACAGCGCTCTGTTAGGTTACGGATGCTATATGGTAATGGGGCCTCTTTCTTCTTACTTTGTTTAGAACGAAACACCTGGAATGTTCATGGGGAATTTTGTTAGGATGCTAGGACTGATGTTTTTCGATTGATATGTGAAGGTACGGGATTTGGGGCTTTGGATTAGTGTGCTCACTAAGAATTTTCTTTCAATCTTATGCCTACGTATTCCCGTTTACCGAAACAGGGAAATTAGAGCGATCGTAGTTCCTTCTATTTTATGGGAGGAAATGGTGTTTTGGTGTCTTGTTCAAAGCCCAAGACGTGAAGCTGAAGGGTCTATTTGTATCTTGTTCGAAGCCCAAGATGTGAAGCTAAAAGGGTGTTGACTTTAGAGAGAATTTGTCATCTCTAAAGGGGGTCTGTTTGTCACAATTCTTGGGTGACTGACTATAAAGGAGGATTACTTTAACCGGGATATGTGAATCCTAGCAATGCCATAATTTCCTTTATAGGGGGTTTTAACCTGAAGGAGAAGACTTTAACTCAGTGTAGAGCAATGCTATCTTTCCTTAGGAATATCTCATGCTAAAAGAGGGACAGTGGCGTAGATGTAAATAATCCAGAGGCTTGCCGCTTACAGCAATTAGATGAAAGGAGTTGTTGATGTTTGTATCCTGTGAACGAGGCACAGTTTTGATGCTAAAAGGTTGATTGACTCAATCGGGGTTTTTCTTATACAAAGCCTAAGAGGAGGCTATTGACCCAACAAGAGGATGCTTTTGTGTCTCGTACAAAGCCCGAGAGGGAGGCTAAAAGGAGTTGACTCAACAAGAGAGTGCTTTTAGATGTGTCTTGTACGAAGCCCAAGACGGAGGCTAAAAGGGTTTGACTCAACAAGAGAGTCTTTTATACTCCACAAGAGAGTGTTTTGTATCTCGTACGAAGCCCGAGATAGAGGCTAAAAGGATTTTTGTTTCAGTTGAGTGGAAGGTGTCGCTCCCGAGGATTTGCATCCATGGTACAAACGCGAAAGTGGCACGGAAAATAGAGTCGCCAGCAATGTGTATTTATCCCAAGCATAAACCTCAGGGAAACGAAAGAGCATGGTCTCGCGACCAAGAGAAACAGGTAAGGGAGTCGGTTACGCAAAGGGAAGGTGTTAGCACCCCACACGTCCATCGTAATCGATGGGATCCACGCTTGTTGTCTCGATCAAAGGGTGTCGTCATCTGGAGCTCCGCTGCTACTGGAAAGGAGAGGGAACGGGAAAGGAAGAGAACGAAGAAACGAAGAAGAAAAGAAAAAGAAGTGACTCGATAGGACATCCCTCGTCCTATGCCTACGTATTCCCTCGTGCAATGGGAAAGTCAGAGTCAACGTAGTTCGGACACGAACTAAGGGGGGAGGTTGCTCGCCAAGACATCGCCATCTTGTGCCTATGTATTCTCAATCAGATGAGAAAGAGGAAATCAGAGCAGTCATAGTTTGACCTAACGAGGTCGGTTAGTTTTTTTATGAGCGACGTTAGATTCGCGTCCAGCAGTTAGGGTCGATGCCTGTTTGCGACGAGACGGAAGTAACATGCCCTTTTCTGAAAATGATTTGAGATTAACGATCCCGAAGGATGAAAAATGTTTGAGTTTGTATTTGTGTTTTTTAGACAGAAGTGGATTGAAGTTAGTTCGTAACTTACATTGTACTAAAGTCTACCATGCGGGAATGAGTGAATCGCATGGTCGCCCCCAAATGGGACATATACTAAACACTCAAGAAGAGGAAGGGAGACCCCTCGTTCTTCATTTCCTACACTTAAGGCTCGAGCGCAATATTTGTTATATTTATTAAGTGTTTTAGAAGTGTTATAAGATGAGAAGAGAGGACTCAAAGGAAAATAAAACACTAAAGGGAAACTAAATGTTCCTAATGTTGTCATGCAAAGGTGGCCCTATTGTTGAGGTTGAAAGGGAAACGTCTACCTAAGTTAGCATGCAAAGGGAAGCCTAATGCTAATCCTACTCCAAGCTTAATCAAAAATTAAGTTGGACTAGGTAGCTCTAAGGGAGTGAATCCAAGACTTAAACAAGTCTTGAGATTCAAGGGAAGAGAAAGAGTTAAAGGGGAGAAGAAAAAAAGGCGAGTAAAACAAACAAGCAGCAGCTACAATAGCACCTCTGCACCTGCACAGCAGTTAAAAACTAGCAAACACACCAAACAACATTCAACAGCCCATGTTCAGCACACAAAACAGGTGTAAAAGGTCAAACAGCAGCACATACACCAGCACATATGCACTAAGAAAGCTGTGGAAAACAGGACAGCACACCATGCATTTGAAAACAAATACTCATGCAAGCAATGATTGCAAATAGACACACAAAGCACGGCAAACCAATCATAAAGGTTGCAAGCATTAAGAATGAATAACATGATCATGCTAACAATTCAAGAACAATTACTCAACAAAGTTGCACAAATCAAACGTCGATCAAAACATCATGCATAAGCAACCACAGAAGCAAACAACAATCATGCATCATATGTCCAGCAAGTTGAGCATTAACCAAGAATTAACATGCTCCGAATGTGTGTGCAACGTGTTCATCGCATCAAGAATGCAACAACGCAAACATGTTCATAAACGAATGTAAACCACAAAATCGCATGTCGGAAAATTGTGTTCTTGCAATAGTGTGAGGTGCAACAGCTCAAGAATGATCCACAAATCATCATCATATCAATCCATAAAGTTTAGACATGAAAAGGATATCAAACAACCAAGAAAATGCAAGAAAATCAAGTTCTGCTTCAGTGGTAACCGGTTACAGCATAACTACTAACCGGTTACACAGTTCAAAAATGAAAAAATACGCAAAAAAACATTTAACCGGTTACAGCATAACTGATAACCGGTTACACAGCAACAAAATTAAAAAAAATAGCTCCAAAAGCACTTCTCAGCAGCTTATCACTTCTCCAAACACCTACATGTTAGGGCATCTCAATATGCATGAAAATTACATCTCAAGACCAGCAAACACGCATTAATCAAACAGCAACAACAATCAAATCCACAATCCAAAGGATCAAACACAACAAATTCAAGATCTACATTGAATAAGTTGTAAATAAGCTAAAACAAGTATAGATCTGAAATTTACCAACCTACAAAGCTGAGAATTGCTTTGGTGAGTGTTGTTAGGCTGCAATTGATGAATCTAAGCAAGAAATTCAGAGATCCAATGCAATCTTCAAGAGAAAATGCAAAGTAAATGCAATGTGATGAACTTGCTTCAAGCTTCTCCAAAATCACTTCCAAAAATCACTTCTGAAAATTCAGAACTAGATCCAAACGAAAATCAAAGTTGAAAAGCAGAAATGTAGTGATGATGAGAGGCTTTAGCTCAAGAATTAACAAGTTCCAATGAAGAACTTGTTAATCTTTGAAAAAGAGCTTTGATTGTGGTTGAAAATGGAGGTTGAGAGTGAAAAAGTGAGAGAATTGAGAGCAAAATTCTGAAAAATGAGAGTGAAAAATGATCTAGGGTGGAGAGGTTTGGAATGAATTGGTTTAAATAACCCCTAGGTTAGGAGTTAAGTTTGGGTTTGGGGTGAGGTTAAGTGGGTGGAAATTGGGGTGAAAAATGAATTAGGAAAAGAAAATGAGGAATTTGAGTAGAAGAATGATGGAGAGAATTTGAATTTTGGGTGGAAAATGATGAAATTGGATCAATTCTAGATCCTTCCCACACATGCACAAGCCAAGCACATGATCACTAATGATGCAAACTTAATTTTTTTCAAACTGCGCCCAGGGTAACCGGTTACAGCATAACTACTAACCGGTTACACATTTCAAAAAACCTTGAGAATATGCTGAAAATGAATGAGTAACCGGTTAGCACATATGCTATAACCAGTTACACAGTTCAAATTTTGAATTCTGGCGCCTTTTGGAGGGAAACTTGGAAAAGTGACTTCTCATAGCTGTTTTGAACCCGTTAAACCTCTGAAACTCAAAACTTGATATTGCTACTGAGTAACACCTGAAAAGAACACAAATTCCTGCTGACACCTCAGAATATCCTGTTGAACTAATAATGCCTGATACAGGATCGCTTGATCAGAAAATGACTGTTGAAACTTCTGATTATCAAAACGCCTAATGAAAAACATAAAACCTCCAAAAGACCTTGAAAACCATCTGCTTGACCCTGAGTACTGCTGAAAATAATGCCGGAGCTAATAACGCCATGAGCTGCTAGAAAATACCTTGATCCCATGCCCAAAAGAAACATGCAAAATGCAGAAATGACGATGCAAATGAAATGAAGCATAAGCCAAAAAGGTTAGCAACACTAGGGCAAATTTTGAGGTGTTACAGCTGCCCCTATTCAAACTTCTTGGATCCGAGGGTATGGAAGCAATGACTTTCAGACAATCGGGATACACGAAGATTGAATACCAAAATAACCTGGAAATTTGAAAACTGTGGGGATAATGAAATGGAGTGCCTGCAAGCCGAAGGCGGGCTACCTAACAAAATAATACGAGGACGGCCGAAGACGAACTCAAAAAGAAAGACCGACCGAAGGCGCTCTACCCAACACCATAAAACGAGGATGACCGAAGACGAACTCAAAAAAGAAGACCGACCGAAGGCGCTCTACCCAACATCATAATACGAGGATGACCGAAGACGAACTCGAAAAGGAAGATCAAGCTGAATGTGGACTTCGCTGGGGATAAAGTGAAACAAACTCTTCTGAGTTATGCCAACTCTGCTGAGAAAGAGAACTGGCTTTCACGAAATAAGTCAAACGAGAACTGACTACCAGGCGAGAACTGGATTTCACAAAAATAGGTCAGACAAGAACTGACTACCAGGCGAGAACTGGATTTACCAAAGAGATGTCAGGAGAGAACTGACTACCAGGCGAGAACTGGGTTTCACGAAAATAAGTCAGACGAGAACTGACTACCTGGCGAGAATTGGGTTTCACGAAAATAAGTCAGACGAGAACTGACTACCAGGCGAGAATTGGGTTTCACGAAAATAAGTCAGACGAGAACTGACTACCAGGCGAGAACTGGGTTTACAAAAGAGATGTCAAGCGAGAACTGGGTTTCACGAAAATAAGTCAGATGAGAACTAACTACCAGGCGAGAACTGGGTTTCACAAAAATAAGTCAGACGAGAACTGACTACCAGGCGAGAACTGGGTTTACAAAAGTGATGTCAGGCGAGAATTGACTACCAGGCGAGAACTGGGTTTCACGAAATAAGTCAGACGAGAACTGACTACCAGGCGAGAACTGGGTTTATGAAAGAGATTGCCCAATCAAAGGAAAACTCCTAGCAAAGATACGGTCGTGAACCGAAAGGGTGAGAGGTAAAATCAACGGAATTACAACCCATAGATAAGATGACTCCGCTGGGGAAAAGAGAAGTCTAAATAAAAGACTCTGCCAGGTAGCACAGGTAGGACGGACACCTCCCTCGGCGATCTCACCGAGGATAAACCAAAATCTCCTGAGTTGTAACATCTCTGCTGAGAAAGAGACCTGGCAAACAAAATATCCGGAATTATGCCATCTCTGCTGAGAAAGAGAACTGGAAAACAAAATATCTGGAATTATGCCATCTCTGCTGATAAAGAGAACTGGCAAATAAAATATCCAGAATTATGCCATCTCTGCTGAGAAAGAGAACTGGCCAACAAAATATCCAGAATTATGCCATCTCTGCTGAGAAAGAGAACTGGCCAACAAAATATCCAGAATTATGCCATCTCTGCTAAGAAAGAGAACTGGCCACCAAAATATCAAACCTGGCCTATGCTTCAGATGCACATGTTTGAATTTTCTATGAAGTAATGCTCCATACGAAATGGAAATGCTACGCGTTTGGGAGGATGCCATGCAAGAATGCTTATGCAATGCAAAAGGGATGCTCCAGCAAAATAAATGCTGAAAAACGAAGGCAACTCCACCGGGGATGACAAAATAAATTGTCCTCTGAGTCCAAGACCTCTGGTGAGAAGGATCTCGTTGAATAACTCCTTTGATCAACAACTTCTGCTAGAGATGAAATCCCAAAAGAACATCCAATCTACTGGGGATTATATATAACTCTTTGAAAAAGGAAACCAAGACCTGAATCAGAAGAGTGCCAAATATCACTTGGACTTAAAATCTGCTGGGGATATCAACCATCGCTGATCAAACCTGCTGCAAAGACTACCACCAAACTCTGCTTGGGGAGACATATCACAAGTACTAGACCTGCTGGGGACACCATTGAACTTAACCCGCTGCTGGGGAAATGACTTCGCCCTTGTCCTGCTGTTGCCGGTGAAAACACGTTTCCTGACTAGCCGAGGGGAGTAGACACCAATACTCTGCGGGGAAGACAACATCTTTGTCTCGGGAATATGCTCCACAAATCTCCTGTGGTAACAAAGCAACATCCCCCTTAAAGTAATCCACTATAACTGTTGGCTGAGAAATAATCTTTTGTACCCTGACTGGGGAGAGTGACAGTCTGATGAGGATGGCGAAACCTCAATGCTAGGGAGAATACCCTTCTGGGGAGAAAAGTCACGAAACCTGCCGAGGGATATCATTGAGCTTAACCTGCTGTTGGAGGAAATAATTTACCCTGCTGGAGATTAGAGCATGCCGTTGCTGACGGAAATACCCTTCCTGACCTACTAAGGAAAGTGAGTACCAGGCTCTGTGGGGAAAATAAAATCTTTTCAAAGACATCCAACACATCTCCTGCTGGAGATACAACCGCATTCACCTCGGAGCAATCCACTTTAACTGCTTGCTAGGGAATAATAAGCCAACCATGACTTCGGATGGGGAACACAATCCTCTGTACTCTTGCTGGGGAGAGTAAGCTCTGCTAAGGATGGTGAACTTTTAGTGCTAGGTAGATTAACTCTACTGGGGAGAAACAATCTTGCCACCCCACCTGACCTGCCTTTATGGTCATAAACGGCTCTTTGAACTCTCCAATTGCCCCAGACCACCAAGTCTAAAGGAAGAAATTATCTCAAGAGGATTTTATAGAAGATCGGACATTCACACTGTCCCAGGGTCTTCAAACTCTTGGAGAGATTTATCAGATCTCGACGCAACTGCCCCAGACTTCATAATCCATGAAGTAAATTACCTCGAAAGGATTTGTAATGACTTGAAAATACTCTGCCCCAGTATTCTGAACTTTGAACAGGTGCTTTCAATTAATCGTCTTCAGGAGTGGACAACTTCTCACACTCTAGAGGTGGCCTACTCCAAGTCTTGAAGAAACTTTGCCCCTGACTGATCTTACAGAAATTTGTCAAATCGACCTGATTGCCCCTGTTTGGCTGCTTTAGGGAGAGTTTTCAATGTGACTGCTCCAGATTGGATGCATCTTATCACCATTTATCGGGAACCTCTAGACTGCGCACAGTCTCTTGGCCACATACCCCTTGACATGACTGTCCTTTGGAGTTTTCACCATCTCAACTTGGCGTGATCGAGCTTCTCAACTGACGTTCATCATGTAAGCTTCTTTGATGTCAAACACATGCAAGCAGAAAATGTTTATGATGAGAATGACACTTCTAATGCAACACTCGTGTTATCCTGAAGTTTTATTAAAAATGCATCGCCAAGCCTTGTGAACGAATCACTAGCTGGGATGCGACATTGATTTTTGAATGGAAAACAATACGCACATGCAATACCAACAAAAATCTTATTAGCACAACTCATAGGAGTCAGGAACGCTATCTCGCTGAAGTACGCTTTCAGAATAAACCCTGCTTCAATTAGGACTTTTTAAGGGTAGTAACGTGGCCGGGTTCACGGTTTTGAGACAAAAAAGATTTAAGGCTCAAAGTTTATCGGTGCCTACCCACTCTTCGTGATGTTCTCCAGTCCTACGTTCATCTAATCTGACATAAGCGCTCATCTCTCGAAAGGTTTTATGATCCTTAAGGAACCCATGCAATTGATGGTTTGAGACCTAATGAGGTTTTAGAGCAACAGTCACCCCTTTTGTCTTTTGTGTCTGTAGCCACACGCCTTTGTTCTTATCGGAGGAATTTTCTCTTGATCATCCTTTTCCGCTTGTCGCTTTTTTTTTTTAATTTTTTGATTTTTGGATTTTGCCTAGACTGATTCTTTTGAGTTTTTCGATTTTTGAAGTCCAGCGGGATGCCCTAACTTTTGCCAAAGTCGCTTGTTCTCAAGTTTCGACTTAGCGGGCTTTCTTTCTTCTTTTTTGAACAAATCGTGTGACACCATTTTGTCTGACTTGTTGGAAAGGGTTGTGACTGCCTCACTCCTTGATTGTTGATGGATAACCATTGTGGTTTCACATCTTTTGACCTCCTGATATGTGAGGAAAGAAAGGTAATGGATCCTCAGATGCGCACTCCTTTTGCAATTTGAATGCTCGGTCAAACTAACTGACGCCTACCCTGCCCCAGGTTAAGATTGAGGGTTTTTTTGTTTCTAGAAAGAAACTCCTACTTTAAGGCTCAAAGGGGTTAACGGAGGTCTATCTCCCTTATATCTCCAGTGTTTAGGGATTTGAAACAATGCTTGTACATCCTCAACAGGGTTTTATCCAAAGGCACCTAACCGAAGATTTTGCGTTTTTCACTTCATCATCCTCCCTCAAGAGTTCTAGACAAGAAAGGTTGGTATTGCAGTGCATATAAACATGATATGAGTGCATAAAAGTAAATTACTTCAATAACAACACATTCATTGCATTAAAATCATCATTCAAAACATAAACAAGTTTTTACATGCAGACAGTGTTTAAACAAACAAATGAAAGCTACATATGAAAATGCAGTAAAGGAAGCTGATGACTGCCATTGTTGAGGAGACTTGACTCCGTCCGGACTTATTGCTTTAGGAGGTGACCCTTGAAGTCTTCAAACAGATGAGAAGTCGACATGCACAACCAAGTCTCCTTCTGGAAAAGATATATACCCTTTGTCAATCAATTGTTGCACTTTGGCCTGGAAGGCTTTGCAATCTTCAGTTGAGTGCCCCATAGATCCTCCATGATATCCACATTGCACATGGGGATTGTACCCTAGAGGGTATGGTTCTGGAACAGGCTTCAAAGTCTTAGGCTCCACCAATGAGTTTTGAACCAGGTGTGGCAATAGTTGACTGTACGACATGGGAACTGGATGAAGAGGAGCATTCCTTCTTTCCAGGTTGTTGTGAGGCCTATGCTGATTCTGACGCTGATAGTTCTGTTGTTGAGGAGCATAAGGTTGTTGGTACTGAACGACATTAGTCTCTCCTTCTACTCCCCTGTAACGTTTCTTTGCATTTTCAGAAGAATCGGGAGCAACTTGAATCTTTCCCATTGTGATACCGCTTTCGACCATTTCTCCAACTAAGATTAAGTCGGCAAATTTGCCTGACATGCAAGGTAACAGTTTCTCATAATAACGTCCCGGAAAAGTATCCATAAACAGGTTCAACATCTCCTTCTCCAACAAGGGTGGTTGCACCCTTGCCGCTAGTTCACGCCATCTCTGCGCGTATTCCTTAAAGCTTTCGTTATTCTTCTGAGACAAATTCTGTAGTTGGGTCCTGTTGGGAGCCATATAAGTGTTATATTGGTAGTGCTTGATAAAGGCCTCGACCAACTCTCTCCAATTACGGACATGGCATCTCTCTAATTGTATATACCATTCCAAGGATGCCCCAGACAGGCTGTCCTGGAAGAAATACATCAGCAATTTCTCATCTTTAGAATACGCAGCCATCTTTCGCGCATATGCCCTGACATGCGTCTTGGGACAAGTGGTACCATTGTATTTCTCAAAAGTGGGCACCTGAAATTTATGCGGAATTACAACACCGGGAACCAGCCCCAAATCCTCTAGATCCATACCCACAGAATTTTGATTCACAACACCCCTTAATTGTTCTTCAATCAGTCTGAACCTTTGATCATTGTCGACTTGAGGAGTAGCATCAACACCTTGCATAGAAAAAATGTCGTCCTGTTGGTCATCATAACGACGACCATGAATAGCGCAAACACTATTTCCTCCTCCGACAACAGAGGGAATCACCACCTGCTCTCCTCTGCCCGGAGGGATCACAACACCCGAAATGGGGATCTCTACGCCCACAGGACCTCCCTGAGCACCGTTACCAGCGACTCCTCCGCCCGGAGGAATGACGCCATTATGGACTCCGCCATGAAGAATCCCGTCTTCATCCACTCTTGCCACTAGGGGTTAGACCAGAGTCCTCAGTTTGTCTTGCCCTTAGGCAACACCTTGCATCAATTCCATGAACTGGGCTATGCGAGCCTGCATGGCGGCCATCTCAGCTTGCATCTGTTCCATAGCTCTCGTTTGATTTGCTCAAGTAGGATACGACTGAAAAAACAAAGTCGAATCTGCAACCATAAAGAAAACCCGATCGGGATCAAAAGACCAACCTCAAACACCTGCCATGCATATGAGTATGGAAATGCAATGCAAATGCCATGTTCGAATATTTCCAAGGAATCACTCTGCTTTGATTCAAGTTTTTTTTTCACAGACGAACCATAAGAAATGGATGGAAATGCTCAACTGCGAGTCTCAAAGTGAATATCCCTTGGAAATACAAGAACATGTATGCGAAAATGATGATGCAGATGCAACAGGCATGGGATCAAGGCTTCCATAAAGCTCTGTACTGCTGTGTCGCTGAATGGATAAGTTCAAAGGTCTGCTCTGAAGAGAATACCGGAATACCAGAATATCCGAATAACCAGAATACCAGAACATCGGACCACTGAGATAACCAGAAAACCAGGTAAATAACTATACACTGACGAGAAATCCATAAAACATGGTAGGTTGAAGGTTTCGGTTACCTGCAGATCTGCAAACACTCATCCCCTCTCACATGTGGGTTCTAGAAAACGGGATCCTCAGTCTCGGATTCTCGATTTGAGAAGCACTAGTACATTCATCCCTCGGGGTACAATACCATCGCTAAACAAAGAGGTCGTCCACTGATTCCCCCAAAAATAAGGTCATCCTATGCAAGTTCCCAGTATTGGGTCCTCGGATCGACAAGTGTAATGGGTTTTCCATTTCTGGTCTGCCATTATCACGTGTCGGGAGGAGAGGCGTTGTTGAGTCCTCGGAGAAACGGTCGCCAGAGTCGACAGTTTTCCAGGTTATATTCCATCGTCTGCCCCAAATGCACAGGATAGAATATTTCCAAGGAAACCTAGTCTGGATGTGGAGTTTTCATGTATACTAAGTCTGGCCAAATGCCAAACAAATCACACTACTTTCCACGCTAATCATAGGTGTATGCTCAAGCCTGGGTATTGGGCTTTTCTCTCATGAGTTCAACCCACCCTACAAATAGAAAATCCAGCAGCAGAATAGTACAGCATAATAATGAAATGCAATACAATAAATGCAGTAAAAACAGTAAAACAGTAATACAGTAATATACAACAAAATAAAGCACAACAAATAAACACCCAATGACAACAAACAAACAAGCGCTAGGATTGACTCGCAAAAGGGGATGGACCAGCAAGAGGTCAACCATTCCCCAGCAGAGTCGCCAACTGTCGCTCCCGAGGATTTGCATCCATGGTACAAACGCAAAAGTGGCGCAGAAAACAGAGTCGCCAGCAATGTGTATTTATCCCAAGAGAGGGAAAGGAAACACTGTGTAAACCTGAGGGAAAGGAAAGAGCATGGTCTCGCGACCAAGAGAAACGGGTAAGGGAGTCGGTTACGCGAAGGGAAGGTGTTAGCACCCCACACGTCCATCGTACTTGATGGGATCCAAGCTTGTTGTCTCGATCAAAGGGTGTCGTCATCTGGAGCTCCACTGCTACTGGAAAGGAGAAGGAACGGGAACGGAAGAGAACGAAGAAACGAATAAGAAAAGAAAAAGAAGTGACTCGATAGGACATCCCTCGTCCTATGCCTACGTATTCCCTCGTGCAATGGGAAAGTCAGAGTCAACGAAGTTCGGACACGAACTAAGGGGGGAGGTTGCTCGCCAAGACATCGCCGTCTTGTGCCTACGTATCCTCAATCGGACAAGAAAGAGGAAATCAGAGCAGTCGTAGTTCGACTTAACGAGGTCGGTTAGTGTTTTTTATGAGCGACGTTAGATTCGCGTCCGGCAGTTAGGGTCGATGCCTGTTTGCGACGAGACGGAAGTAACGTGCCCTTTTCTGAAAATGATTTGAGATTAACGATCCCAAAGGACGAAAAAGGTTTGAGTTTGTTTTTGTGTTTTTTAAACAGAAGTGGATTGAAGTTAGTTCGTAACTTACATTGCACTAAAGTCTACCATGCGGGAATGAGTGAATCGCATGGTCAGCCCCAAATGGGACGTATACTAAACACTCTAGAAGAGGAGGGGAGACCCCTCGTTCTTCATTTCCTACACTTAAGGCTCGAGCGCAATATTCGTTATATTTATTAAGTGTTTTAGAAGTGTTATAAGATGAGAAGAGAGGACTCAAAGGAAAATAAAACACTAAAGGGAAACTAAATGTTCCTAATGTTGTCATGCAAAGGTTGCCCTATAGTTGAGGTTGAAAGGGAAACGTCTACCTAAGTTAGCATGCAAAGGGAAGCCTAATGCTAATCCTACTCCAATCTTAATCGAAAATTAAGTTGGACTAGGTAGCTCTAAGGGCGTGAATCCAAGACTTAAACAAGTCTTGAGATTCAAGGGAAGAGAATGAGTGAAAGGGGAGAAGAAAAAAAGGCGAGTAAAACAAACAAGCAGCAGCTACAACAACACCTCTGCACCTGCACAACAGTTAAAAACCAGTAAACACACCAAACAGCATTCAACAGCCCATGTTCAGCACACAAAACAGGTGTAAAAGGTCAAACAGCAGCACATACACCAGCACATATGCACTAAGACAGCAGTGGAAAACATGACAGCACACCATGCATTTGAAAACAAATACTCATGCAAGCAATGATTGCAAATAGACACACAAAGCACGGCAAACCAATCATAAAGGTTGAAAGCATTAAGAATGAATAACATGATCATGCTAACAATTCAAGAACAATTACTCAACAAAGTTGCACAAATCAACGTCGATCAAAACATCATGCATAAGCAACCTCGGAAGCAAACAACAATCATGCATCATATGTCCAACAAGTTGAGCATTAACCAAGAATTAACATGCTCCGAATGTGTGTGCAACGTGTTCATCGCATCAAGAATGCAACAACGCAAACATGTTCATAAACGAATGAAAACCACAAAATTGCGTGTCGGAAAATTGTGTTCGTGCAATAGTGTGAGGTGCAACAGCTCAAGAATGATCCACAAATCATCATCATATCAATCCATAAAGTTTAGACATGAAAAGGATCTCAAACAACCAAGAAAATGCAAGAAAATAAAGTTCTGCTTCAGTGGTAACCAGTTACAGCATAACTGCTAACCGGTTACACAGTTAAAAAATGCAAAAATACGCAAAAAAACAACATGTTAACCGGTTACAACATAATTAATAACCGTTTACACAGCAACAGAATTAAAAACAAACAGCTCCAAAAGCACTTCTCAGCAGCTTATCACTTCTCCAAACACCTGCATGTTAGGGCATCTCAATATGCACGAAAATTACATCTCAAGATCAGCAAACACGCATCAATCAAATAGAAACAACAATCAAATCCACAATCCAAAGGATCAAACACAACAAATTCAAGATCTACATTGAATAAGTTGTAAATAAGCTAAAACAAGTATAGATATGAAATTTACCAACCTACAAAGTTGAGAATTGCTTTGGTGAGTGTTAATAGGCTGCAATTGATGAATCTAAGCAAGAAATTCAGAGATCCAATGCAATCTTCAAGAGAAAATGCAAAATAAATGCAATGCGATGAACTTGCTTCAAGCTTCTCCAAAATCACTTCTGAAAATTCAGAACTAGATCCAAACGAAAATCCAAGTTGAAAAGCTGAAATGTAGTGATGATGAGAGGCTTTAGCTCAAGAATTAAGAAGTTCCAATGAAGAACTTGTTAATCTTTGAAAAATAGCTTTGGGTGTGGTTGAAAATGGAGGTTAAGAGTGAAAAAGTGAGAGAGAATTGAGAGTAAAATTCTGAAAAATGAGAGTGAAAAATGATCTAGGGTGGAGAGGTTTGGAATGAATTGGTTTAAATAACCCCTAGGTTAGGAGTTAAGTTTGGGTTTGGAGTGACGTTAAGTGGGTGGAAATTGGGGTGAAAAATGAATTAGGAAAAGAAAATGAGGAATTTGACTAGATGAATGATGGAGAGAATTTAAATTTTGGATGGAAAATGATGAAATTGGAGCAATTCTAGATCCTTCCCATACATGCACAAGCCAAGCACATGACCACTAATGATGCAAACTTAATTTTTTTCAAACTGCGCCCAGGGTAACCGGTTACGGTTACAGCATAACTGCTAACCGGGTACACAGTTCAAAAAACCTTGAGAATATGCTGAAAATGAATGAGTAACCGGTTAGCACATATGCTGTAACCGGTTACACAATTCAAATTTTGAATTCTGGCGCCTTTTGGAGGGAAACTTGGAAAAGTGACTTCTGATAGTTGTTTTGAACCCGTTAAACCTCTGAAACTCAAAACTTGATATTGCTACTGAGTAACTCCTGAAAAGAACACAAATTCTTGCTGACACCTCAGAATATCCTGCTGAATTAATAATGCCTGATACAGGATCGCTTGATCAGAAAATGACTGTTGAAGCTTCTGATTATCAAAACGCCTAATGAGCAACATAAAAGCTCCAAAAGACCTTGAAAACCATCTGCTTGACCTTGAATACTGCTGAAAACAATGCCAGAGCTGATAACACCATGAGCTGCTAGAAAATACCTTGATCCCATGCCCAAAAGAAACATCTAAAATGCAGAAATGACGATGCAAATGAAATGAAGCATAAGCCAAAAAGGTTAGCAACACTAGGGAAAATTTTGAGCTGTTACAACAGGTCCAGTAGGTTGGTTAAAAGAGAAAACCAGTTCTTATAAAGAGACTGATTAAAGGTAAGGCTATGCTTTGGGATTGATCAGAGGATCAGGGTTATTTCCTGTTCTTTAAGGAAATGGGGAATCCAGAGGGTATTGGAGATTGTCCGAGTTTACTGGTGTTTTTCCCTACTTGAGAATGCCTTCGAGACTCAAGGAGATTAGACTGTTCAAGTCTAGAGTTTAATCTTTTGTACTATACTTAAATAAATAGTAGTAGTACGTTCACGGTAGAAAGATCTAGACTCTTTGAAAGACTGTTCTATTAAGATGACTAATTTCTGTTCCTATACCTCTAGAAAAACTTTTAAGAATTTGTACGAAGCCCAAGAGGAGGCTAGAAAAACTTTTAAGAAGCCGAGGGAAAATTTGTACGAAGCCCAAGAGGAGGCTCTCTTCCCGAAGGAAGAATCCTTATACGAAGCCTAAGAGGAGGTTGTGAAGACTTCTAAGAAGCCGTAGGGTCCTTGTACAACGCCTAAGAGGAGGCGAGGATACTTTTAGGAAGCCTATGGGTCCCCAAACCCCGAGAAATTCAAGACAGGCTATTCACAGAGAATAGATCAAGCCAGGAAAGTCTGAGAATTTGGAGGAAACTCAAGAGATGCCATTCACGGAGAAAAGATCATCTCTAGGGAGTTAGAGTTTCTTTGACAATGTCTAAGGGTGACAGTATGAGAAAGGGTTCACCGAGAATGCTTCCTTTCACGTCTCCATATTATTTAACCCCAAGAGGAGGGAAGACTGTGTCTGGTAATCCTATAGGGATCTAGTTTTGTCTATTTAAGAGTGATCAACAGGGCTTAGTGCTAGACATAGTTGCCGGGGAAACTCTAAATATCTATACTAGTATTACACAGTTGATATGAGTTTATGAAAGAAGACTTACAGTGAAACAGCCCCACAATACAGTTATATGTATATGAAAGCGGATAAAGAAAGCGTATAAACACTTACTCGGTTGTAGAGCTTCCATGCTGTTTGGTTAGTTGTCCAACAAAGAAAGATTGAAAACGACAGTATATTCAAAATTAAAGGAGAAAGTATTTTGAAAAGATGTTGGGGCTTACAGCTCAAGGAGAGGCCCAAGGTTTATCAATGATCGCACTATCATTTTGTACAGAGGGACTTATACAAGTGACTGAGGCCCAAGAAAGGTTTTCTGTACAAGGGGATGTGTCTTACACTCTCTCAAGAGGCCCAACTGTTTAAAGACAAAGAATGGGGCTTACAACACAAGGGTAGGCCCAGATGATTGGTTTTTTTACTGGCGATGGCGCCGAGGTTTTCTTTTAATGCAGGGGGACTTATACAATGTCTGAGGCCCAAAAAGTTTTGGTTAAAAGGGGATTGGGTCTTACACTCTAATCGAGGCCCAAGAGATTTATTTTTGTACAAGTGGTGGGGCTTACAGCTCAAGGAGAAGCCCAGGGTCATTTGTTTGAAAATGGCGATCGCGCTGAGATTTTTGAAAATGCGGTGGGTCTTATACAATGCATTGAGGCCCAAAATGGTTTGGTTTTCAAAGGGGGTTGGGTCTTACACTCTAATAGAGGCCCAAGAGATTTTGAATGGGTCTTATAGCTCGAGGAGAGGCCCAGGGTTTTTTTCAAGGGATGATGATCGCGTCGAACTTTTTGAAATACAACGGGACTTATACAATAAGTGAGGCCCAAAAATAGGTTTGTATTTACAAAGGATTGGGTCTTACACTCTATTAGAGGCCCAAAAGTGTTTGAAATTGTTTGATGAGGGTGAAAATCAAAGAAACCCTAATTTGTTATTCTTTAAATGTAAATATTTAAAGAAAATCAAATAAAATACCAAATAAGTTTGAATAAACCATTTGTGATTTTTGTTTAAGGTTTGAGAAATGAGGGATTAATCACAAGGTGAATTAAAACTCACTTGGTTTTGATTTTCAAAGTAACTATTCACTTTTAAAATGTTTAAAAACATTAAAAAGGAATTTATTCACAAAAATACTAATTATATTAAATAAATAATATAAACTTAATGGCCTAGAATTTATATGCATCTGGCCTAGAATTTCACAAGGAATCCAATGGTGGTGGTATTTTTTTCAGGTCATACTCCCTCCTCAAAATCCGATAGTGGTTTTGAAAAAGGCCTATAATTGCATTTTCTATGCTACACTTTGATACAGGCATGAATTACATGATGAATTGGTTCAAACACAACATATATAACATGTATGAGGTGTGTATGATCAGTGGACTTCAAACCAATGCATATTTTGGAAAGTTCAAGTCATGATGCTTACCTCTTTTTGAGCTTTTGGAGTTTTCTGTGCAATCTGCCAAACTTCTTGTTCCAGAAATGGTTTGATGCTTTGGACACTCTCAAATGATCCCTTAGAAGCTTTGAGGATGGTTGGAATCAGCTGGAACCTGCAAAAACACAAACTGACCCTTTCTTGCAAAAGGGGTTAAAATGACCAAAATAGCAACTCTCTCAAATGGTGTTCCAGATGGGGGGAACCATTTGGGACAATTCAAGGATGTTATTTGGAGTGTGTTTGAGGTTTTATCTGGATTGGAAAGTGACTGAATCAAGACATGGCTTGAAAAATGCACCAAAGGCCTATTTTGAGGTTTTGAGAGGTGACTTTGTGATTTTGGTGTTACAGGTCACTTTTGATAGTTTGGATCACCTACATATGATGTTTATGAGGTGTTAGGATCATGAGTTGTGATGGAAATGCTCTCTAACTCAAAAACTCAGAGTTACCTTGCTAAAGAAGGCATTTTGGCCTAAAGAGAGGGATTTTGAGGAAAGCATCTGTTTGATGGCTTTGGTATACTCAAACTGAGCACAAATGAGCTCTATTTATAGTAGAGCAAGTTTGTTATGGGATTAATAGTGAATGGCAACTGCAGCAGAGGTTTGGCCAATGGTTGCACTTTGGAATCCAAGTCTCCTCTAGCCATTGACTAGAGGTTAGGGCACAGGGTTGTGGTTCCCTTGGTTTTGGATAAGTCTTGACTGAATTCAGTTGCAAATGTGTCAGTCCATGCCACCTTGGTGTATGTATTGAATGCTCCAATCCAAAATTGGAGTCTTGTCCCTCTTTTAGGCAATTCTAGGTTTGGCATACTACTTCTTGTTCCAAGGACTTTGGAGGCTTGGCTCAGTGTTTGTCCCCTTTAAATTTGATCCTCAAATGTATCCAAAGTGATGACAAGGCTTAGAATTATCTGATTTTCCCAAATCGAGCAAAAATGCAAAATTCTGCCTAGCCTTGGCAGTTTTCAGCAAGGCATATTGCCATTATCATATCTCATGGCCCAAGTGAAATTTGGTGATGTTCTTGGCCATTTTGGAAAGCCCTCATATGATACAACAACTGTTTGATCATATTTGGTTTTGATACCTTTTGGATCCAAGTGAAAAATCCCCCTACATTTGGAAAAAAGTGAAGGCAGATTCTGACTTAGTGAAAATTTCATTAAGTGTTGGAAAAAAGTGACATTTTCACTTTTTGTGATTTTGATAATTCCATAACTCAAAATCCACGATGAATTTGGAAGGAGGTCAGTTCTAAGCTTTTGTAGAGGGCAATAAAAGCTATAAATCTAGCTTTGGATGGGGGAAAATGGCCTTGTGGTTTAGGAGTTATGATCCTCCAAAGTTGGTACCCTTGCCAGTTTGTTCATAACTTAGAAAATTTTCTAAGTTTTTATGGTTACCCCTTTTACAAGTTATCCCACTTTTCTTGATTTTTCTTGATGAATGATGATTCCAATCATACATTAACATCATTTTAGGGTTAAAAAACCATTTTTAAGAAAAATCTCAAAAAGTCAAAGTTGACTTTTGTGCACAATTAACTTTTTGTCAGATGAATTCCAAATTGTGCGATCCTCAATGAAATCAAGTCCTTGACCTAAATCAAACTTAATGGATTAATTTCATAGGTGTTATAGGGTGTATTGAATCATGTCCTAGGGTTTGGGAGAATGTCCTGATCAAAATTCAAAGCTACAGTTGACTTTTCTCGCGAAACCCTAATTGTGGTACTGATGAAATTGAGACTTGCTGCTCAAGCTTCCTGGACCAATCCATTGTTACAAATGGATCAATGTAGTGTGTTAGAGACCCTCAAATCCTCCCTTGAGGTCTTGGCTCATGATTTGTCCCAAAAGTCAACTTAGGGGTGAATTAGGTCAAGAAACCCTAATTCCTGATTTTTGATGTATGCATCCCCTGAGGTCAAATTGACTTGATGCTTGGGCCCAAGAGGTTCCATGGAGTATTTTAGGATATGCTTTGAAGCATTGGCTCATGCCCAGAGGAAAATTTCCATCTGGAGGCCCTGGCCGACCAAACCCTAATTTGGTGACACTGGCGATCTTGAGGCGTGATCCACCTGGAAGGGAGCAGCCTTGTGCTTAATCCTTAAAGTGGGAGTCCTCTTGATCCATTGTAGATGTTTGGGAGGTTAGACAAGTTGAAGATCATGTCATTTCTTGATTGATCCTTTGTCTAAGAACTCTGAGAGGGCTTGAAACCCTAATTTTGACTGTAGTAAGTGCTCACCCATCTTTGGGGAGACTAATGAGGCAAGATGGTTCATCCATATTGTGATGATGATTTGCACAATGATGGGAAATCTTAGTGGTCAAAATTTGGGGTATGACAACTCCTTTCACTTGGAAAAGGAATGACAAACCGACAACGGCCCAAGAGCCCCGATCAAAGACAAGGAAAGCACTCGAACCAGCACCTGAGCTCTCCTCAGAGAGGACTCAGGACCCATTACTTTAGATTTCCTTTCGCGGCACTTTGTAATCTACTGTATTTCCGTTTCCGCAATCCTTTGAATTCAATAAAACAGGGTTTCCCCACTGTTTGATATTTGCAATCTAATTGTCGAAGTTTACTTTGAATAAACAAAAACATATAATTAATATAATCATTGAATATCATTCATCATTCTCGCGTAAACGCATTCTTCTTACCTACAAATCTCACGTTTGTGTCTCGGTTCTAGAGTCAAACTGTCTCATTCGTACAATACTCGGGCCAATCGTCAGAAAAATATGGATGATCTCGAGGAAGAGAACAGAGAGTTAAGGGAAGAGATTGACCCTCTGAAAGAGGATCTGAGAAAGCTTCATAACGACATGCAAGCTCTAGTAGAGGCTCAAATACAACAACAAAGGACTGTGATCTCAGAGATCACATCAACGCCTATAGTGGAGAAGTTTGATCCTAGGTATAAAATGCCGAAAGATCGTACCTGGGGCATGCCTATCAACTATATCCCGGAAGGATATGTTCCGCCAATCAATGAGGATCAGGGAATCACAGCAGGAACCGCTAGGCCTGAAGGCTACAAACTTCGGGAAAGCGAAGATGCCAGGGGCATGACAGCAACTCCTGAAGGTTACAAACTTCGGGAGGCACCGAGAGTCTCGGCCATAATGACTATACCACCACTTGTGGTACACACTGTCCCGGAAGGACAGATTCCACAGATACCTTCTGGTGGAAATGAAAGTATGTTCGACAGAATGAATGAGTTCCAGGAACAGTTCCTGGAGATACAGAAAGAACTGCAAATCGTTCGAGGTCAGGATTTATTTGGAAAGGACGCCGCAGACCTTTGTTTGGTCCCCAATGAGAAAGTCCCGCACAAGTTCCAGGTACCCGACTTTGAAAAGTACAAGGGTAACTCTTGACCTCAAAGCCACTTGGTGATGTACGCTCGGCGAATGTCAGCTCAGACAAAGAACCAGGAGCTACTAATTCATTACTTTCAGGATAGTTTAACCGGTGCCGCATTAAAATGGTACATGGGTTTAAACTGCGCTACAAACGGCACATTCAGAGATCTTGGCGCTGCTTTCTTTCAACAATATAAATACAATTTGGACATGGCACCGGACAGAGATCAACTCAGATCAATGTCACAAAAGGACTAGGAAACCTTTAAAGAATACGTTCAGAGATGGCGTGAAATTTCCGCTCAGGTTTGTCCACCTCTTGAGGAAAAAGAGATGACAAAGATCTTCTTAAAGACCTTGAGCTCATTTTCCTATGACAGAATGGTCGCTAGTGTACCCAGTGACTTCACCGAGATGGTAGGCATGGGAGTTCATCTTGAGGAAGCGGTTCAATAAGGACGTTTAGTTAAAGACGCTGGATCATCAAGTAGTACAAAACGATACGGTAGTGCTTTCCCTAAGAAAAAAGAGCAGGATATTGGGAATATCTCTCTCGGACAGAAAAGGCGACGATACCAACCCGTAGTAGCTGTAACTCCTGCTATCAACCCTGCGCCTGTTCCTACGTATCAACCTCAGGTTGCACAGAGCCAACCAATTCAACAGCAATATCAGCAAAGGACACAACAGCCTCTTCAGCAGGCTCGTCCTCCGTACAACAACAATCGTACAACGCGACTGCCAGGGTTTGACCCTATACCCGTGTTGTACGCAGAACTGCTTCCATTATTACTGGTCAAGGGGCACGTTCAAACTAAGTCTCCGCTTACAGTACCGGAAAATCCGCATTTTTGGTTCGAAGCGGATCAGACTTGTCCTTACCATCAAGGAGGACCAGGGCATAACATAGAAAACTGTCTCAGTTTCAAATCCGATGTGCAAAAGCTTGTTAGGAGCGGGGTCTTATCTTTCAAAGATATGAATCCGAATGTTCTCACGAACCCGCTGCCTCAAAACGGGAAAGCTACAGTCAATTTGATAGAGGGGGAGTCTAACAACATCTATCAAATTCATGATGTACTCTTATTAAGGGCCAATTTGGTCAAGATGCATTTTAGACAGAGCGGATACGGCCATGTGCCACCTCATAATTATCACAAGTGTCATATCTGCTCTAAAAACAATCAGGGGTGTTCTGTGGTGCAAGCAACTCTACAGGAACAGTTGGATCTCGGATGGATCCAAGAGCATCAAGTTCGTGGAGTTAACATGACTTATACAAGTTCCAACATCATTCAGAACCACGACATTTGTGCGATGAATGTCAACCTGGTGGCAATGCACTCAAGGCAAAGCCAGTATCATAATCTTCCGCTGCACGATTACAATTCATGTCTGACTTTCTCGGTAAACAAACAGGGATGCTCTTTCATACAGAAGGCCCTCCAGCGTCAGATGGATCTTGGGTGGATCCAGGACTACCATGATAGAAATCCCTATCAGATCAACATGATCCAAATCTTCGATATTCTTCTGATGAATACCAGCTTGGTGGAGTTACACGCCAGGCAAGTCAAACTCGGTTTTCTCACTTTTCACGAGTATCTGAGCTGTAAAGGATGTTGTGAGAGTAACCAAGGGTGCGCTCTCGTTCAAAGAACTTTACAACACTTTTAAAACCACTGGTGGCTTCCGATCTATATGGATGAAGACACGCAATAAATCAGTGTGGTTGACGGGAACCCTACTCGGCATCAAAGTCAGGATGTCTGATCTACGGAAACAGATCTAGTGAGGTTGCATTGCATTCAAAGCAGGCGTGGCCAGGTGCCGCCACATAATTACGAGCGCTGTAGAGTCTGCTCGAAAAATAATCAAGGATGTTACCTCGTGCGAGCAGCCCTTCAAAGTCAGTTGGACCGCAAAGAAATCCAACAATATTCAGTTTCGGGGTCTATCAATTGGACGCCAGACTATTTCGCTGATCAGATTAAGGATGTTGTTGTGATCTCTGATCATGAACAGAACAAGGATGTTTGTACCATCATCCCTCTACTGGACGAATCAAAGGTTCCTAGCCAGGAACTGATTGAAGTTACCTACGACAGTCAGAAAAATCAGAAGGCTCCTGTAGTTATCTATCTGCCGGGACCATTACCATATGAATCAGCTAAGGAGATCCCTTATAAATACGGTCCAACAATAATTGAGAATGGAAAGGAAATTCCATTACCCTCCGTCGTGAATATTGCAGACATCAATTGAGTAACACAGAGCGGTAGAATCTTCAACCGAGGGGTTAGAGAACCTAACAAAGAAAAGGAACTTCAGACAGAAGCTCCCAATCCACCAGTCAGTCAATCCAGTAATCCCGACCTTTCAAAGAACAACGATGAGATGCTGAAGCTCATCCAAAGGATTGAATACAACATTATTGATCAACTTTTACAAACTCCTTCAAGGATCTCTGTGCTATCACTTTTACTCAGTTCTGAAGCCCACAGAGAGGCTCTACAGAAAGTCTTAGAGCAGGCCTTTGTGGAACAGGATGTGTTAATACGACAGTTCGATAGCATCTTCTCTAACATCTCTTCCTGCAACAACTTAAGGTTCAGTGATGAGGATTTGTCAGAGGAGGGCAAAAGCCACAACTTGGCGCTCAATATTACGGTCAACTGTCAGGACAATGCTTTAGCCAGCGTGCTGGTAGACACAGGATCGGCCATCAATGTTATGCCAAAGTCCACTTTAATGCGACTATCATTCAAAGGATCCCCGATGAGGGGCAGTGAGGTCATCGTCAAAGCATTTGACAGATATCGGAAAGCAGTTATCGGCGAATTCGACCTTCCCATAACTATCGGTCCTCACACTTTCCTAATCACTTTCCAGGTCATGGACGTCCGGGCAGCATACAACTGCTTATTAGGAAGACCTTGGATACACCAGGCTGGGGCAGACACTTCGACGCTGCACCAAAAACTGAAGTTCGTCAAGAACAATCAACTCGTCACGGTCTGTGGAGAACAAGCCTTGATCATGAGTAACCTGTCATTACCTACTTGTATAGAACCCGAGGAGGTTGTTGAAACTCAGTTCCAAGCACTTTCGGTGAGCAATAAGAATCAATCAGAGAAAGGAACCTCGATTTCCTCGTACAGAGATGCTCTCGAAGTGATAAAAAATAGCAATACGAAAGGATGGGGACAGCTTGTTATTCCTACTGATAATAAAACAAAGAAGGGTCTTGGTTTTTCTGCGACCTGCACCCAGACAGCTGCTAACGATGAAAGTCTTCATCCCATTCAGGACTTCTTCCACAGTAGAGGTTTCCTTCACCCAGTGCCTCAGGCAGTCCATACCATCAACGAGGAAGATCCCTCTGATACAGATGACAAATAGAAGTCCTATCTCAATAAGGACGGTTATTTGTCTCAGGAAGAAGTGCCTACGCCCTTTTGCTATCCCGCACAGAGTGTGAGATTTATACCAAGGTCAGACATCAAAATGATATACGGAGATTGTGATCCTGAAGGATGTCGTGCTCCACCAAACTCATTAGAGGAGGACACTCTGATGAAGGACAACTTTGACCATGACTATTATGGCCCAATGGATGGCCTGCCTATCTGGCAGCCGTATCCAAGAGACTTGGGGCAGGAAAATCAGCCGAACAGTGAAAATCAGCTGAGCATCATTGAACAGAATACCTGCGTTCCCACCATGTCATGGGATCAACACTCAGGGCATTCTGAAAATATCTAGCACGACGATGAATTCGCAAAGCTTGCAGGACTAGAATTCATCAACTATGCTTTTCCCAAGGTCAACGTCATGGTCCAAAGAAGTGTGGAACACCTTAGGACAACCAAGTGGAAAATACGACTTCATGGTCAAGTACACCGCTCCTGAGAGCTCTCGTATCAGGCTCGAAGACATCCAGCCAACTGGGTGGGGAGATCCACCTGAGAGCACAAATACTATGCAAAATACGACTGAGGAATCCTCCTACGAAAACTCTGCCTGGGAGACAGATTCCAACGATCCTGCTACGCCAGAAACCAGCGTTATTTCTGAAGACAAATCAAGGAAGGTACCAGACTTTGTGATTCACCGAGGAGTTCGCCGCCAATGGGTCGCTGTCGATGTTCCTAGGATTGTTCATAAGTCAAAGTAATTTCCATCTTTACTTTAACCTTTCACCCTACCCAGGTGAAACGGATGTTTTGATAGGGCTCACTTTCTGTAAATATCCCTATTCACTTCTCCCAAAGCGACAGAGTTTTGTTTTATAGGGTTGTAGTTTCAAGAATCGACCGTTCATAAATAAAATAACGTCATTCTATAATTTCCACATTTATTACTGTTTTCTCTTTTCGCTTTTTCAGAAAATGGTAATCCTAAAAAACAAACTCAATAATAAAAACAAGCAGTTATCAAAAAATACACTGCACACACTCTTGCATTCTCTCTATCTCTTCTAAACGCAAATCATCACATCATGCAGATTTCTTATTTTAAACCCCGTTGAAACATACGATCTGATGCCTTCTCCCAACTTTGAATTCTCGGTATTTGGGGCTGAAGAAGAAGTCGACGATAAAATTCCGGAAGAGATCTCCCGACTACTCAAATAGGAGGAAAGGTCTATTAAATCTCACAATGAGCCATTGGAAACGGTCAACTTAGGCTCAGAGAAAGAGAGAAAAGAAGTCAAGATTGGGGCACTGCTCAGTCCAACTGCCAAAGAGAGTTTGACAAAGCTTCTCAAAGAATTCCCCGATGTATTTGCTTGGTCCTATCAGGACATGCCCGGGTTGGATACCAGCATCGTGGAACATCATTTACCGTTGAGATCAGAATGTCCTCCAGTAAAACAGAGGTTGAGACGGACTCATCCAGATATGGCCATCAAAATCAAAGAGGAAGTACAGAAGCAGATTGACGTGGGTTTCCTCGCTACATCAGAATATCCTCAATGGTTAGCCAATATCGTACCCGTTCCGAAAAGGGACGGAAAGGTCAGAATGTGTGTAGACTATAGAGATCTAAACAAGGCTAGCCCAAAGGATGACTTTCTTTTACCACACATTGACATGCTGGTAGATAGTACAACAAAGTTCAAAGTTTTCTCCTTTATGGATGGATTGTCGGGCTATAATCAAATCAAAATGGCGCCGAAAGACATGGAGAAAACTTCGTTCATTACCCCATGGGGTACCTTTTGTTACAAGGTAATGTCGTTCGGTCTGAAGAACGCCGGGGCAACCTATCAACGGGCCATGACTACTCTTTTTCATGACGTGATACACAAGGAAATCGAAGTGTATGTCGATGATATGATTGCCAAATCTAAGACAGAAGAGGAGCATGTGACCCACCTGTGAAAGCTATTCGAGCGGTTGAGAAAGTACAAACTCCGCTTGAATCCCAATAAATACACATTCGGTGTCCGTTCAGGGAAACTTTTAGGGTTCATCGTCAGCCAGAAAGGAATTGAGGTCGATCCTGACAAGGTCAAGGCCATTCAAGAAATGCCTTCTCCAAAAACTGAAAAAACAAGTCAGAGGATTCCTGGGACGTTTGAACTACATCTCCAGATTCATATTCCTCATGACCGCGACATGTGGGCCGATTTTCAAATTACTCAAAAAGAATCAGGACTGTGTTTGGACAGAAGACTGTCAAACCGCCTTCGACAGTATCAAGGAATATCTGTTGAACCCACCAATTCTATCACCTCTAGTGGAAGGAACACCACTGATCATTTACTCCATGGGTTGTGTACTTGGCCAACAAGACGAAACCAAAAGGAAAGAGTCTTCCATCTACTATTTGAGCAAGAAATTCACCGAATGCGAGACTCGGTACACTATGCTTGAGAAAACTTGTTGTGCTTTGACTTGGGTAGCCAAACGTCTTTGCTAGTATATGATTCGTCACACTACTTGGTTAATCTCAGAAATGGATCCAATCAAGTATGTATTTGAAAAAACTGCTCTCACGGGAAGAAGTGCCCGTTGGCAGATGTTGTTATCAGAATATGACATAGAGTACCACGCTCAGAAAGCCGTTAAGGGAAGTGTTTTAGCCGATCATTTGGCTCATCAACCGATTGACGATCAAGAATCAGTCGGATTTGACTTCCCAGATGAAGATGTCATGTATCTAAAAATGAAAGATTGCGATGAACCGCTACCCAGGGAAGGGCCAGAACCAAGTTCCCAATGGGGACTTATCTTTGGCGGAGCTGTCAATCATTACGGAAACGGAATTAGGGCAATCATTGTTACCCCTCAGGGTACCCACATTCCTTTCACTGACAGACTTACATTCAAGTGTACAAACAACGAGGCCGAATACGAAGCTTGTATCATGGGTCTCGAAGAAGCGATCGACTTAAGGATCAAAAACTTGGATGTATATGGCGACTCAGCTCTGGTTATCAATTAGATCAAAGGAGATTGGAACACATACCAATCAGGACTGATTCCTTACAAAGATTACGCGAGAAGGTTGTTACCCTTCTTCAACAAAATCGAGTTTCATCATATCCCTCGTGAAGAGAATCACATGGCTGATGCATTAGCCACCCTTTCTTCCATGATTAGTGTAGGCCAATGGAACGACCTACCTAAGATCGACATAATGCGCCTTGAATGGCCCTCTTACATCTTCACGATCGAAGCAGTCATAGACGACAAACCTTGGTATCACGATATCAAATGTTTCCTTCAGAAACAAGAGTATCCACCTGGGGCATCCAGGAAAGACAGAAAAACCCTCAGAAGGTTGGCAGGCAGCTTCTTTCTGAGTGGTGGTGATACGCTCTATAAGATAAATTTTGACATGGTCTTGCTCCGATGCGTAGACAGACCAGAAGCAGACATGCTGATAAAAGAAATTCACGAAGGATCCTTTGGCACTCATGCCAACGGACACACAATGGCGAGAAAAATTCTGAGAGCAGGGTACTACTGGTTGACCATGGAATCCGACTACTACAAGTACACGAGGATATGTCACAAGTGTCAGATATACTCTGACAAAATCCATGTACCGCCAACGCATCTCAAAGTTCTCTCTTCCCCGTGGCCTTTTTCCATATGGGGAATCGACATGATTGGCATGATTGAGCTCAAGGCTTCAAACGGACATCTGTTCATCCTGGTAGCCATTGATTACTTCACCAAGTGCGTCGAAGCGCCATCGTACACTAATGTAACCCGACAAGTGGTGGTCCGATTCATAAAAAACAATCTCATCTACCGTTATCGTGTTCCGAGCCAGATCATTACTGATAATGGATCCAACTTGAACAATAAGATGATGAAAGAGTTGTGTGTTGAGTTCAAGATCGAACACCATAACTCATCTCCCTACCGACCTAAGATGAACGGAGCGGTAGAAGCGGCTAACAAGAACATCAAGAAGATCGTTCAAAATATGGTTGTAACCTATAAAGATTGGCACGAGATGTTGCCCTTTGCTCTTCACGGTTATCATACATCTGTCCGCATTTCAACAGGGGCAACCCCTTTCTCTCTAGTATATGGCATGGAAGCAGTGCTCCCCATAGAAGTAGAGATCCCATCAATCCGGGTATTAATGGAAGCTAAGCTAACAGAGGCTGAATGGTGTCAAAGTCGACACGACGAACTAAATCTGATCGAAGAAAAGTGAATAACGGCACTATGCCACAATCAGTTGTGTCAACAAAGAATGAAGAAGGAGTTTGACTAAAAGGTTCGACCTCGCGTCTTCAGGAACGGAGACCTTATGCTCAAGAAGATACAATCGTTTCTCACTGATTCCCGGGGCAAATGGACTCCGAATTATGACGACCCCTATGTGGTCAAGAAAGCTTTCTCAGGCGGCGCCTTGAGACTTGCAACCATGGATAGAGAGGAATTTGCCTACCCCACAAATGTTGATGTAGTCAAGAAATACTTCGCCTAAACTAAAAAAAAAACGTCTCGGTGGATTGAAAACCCGAAAGGGCGGTCCAGGCAAAAATTAGAGACATGATCAAATATCATCCCGATGGATTGAAATCTTAAAAATACAATCCAGGAAAAAATTAGTGATTAATGGCAAGTAACTACGTCTGATCAGTTCAACTCCTCAGCAATCATGCCATCCATTAGAAGAAAAACTCCAGTCAAGGTCATCTTCGACAGAAGCTCAGGATGCCCCAAATTCAAAGTTGGTAGAAGGATAATGGTCATTATGTTTCAATGTAGCCCTTTTCCCTTAAATTACCATTTTCTAAACTTTGTAAATACTCTATGGAATCACGCGTTTGGCTGATTTCCATCCTATCAATAAAATTTGAGCCCTTTTGCTTTTGTTTGCAATTCTTATTTGTTTTAGCTTTATAGAATGACATTTTAACATGATCAGCGATTCTTGAAATAAAACAAAAAAATCAATTTACTTGTCAAACTTTTTCATCTTTTAAAATAAATATGGCAATTCTTTTGACTGTTGAACATCGAAAGAACATCGATCGCTTCTCTAGAAGTAAGCGAACTTCAAAGTGCAGAATCAAAGTACTCCTTCTAAACCAGTGAGCTTGAATGAAGGATCAGTTATGTCAGAGACCTTGTTTCGTCTGACACCCCCGGCAGAGTTCTTACCTCCTAAGTCCGACCAACGGTTGTTCCCCACAGGGACTATCTCTCCTAAGCAAGGCAGAATTGCTATTTTCTGAACCAGCGATACCTCTTCGTCCCCAGCAGTGGCCGAGTATCCAGTTGTGTTCATCCATTAGTCTGTATGTCGCGTCAGTTTTGTTAGCATAAACATATATACATCATGCATTATGATTTACATTCATATTCATATTGAATCACTATCACTCTAGTCGGCCTTATCCCCTAGTGGTAAAAGTCCTCTCAATTGAGTTGTCAATTCTTTCCTCGTCAGGAAGGGAACTATCTAAACGATCTCTCCTCTAGTTTATTTCTGGATTGGAGACAGTCCTCGACCACTTTGATAACTTGAACCTCTGAAAGACAAAAATACCTTCTATAAACGTCACTCTTCGCCGTTGAAGATGATATCGTTGCTTTCCCGGATTAAGGAAAATCCCCAAAGAAAGCCTCTTAATCTGAGATTCGGCAATGCAACCGTTTTTCTCCGAGAAATCCGCTGACGAAAAGGTCTTCAGCGCCTCAAAATTGGATCACATCATATGGCATTTCTCCGAGAAGATCTCGAGAAAAGTATGATGTAACACCCTCAAGTGACAGCAGTCTCTCAAGAGACATGCTTTCCCCAGTAGAGCCGACAAATGGTATCTCCAACAGAGAAGTATGTACACCTCTACAACTCAGACAGCTGGGTTCCCCGGCAACTCTGACATCAAATTTTTTCCATCAAATGGAATCTCCCCAGGAAAATTCGGCGAGAAGTTTGAGGAAAAACGCTACGAATAACGTCCCTTGTCAAGAGAGTTTATTGACAAAAGAAACTTAGACCAGTTCCTTGGTAGGAAACCAGGATCGAGGGGAAGTTTATTTTAGAAATTTAGACCAGTTCCTTGGTAGGAAACCAGGATCGAGGGGAAGTTTATTTCAGAAACTAAGACCAGTTTCTTGGTAGGAAACCAGGATCGAGGGGAAGTTTATTTCAAAAGAAAAATGAGACCAGTTCCTTGGCTGAAGACCAGAATCGAGGGGAAGTTTACCTTTTCTCAGCATCATCGTTTAGCAAAAGAAGATGGATGAGCAAGCTGCCATCCATAACCACCATCAAAATTTCGGGTTAAATTTTGGGTATTCCGATATTTAATCCTCTTGCACCCCGAATGCCTAAATACCTTCACCATTCACACCTTCGGGTCCAAGAAGATTAAATAGGGGCATCTGTCATACCCCAAATTTTGACCACTAAGATTCCCCATTATTGTGCAAATCATCATCATAATATGGATGGACCATCATACCTCATTAGTCTCCCCAAAGATGGGTGAGCATCCACTACAATCAAACTTAGGGTTTCAAGCCCTCTCAGAGCTCTTAGACAAAAGATCAATCAAGGAATGACATGATCTTTAACTTGTATAGCCTCTCAAACATCCCCAATGGATCAAGAGAACTCCCACATCAAGGATTAAGCACAAGGCTGCAACAGTCCCAGTGGATCAAGCCTCAGAATCAACAGTGTCACCAAATTAGGGTTTTGGTCGACATGGGCCTCCAGATGGAAATTTCCTCTGGGCATGGGCCAATGCTTCAAAGCATAACCTAAAATACTCTAAGGGACCTCATAAACCCAATCATCAAGTCAATTTAATCTCAGGGGATGCATTCATAAAAAAAATCAGGAATTAGGGTTTCTTTACCTAATTCACCCCTAAGTTGACTTTTGGGACAAAACATGAGCCAAGACATCAAGAGATGATTTTAGGGTCCCTAACACACTATATTGATCCATTTGCAACAATGGATTGATCCAAGAAGTTTGAGCAACAAGTTTCAATTTCATCATAACCACAATTAGGGTTTCGCGGGAAAAGTCAACTGTGCCTTTGACTTTTGACCCAGGCATGCTCCCAAACCTTGGGACATGATTCAATACACCCTATAACACCTATGAAATCCATCCATGAAGTTTGATTTAGGTCAAGGACTTGATTTCATAGAGGATCACACAGTTTGAAGTTCATAGGACAAAAAATCAACTGTGCACAAAAGTCAACTTTGACTTTTTGAGATTTTTCACAATTATGGTTCTTTAACCCTAAAATGATGTAAATGTGTGATTGGAATCATCATTCATCAAGAAAAATCAAGAAAAGTGGGATAACTTGTAAAAGGGGTAACCATAAAAACTTAGAAATTTTTCTAAGTTATGGAACAAAGTGGCTAAGGTACCAACTTTGGAGGATCATATCTCCTAAACCACAAGGCCATTTTCCCCATTCAAAGCTAGATTTGTAGCTCTCATGGCCCTCTACAAAAGCTTCAACTACACCTCACTCCAATTCATCATGGATTTTGAGTTATGATTGGGTCAAAATGGCTGAAAACATGAAATGTCATTTTTTCCAACACTTAGTGAAATTTTCACTAAGTCAGAATCTGCCTTCACTTTTTTCCAAATGTAGGGGAATTTTTCACTTGGATCCAAAAGGTATCAAAACAAACTATGAGCACACATATGTTGTATCATATGAGAGCTTTCCAAAATGGCCAAGAACTTCACCAAACTCAATTAGAGCAAGAAGTTATGACAATGGCAATATGCCTTGCTACAACTGTCATAACAAGGCTGATTTGGGAGTTTTGCTCAATTTTCTCAAAATTTGCAAAGGGAAAGCAAGTATATCCATCTGAACACCTCAAGGGGAGACCAAGAAGGGACAAACACTGATCCATAAGCCTCCCAAGTCTTTGGAACCAAAAGTAGCATGCCAAACCTAGAAATCCCTAAAAGAGGGACAAGACTCCAATTTTGGTTTGGAGCATTAAATGGATGCACCAAGATGGCATGGACTGAGCCATTTCCAACTGAATTCAGTCATGACATATCCAAGACCAAGGGAACCAGCAGCCTGTGCCCTAACCTCTAGTCAATGGCTAGAGGAGACTTGGATTCCCATTGATCAACATTGGCCAAACCTCTGCTGCAGTTGCCATTCACTGTTGCAGCCAAAACAAACTTTCTCTACTATAAATAGAGCTCATTTGTGATCAGTTTGAGTACACCAAAGCCATCAAACTGGTGCTTTCCTCAAAATCTCTTTCTCTAGGCAAAAATACCTTCTTTAGCAAGGTAACCCTGAGTTTTTGAGTTTGAGAGCAATTCCAATCAAACCAATCACACACACACACACCTCATAAATATCATATAGAGGTGATCCAAACACTCACAAGTGACCTGTAACACCAAAATCTCAAAGTCACCTCTCAAAACCTCAAAATTGGACTTTTGTGCATTTTTCAAGCCATGTCTTGATTCAGTCACTTTCAAAACCAGATAAAACCTCAAACACACTCCAAATATCATCCTTGAACTATCCCAAATGGTTCCCCCATCTGGAACACCATTTGAGAGAGTTGCTATTTTGGCCACTTTTTCCCCTTTTGCAAGAAAGAGCTCAAACTTGTTCCTGAGGTTTCCAGCTGATTCAAACCATCCTAAAAGCTTCTAAGAGATCATTTGAGGGTGTCCAAAGAATTAAACCATTTCTGGAACAAAGCACTTGGCAGATTGCACAAAAGCTCTAAAAAGAGGTAAGCATCTCAACTTGAACTCTTTGAAACATGCATTGCTTTGAGGTCCACTGATCATGCACATTTATACATGTTATATGTGTTGTGTTTGCACCAATTTATCATGTAATTCACACCTGTACCAAGAGGTAGCACAGAAAATGCAAATCATGGCCTATTTTAAAACCACTATCGGGTTTTTCAATAGGAGCATGATCTGAAAAAAAACACCACCACCATTAGATTCCTTGTGAAATTCTAGGCAGGATAGACCTAAATTTTGCCCCAATCCATGGAGAAATGAGAAATTTATGGCCTTCACGTTTCTAACCAAAATCTTGCCTTGCCTTGCCTTGGGCCAGGCCAAAAACAAGGCAAGCTTTGTATATTTGTGGTTGTGTTTCAATCAATGGATGCATCATCACCTGTCATACCCCAAATTTAGACCACTAAGATCTCCCATCATTGTGTAAATTATCATCACAATATGGATGAACCATTAGTCTCCCCAAAGATGGGTGAGCATCCACTACAATCAAAATTAGGGTTTCAAGCCCTCTCTGAGTGCATAGACAAAGGATCAATCAAGGGATGATATGATCTTTTACTTGTCTAGCCTCTCAAACATCCACAAAGGATCAAGAGGACTCCCACTTCAAGGATTAAGTACAAGGCTGCTCCCTTCTAGGTGGATCAAGCCTCAAGATCGCCAGTGTCACCAAATTAGGCTTTGGTCAACCAGGGCCTCCGGATGGAAATTTTCCTCTAGGCATGAGCCAATGCTTCAAGGCATAACCTATAATGCTCCAAGGGACATCATAAACCCAATCACCAAGTCAATTTAGCCTCAGGGGATGCATACATCAAAAATCAGGAATTAGGGTTTCTTGACCTAATTCACCCCTAAGTTGACTTTTGGGACAAATCATGAGCCAAGACCTCAACAGAGGATTTGAGGGTCTCTAACCCACTACATTGATCCATTTGCAACAATGGATTAATCCAAGAAGCTTGAGCAACAAGTTTCAGTTTCATCTGAACCACAGTTAGGGTTTCGCAAGAAAAGTCAACTGTAGCTTTGACTTTTGACCAGGAAATGCTCCCAAACCCTAGGACATGATTCAATACACCCTATAACACCTATGAAATCAATCCATTAAGTTTGATTTAGGTCAAGGACTTGATTTCATAGAGGATCGCACAGTTTGGAATTCATCTGATAAAAAGTCAACTATGCACAAAAGTCAACTTTGACTTTTTGAGACTTTTCACAAAAATGGGTTTTTAACCCTAAAATAATGTTAATGTGTGATTTGAATCATCATTCATCAAGAAAAATCAAGAAAAGTGGGATAACTTGTAAAAGGGGTAACCATAAAAACTTAGAAAATTTTCTAAGTTATGGAATAAAGTGGCAAGGGTACCAACTTTGGAGGATCATAACTCCTAAACCACAAGTCCATTTTCCCCCATTCAAAGCTGGATTTGTAGCTCTCATGGCCCTCTACAAAAGTGTCAACTACACCTCATTCCAATTCATTATGGATTTTGAGTTATGGAATGATCAAAAAGGCTGAAAACATGAAATGCCACTTTTTCCAACACAGTGAAATTTTCACTAAGTCAGAATCTGCCTTCACTTTTTTCCAAATGTAGGGGCATTTTTCACTTGGATCCAAAAAACATCAAAACCAAATATGATCAAACAGTTGTTGTATCATATAAGGGCTTTCCAAAATGGCCAAGAACATCACCAAACTCAACTTGAGCCATGAGATATGACCATGGCAACATGCCTTGCTGAAAACTGCCAAGGCAAGGAAGATTTTGGAGTTTTGCTCGATTTGCTCAAATTTTGCAAAGGGCGAGCAACTCTATCCATCTGAACACCTCAAGGGGGGACCAAGGAGGAACCAACTCTGATCCCAAGCCTCCCAAGTCTTTGGAACCAAAAATAGCATGCCAAACCTAGAAATCCCTAAAAGAGGGACAAGACTCCAATTTTGGATTGGATCATTTAATGGATGCACCAAGGTGGCATGGACTGACACATTTGCAACTGAATTCAGTCAAGGATGATCCAACAACTAGGGAACCACAGCTCTGTGCTCTAACCTCTAGTCAATGGCTAGAGGAGACTTGGATTCTCATTTGCCATCATTAGCCAAACCTCTGCTGCAGTTGCAATTCACTATTGATCCCAAAACAAACTTGCTCTACTATAAATAGAGCTCATTTGTGATCAGTTTGAGTACACAAAATCCATCAAACAGATGCTTTCCTCAAAATCTCTTTCTTCACTCCAAATTTGCCTTCCAAAGCAAGTCACTATCGGGTTTTGTGTTTGAGAGAAATTCCAACCAAACCAATCACACACACCTCATAAACATCATATAGGAGTGATCCAAACACTTAAACAACATCTGGAACACTGATTTCTCAGAATCACCAGCTAGTTGCTCGAGGTTTTAACCAAGTTGCAGCTGAGATGCCAAAATGGTCCAGCCATTTCCAATCAAGTCCAAGCATTCAAACACACTCCATAAGGTGTAGGGAAGCTATTCAGATCATCATAACTCATCTGTAACACCTCCAACTCAAAAATCACATTGCTCTTGCTGTCACGACCTTCAAGTAAGCCTAAACTTGGTCATCTCTTAATCTATGCATATTTCCTCGCACAATACTTTTGCCAAATGCTCATAATCATGCATAGAATGTTTCCCCTCAATTAATTGCTTTGTTTGAATCGTGTATCAAAATTCTCAGCCTTCATGCAAATTTTAGGGTTCTTGAGGTTTTGTCTTGATTTCTTATTCCATGTTAAAAATAAATGAAATTAAAGACCATAGACATGATCGTGAGGTTGAAACGAGCAGATTGATATGTGGTTTGCATGATTCCATCAAGTATTCAAGGAGATTGGAGAGAAAATGCAAATCTGGGCAAAACTCAAAACACGTGCGTGTTCTTGGGTGTTCTTGGCGCCCTTTTTTTGAAAATTCAAATATTTGAATTTTGTGATTTTATTTAATTGATTCAAAAATTAATTTCTCTCTGAGTTTTAATGATTTTGAGTTGATTCTTTTTTTAATAATTCGCAAAAATGTTAAAATATTTTATTTTCCCAAAAAATCCCAAAAATATTATTTATTTCATATAATTGATATTTTTGTAAAGAATTAATATTTTAATTGTTTTTGACAATTAAAATATTTTCTCTTTCTTGTTTTTTCAAATTTTAGTGATTGCCAAACATTTTATGGATCAAAACCTAATTTTTGAAACATTAATCCAAGATCACAATTTGTTTTCCACATGTTAAACAATTTTGGTCATTTTAATTGAATTTTTTGTTCAATTAAAATACATTTTGAAAACAAATTTGGGTTTTTGATTAATTCAACCCTCATTAAACTTTTTTCAAACTTTTTGGCCTCTAGTAGAGTGTAAGACCCAACCCTTTTAGAAAAACAAAAATAATTTGGGCCTCAGTATATTGTATAAGTCCCGATACCGTCAAAAACAAACGGCGCGATCGTCGTCTTTTTAAACAAAACCAAATGGGCTTCTCCTCGAGCTATAAGTCTCATTTCTTTTGGACCTCTAATAGAGTGTAATACCCAATCCTTTGTAAATACAAACCTTTTTGGGCCTCACTTATTGTATAAGTCCCGTTGTATTTCAAAAGTTCGGCACGATCATCGCCCGTTTAAAACAAACCATCTGGGCCTCTCCTCAGGCTATAAGACCCATTCAAAACCATTTTGGGCCTCTAATAGAGTGTAAGACCCAATCCCCTTTTAACCAAAACAATTTTTGGGCCTCGGATGTTGTATAAGTCCCCCTGCGTTAAAAGAAACCCCGGCGCGATCGCCAGTTAAAAGGGTAAATCATATGGGCCTACCCTCGTGTTATAAGCCCCATTTCTTTTTATTTCAATCATTTTGGGCCGCTTGAGAGAGTGTAAGACCCTTCCCTTTGTACAGAAAACCTTTTTGGGCCTCAGTCACTTGTATAAGTCCCTGTACAAATTCAAAACAACAGTGCGACCACTGATTAAACCCCGGGCCTCTCCTTGAGGTGTAAGCCCCCAACCTCTTTTCAATATACTTTCTCCTTTGATTTTGAAATATATTATTGTTATCAAAGTTTTCTTTGTTGAACAAACTAACAAAACAACATGGAAGCTCTACAACCGAGTAAGTGTTTAACCGCTTTCATATGTATATAATTGTACTGTGGGGCTGTTTCACTGTAAGTCTTCTTTCATAAACTCATATCAACTGTGTAATAATAGTATAGACATTTAGAGTTTCCCCGGCAACTACGTCTAGAACTAGGCAAAACCTCGTCTCTTTACCTCCGACGTTCACCCGGATATACCTCAACCCTGAGAATCTTCTTTCACAATAATTTATATAACTAAATCTAAGAAATCTCCCCCTTGAACAGTTCATATACAGAAGGCCAATGTTCCAAGTGAAACCCCTTCTGGAACTGTTCATCAGCCTCCTCTTGGGCTTAGTGCAAGGACCCACGGGCTTCTTAAAAGCATCCCCGCCTCCTCTTGGACGTTGTACAAGGACCCGTCGGCTTCTTAGAAGTTTTCACAGCCTCCTCTTAGGCTTCGTATAATGATTCTTCCTCCGGGAAGATAGCCTCCTCTTGGGCTTCGTACAAATTGTCCCTTCGGCTTCTTAAAAGTTTTTCTCGCCTCCTCTTGGGCTTCGTACAAATTGTCCCGACGACCTCTTAAAGGTATAGGAACAGAAATTAGTCATCTTAATAGAACAGTCTTTCCAGGAGTCTAGATCTTACTACTACTGTTTCTTAAGCATAGTACAAAATATAAAACCCGTAGACTTGGGCAATCTCAATACCCTTCGGATTCCCCGTTTCCTTAAAGAACAAGAAATAATCCCGATCCTCAGATCAAATCCCTGAGTATAGCATTACCCATATAAGAACTGATTTTCTCTTTTAACTAACATACTGGACCTGTCACTCAACCAAAACAGTAACTTTAGCCTTCTCTTGGGCTTTGTACAATGATTATCCCCAGCAGAGTTAACTTTTACAGCCTTTATCTCGGGCTTTATACGAGATACAAAACACTCTCTTGTTGAGTATAAAAAGACTCTCTTGTTGAGTCGAACCCCTTTAGCCTCTATCTCGGGCTTCGTACGAGATACAAAAACACTCTCTTGTTGAGTACAAAAGACTCTCTTGTTGAGTCACACCCTTTAACCTCCATATCGGGCTTCGTACGAGATACAGAACACTCCCTTGTTGAGTATAAAAAGACTCTCTTGTTGAGTCAATCACTTTTAGCCTCCATCTCGGGCTTCGTACGAGATACAAATCTACTCTCTTGGTGAGTATAAAAGACTCTCTTGTTGAGTCAAACCCTTTTAGCCTCCGTCTTGGGCTTCGTACAAGACACATATAAAAACACTCTCTTGTTGAGTCAACCCTTTTAGCCTTTATCTCGGGCTTCGTACGAGACACATAAAAACACCCTCTTATTGGGCCAATAGCCTCCTCTTAGGCTTTGTATAAAGAAAACCCTGGTTGAGTCAATAAACCTTTTAGCATCAATATGTGCCTTGGACACAGTATACAAACATCAACAACTCATATTCTTCCATCTAATTGCTGTAAGCGGCAAGCCTCTAGATTATTTACATCCACGCCACTGTCCCTCTTTTAGCATGAGGAAATCCTAAGGAAATACGGCATTACTCTACAATGGGTTAAAGTCTTCTCCTTCAGGTTAAAAATCCCCTATAAAGGAAATTATGGCATTGCTGGATTCATATATCCCAGTTAAAGTAATTCTCCTTTATAATCAGTCACCCAACAATTGTGACAAACAGACAAAATACCCCTCTTTAGAGATGACAAATTCTCTCTAAAGTCAAAACCCTTTAGCTTCACATCTTGGGCTTCAAACAAGATACAAATAGACCCTTTAGCTTCACATCTTGGGCTTTGAACAAGATACAAACCACCTTTAGCTTCACGTCTTAGGCTTTGAACAAGACACCAAAACACCATTTCCTCCCATAGAGTAGGAGGAACTACGATCGCTCTGATTTCCCTGTTTCGGTAAACGGGAATACGTAGGCATAAGATTGAAAGAAAAATCTTAGCGAGCACACCACATAAAAAACCTCAGGTCACAAATCCTCACATATCAATCAAAACATCCGAGTCTGTATTCCCCACCAAAAGTCTAAATTCGATCAAAATAACCCAAGAGAGCCCCCCCCCCACAGTGATCGCATCTGTAAACCAACAGTTTTGATTGTTTAACCTCAGTTTGCAAAGCAGGGTTAGTTGGAGACATCTATTTCCCTTCCTTCATCAACTTCAATAGGATAAAAAATGAATCGACCTGTAGTACCCCCCAGAGCGAAAGTGCTTAAGAACCACGTCCAAAATAGCTCGCTACAGAAAAATGGCGCCCACCGTGGGGCCAAGATTTCATCTCTGGGGTAGAAACCAAAAAGTGGGGACTTCAGTGGGGATAAGACTTTTTTTTGACTTCACTAGGATCTTAGGTCAAAACCTTTAAGTTGGGAAAGTGCCACAGAATGGCGACTCCGCCGGGGAGCCATTTTCTGTCAGGAACATATGATTCATAGCTCTTAAAAGTCTAGGACATTAGGACAAATATATATACTGCTTTTCCTAATTGATATCTGTTAGACGATGGCTATGGATCTAGAAGGGGGGGTTGAATAGATCCCTTGAGTTTGACACGCAAATGGTTTCCAAAATTTATTTTTAAAAATTGTTTAACGGAAGCTACCACTGGATAGAACGTCTACAACGAACCTTCTACCAAAAGGATCGGATATGCGCGAATATATCACAGATGAGTATGGAAGAGAAAAACTTCAGTTTTGAATACTACACTTAATAACACAGTCAACAAAATATTTGTGGCTTAATGTTTGTTCCAATCCAATGAGGTAAAGTGATAAGCAATTAAAGGCACAAGTTCGCATTTTGCTTTGAAACAAATTATCAAACACCTAGTGTGCGTAAACACACTAAGTGCAGAATTTCAGTGGAGAGTAATGTAAAGCTGCTCCAAGATACAATTCAAGGAATTGTATCAGTTTAACAAAAGTGTTTATCAGCTTACAATTACTCTACGACAGAAATTTCGATGACTTGCGACTTCACAAATTCGAACGAACTGAATTGTAAAAGAGTTAAGGAGAGAGAGAACAAACGCGATTTGATTAGGCAGTTCCCCAATCGTCCTTGCTTTGGGTACGTCTTCCCCCAACTCCATAAATGGAATTGAGATATATATATATATATATATATATATATATATATATATATATATAGTTGTTGTAAATTGTTTATTACAAGAGAAAACAATGAACATCCAAACCCTCGAACGTCTTCGATCATTGATGCAGAATTTTCTCTTCCCTTGATTCAAGATGAATCAAGTCCTCCGAATATGGTTGATCCAATTACCGTCCCACGCTACTAAACCGAAAGAAACCACCGTTCTTCAATTACCTTCACTCGGTCAATTGCGATCTACCAAGAATTCGAACCCAAACCTCCTTTCTACGATCCTCTGATTACAGCTACTAAACCGAACAATTGCGCCAATTTTCGGTTACCTTTGCCTAGCCGAATCCCTGTAGAAAGAACAGTTTGTGCAAAAACCCCCAAAATCTATCCGATTCTTGGAGGACAAAACCAACTGGTTTTATTCAAGAAACACCTGCCAAACTTTCAACCCAGAAGATGAAGATTACACTTCCTAAATTCTGAACGTTATCACTTCGATCAATGGGCGACACAAATAAAGATAATTATGTGTGATTGTTTGTTTACACAATGAAGAAGATGAAGATGAAGAGAGAAATGACATATATCTTTCACGTTTCTTATTTTTAAATAAAAAGGATGACCAAAACTATTTATATGAAAAAAAATGACCAACAAAAATAATAACAGAAATAACAGAAAAGAAATTAAGTGAAAAATGCATAATTTTGAAGTCATGCGTCGACCTCCAGCCTTCATGCGTCGACGCATAAAAGAAGATTTTAGTGTCCATTGAATTGTGCGCTTTCCCGCAAGCTTTGGAGGTTAGCGCATGAATTTGGAGGTTAGCGCATGAACTGGGAGGGTCAGCGCATGAAGTGCATTTTTTCAGGAAATTCAATTTTCTGAGCATTTTCACCAGACCAAGATCAGAAACACATACTAGACACAACTAAAACGATAGTGGACATTTATTTTTGGAGAGGACAAGATCCTATGCATCTAGACACATGAACGATAATGGTTAGACGCTATATGCCCGACACGTGAAGTGATACCGCACAAATTACAATCTAATATGTTTGTTGACATCATTAAAACAAGGTAGCTAGAAGAATATCCCTCACATACTCCCCCTTTTTGATGATGGCAACACTTTCTTATCTGTCACGAGAT
The DNA here is from genome assembly GCA_022829125.1 of Lathyrus tuberosus. Taxonomy (NCBI): domain Eukaryota; kingdom Viridiplantae; phylum Streptophyta; class Magnoliopsida; order Fabales; family Fabaceae; genus Lathyrus; species Lathyrus tuberosus. The sequence continues at coordinate 5,184,240 of JALAZF010000389.1, read as the reverse complement.
ATGTAATTTGAGAGTTAACAAAGCTCCCCCTGTCTTTGACATCTGGTTAATAAAATTTCTGCTTGTTATTCTTCTCCCCCTTTGACAACATCAAAAAGAAGAAAAGACGGTTGTCAAAATAACACACTATAATACGTAGTGGATCATCATATATTTGCAACAACCAAACATTAACATGCATCTGTCATACCCCAAATTTTTACCACTAAGATTTCCCATCATTGTGTAAATCATCATCACAATATGGATGTACCTTTATGCCTCATCAATCTCCTCAAGGAATTGTTGAGCATTCACCACAATCAAAATTAGGGTTTCAAGCCCTCTCTGAGTGCTTAGATAAAGGATCAATCAAGGAATGACATATTTTCAACTTGTCTAACCTCTCAAACATCCAAAATGGATCAAGAGGACTCCCACTTCAAGGATTAAGCACAAGGTTGCTCCCTTCTAGGTGGATCAAGCTTCAAGATCGCCAGTGTCACCAAATTAGGGTTTTGGTCGACCAGGGCCTCCAGATGGAAATTTTCATCTGGGCATGAGCCAATGCTTCAAAGCATATCCTAATATACTCCATGGAACCTTATGGACCCAATCATCAAGTCAAGTTGGCCTCAAGGGATGCATACATCAAAAATCAGGAATTAGGGTTTCTTGACCTAATTCACCCCTAAGTTGACTTTTGGGACAAATCATGAACTAAGACCTCAAGACATGATTTGAGGGTCTCTAATATACCATATTGATCCATTTGGAATAATGGATTGATCCAAGAAGCTTGAGCAACAAGTTTCAGTTTCATCTGAACCACAACTAGGGTTTTGCGAGAAAAGTCAACTGTAGCTTTGACTTTTGACCAGGACATGCTCCCAAGCCCTAAGACATTATTCAATATACCCTATAACACCCATGGAACATGTCCTTCAAGTTTGATTTAGGTCAAGGACATGATTTCCCAAAGGATCGCACAGTTTGGAATTCATCTGACAAAAAGTCAACTGTGCACAAAAGTCAACTTTGACTTTTTGAGATTTTTCACAAAAATGGATTTTTAACCCTAAAATGATGTTAATGTATGATTTGAATCATCATTCATCAAGAAAAATCAAAGAAAGTGGGATAACTTGTAAAAGGGGTAACCATAAAAACTTAGAAAATTTTCTAAGTTATGAAATAAAGTGACAAAGGTTCCAACTTTGGAGGATCATAACTCCTAAACCACAAAGTCACTTTTCCCCATCCAAAGCTTGACTTGTAGATCTCATTGCCCTATACAAAAGCTTCATACTGATCTATGTCCAAATTCCTCATGGATTTTGAGTTATGGAGTGATCAAAATCAAGAAAAGTCACTTTGTTCCAACACTTAGTGAAAATTTCACTAAGTTTGAATCTGCCTTACTTTTTTCCAAATGTAGGGGAATTTTTCACTTGGATCCAAAAGGTATCAAAACCAAATGTGACCAGACATTTGTTGTATCATATAAGGGCTTTCCAAAATGGCCAAGAACATCACCAAATTCAATTTGAGCTTTGAGATATGGTAGTGGCAAGATGCCTTGCTGAAATATTCCAAGGCAAGGCAGATTTTTGCACTTTTGGTCGATTTGCCAAAATCAGCCAATTCCAAGCCTTGTCATCACTTTGGACACATCTGAGGATTGAATCTGAAGGGGACAATCACTGAGCCAAGCCTCCAAAGTCCTTGGAACAAGAAATAGCATGCCAAACCTAGAATTGCCTAAAATAAGGACAAGACTCCAATTTTGGATGGGAGCATTCAATGGAAGCACCAAGGTGGCATGGACTGAGCTATTAGCAACTGAATTCAGTCAAGACTTATCCAAGACCAAGGGGACCAGCAGCCTGTGCCCTAACCTCAAGTCAATGGCTAGAGGAGACTTGGATTTTCATTTGCCAACATTGGCTAACCCTACTCAGCAGTTGCCATTCACTATTCCTTGCAAAACAAACTTGATCTACTATAAATAGAGCTCAATTCTGATCAGTTTAAGTACACCAAAGGCTTACAACACTTGCCTTTCTCAAAAACCACTTCTCACTCTCAAAAATGCCTTTCTTAGCAAGTCACTATCGGGTTTTTCATTAGAGAGCAATTGCACTCAAACCAATCACACACACACCTCACATACATCATATGTGAGCTGATCAAACACTTAAACAACATCTGGAACACTGATTTCTCAGAATCACCAGTCAATTGCTCAAGGTTTTAACCAAGTTGCAGTTGAGATGCCATGAAGTGATCCAGCCAATTTCCATCAAGTCCAAGCATTCAAACACACTCCATAGGGTGTAGGGAAGCTGTTCATATCATCACAACTCATCTGTAACACCTCCAACTCAGAAATCACTTTGAACTTGCTGCCACGACCTAGAGGTAAGCCTAAACTTGGTCATCTCTCAATCTATGCATATTTTCTCGCACAATACTTTTTCCAAATGTTCATAATCATGCATGGAATGTTTCCCCTCAATTAATTGCTTTGTTTGAATCGTGTATCAAAATTCTCAGCCTTCATGCAGAAATTAGGGTTCTTGAGGTTTTGTCTTGATTTTTTATTCCATGTTTAATATAAGTGAAATTAAATACCATAGACATGATCATGAGGTTGAGACGAGCAGATTGGTATGTGGATTGCATGATATAATCAAGTATTCAGTGAGATTGGAGAGAAAATGCAAATCTAGGCAAAACCCAGAACACGCGCGTGTTCTTGGGGTGTTCTTGGCGCCCTTTTTGAAAATTCAAATATTTGAATTTTGTGTTTCTATTTAATTGATTCAAAAATTAATTTCTCTCTGAGTTTTAATGATTTTGAGTTGATTCTTTTTTTAATAATTCACAAAAATGTTAAAATATTTTATTTTCCTAAAAAATCCCAAAAATATTATTTATTTCATATAATTGATGTTTTTACAAAGAATTAATGTTTTAATTGTTTTTGACATTTAAAATATTTTTTCCTTATTGATTTTGAAAATTTTAATGATTTCTAATCATTTTGTAGGGAAAAACTGGATTTATGAAGCATTAATCCAAGATCACAATTTGTTTTCCACATGTTAAACAATTTTGATCATTTTAATTGAATATTTTATTCAATTAAAACACATTTTGAAAACAAATTAGGGTTTTTGATTAATTCAACCCTCATAAATCATTTTCAAAACTTTTTGGGCCTCTAATAGAGTGTAAGACCCAATCCCCTTTTAACCAAAACAACTTTGGGCCTCAGATATTGTATAAGCCCCTTTGTGTTAAAAGAAAAATCTCGGCGCGATCGCCATTTCAAACGAAAAATCATCTGGGCCTACCCTTGTGTTATAAGCCCCACTCTTTTTTTCTTTAAACCCTTTGGGCATCTTGAGAGAGTGTAAGACCCATCCCTTTGTACAACAAACAATTTTTTGGCCTCAGTCACTCGTATAAGTCCCTCTGTACAAATTCAACAGTGCGATCATTGATAAATCATTTGGGCCTCTCCTTGAGCTGTAAGCCCCAAATCTTTCTTTTTCAAAGCACTTTCTCCTTTGATTTTGAAATATACTGTTGTTTTCAATCTTTCTTTGTTGAACAACTAACCAAACAGCATGGAAGCTCTACAACCGAGTAAGTGTTTACCCGCTTCCATTTACTGCTTTCATATGTATATAACTGTACTGTGGGGCTGTTTCGCTGTAAGTCTTCTTTCATAAACTCATATCAACTGTGTAATAATAGTATAGATATTTAAAGTTTCCCCGGCAACTACGTCTAGCATTAAGCCCGTTGATCACTCTTAAATAGTCAAAACTAGATCCCCATAGGATTACCAGACACAGTCTTCCCTCCTCTTGGGGTTAAACAATATGGAGATGTGAAAGGCAGATTCTTTTTGAACGCTTTCTCAGAATGTCACTCGTAGAAGTTGTCAAACAAACTCTACTCCCCAGAGATGATCTTTTCTTCGTGAATGGCATATCTTGAGTTTATTCCAAATTCTTGAACTTTCTTGGCTTGATCTATTCTTTGTGAATAGCTTGTCTTGAACTTCTCGGGGTTTGGGGACCCACAGGCTTCTTAAAAGCAACCTAAGAAACTCTATTCCACAGAGATGATCTTTTCTCCGTGAATGGCATCTTTTGAGTTTCTTCCAAATTCTCGAACTTTCCTGGCTTGATCTATTCTTTGTGAATAGCCTGTCTTGAACTTCTCGGGGTTTGGGGACCCACGGGTTTCTTAAAAGCAACCTAAGAAACTCTATTCCACAAAGATGATCTTTTCTCTGTGAATGGCATCTCTTGAGTTTCTTCCAAATTCTCGAACTTTTCTGGCTTGATCTATTCTTTGTGAATAGCCTGTCTTGAACTTCTCGGGGTTTGGGGACCCACAGGCTTCCTAAAAGCATCCCCGCCTCCTCTCGGGCGTTGTACAAGGACCCGTCGGCTTCTTAGAAGTATTCACAGCCTCCTCTTAGGCTTCGTATAAGGACTCTTCCTCCGGGAATGATAGCCTCATCTTGGGCTTAGTACAAATTGTCCCTCGGTTTCTTAAAAGTTTCCAGCCTCCTCTTGGGCTTCGTACAAATTGTCCCGACGACCTCCTAAAGGTATAGGAACAGAAATCAGTCATCTTAATAGAACAGTCTTTCTAAGAGTCTACTACTGTTTCTCAAAGCATAGTACAAAAGATGAAACTCTAGACTTGGACAGTCTAATTTCCTTGAGTCTCAAAGACATTCTCAAGCACCCTTCAAGTATAGGAAGGAACCCCGTAGACCTGGACAGTCTCAATACCCTTTGGATTTCCCATTTCCTCAAAGAAAAGGAAATATCCCTGATCCTCGAATCAAAATCCCTGAGTACAGCGTTACTCATATAAGAACTGATTTTCTCTTTGAACCCATATACTGGTCACTCAACTGAAACAGTACCCTCTTTAGCCTCCATCTCGGGCTTTGTACGAGATACAAAAAGACTCTCTTATTGAGTCAAACGCCTTTTAGCCTCCGTCTTGGGCTTTGTACAAGACATAAATCACTCCCTTGTTGAGTATAAAACAACCCTTTTAGCCTTTATCTCGAGCTTCATACGAGATACAAAAGCATCCTCTTGTTGGGCCAATAGCCTCCTCTTAGGCTTTGTATAAGAAAACCACTGGTTGATCCAATCAACCTTTTAGCATCAAAGCTGTGCCTCGTTCACAGTACATAAACATCAACAACTCCTTCCCCTTCATCTAATCGTTGTAAGCGGCAAGCCTCTGGATCATCTACATCCATGCCACTGTTCCTCCTTTAGCATGAGAAATTCCTAAGGAAAGATGGCATTGCTCTACACTGAGTTAAAGTCTTCTCCTTCAGGTTGGAAATCCCATATAAAGGAAATTATGGCATTGCCGGATTCACACATCTCGGTTAAAGTAATTCTCCTTTATAAACAGTTGTGACAGACAAACCCCTCATTAGAGATGACAAATTCTCTCTAAAGTCAAACCCTTTAAGCTTCATATATTGGGCTTCGAACAAGATACAAATAGACCCTTCAGCTTCACATCTTGGGCTTTTAACAAGATACAAACCACCTTTAGCTTCACGTCTTGGGCTTTGAACAAGACACCAAAACACCATTTCCTCCCATAGAATAGGAGGAACTACGATCGCTCTGATTTCCCTATTTTGGAAAAACGGGAATACGTAGGCATAAGATTGAAAGAAAAATCTTAGCGAGCACACTAAACAAAAACCCAAAATCCCGTATATCAATCAAAACATCCTAGTCCGTATTCCCCGCTAAAAGTGTAATTCCCTGAAAATAACCTAAGAGAGGCCCCCCCACATTGATAGCATCTGTAACCTAACAGACTGCTGTTTAAATTCAGTATGCAAGCAGGGTTAATTGGAGACATCTATTTCCCTTCCTTAGTCAGCTCACAATAGGATAAAAAATGAATCGACCTGTAGTAACCCCCAAGGAGCAACAGTGCTAAGAAACACGTCCAGTTTCGCTCGCTACAGAAAAATGGCGCCCACCGTGGGGCCCAACTGTTTTCATATCTTAGGTAGAAGAAAAGGGATTTCGCTGGGATAGGACTTTTTGTTGACTTCACTAGGATCTTAGGTCAAAACCCTTTAAGTGGGGATGGAACCACAGATGACGACTCCGCCGGGGAGCCATTTTCTGTCAGGAACATAAGATTCATAGCTTTTAAAAATTCTATGACATTAGGACAAATATATATACTACTTTTCCTAATTGATAACTGTGTTTATTTTTCTGCTAATGGGAATGCGGGTGATGCCGCACGTGGAAAGATTGAGTATACACTTAAGATAAGTGATGGCGACGAGGTCGACCATCAACCTCAGTGGAGGCTTCCCAATGCAACCCATTCCCTCTCACAGGCAATGGGTCGATTGTGGTGTATGAGAAGCTGAGGAGCCAACCCTTTTGTAGTGTGGAAACTATCGGAAATAGTTGTCACGCGATACTACCCTCATTTGAGGCTGATGATCTATTCTCGGTGAATAGCATTTACTCTAAGATTTCATACAGCTCGCTGGCGATCCGCTTGTTGTTTGTTATCATGGAAGGAGCTGATGATTTTGAGTACAGGTACAAAAATCACCCTAGTATAAACCTTTAGGGATGGGTAGAGCCTTGACTCCATGACAACGACCCTTTGATCCCATGTTTTTTCTATGTTTTTGTGTGCTGCATTCATGCATTCATTTAAAAAACATTAAAACATTCAAAAAATTTCTCTTCTAGTCTCTCTGTCTTTTCAAAATAAACTAAGACTGTGATTGCAAATATCAGAGAAAAGGATTGTGCTAATGGATTTCGGTAGAAGGAGAACTCATAAGTACACCTTCAGGATTTCAAAACTAGAGGATTTAAGAGGTTTGGCGAGGATGATCACAAACCAAGAGGCTTTCAGAGCCAAGTAAGGAGGTTTCCTCTCTCTGCTAAGAGTCCATGTGATTGAGGGAATCATGGATGCGCTCGTTCAGTTCTACGATCCGGTCTATCATTGTTTCACATTCTCGGATTACCAGTTAGTACCAACACTGGAGGAATATTCTCATCTGATTGATCTACACATTACCGATCAAGCTCCATTTTCTGGACTGGAAGAAATTCCAAGGAATCAGACCATTGCAAGAGCAATTCATTTGGACGAGTCTGAGGTCAGGACTCACATGACCACTAAGGGTGGCATACAAGGTTTTCCAGCCTAGTTCTTGACAAAGAAAGCACTGTACTTTGCCAGTATCGGGAACGTGACTTCTTTTGAAAGCATCTTTGTTTTACTCACTTACGGGTTATTTTTGTTGCCCAACATTAATAACTTCGTCGATATCAACTCCATTAAGGTTTTTCTTATTGGAAACCCTGTGCCAACTTTGCTCGCAGATGCGTATCATTCTATACACTTGGGGAATTTGTACAGTGGATGGGAGATCACATGTTGTGTACCTCTGCTTTATAAATGGTTTATCTCCCATTTGCCTAAATCTGCTACTTTTTGGGATCATAAGAATGCCTTACGTTGGTCGCAGAAAATCATGTCTCTTACCAACTCTGACATTGATTGGTGTAATAGGATTTATGATGGGATCAGGATCATTGACCGTTGTGGAAACTTCCCCAACGTACCCCTTATAGGAATTAAGGGAGGAATCAATTACCATCCAGTTCTCATTCGTCGTCAATTTGGATACCCGATGAGGCACGTCCCACGGAGTGTTCATCTGGAAGGTCTTTTCTTCAAGGAAGGAGAAAATGACAGAGCACTAAAGATGGAAATAGTGCACGCTTGGAAACATGTTCATAAGAAAGGACGGGAGTCTTTAGGAAAACCGGACTATGTCTCGGTGGAGCCTTATCTCCACTGGGTATAAACTAGAGCTCTCAAGCTAAAGATGCCTTATCCTCGTCACGGAGTTCTTCCACCGAGGGAGTCTGTCATGTACTTCATGACTGAGACTGAAAAGCTTAAGGTTACTCTCAACAAAGTTCAACGGGAGAAGAGGTCTTGGAAGAACACGTACCGCACCCTCAACGTGGAGTGCATCAAAATACAGCAACTACTAAAAGATAAGGACGCTCTGATTGAAACTTTGGAGCAACATGCTGTAGAGAATCAAGATGACCAAAGGAATTTGCTCACTCCTTTCACCTGGCAAAGGAATGACAACCCGACAACGGCCCGAGAGCCCCGGTCAAAGAAAAGGAAAATACCTGAGTCAGCACCCGATTTCTCTTCAGAGAGGACTCGGGACCCATTAGCTTAGGTTTCTGTTTCTGCACCTTGTAATCTACTGTATTTCCATTTCGGTAATCCTTTGAATTCAATAAAAAGGGGTTTCCCCACTGTTTGATATTTTCAATCTAATTGTCGAAGTTTATTTTGATTAAACCAAAAAATAATTAATATAATCATTGCATTCATCATTCTCACATCGCGTATTCTTCTTACCTACGAATCTCACGTTTGTGTCTCGGTTCTAGAGTCAAATTGTCTCATTCGTACAATACTCGGGCCAGTCGTCAGAAAAGGATGGATGATCTTGAGGAAGAGAACAGAGAGTTGAAAGAAGAGATCGACGCTCTGAGAGAGGATATGAGAAAGCTTCGTAACAACATGCAAGCCATGGAAGAAGCTCAGCTACAAAGGACTGTGATCTCAGAGATCACCTCAATGCCCATAGTGGAGAAGTATGATCATAGGTATCAAATGCCGAAAGATCGTCCTTGGGGCATGCCTGTTAACTATATCCCAGAAGGATATGTTCCACCGATCACTGAAGATCAGGGAATCATAACAGAAGCCGCTGGGCCTGAAGGTTACAAACTTCGGGAAAACGAAGATGCCAGGGGCACACTGAAGATTCCTGAAGGATACAAACTTCGGGAAACGCCAAGATTCACTGTCGTAGTCACGGTACCACCCCCTGTGGTGCACACTGTCCCGGAAGGACAGATTCCACCGATACCTTCTGGTAAGAAGGAAACTATGTTCGATAGAATGGATGAATTCCAGGAATAGTTCCTGGAAATACAGAAGAAACTGCAAGCCATCCGCGGTCAGGATTTATTTGGAAAGGACGCCGCAGACCTCTGCTTGGTCCCCAATGTGAAAGTTCCGCACAAATTTCAAGTGCCCGACTTTGAAAAATACAAGGGTAACTCTTGCCCTCAGAGCCAGCTGGTGATGTACGCTCGGCAAATGCCATCTCAGACGGAGAATTAGGACCTACTGATTCACTACTTTCAGGATAGTTTAACCGGTACCGCACTCAAATGGTACATGGGTTTAAACCGTACTACGATTAGCACATTCAGAGATCTTGGTACTGCCTTCGTCCAATAATACAAATACAATTTGGATATGGCACCAGACAGAGATCAACTCAGATCAATGTCACAAAAGGACAAGGAAACGTTTAAGGAGTACGCTCGGAGATAGCGTGAAATTGCCACTCAGATTTGTCCACCGCTTGAGGAAAAAGCGATGACAAAGATTTTCTTAAAGACCTTAAGCTCATTTTAATATGACAGAATGATTACCAGTGCGCCCAGTGACTTCACCGAGATGGTGGGCATGGGAGTTCGTCTTGAGGAAGCCATCAGGGAAGGACGTTTAGTAAAAGACGTTGGATCATCAAGTAGTATAAAACGATACTGTAGTGTTCTCCCTAAGAAAAAAGAGCAGGATATTAGGAATATCTCTCTCGGAAAGCAAAAATGACGTTATCAACCGGTAGCAGCTGTAACTCCTGCTATCAGCCCTGTGCCTATTCCTATGTATCAACCTCAGGTTGCGCAGAGCCAACATAATCAGCAAAGGACACAACAACCTCTTCAGCAGGCTTGTCCTCCATATAATAACAACCGTACAATGCGGCCACCAGGGTTTGATCCTATACCCATGTTGTACGCAGAACTATTTCCGTTACTACTGGCTAAGGGGCACATCCAGACTAAGTCTCCTCTTACAGTACCAGAAAATCTGCCTTTTTGGTTTAAGGTGGATCAGACATGCCCTTATCATCAAGGGGGACTAGGGCATAACATAGAGAATTGTCTCAATTTCAAATCCGACGTGCAAAAGCTTGTTAGGAGCGGGCTCTTATCTTTCAAAGATACGAATCCCAATGTTCGCATGAACCCGCTGCCTCAACATGAGAAAGCTGCAGTCAACCTGATTGAGAGAGAATTTAACAATGTCTATCAAATGCACGATGTACTCTTGTTGAGGGCTAATCTGATCAAGATGCATTGTAGACAGAGTGGATATGGCCATGTGCCACCTCATAATTATCATCAATGTAATATCTACTCTAAAAGTAATCAAGGATGTTCTGTGGTGCAAGCAGCTCTATAGGAACAGTTGGATCTCGGATGGATCCAAGAGCACCGAGTTCGTGGAGTTAACATGGTCTATACGAATTCCAATGTCATTCAGAACCATGACATCCGTATGATGAATGTCAACTTGGTGGCAATGCACTCAAGGCTAAGCCAGTATCATAACCTGCCGCGGCACGATTATAGTTCTTGTCTGACTTGCTCGGTAAACAAACAGGGATGGTCTTTCATACAGGAGGCCCTCCAGCGTCAGATGGATCTTGGATGGATCTAGGACTACCATGATAGGAATCCCTATCAGATCAATATGGTTCAAATCTTCGACATTCGCTTGATGAATACCAACTTGGTAGAGTTACATGCTGAGCAGGTCCGACTCGGATTCCTGATATCACATAATTATCACAGCTGTAAAGCGGGTTGCGAAAATGATCAGGGATGTGCCCTTGTCCAGGAGGAACTTCAGCACTTGTTAAATCATTGGTGGATGCCAATATACATGGATGAAGATACTCAGCAAATTAGTATCAATAACAGAAACCCCACTCGGCATCAAAGTCAGGATGTCCGATCTGTGGAAGCTAACCTAGTGAGGTTACATTGTATTCAAAGTGGGCGTGGCTAAGTGCCACCACACAATTATGAACGTTGTGGAGTCTGTTCGGAAAGTAACCAAGGGTGCTACCTTGTGTGAGCAGCTCTCCAGGGGAAGGTGGATCGTGGAGAGATTCGGCCATATCCAGGTTCCGGACCCATCAATTGGTCGCCGAACTACCTTGCCAATCAAATTGAGGATGTTGTCGTCATCTCTGATCATCAGAGGACCATGAATGTTTTTGCCATTACCCCTCTGCTTGACGAATCAAGAACTCCCAACCGGGAACGGATCAAGATTACCTATGATGGTCAGAAAAACCAGAAGGTTCCCATAGTCATCTATCTGCCAGGACCACTACCGTATGAATCAGCTAAGGCAATCCCTTACAAATACGGTGCAACAACAATTGAAAATGGAAAGGAAATTCCATTACCCTCCATCACGAATATTGCAGACATCAGTCGAGTAACACGGAGTGGTAGAATCTTCAATAGAGGAGTTGGAGAGTCCAACAAAGAAAAGGAACTTCAGACAGAAGCTCCCGATCCATCAGTCGGTCAATCCAGTAATCTCGACCTTTCGAAAAACAATGATGAGATGTTGAAGCTCATCCAAAGGAGTGAATACAACATTGTTGATCAGCTATTACAAACTCCTTCAAAGATCTCGGTATTATCATTGTTACTCAGTTCAGAAGCACACTGGGAGGCTCTACAGAAAGTCTTGGAGCAAGCCTTTGTGGAACAAGATGTAACAATCAGACAGTTCGATAGTATTGTCTCTAACATCACTTCTTGCAATAATTTGCGATTTAGTGATGAGGAATTACCGGAAGAGAGTCGCCGTCATAACATCGCACTCAATATCACAGTAAACTGCCAGGACGATGCTTTAGCCAGCGTACTGGTAGACACAGGGTCAGCCCTGAATGTTATGCCGAAGTCCACTTTGATGCAATTATTATTCAAAGGCCCTCCGATGAGAACCAGCGAGGTCGTCGTCAAAGCGTTCGATGGATCCAGAAAAACGGTTATCGGCGAAGTTGACCTTCCCATAACTATTGGTCCTCACGCTTTCCAAGTCACCTTCCAGGTCATGGACATCCGGGCAACGTATAGTTGTTTATTAAGAAGACCTTGGATACATCAGGCTGGAGCGGTCACTTCAACCCTCCACCAAAAGCTAAAGTTCGTCCAGAACGGCCAACTCATCACAGTCTGTGGGGAACAGGCCTTGCTCGTCAGCAATTTATCGTCATCCACTTGTGTGGAACCAGAAGGGATAATCAGAACCCAGTTCCAAGCGCTTTCGCTACACAAGGACGATCAACCCGGAGGAGGAACTTCGATTTCCTCATACAAAGATGCTATTAAAGCAGTTGAGAGTACCGATACAACAGGATGGGGACAGCTAGTCATTCCTACTGACAATAAAACAAAGAAGGGTCTTGGTTTTCCTGCAACCTGTACCCAGACAGCTACTACCAGCGATGAAAGTCTTCATCCCATTCGAAACTTCTTTCACAGTGGAGGTTTCCTTCGACCGGTGACCCAAGAAGTACACACTATCAATGAGGAGGATCCCTCCGACACAGATAAAGAATGCAAGTCATATCTTAACGAGGACGGTTATATGTCTCAGGAAGAGGTGCCTACACCATTTTTCTATCCCGCACAGAGTCCGAGATTTATACCACGGTCAGATGTCGAAATGATATACGGAGGTTGTGATTCGAAAGGATGCCGTGCTCCGCCAAATTCATTAGAGGAGGACACTCTGATGAAAGACAACTTTGACCACAACTACTATGGCCCGATGGATGGCCTGCCAATGTGGCAGCCTTACCCAGGAGACTTGGGGCCAGAAAGTCAGCCGAGTAATGAAACTCAGCTGAGCATCATTGAACAGAATACCTGTGTCCCCACCATGTCATGGGATCAACACTCAGGTCATTCAGAAACTACTCAACATGACGATGGATTTGCAACGTTTGCAGGACTAGAATTCATTAATTATGCCTTTCCTGAGGTCAACGTCATCGAGAGAGATGACCCCTCCAGTTCCAAAGAAGTGTGGGACACCTTGGGACAACCGAGTGGAAAATACAACTATAAGGTCAAGTACACCACTCCCAAAAGCTCTCGTATCAGGCTCGAAGATATCCAGCCAACTGGATGGGGAGATACAGCTAAGAGCACAAATGCTATGCAAAATACAACTGAGGAATCCTCTTACGACAATTCTGCCTGGGAGACAGATTCCAATGATCCTGCTCCACCAGAAATTAGCGTCATTTCTGAAGACAAATCAAGGAAGGTGCCAGACTTTGTGATTCACCAAGGAGTTCGCCGCCAGTTGGTTGTTGTCGATGTTCCAAGGATTGTTCATAAGTCAAAGTAATTGTCGTCTTTACTTTAACCTTTCACCCTACCCAGGTGAAACAGATGTTTTGATATGGCTCGCTTTCTGTAAATTTCCCTCTTCGCTTTGCCCAAAGTGACAGAATTTTGTTTTATAGGGCTGTAGTTTCAGGAATCGACTTGTTCATTAATAAAATAATGTCATTCTGTAATTTCCGCATTAATTGTTGTTTTCTCTTTTTGCTTTTTCTCAGAAAATGGTAATCCTAAAAAACAATTCAATAATAAAAACAAGAAGTAAAAGAAATACATTGCACACACTTTTGCATTCTCTCTATCTCTTCTAAACACGAATCATCACGTCACGCAGATTGCTTGTTTTAAACCCCGTTGAAACATACGATCCGATGACTTCTCCCAACTTTGAGTTCCCGGTATTTGAGGCTGAAGAAGAAGTTGACAACGAAATTCCAGAAGAGATCTCCCGATTACTCAGACAAGAGGAAAGGTCCATTGAACCTCCCAAAGAGCCGTTCGAAACGGTAAACTTGGGTTCATAAAAAGAGAGAAAAGAAATCAGGATTGGGGCATTGCTCAGTCCAACCGCCAAAGAGAGTTTGATAAAGCTTCTCAAAGAATTCCCCGATGTATTCGCTTGGTCCTATCAGGACATGCCAGGGTTGGATACCAGCATCGTGGAACATCACTTACCATTAAGATCGGAACGTATGCCAGTAAACCAGAGATTGAGACGCACTCACCCAGACATGGCCATCAAAATCAAAGAGGAGTTACAGAAACAGATTGACGCATGTTTCCTCGCCACATCAGAATATCCTCAATGGTTAGCCAACATCGTACCCATTCCGAAAAAGAACGGAAGAGTCAGAATGTGTGTGGATTATAGAGATCTGAACAAGGCTAGTCCAAAGGATGACTTTCCTTTACCGCACATTGACATGCTGGTAGACAGTACATCAAAGTTCAAAGTTTTCTCCTTCATGGATGGATTCTCGGGCTACAACCAGATTAAAATGGCGCCGAAAGACATGGAGAAAACTTCATTCATCACCCCATGGGGTACCTTTTGTTACAAGGTAATGTCGTTCGGTTTGAAGAACACCGAGGCAACCTATCAAAGGTCCATGACTACTCTGTTTCATGACATAATACACAAGGAAATCGAGGTATATGTCGATGATATGATTGCAAATTCTGAGACAGAGGAGGAGCATGTGACCCACCTGTCAAAACTATTCGAGCATCTGAGAAAATACAAACTCCGCTTGAATCCTAACAAGTGCACCTTCGGTGTCCGCTCAGGGAAACTTTTAGGGTTCATCGTCAGCCAGAAAGGAATTGAGGTTGATCCTGACAAGGTCAAGGCCATTCAAGAAATGCCTTCTCCAAAAACTGAAAAACAAGTCAGAGGATTCCTGGGACGTTTGAACTACATCTCCAGATTCATATTCCTCATGACTGCCACATGTGCGCCGATTTTCAAGTTACTCAAAAAGAACCAGGACTGCGTTTGGACAGAAGATTGCCAAACCGCCTTCGACAGTATTAAGGAATATCTGTTAAATCCTCCGATTCTATCACCTCCAGTGGAAGGAAGACCATTGACCATCTACCTCACAGTCTTGGAAGATTTAATGGGGTATGTACTTGGCCAACAGGACGAAACAAAACGAAAAGAGTCTGCCATTTACTATCTAAGCAAGAAATTCACAGACTATGAAATTCGGTACACGATGCTCGAGAAAACTTGCTGTGCTTTGGCTTGGGCAGCCAAACGTCTGCGCCAGTACATAATTCGTCACACTACTTGTTTGGTCTTTGAGATGGACCCAATCAAGTATGTATTTGAAAAACCTGCTCTCACGGGAAGGATTGCCCGTTGGCAGATGTTGCTATCAGAATATGACATAGAGTACCGCACTCAAAAAGCCGTTAAAGGAAGTATTTTAGCCGATCATTTGGCTCATCAACCGATTGACAATCAAGAATCAATCGGGTTCGACTTCTTAGACAAAGATGTCATGTATCTAAAGATGAAAGACTGCGACGAACCGCTACCCAGTGAAGGGCCAGAGCCAGGTTCCGAGTGGGGACTTATCTTTGACGGAGCAGTTAATCACTATGGAAACAGAATTGGGGCAATAATGTTACCCCTCAGGGTACCCACATTCCTTTCACCGCTCGACTTACGTTCAAATGTACAAACAACGAGGCTGAATACGAAGCTTGTATTATGGGTCTCAAAAAAGCGATAGATTTAAGGATCAAAAACTTGGACGTATATGGCGACTCAGCTCTGGTTATCAATCAGATAAAAGGAGATTGGAACACATACCAATCAGGACTGATTCCTTACAAAGATTATGCAAGAAGGTTGTTACCTTTCTTCAAAAGAATCGAGTTTCATTATATCCCTCGTGAAGAGAATCACATGGCTGATGCATTAGCCACTCTCTCTTCCATGATTAGTGTAGGTCAATGGAACGACCTACCGAAGATCGACATAATGCGCCTTGAACGGCCCGCTTACATCTTCATGATTGAAGCAGTCATAGATGACAAACCTTGGTATCACGATATCAAATGCTTCCTTCAAAAACAAGAATACCCTCCTGGGGCATTCAGAAAGGATGGAAAGACCCTCAGAAGACTGGCAGGTAGCTTCTTCCTGAGCGGTAATGCACTCTATAAGAGGAATTTTGACATGGTCTTGCTCTGATGCGTAGACAGACCAGAAGTAGACATGCTGTTGAAAGAAATTCACGAAGGATCCTTTGGCACTCATGCCAACAGACACACAATGGCGAGAAAAATTCTAAGAGCGGGGTACTATTGGTTGACAATGGAATCCGGCTGCTACAAGTACATGAGGAGGTGTCACAAGTGTCAGATATACTCCGACAAAATTCATGTACCACCAATGCATCTCAAAGTTCTTTCTTCCCTATGGCCTTTTTCCATATGGGGAATCGACATGATTGTCGTGATCGAGCCTAAAGCTACAAACGGACATTGGTTCATCCTGGTAGCCATTGACTATTTCACCAAGTGGGTCGAAGCAGCGTCGTACACTAATGTAACCCGACAAGTGGTGGTCTGATTTATCAAAAACAATATTATCTGTCGTTATGGTGTTCCAAGCCAGATCATTATTGATAATGGATCTAACTGGAACAACAAGATGATGAAAGAGTTGTGCACAGAGTTCAAGATCGAACACCATAACTCATCTCCCTACCGACCAAAGATGAACGGAGCGGTAGAAGCGGCTAACAAGAATATCAAGAAGATTGTTCAAAAGATGGTTGTAACCTACAAAGACTGGCACGAGATGTTACCCTTTGCGCTTCACGGTTATCGCACGTCTGTCCGCACTTCAACAGGGGCAACCCCTTTCTCTCTAGTATATGGCATGGAAGCAGTGCTCCCCATCGAAGTAGAGATCCCATCAATCCGGGTATTGATAGAAGCTAAGCTTACGGAGGCTGAACGGTGTCAAAGTCGACACGGCGAACTACATCTGATCGAAGAGAAATGAATCACGGCACTATGCCACGGTTAGTTGTATCAGCAGAGAATGAAGAAGGCGTTCGACAAAAAGGTCCGACCTCGCGTCTTCAGGAAAGGAGACCTTGTGCTCAAGAAGATACAATCATTTCTCACTGATTCTCGGGGCAAATGGACTCCGAATTATGACGGCCATTTTGTGGTCAAGAAAGCTTTCTCAGGCGGCGCCTTGAGACTTGCAACCATGGACGAAGAGGAATTTACCTACCCCATGAACATTGATGTAGTCAAGAAATACTTCGCCTAAAAAAAAACGTCTCGGTGGATTGAAAACCCGAAAGGGCGGTCCAGGCAAAAGTTAGAGACAAAATAAAAAAAATCATCCCGGTGGATTGGAAACATCACAGTACAATCCAGGCAAAAGTTAGGGATAATGACAAGTAACTAGGTTCAACAGAGGCAAGTCCCTCAGCAGCAGTTACACCATCCATCGGAGGAAAACTCCAGTCAAGGTCATCTTCGGCAGAAGCTCAGGATGTCCCGAATTTAAAGTTGATAGAAGGATAGTGGTAGTTATGTTTCAACGTAGCCTTTTTCCATGTAAATTACCATTTTCTAACTTTGTAAATACTCTTTGGAATCACGCGTTTGGCTGATCTCCGTCTTATCAATAAAATTTGAGCCCTTGTGCTTTTGTTTGTAATTCTCATTTGTTTTAGCTTTACAGAACGACATTTTAATATGATTAACGATTCTTGAAATAAAACAAAAATGAATTTACTTGTAAAACTTTTTCTGCTTTAAAATAAAGATGGCAATTTCTTTTGACTGTTAAACATCAAAAGAACATCAATCGCTTCTCTAGAAGTAAGCAAACTTCAAAGTGCAGAATCAAAGTACTCCTTCTAACCCAATACGCTTGAATGAAAGGATCAACTGCGTCAGAGACCTTGTTTCGTCTAACACGCCTCAGCCGAGTTCCCATCTCCTAAGCCCGACCAACGTCGCTCCCAACAGGGACCATTTCTCCTAAGTAAGGCAGAATTGCTATCTTGAACCAGCGGTACTTCTTCGCCCCGCGATGGCCGAGTATCCCGTCATGTTCATCTATTAGTCTGTATGGCGCGTCAGTTTTGTCAGCATATACATACATACGTCATGCATTATTGATTTGCATTCGCATTCATATTGCATCACTATCACTCTAGTCGGTATTATCCCCTAGTGATAAAAAGTCCTCTCAATCGAGTTGTCAAGTTTTTTCCTCGTCAGGAAATGTTGCGTCTGAACAATCTCTCTCCTCCAGTTTATTTCTGGAATGAAGTTGGTCCCTTGACCACTTTGATAACTTGAACCTCTGAAAAACCAGAGAGTCCTCAGTCAACATCACTCTTCGTCATTGGAGGTGATATCCTTGCTTTCCCGGATTAAAGAAAATCCCGAGAGAAAGCCTCCGAATCAGAGATTCGGTGGTACAACAGTTTTTCTCCGAAAAAACCACTGATGAAAAGGTCATCGGCACCTCAAATTGGATCGCATCATATGGCATTTCTGCGGGAAGATCCCGAGAAAAGTATGATGTGAGACCCCAAACGAAAGCAGTCTTTCAGGAGACTCGTCTTCCCCGGTAGAAACAAATGGTGTCTCCAACAGAGAAGTTTGTGCACCTCTACAACTTAGACGATTGGGCTCCCCAGCAAGTCTGACGTCAACTTTTTCCGTCAAATGGCATCTCCCCAGGAAAATTCGGCGAGAAGTTTGAGGAAAACTGCTACGAATAACGTCCCTTGTCAATAAAGTTTGTTGACAAAAGAAACTAAGACCAGTTCCTTGGAAGGAAACCAAGAACGAGTGGAAGTTTATCTCAGAAACTGAGACCAGTTCCTTGGTAGGAAACCAAGAACGAGGGAAAGTTTATATCAGAAACTGAGACCAGTTCCTTGGTAGGAAACCAGGATCGAGGGGAAGTTCATTTCAAAAGAAAACTGAGACCAGTTCCTTGGCTGAAGACCAAGATCGAGGGGAAGTTTACCTTTTCTAAGCATCATTGCTTAGCGAAAGAAGATGAATGCATGAATTACCATTCATAGACGCTGTCAAAATTTCGGATATTTCGATATTTAATCCTCTTGCACCTCGAATGCCCGAATACCTTCGCCATTCACACCTTCGTGTCCAAGAAGATTAAATAGGGGCATCTGTCATACCCCAAATTTTGACCACTAAGATTTCCCATCATTGTGTAAATCATCATCACAATATGGATGTACCTTTATGCCTCATCAATCTCCTCAAGGAATTGTTGAGCATTCACCACAATCAAAATTAGGGTTTCAAGCCCTCTCTGAGTGCTTAGACAAAGGATCAATCAAGGAATGGCATGATTTTCAACTTTTCTAACCTCTCAAACATCCACAGTGGATCAAGAGGACTCCCACTTCAAGGATTAAGCACAAGGTTGCTCCCTTCTAGGTCGATCAAGCTTCAAGATCGCCAGTGTCACCAAATTAGGGTTTTGGTCGACCAGGGCCTCCACATGGACATTTTCATCTGGGCATGAGCCAATGCTTCAAAAAATATCCTAATATACTCCATGGAACCTCATGGACCCAATCATCAAGTCAATTTGGCCTCAAGGGATGCATACATAAAAAATTAGGAATTAGGGTTTCTTGACCTAATTCACCCCTCAGTTGACTTTTGGGACAAATCATGAACTAAGACCTCAAGACACGATTTGAGGGTCTCTAATATACCATATTGATCCATTTGTAACAATGGATTGATCCAAGAAGCTTGAGCAACAAGTTTCAATTTCATCTGAACCACAGTTAGGGTTTTGCGAGAAAAGTCAACTGTAGCTTTGACTTTTGACCAGGACATGCTCCCAATCCCTAAGACATGATTCAATATACCCTATAACACCCATGGAACATGTCCATCAAGTTTGATTTAGGTCAAGGACATGATTTCCCAAAGGATCGCACAGTTTGGAATTCATCTGACAAAAAGTCAACTGTGCACAAAAGTCAACTTTGACTTTTTGAGATTTTTCGCAAAAATGGATTTTTAACCCTAAAATGATGTTAATGTATGATTTGAATCATCATTCATCAAGAAAAATAAAAGAAATTGGGATAACTTGTAAAAGGGGTAACCATAAAAACTTAGAAAATTTTCTAAGTTATGAAATAAAGTGACAAAGGTACCAACTTTGGAGGATCATAACTCCTAAACCACAAAGCCATTTTTCCCCATCCAAAGCTTGATTTGTAGATCTCATTGCCCTCTACAAAAGCTTCATACTGATATATGTCCAAATTACTCATGGATTTTGAGTTATGGAGTGATCAAAATCAAGAAAAGTCACTTTGTTCCAACACTTTGTGAAAATTTCACTAAGTCAGAATCTGCCTTACTTTTTTCCAAATGTAGGGGGATTTTTCACTTGGATCCAAAAGGTATCAAAACCAAATGTGATTAGACAGTTGTTGTATCATATAAGGGCTTTCCAAAATGGCCAAGAACATCACCAAATTCAATTTGAGCTTTGAGATATGGTAGTGGCAAGATGCCTTGCTGAAATCTGCCAAGGCAAGGCAGATTTTTTCACTTTTGGTCGATTTGCCAAAATCAGCCAATTCCAAGCCTGGTCATCACTTTGGACATATCTGAGGATTGGATCTAAAGGGGACAATCACTGAGCCAAGCCTCCAAAGTCCTTGGAACAAGAAATAGCATGCCAAACCTAGAATTGCCTAAAATAGGGACAAGACTCCAATTTTGGATTGGAGCATTCAATGGAAGCACCAAGGTGGCATGGACTGAGCTATTAGCAACTGAATTCAGTCAAGACTTATCCAAGACCAAGGGGACCAGCATCCTGTGCCCTAACCTCAAGTCAATGGCTAGAGGAGACTTGGATTTTCATTTGCCAACATTGGCTAACCCTACTCAGCAGTTGCCATTCACTATTCCTTGCAAAACAAACTTGATCTACTATAAATAGAGCTCAATTCTGATCAGTTTAAGTACACCCAAGGCCTACAACACTTGCCTTTCTCAAAATCCACTTCTCACTCTCAAAAATGCCTTTCTTAGCAAGTCACTATCGAGTTTTTCAGTAGAGAGCAATTTCACTCAAACCAATCACACACACACACACCTCACATACATCATATGTGAGCTGATCAAACACTTAAATAACATCTGGAACACTGATTTCTTAGAATCACCAGTCAATTGCTCAAGGTTTTAACCAAGTTGCAGTTGAGATGCCATGAAGTGATCCAGCCAATTTCCATCAAGTCCAAGCATTCAAACACACTTCATAGGGTGTAGGGAAGCTGTTCAGATCATCACAACTCATCTGTAACACCTCCAACTCAGAAATTACTTTGAACTTGCTGCCACGACCTAGAGGTAAGCCTAAACTTGGTCATCTCTCAATCTATGCATATTTCCTCGCATAATACATTTGCCAAATGTTCATAATGATGCATGGAATGTTTCCCCTCAATTAATTGCTTTGTTTGAATCGTGGTTTTGTCTTGATTTTTTATTCCATGTTTAATATAAATGAAATTAAATACCATAGACATGATCGTGAGGTGGAGACGAGTAGATTGGTATGTGGATTGCATGATATAATCAAGTATTCAGTGAGATTGGAGAGAAAATGCAAATCTGGGCAAAACCCAGAACACACGCGTGTTCTTGGGGTGTTCTTGGCGCCCTTTTTGAAAATTCAAATATTTGAATTTTGTGATTTTATTTAATTGATTCAAAAATTAATTTCTCTCTGAGTTTTAATGATTTTGAGTTGATTCTTTTTTTAGTAATTCACAAAAATGTTAAAATATTTTATTTTCCCAAAAAATCCAAAAATATTATTTATTTCATATAATTGATGTTTTTGCAAAGAATTAATGTTTTCATTGTTTTTGACATTTAAAATATTTTTTCCTTATTGATTTTGAAAATTTTAATGATTTCTAATCATTTTGTAGGGAAAAACTTGATTTATGAAGCATTAATCCAAGATCACAGTTTGTTTTCCACATGTTAAACAATTTTGATCATTTTAATTGAAAATTTTATTCAATTAAAACACATTTTGAAAACAAATTAGGGTTTTTGATTAATTCAACCCTCATAAATCATTTTCAAAACTTTTTGGGCCTCTAATAGAGTGTAAGACCTAATCCCCTTTTAACCAAAACAACTTTGGGCCTCAGATATTGTATAAGCCCCTTTGCGTTAAAAGAAAAATCTCAGCGCGATCTCCATTTTAAACGAAAAATCATCTGGGCCTATCCTTGTGTTATAAGCCCCACTCTTTTTTTCTTTAAACCCTTTGGGCCTCTTGAGAGAGTGTAAGACCCATCCCTTTGTACAGCAAACAATTTTTGGGCCTCAGTCACTCGTATAAGTACCTCTATACAAATTCAACAGTGCGATCACTGATAAATCATTTGGGTCTCTCCTTGAGCTGTAAGCCCCAAATATTTCTTTTTCAAAGCACTTTCTCCTTTGATTTTGAAATATACTGTTGTTTTCAAACTTTCTTTGTTGAACAACTAACCAAACAGCATGGAAGCTCTACAACCGAGTAAGTGTTTACCCGCTTCCATTTACTGCTTTCATATGTATATAACTGTACTGTGGGGCTGTTTCACTGTAATTCTTCTTTCATAAACTCATATCGACTGTGTAATAATAGTATAGATATTTAGAGTTTCCCCGGCAACTACGTCTAGCATTAAGCTCGTTGATCACTCTTAAATAGTCAAAACTAGATCCCCATAGGATTACCAGACACAGTCTTCCCTCCTCTTGGGGTTAAACAATATGGAGATGTGAAAGGCAGATTCTTTTTGAACCCTTTCTCAGACTGTCACTCGTAGAAGTTGTCAAAGAAACTCTACTCCCCAGAGATGATCTTTTCTCCGTGAATGGCATCTCTTGAGTTTCTTCCAAATTCTCGAACTTTCCTGGCTTGATCTATTCTTTGTGAATAGTCTGTCTTGAACTTCTCGGGGTTTGGGGACCCACAGGCTTCCTAAAAGCATCCCTGCCTTCTCTTGGGCGTTGTACAAGGACCCGTCGGCTTCTTAGAAGTATTCACAGCCTCCTCTTAGGCTTCGTATAAGGACTCTTCCTCCGGGAATGATAGCCTCCTCTTGGGCTTAGTACAAATTGTCCCTCGGCTTCTTAAAAGTTTCCAGCCTCCTCTTGGGCTTCGTACAAATTGTCCCGACGACCTCCTAAAGGTATAGGAACAGAAATCAGTCATCTTAATAGAACAGTCTTTCTAAGAGTCTACTACTGTTTCTCAAAGCAAAGTACAAAAGATGAAACTCTAGACTTGGACAGTCTAATTTCCTTGAGTCTCAAAGACATTCTCAAGCACCCTTCAAGAATAGGAAGGAACCCCGTAGACTCGGACAGACTCAATACCCTTTGGATTTCCTATTTCCTCAAAGAAAAGGAAATATCCCTGATCCTCGAATCAAAATCCCTGAGTACATCGTTACTCATATAAGAACTGATTTTGTCTTTGAACCCATATACTGGTCCCTCAACTGAAACAGTACCCTCTTTCGCCTCCATCTCGGGCTTTGTACGAGATACAAAAAGACTCTCTTGTTGAGTCAAACGCCTTTTAGCCTCCGTCTTGGGCTTTTTACAAGACACAAATCACTCCCTTGTTGAGTATAAAACAATCCTTTTAGCCTCTATCTCGGGCTTCGTACGAGATACAAAAGCATCCTCTTGTTGGGCCAATAGCCTCCTCTTAGGCTTTGTATAAGAAAACCACTGGTTGATCCAATCAACCTTTTAGCATCAAAGTTGTGCCTCGTTCACAGTACACAAACATCAACAACTCCTTCCCCTTCATCTAATCGTTGTAAGCGGCAAGCCTCTGGATCATCTACATCCATGCCACTGTCCCTCCTTTAGCATGAGAAATTCCTAAGGAAAGATGGCATTGCTCTACACTGAGTTAAAGTCTTCTCCTTCAGGTTGGAAATCCCATATAAAGGAAATTATGGCATTGCCGGATTCACACATCTCGGTTAAAGTAATTCTCCTTTATAAACAGTTGTGACAGACAAACCCCTCATTAGAGATGACAAATTCTCTCTAAAGTCAAACCCTTTAAGCTTCATATCTTGGGCTTCGAACAAGATACAAATAGACCCTTCAGCTTCACATCTTGGGCTTTGAACAAGATACAAACCACCTTTAGCTTCACGTATTGGGCTTTTAACAAGACACCAAAACACCATTTCCTCCCATAGAATAGGAGGAACTACGATCGCTCTGATTTCCCTGTTTTGGAAAAACAGGAATACGTAGGCATAAGATTGAAAGAAAAATCTTAGCGGGCACACTAAACAAAAACCCAAAATCCTGTATATCAGTCAAAACATCCTAGTCTGTATTCCCCGCTAAAAGTGTAATTCCCTGAAAATAACCTAAGAGAGGCCCCCCCACATTGATAGCATCCGTAACCTAACAGACCGCTGTTTAAACTCAGTATGCAAGCAGGGTTAATTGGAGACATTTATTTCCCTTCCTTAGTCAGCTCACAATAGGATAAAAAATGAATCGACCTGTAGTAACCCCCAAGGAGCGACAGTGCTTAAGAAACACGTCCAGTTTCACTAGCTACAGCATCCACATATGATACCGCTAATGTAAACTTAGGAATGATTAAATAAGGAACAAAAACATACAAGCAAAACATTCACTCTGGAAGAGTTTAAACAAACGGAAGCACACATCAAAGTTAAGCAACAGAGAAAAAGAAAAATAATCAAACAACAAAACATAAATGCAAACACAAAAGACACATAATGCCCTAAGCTCTATGGTCTTCTCCCCCTAAACGGATGTCCTTTTCCCCTATAGTGTTGACTTGGAGGTGGGAGATCCTCTAGGTGTAGGTTGAGTTCAATCAACGAACTATTTAGGTTGCCAAGACTATTTGCTAGGTTCAGGATTTGTTGAGTCAAGTTGGCATCCATCTGATTGAAACAATTTATAGCGGCGTTAACAAAATTGTTGAAGTTGGTAATGTGAGATGAGACTTGATCAGACAGATTGGTGAACCGTTCTTCCTGAGCAGAGTAGCGAGTATCTTGCAGAGCTTGAAATTCTTGATGTTGAAGAGTCAATTCGTTCAACCTAGCCAGAATTTCTTCAGAACCCTGCTGATCATGCTGAGATGGTGGAGTTGGAAGCAGAATTTTCAGGTTGATGCCATTCATAATCCTCACCATAGGTTGGAGGCACATAGGCGCTTCCACGCACAGTCCAGCAATTTTGTTGCCACTGACCCCAGCCCTGATTTTCAGAAGTTTCTTCAGGTTGATAGCCCATCCATGCCTCATTGTCCTCTTCTTGCATAACCATATTTTCTTGCATAACCACATCTTCTTGCATGCCCACATCTTCATCATTAACAACTTGATTTGCATTTTCTGGAATACCCTCATCATCACTTCCTTCAAGGTGAACCGGTTCATCATGTTCAGGATGGGTGGATCTTGGTCAATAAAAGAACTTGTTCTCACGTGAATGCCAAAAGTAACCCATCATGGAAAGGGTTTTGGCAAGAAATTGTTGTTCAGCGGTAATATGAATGTGACAAATCTGCGGAATAGGAACATCAAAGTGATTCAAAATGTTTGCAGCAACAGATGCATAACCAAGTGGCAGAAATTTGTTGGAGCTGCAAGTAACGAACATCCTATAAGCAAAATAATAAGGCCAATTAATTTTGATCTTACTCTTGAGAATATAGATGAGGTGAACCTCTGCCTGCTCAACTCTTGAGTATCCTCCTTTCTTAGGCCTCAAGATGCTAGCAACAATCCACTGACGGTCTTTGAATTTTAGATGGCCAGTAGTGACACTTTTAGGGAATAATCCACTTGCCACAAAATCATCTGAATACGGTTCCCGCAACATCGAATTCAGAGCAGTTTTGAACTCATAGTTCTGAACAAAGGTTTTATCAGTAACCTTTGGGAGAGTCTCATCAGTATCCAATACAAAAAGTGTAGACCATACATCATTGGTCACTTCAAATTCTGTATTATTCATAGAGAATTTAAATTCAGCCCCATGAAATTTGCCCTTGATCCCACAATAGAACAACCGAGTCAAATCTTCACTATACTTATCATCACATTCTACAAATTCACTAAGATTTTGAAAATTTATAAGTTCAAAAATCTCAGGAATGTGAAAATCTGGACCCATCAGAGGGTAAAACCCATGTTGTCTTGTAACAGCCCGGTTAGAAAATAGTTCCTCAAAAGGAATAGTTAGCCTTTCAAAAATTAAAGACTTAAAGGTTACCCGTTGTGAAGATGATGTTCTGGTTGGTGCTGGTTGTGAAGATGAGCCTCTTGTTCCCCTTCTACTATGATTTCTTCTTGAAGCCATGGTTGAAGAAGAGTTGGAAGAAGATGATGACACTAGATTTTCGCAGAGAGTGAAGAGGAGATATGTGCAGCCCTTAGAAAACCTTGCAGCAGTAATGTAGATAATTTTCTCTTGGTGGGTTTTTAAGTTTTTATGGTTTTTGATGAGGATTTAGTGGAGAATGATGGTTATTGATGAGGTTTAATGGAGGAAGATAAGGAGAGATTGACCACAAAGTCTAATGAGATGACATGCAATAACCATAAATCAATGTGCAATGAGAAAATGTAGGGAAAATAAACAACACTAGGTCGGCGCATACGTCCCAGTAAAGAAGGGAGTCTGAACGGTCGAGTTATACGTCGACCTATGAATCTGTGCGTCGGCGCATGATTCTTGAATTTTCTTAAAAAAGTTAAACATGTGGTTATGCGCTATCCCGAAAATTTACTAGGTCAGCGCATGAATCTATGCGTCGACGCATGAACATACAGAAGTGAAATTTTGCAAATTTTTAAGTTCCAACCAGATAAATAGACATATACACATACAGAACAAAACATCCACATGAACGATAAGTGCTCAAAATGCAATAAACATCAAGATTAAAGTAATTAATATGGCACAAAATATTGATAATCATCTATAAATCGGAACGATATTACCTTGATCATCATGACGATAAGATCCCTCACACATGGCTAAATATTTCTTTGCATTGTTAGTTAAAAGAATAAACAAGCATATATATATATATATATATATGTGAAGATCACTACTCTAAAGGATTATTAAGCACGATCCGAGATATCGAGAATACCAAGTTCCCTATGGATGTGAAAGAAAGGCTCTGTAGCTAATGGTTTTGTGAAAATATCAGCAAGTTGATTTTTAGTGTCAACATGCTCAACAATAACATCGCCTTTCTCTACATGATCCCTAAGAAAATGAAGGCGTATTTCGATATGCTTGGTGCGTGAATGTAGTACAGGGTTCTTAGTTAGATTAATCACACTAGTGTTATCGCACAAAATTGGAATACGTTTAAGTTTTAGGTTGAAATCAAGTAATTGTTGTTTAAGCCATAAGACTTGAGCACAACAACTACCGGCGGCAACGTATATCGCCTCGGCTGTTGACAAAGCAACGGAAACCTGTTTCTTGCTATGCCAACTCACCAAGGAATTTGCGAAAAAGTGACACGTGCCACTAGTACTTTTCCCATCCAACTTGCATCCGACAAAGTCGGAATCGGAGTAGCCAACTAAGGAATAAACACTACCTTTGGAATACCACAGCCCATACTTTGGAGTACCAGAGAGGTATCGAAGTATGCGCTTAACTGCCTTTAGGTGGGATTCCTTGGGATGTGCCTGATACCTCGCACACATGCATACACTAAACATTATATCGAGACGTGATGCGGTAAGATAAAGAAGAGACCCTATCATACCTCGATACTTCTTTACCTCAACATCCTTACCCTTTTCGTCACGATCAAGATTAGCACTTGTAGGCATAGGAGTATCTATTGCTTTGCAGTTCAGCATATCAAAACGTTTTAGTAACTCAAGACAATATTTCGTTTGACTCACGAATGTGCCCTCTTCAAGTTGTTTGATTTGAAATCCGAGGAAATGGTTGAGCTCCCCCATCATGCTTATTTCAAACTCCCCCTACATCAAACTAGAAAACTCCTTGACCAAGGTCATGTTAGTAGACCCAAATATGATATCGTCAACATAAATTTGTACCAAAATTAAGTGTTTTCCTTGACGTTTAATAAAGAGGGTTGTGTCAACCTTTCCTCTTGAATATCCTTGATCAAGTAGAAATTTGCTTAGACGTTCATACCAAGCCCTAGGGGCTTGTTTAAGTCCGTACAAAGCTCGTTTAAGTTTATAGACATGATCAGGATATTCGTGGGATTCAAAACCTGGAGGTTGGGCTACATAAACCTCTTCATTTATGTATCTATTAAGGAATGCACTTTTAACATCCATTTGGAATAATTTAAAGTTCTTTGTGCAAGCATAGGCAAGTAGAAGGCGTATGGCCTCGAGTCGGGCAACCGGCGCATAAGTTTCCTCATAGTCGATTCCTTCCTCTTGGTTATAGCCTTGCGCTACAAGCCTAGCTTTGTTATGCGTTATTACTCCATTTTCATCAAGTTTATTCCTAAACACCCATCGGGTTCCAATTACTCGATGATCTCGTGGAGGGGGGACAAGGTCCCAAACCTCATTTCTCCAGAATTGATTTAGTTCATCTTGCATTGATAGAAACCAATGCTCATCGAGTAACGCCTCCTTAGCGTTTTTAGGTTTAACTTGGGAGACAAAATCAGAGTAATAACAAAAGTTACTAAATTTAGAGCGAGTAGTTACTCCCTTAGAGATATCACCGAGAATGTTGTCAATTGGATGGTCTTTTGAAGACTTCCAAGCTGGAGGAAGTTCATCTTTATTAGCATGATGATCATCCTCACTTTTCACTGGTTGGTGATCCTTTTCCTCCTCAATACGCACTGCTTCAGGTTGATCAATTCCCTTTTCAGTGTCCTTGAGTATGTCTTCAGTAGGTACACTTGCACCATGAAAAGAACTACCTTCTCTGACATTTCTCGGATAAGACTCGTCAAAAGTAACATGAACTGACTTTTCAACTATGCGTAACCTCTTATTATAAATTCTATATGCTTTACTCGACTGAGAGTATCCAAGAAAAATACCCTCGTCGGCCTTGGCATCAAATTTACCAAGAGTCTCTTTCCCATTGTTTAACACAAAGCATTTGCAACCAAATACATGAAGGTGAGAGATGTTTGGCTTACGCCCTTTTAAAAGCTCATACGGTGTCTTGTTTAGAATAGGCCGGATGAGCACCCTATTCAAAACCGAACAATTGCGCCAATTTTTGGTTACCTTCGCCCAGCCGAATCCATGTAGAAAGAACAGTTTGTGCAAAAACCCCCAAAATCTATCCGATTCTTAGAGGACAAAACCAACTGGTTTTATTCAAGAAACACCTGCCAAACTCTCAACCCAGAAGATGAAGATTACACTTCCTAAATTCTGAACGTTATCACTTCGATCAATGGGCGACAAAAATAAAGATAATTATGTGTGATTGTTTGTTTACACAATGAAGAAGATGAAGATGAAGAGAGAAATGACATATATCTTTCACGTTTCTTATTATTAAATAAAAAGGATGACCAAAACTATTTATATGAAAAAAAATGACCAACAAAAATAATAACAGAAATAACAGAAAAGAAATTAAGTGAAAAATGCATAATTTTGAAGTCATGCGTCGACCTCCAGCCTTCATGCGTCGACGCATAAAAGAAGATTTTAGTGTCCATTGAATTGTGCGCTTTCCCGCAAGTTTTAGAGGTTAGCACATGAATTAGGAGGTTAGCGCATGAACTGAGAGGGTCAGCGCATGAAGTGCATTTTTTCAGGAAATTCAATTTTCTGAGCATTTTCACCAGACCAAGATCAGAAACACATACTAGACACAACTAAAACGATAGTGGACATTTATTTTTGGAGAGGACAAGATCCTATGCATCTTGACACATGAACGATAATGGTTAGATGCTATATGCCCGACACGTGAAGTGATACCGCTCAAATTACAATCTAATATGTTTTTTGACATCATTAAAACAAGGTAGCTAGAAGAATATCCCTCACAATATCTGTGTTTATTTTTCTGCTAATGGGAATGCGTGTGATGCCGCATGTGGAAAGATTGAGTATACACCTAGGAAAAACCTCTTTCAGTAGTGTAGAAGCTATCAAAAATAGTTGTCACGCGATACTACCCTCTTCTGAGGTTCTTCGAAATAACATCACCTAGCACGGTTCCCGGCCCGCTGATGTTATCTCAACAAGACTCAATGATTTTGAGAGACAGGTACAAAAATCACTAGTATAAACCTTTGGGATGGGTAGAGCCTTGTCTTCATGACACCGACCCTTTGACCCCATGTTTTTTCTATGTTTTTGTGTGTTGCATTCATGCATTCATTTAAAAAACATTAAACAAAGAAAATTTTCTCTTCTAGTCTCTCTTTTTTAAATTAAACTAAAACAATGATTGCAAATGTCAGAGAAATGAGATTGCGCTAATGGATTTTGGTCGAAAGAAAACTCATAAGTACACCTTCAAGGTTCCAAAGTTAGAGGATTTGAGAGGTTTGGCGAGGATGATCATAAACCATGAGGCTTTTAGAGCTAAGTACGGAGGTCTGCTACATCTGTTAAGGGTCCATGTAATTGAAGGAATCCTAGAGGCACTCGTTCAGTTTTACGATCCAGTCTATCACTATTTCACATTCCCGGATTATCAGCTCGCACCAACACTGGAGGAGTATTCTCATCTGATTGATCTACCCATTACTGATCAAGCTCCCTTTTCTGGACTGGAAGAAATTCCAAAGGATCAAATCATTGCAAGAGCAATCTATTTGGATGAGTCAGAAGTCAAGACTCACATGACCACTAAGGAAGGAATCCCAGGTTTTCCAGCCAAGTTTCTGGTAAAGAAGGCTCTGTACTTTGCTATTATAGGGAACGTGACTGCTTTCGAGAGCATCTTCGTTTTACTCGCCTACGAGTTATTTCTGTTTCCCAAGATTGATAACTTTGTAGATATCAACGCCATTAAGGTTTTTCTCATTGGAAACCCTATACCGACTTTGCTCGCAAATGCGTATCATTCTGTACACTTAAGGAATTTATACAGCGGAGGAATGATCACGTGCTGTGTGCCCCTGCTATAATAAATGGTTTATTTCCCATTTACCTAAGTCTGCTGCTTTTTGGGATCATAAGAGTGCCTTGCGTTGGTCGCAGAGAATCATGTCTTTTACCTCTGACATAGATTGGTACAATAGGATTTATGACGGGATCAGAATCATTGACCGTTGTGGAAACTTCCCCAACGTACCCCTTATAGGAACTAAGGGAGGAATCAACTATCATCCAATTCTCATTCGTCGTCAATTCGGATACCCGATGAGGCATGTCCCGCGTAATGCTCATCTGGAAGGTCTTTTCTTCAAGGAAGGAGAAAATGACAGGGCACTAAAGACGGAAATAGTGTATGCTTGGAAACATGTTCATAAGAAAGGACGGGAGTCTCTAGGAAAACTGGACTGTGTCTCGGTGGAGCCTTATCTCCACTGGGTACAAATGAGAGCTCTCAAGCTAAGGATACCTTATCCTCGTCACGGAGTTCTTCCGCCAAGGGAATCTGTCATGTACTTCATGACTGAAACGGAAAAACTTCAAGTTACTCTCAACAAAGTTCAACAGGGGAGGAGGTCTTGGAAGAACAAGTACCGCATTCTCAATGTGGAGTGTACCAAAATACAGCAACTACTGAAAGGTAAGGATGCTCTAATTGAGATTTTGGAGCAACATGCTGTAGAAAATCAGGATGACCAAAGGAATTTGCTCGCTCCTTTCGCTTGGCAAAGGAATGACAACCCGACAACGGCTGAAGAGCCCCGGTCCAAGAAAAGGAAAGTACCAGAATCAGCACCCGAGTTCTCCTCAGAGAGGACTCGGGACCCACTAGCTTAGGTTTATGTTTCCGCACCTTGTAATTTACTGTATTTCCATTTCCGCAGTCCTTGAATTCAATAAAATGGGGGTCTCCCCACTGTTTGATATTTGCAATCTAATTTTCAAAGTTTTTTTTATTAAACAAAAAAAAACAATTAATATAATCATTGCATTCATCATTCTCATGTCACGTATTCTTCTTACCTACGAATCTCACGCTTGTGTCTCGGTTCTAGAGTCAAACTGTCTCATTCGTACAATACTCAGGCCAATCGTCAGAAAAACATAGATGGTCTCGAGGAAGAGAACGGAGAGTTGAAAGAAGAGATTGACGCTATGAGAGAGGATATGAGAAAGCTTCGTAACGACATGCAAGCCATGGCAGAA
This sequence comes from Lathyrus tuberosus, assembly GCA_022829125.1. Taxonomy (NCBI): domain Eukaryota; kingdom Viridiplantae; phylum Streptophyta; class Magnoliopsida; order Fabales; family Fabaceae; genus Lathyrus; species Lathyrus tuberosus. Next base: position 5,151,974 of record JALAZF010000389.1, on the reverse strand, counting down.
GCTCAGCTACAAAGAACTGTGATCTCAAAGATCACCTCAATGCCCATAGTTGAGAAGTATGATCCTAGGTATCAAATTCCGAAGGATCATCCCTAGGGCATGCCTGTTAACTATATCCTGGAAGGATATGTTCCGCCGATCACTGAAGATCAGGGAATCATAGCAGAAGCCGCTGGGCCTGAAGGTTACAAACTTTGGGAAAGCGAGGATGCCAGAGGCATATTGAGGACTCCTGAAGGTTACAAACTTCGGGAAACGCCAAGATTCACTGCCGTAGTAACGGTACCACCCCCTGTGGTGCACACTGTCCCGGAATGACAGATTCCACAGATACCTTCTGGTGGAAATGAAAGCATGTTCGAAAGAATGAATGAATTCCAGGAGCAGTTCCTGGAAATGCAGAAGGAATTGCAAGCTATTTGCGGTCAGGATTTATTTGGAAAGGACGCCGCAGACCTCTGCTTGGTCCCCAATGTGAAAGTTCTGCACAAGTTCCAGGTGCCCGACTTTGAAAAGTACAATGGTAACTCTTGCCCTCAAAGCCACTTGGTGATGTACGCTCGGCGAATGTCAGCTCAGACAGAGAATCAGGACCTACTGATTCACTACTTTCAGGATAGTTTAACCGGTGCCGCATTAAAATGGTACATGGGTTTAAACCGCACTATGATTATCACTTTTAGAGATCTTGGCACTGCTTTCGTCCAACAATATAAATACAATTTGGACATGGCACCAGACAGAGATCAACTCAGATCAATGTCGCAAAAGGACAAGGAAACCTTTAAGGAGTACGCTCAGAGATGGCGTGAAATTGCCGCTCAGATTTGTCCACCTCTTGAGGAAAAAGAGATGACAAAGATTTTCTTAAAGACCATGAGCTCATTTTACTACGACCGAATGGTCGCCAGTGCGCCCAGTGACTTCACCGAGATGGTGGGTATGGGAGTGCGTCTCGAGAAAGTGGCTCGAGAGGGGCGTTTAGTTAAAGACGCTGGATCATCAAGTAGTACAAAACGATATGGTAGTGCTCTCCCTAAGAAAAAAGAGCAGGATATTGGGAATATCTCTCTCGGAAAGCAAAGGCAACGATATCAACCAGTAACAGCTATAACTCCTGCTATCAACCCTGTGTCTGTTTCTACGTATCAACCTCAGGTTTCTCAAAGCCAACCTAATCAACATCAATTTCAGCAAAGGACACAACAGCCTCTTCAGTAGACTCGTCCTCAATACAACAACAACCGTACAACGCGGCCACCAGGATTTGATCCTATACCCGTATCGTACGCAGAACTATTTCTGTTACTACTGGCTAAGGGGCATGTCCAGACTAAGTCTCCTCTTACAGTACTAGAAAATCCGCCTTTTTGGTTTAAGGTGGATCCGACTTGCCCTTACCATCACGGAGGACCAGGGCATAACATAGAGAACTGTCTCAGTTTCAAGTCCGATGTGCAAAAGCTTGTTAGGAGCGGGGTCTTATCTTTCAAGGATACGAATCCAAATGTTCTCACGAACCCGCTGCCTCAACACGAGAAAACTGCAGTTAATTTGATAAAGGGAGAGTCTAACAACGTCTATCAAATTCATGATGTACTCTTGTTAAAGGCCAACTTGGTCAAGATGCATTGTAGACAGAGTGGATATGGCCATGTGCCACCTCATAATTATCACCGGTGTGATATCTGCTCTAAAAACAATCAAGGATGTTCTGTGGTGCAATCAGCTCTACAGGAACAAATGGATCTCGGATGGATTCAAGAGCATCGAGTTCGTGGAGTCAACATGACCTATACGAATTCCAACATCATTCAAAACCACGATATCCGTGCGATGAATGTCACCCTGGTGGCAATGAACTCAAGGCAAAGCCAGTATCATAATCTGCCGCGTCACGATTATAATTCTTTTCTGACTTGCTCGATAAACAAACAGGGATGCTCTTTCATACAGGGGCCCCTCTAGCGTCAGATGGATCTTGGATGGATTCAAGACTACCATGATAGGAATCATTATCAAATCAACATGATTCAAATCTTCGATATTCATTTGATAAATACCAGCCTGGTGGAGTTGCATGCTAAACAGGTCCGGCTCGGGTTCCTGGTATCACATGATTATCAGGGCTGTAAAGCAGGTTGCGAAAACAATCAAGGTTGTGCCCTAATCCAAGAAACACTTCAGCACTTGTTGAACCATTGGTGGTTTCCGATCTATATGGATGAAGGCACCCAGGAAGTTAGTATCACCAACGGGAATCCTACTAGATATCAAAGTCAGGATGTCCGGTCAATGGAAACAGATCTAGTAAGGTTACACTGTATTCAAAGCGGAAGTGGCCAGGTGCCACTACACAACTATGAGCGATGTGGAGTTTGCTCAGTGAATAATCAAGGATTCTACCTCGTGCGAGCAGCCCTTCAAAGTCAGTTGGACCGCGAGGAGATTCAACCATGGTCAAGTTCTAGATCAGTCAACTATTTCGCTGATCAGATTCGAGGACGTTTTCGTAATCTCTGATCATCAGAGGACTAAGGATGTTTGTACCATTATCCCTCTACTTGACGAATCGAGAGTTCCCAACCGGGAACGGATCGAAATTACTTACAATGGTCAGAAAAATCAGAAGGTTCCCATAGTCATCTATCTACCGGGACCACTACCGTATGAATCAACTAAGGTTATCCCTTACAAATACGGTGCAAGCACAGTTGATAATGGAAAGGAAATTCCATTACCCTTCATCGTGAATATTGCAGACATCAGTCGAGTAACACAGAGTGGTAGAATCTTCAACCGAGGGGTTGGGGAACATACCAAAGAAAAGGAACCTCAGATAGAAGTTCCCAATCCACCAGTCGGTCAATCCAGCAATCCCTACCTTTCAAAAAACAATGATTAGATGCTGAAGCTCATCCAAAGGAGTGAATACAACATTGTTGATCAACTGTTATAAACTCCTTCAAAGATCTCAGTGTTATCACTATTACTCAGTTCAGAAGCGCATAAGGAGGCTCTAAAGAAAGTCTTGGGCAAGCCTTTGTAGAACAGGATGTAACAATCAGACAGTTCGATAGCATTGTCTCTAACATCACTTTCTGCGGTAACTTGGGATTTAGTGATGAGGAATTACCTGAAGAAGGTCACTGTCATAACATGGAGCTCAACATTACAGTCAACTGACAGGACGATACTTTAGCCAGCGTACTGGTAGACACAGAGTCAGCCCTAAATGTTATGCCTAAGTCCACCTTGATGCAATTATCATTCAAAGGACCTCCGATGAGAACCAGCGAGGTTGTCGTCAAAGTATTTGAAGGGTCCAGAAAAACGGCTATCGGCGAAGTCGACCTTCCCATAACTATTGGTCCTTATACTTTCCAAGTCACTTTCTAGGTCATGGACATCCGGGCAACATACAGTTGTTTATTAGGAAGACCTTGGATACATCAGGCTGGGGAGGTCACTTCGACCCTCCACCAAAAGCTAAAGTTCGTCCAGAACGGCCAACTCGTCACAGTCTGTGGAGAACAGGCTTTGGTCGTAAGCAACTTGTCATTATCTACTTGTGTAGAACCCGAGGAGGTTGTTAGAACTCAGTTCCAAGCACTTACGGTGAGCAATGAGAATCAATCAGAGAAAGAAACCTCGATTTCCTGATACAAAGATGCTATCAAAGCATTCGAGAATACCAATACAACAGGATATGGACAACTTGTCATCCCTACTGATAACAAAACTAAGAAAGCTATTGGTTTTTCTTCAACCTGTACCCAGACAGCTGTTAACGATGAAAGTCTTCATCCCATTCAAGACTTCTTCCACAGTGGAGGTTTCCTTCACCCAGTGCCTCAAGCAGTCCATACCATCAACGAGGGAGATTCCTCCGATACAGATGAAGAGTGAAGTCCTATCTTAACAAGGACGGTTATATGTCTCAGGAAGAAGTGCCTACGCCATTTTGCAATCCCACACAGATTCCGAGATTTATACCCAGGTCATACGTCGAAATGATATATGGAGATTGTGATCCTGAAGGATGTCGTGCTCCCCCAAACTCATTAGAGGAGGACACTCTGATGAAGGACAACTTTGACCACGACTATTATGGCCCAATGGATGGTTTGCCTATCTGGCAACCGTATCCAGGAGACTTAGGGCAAGAAAATCAGCCGAACAATGAAAATCAGCTGAGTGTCATTGAATAGAATACCTGCGTCCCCACTATGTCATGGGATCAACACTCAGGTCATTGAAAAGATATCTCGCACGACGATGATTTCGCAAAGTTCACCGGATTAGAATTCATCAACTATGCTTTTCCCGAGGTCAACGTCATCGAAAGAGATGACTCCTCCAGTTCCAAAGAAGTGTGGGACACCTTAGGACAACCAAGTGGAAAATTTGGCTTCATGGTCAAGTACCCCGCTCCTGAAAGCTCTCGTATCAGGCTCGAAGACATCCAGCCAACTGGATGGGGAGATACAGCTGAGAGTACAAATACTACTCGAAATACAACTGAGGAATCCTCCTACGACAACTCTGCCTGGGAGACAGATTCCAATGATCCTGCTCCACCAGAAATCAGCGTCATTTCTGAAGACAAATCAAGGAAGGTACCAGACTTTGTGATTCACCGAGGAGTTCGCCGCCAATGGGTTGCAGTCGATGTTCCGAAGATTGTTCATAAGTCAAAGTAATTGCCATCTTTACTTTAACCTTTCACCCTGCCCATGTGAAACGGATGTTTTGATAGGGCTCGCTTTCTGTAAATTTCCCTCTTCGCTTCGCCCAACTGAGTTTTGTTTTATAGGGATGTACTTTCAAGAATCGACTTGTTCATAAATAAAATAACGTCGTTCTGTAATTTCCATATTAATTGTTGTTTTCTCTTTTCGCTTTTCTCAGAAAATGGTAATCCTAAAAAACAAATCAATAATAAAAACAAGCAGTAAAAGAAATACACTGCACACACTTGCATTTTCTCTACCTCTTCTAAACACAAATCATCACATCATGCAGATTGCTTGTTTTAAACCCCGTTGAAACATACGATCCGATGCCTTTTCCCAATTTTGAGCTCCCAGTATTTGGGGTTGAAGAAGAAGATGACGAGGAAATTCCAGAAGAGATCTCCCGACTACTCAAACAAGAGGAAATGTCCATCGAACCTCACAAGGAGCCGTTGGAAACGGTAAACTTAGGTTTGGAGGAAGAGAGAAAAGAAATCAGGATTGGGGCACTGCTCAGTCCAACTGCCAGAGAGGGTTTGATAAAGCTTCTCAAAGAGTTTCCCGATGTATTTGCTTGGTCCTATCAGGATATGTCAGGGTTGGATACCAGCATCGTGGAACATCATCTACCGCTGAGATCGGAATGTCTGCCAGTAAAACAGAGGTTGAGACGGACTCACCCGGACATGGCTGTCAAAATAAAAGAGGAGGTACAGAAATAGATTGACGTGGGTTTCCTCGCCACATTAGAATATCCTCAATGGTTAGCCAACATCGTACCCGTTCCCAAAAAGGACGGAAAGGTCAGAATGTGCATAGATTACAGGGATCTGAACAAGGCAAGTCCAAAGGACGACTTTCCCTTGCCACACATTGACATGCTGGTAGACAGTACAACAAAGTTCAAAGTCTTCTCCTTCATGGATGGATTCTCGGGCTATAACCAGATCAGAATGGTGCCGAAAGGCATGGAGAAAACTTCGTTCATTACCCCCTGGGGTACCTTTTGTTACAAGGCAATGCTGTTCGGTTTGAAGAACATCGGGGCAACCTATCAAAGGGCCATGACTACTCTGTTTCATGACATGATACATAAGGGAATCGAAGTATATGTCAATGATATGATCGCCAAATCAAAAACAGAGAATGAGCACGTTGAACATTTGTCAAAATTGTTCGAACGTCTAAGAAAATTCAAACTCCGTTTAAATCCTAACAAGTGCACCTTCGGTGTCCGTTCAGGGAAACTGTTAGAGTTCATCGTCAGCCAGAAAGGAATTGAGGTTGATCCTGACAAGGTCAAGGCCATTCAAGAAATGCCTTCTCTGAAAACTGAAAAACAAGTCAGAGGATTCCTGGGACGTTTGAACTAGATCTCCAGATTCATATTCGTCATGACCGCGACATGTGCGCCGATTTTCAAATTACTCAAAAAGAACCAGGACTGCATTTGGACAGAAGACTGTTAAACCACTTTCGACAGTATTAAAGAATGCTTGTCAAATCCGCTGATTCTATCACCTCCAGTGGAAGGAAGACCGCTGATCATCTACTTAACAGTCTTGGTAGACTCCATGGGCTGTGTACTTGGCCAATAAGATGAAACAAAAAGGAAAGAGTCTGCCATCTACTATCTAAACAAGAAATTCACCGACTGCGAGACTCGGTACACGATGGTCGAGAAAACTTGCTGCGCTCTGGCTTGGGCAGCCAAACGTCTTCGCCAGTACATGATTCATCACACTACTTGGTTAATCTCCGAAATGGATCCAATCAAGTATGTCTTTGAAAAGCCTACTCTCACGGGAAGGATTGCCCGTTGGCAGATGTTGTTATCAGAATATGACATAGAGTACCATGCTCAGAAAGCCGTTAAAGGAAGTGTTTTAGCCGATCATCTGGCTCATCAACCAATTGAAGATCAGGAATCAGTCGGATTTGACTTCCCAGACGAAGATGTCATGTATCTAAAAATGAAAGATTGCGATGAACCGCTACCCAATGAAGGGCCAAAACCAGATTCCCAATGGGGACTTATTTTTGACGGAGCTGTCAATCATTACGAAAACAGAATTGGGGCAATCATCATAACACCTCAGGGTACCCACATTCCTTTCACCGCCAGACTTACGTTCAAGTGCACAAACAATGAGGCCGAATACGAAGCTTGTATTATGGGCCTCGAGGAAGCGATTGATTTAAGGATTAAGAACTTGGATGTATATGGCGACTCAGCTTTGGTCGTCAATCAGATCAAAGGAGATTGGAACACATGCCAATCAGGACTGATTCCTTACAAAGATTACGCAAGAAGGTTATTACCCATCTTCAACAAAATCGAGTTTCATAATATCCCTCGTGAAGAGAATCACATGCTGATGCATTAGCCACTCTCTCTTCCATGATTAGTGTAGGTCAATGGAATGACTTACCTAAGATCGACATAATGCGCCTTGAACGGCCCGCTTACATCTTCACGATCGAAGCAGTTATAGACGACAAACCTTGGTATCACGATATCAAATGCTTCCTTCAGAAACAAGAATACCCACCTGGGGCACTAAGAAAAGACAGAAAGACCCTTAGAAGGATGGCTGGCAGTTTCTTCTTGAGCGGTGATACACTCTATAAGAGGAATTTTGATCTGGTCTTGCTCCAATGTGTGGACAGACCCGAAGCAGACATGTTGATAAAAGAAATTCATGAAGGATCCTTTGGCACTCATGCCAATGGACACACAATGGCGAGAAAAATTCTGAGAGCAGGGTACTATTGGTTGACAATGGAATCCGACTGCTACAAGTACGTGAGGAGGTGTCACAAGTGTCAGATATACTCCGACAAAATCCATGTACCGCCTACCCATCTCAAAGTTCTCTCTTCCCCATGGCCTTTTTCCATATGGGGAATCGACATGATCGGTGTGATTGAACCCAAGACTTCGAACGAGCATCAGTTCATTCTGGTCGCCATTGATTACTTCACCAAGTGGGTCGAAGCAGCATCATACGCCAATGTAACCCGACAGGTCGTGGTCCAATTTATCAAAAACAATATCATCTGCCGTTATGGTGTTCCGAGCCAGATCATTATAGATAATGGATCTAACTTGAACAATAAGATGATGAAAGAGTTGTGCGCAGAGTTCAAGATCGAACACCATAACTCATCTCCCTACCGACCCAAGATGAACGAAGCGGTAGAAGCACTAACAAGAACATCAAGAAGATTGTTTAGAAGATGGTTGTAACCTACAAAGATTGGCACGAGATGCTACCCTTTGCTCTTCACGGTTATCGCACATCTGTCTGCACTTCAACAGGGGCAGCCCCTTTCTCTCTAGTGTATGGCATGGAAGCAGTGCTCCCCATAGAAGTAGAGATCCTATCAATCCGGGTATTGATGGAAGCTAAGCTAACAGAGTCTGAATGGTGTCAAAGTCGACATGATAAACTGAATCTGATCGAAGAAAAACAAATAACGGCATTATGCCATGGTCAATTATATCAGCAAAGAATGAAGCAGGCGTTTGACAAAAAGGTTCGACCTCACGTCTTCAGGAAAGGAGACCTCGTGCTCAAGAAGATACAATCATTTTTCACTAATTCTAGGGGAAAATGGACTCTGAATTATGACGGCCCTATCGCTCCCAAGATTTTCATCCAGGTACAAATGCGAGAGTGGCGCGGAAAATAGAGTCGTCGTTCGTGTAAATTTATCCCAAAAGAGGGAAAGGGAACACCGCATAAACCTGAGGAAGAGGGAAAGGAATGGTCATCGCAACCATAGCCTGGGTTCAGGAGTCGGTTACGCGAGGGGAATGTGCTAGCACCCCACGCGTCCATCGTACTCGATGGGATCCACGCTTGTTGTCTAATCTAAGGGTGAGTTATCCTAAAATCTATGGTTGTACTGACACGAGGAAGGGGAAAACAAAGACAGACTCTGTAGGATGTCGACGTCCTAGGCCTACGTACCCCCTTTGTGCAATGGGGAATTCAGAGTCAACGTAGTTCGGACCAAGTTCTTTTTGTGTTTTTTATGAGCGGCGTTAAGTTCGCGTCCGGCAGTTAGGGTCGATGCCTGTGTGCGACTCAGACGGAAAGTAACATGCCCTTTTTGAAAATAGCCTTTAGTTTGACAATCCCGATGGACAAAAAGGTTTGAAGTTTGTTTGTATGTTTTAAGACAGAAGTGACTTGAGTTAGTTCATAACTTGCATTGCACCAAAGTCTAGGGCACAGGGACGAATACTTAACGAATCGTCCCAAGACAGGACGCTCGCTAAGCACTCTAGAAAGATGAGAAAAAGCCCCTCATTTCTTATTCCCCACGCTTAAGGCTCGTGCGCAATACACTTTATCTTTATTAAGTGTTTTCAAGAAGTTTTGAGATGAGGAGAGAGAAGACACAAAGGAAACTCTAAAGGGAAACTAAGAGTCCTAATGTTATCATGCATGGATGTCCTATGGTTAGTGAGGTTTGACAACAACCTAAGCCTAAAGAAAAGAAAAGATGAGAGACAGAAAGAGTGAGAGTGGACATGGATAACTATCCACACTCTCAAATAACTTACCTCAGCCTCTGCATAAAAGGTTAGTACAAAACAGACATACGTAAAAGAAATGAGATAAATGAAATCCAGGCAATGACATATAATGGCAATCAAGTGACCTATAACAATCTAAACATGGTTTATGAAGTCAAAGACACAATCCCAAAACAATGGCACAAGTGCCTTTTCAAACAGGTAACCAGACATGATCAGAGATATGCATACAAGAAGACCTCAAATAAAAGCAATCAAACAATTGGCAAAACATCTTCTAAAATCACCAAATTAATTATCAACATATATCAACCATAAGCAAACAACATGTCCAAAATTCATGCCAAAATTCAAAATAAAAGTCACTCAAACAATCATGCAAAGTTCAAACAAGAAACATGACTCAATATGCAAAAAAGGAGGACTAAAATGCAATATGAAATGATTTTAAAAATGATAGAAAAATATTTTAATGCAATTCAATGTGTTGGTGAAAAAATGCAAAAAGAATGAGTTCAAAATGTTTTATGGATGATGAGAAATAAATTTTACAATGCAATGTGTGCAAAATGAAACAAATTCAAAAAGAAATTATTAAAATAATTAATTCAGATGCTAAAAATAAAATAAAAATAAAAAAATAAAATTTTATAAAATTTTATAAAATTATAAAAATGTTTCATGAATTTTTTTGGAATTTTTAATGCAATAAACTATTTTTAAAAAATTAAAATGAAAATGAAATAATTAAATAAAAATAAAATAGAAAGAAAATGAGTGGGGGGTATGAACAGCAATAAAACACGTTGGAAAATAACATGGGCTGAAAGGGAGGGGTGTGAATAGGAAGGCCCAAAGCAAAAACCCATCAAAAAAATAAAACAAAACAAAAAAGCACATGTGGGCTTCAGTCCACCATGTTGACTCCATCCTTACCCTTAGATCAATCTAACGCTCCAAAGATAGTCAAACAATTCAAGTTTTATGCAAGATGAACGGTCAGGATCACATGCACATGATTATAATGGTACGCAAGCACACACTGAATTGTCATAAATTAAAATAAAATAAAGGGTAGCACGTGGTAAGGCACATGGTAAATTAATTTGTTGCCAAACTCCCAACCACCTGATCTAATCAACGTCTCAGATTAGTCAACATAATAAGAGGGTAAACTTGATGAGAGAACATGATCGGAGGTACACAATAGTAATCATAGGGTAATAAACACACACCTAAATAAAATAAAAACAAAAATCAGAACGCGTGGCATGCTGTGGACCGTGGGATCAAAACCATCAACGGTCAAAACTTCATCTTCCTCAATTTAACCCTCGCCGGACTGAATCAACCACCGGCCGCCGGAGCTAGGGTTCCGGTCACCCTCTCCGGTCACCTGCAACCAAAACCTCACCAGAAAACGCAAACAAATACACTTTCTTGACCAGAATTTCATCAGGATTTCAAATATCACATTAAAATTTGCAAACAATCAACACACAAGGAGATTCGCACGAAACAAGTTAGGGTTCAAAAACTTTAAACACATGATACAACCAAACCATGCGTCCAAACACAAAATAAAATATACCAGAATGATCAGCAACAATCACAGATTATTATACGCATCAAAAAGAGGAGTTTTAGGAACATGCAAATTGCACTAACCTGAGATTATGCAGACTATATCCCTTGCTATTAGCTTCAAGTGATGGATGATTTGTGCTCTATAGATGCCAAGGATGAAGTTTGTGGAAGAAGTTTTGGAAGAACCCTTGTAGATTGTGAGATTCGAAGGAATGATCTTTTTTAGGGTTCACTTGAAAACTCTACCAAAATAACGTGTATTCCCCTCTAACCCTAGCATGAGTTAGCTTAAATAGACTAGGTTAATCCACTGATCAGCATTTGGGCCTTGGTAATTCCCCACTTGATGAGTTTTGGGTGATTTTGGAAAACTACATAATGTGAAATACACCCTCCTCTATGCATGCATATCCAAACCCTTGATGATGGATCACTTATTTAACAATTGCTAATCACACCTGAATTTGATTTGGGCCTTGAGATGTATTGGTTCATGAGTTTTCAATAATTTGGCAATTTTGCACCATGTGAAATAAGTAATGAATAAGTCATGAAATTTCTTGGTTCAAAGGCCCAAAATGATCCTTAAGGAGTGTTCTTTGATGTTAGAATGTGACATGAAGCAATGGAATCAATTATAGGTCACTATGTCCCAAAATGCAAATGGAACCATGAGAAAACCCTAAAAAACCACTTTGCCTTTTTTTGATCATAACTTGAGTTTCACAAATGATATGGAGACCATCTAGTACTTGTTGGAAAGGGGAGAAAAAGATCTTAAACTTTCATGTTTGAGGAAAATTCATTTGAAGCTTTCTTGATGATGAAAAGTCAAGTTGAATGTAGTGTAAGAACTTGCCCAAAAAGGAAACTTTCAAATTATAGGTCATTTCCATATTTAGTAACTTTTGTACCAACCCTTGATTCTTGATAAATGGTGTGAAACTTGACTCTTGAAGACCATATGAGGATGTTAGACCTTGAAAACCTTGAAGAGAACCTCAAGCTTTCACAGTTGACTCCCCTCTCACTGTTGACTTTTCTCCTGATTCTCCTGATTCCCAATCCATTGGCCAATTGAACTTCTCCTGAACCAAACTGATGGACAATCTTCCATTCCTAGATACTTAGGGACCCAAGGAATACCATGGAATCAAGTCTTGCCCAAAAAATCAGAAATAAACTGACTTTATAGCAAACCCTAATTTTGGTACCCTCAGCCTAGGAGGAAATAACACAGTCTCCAAATCCAAATTCCTCTGAATATGATGTGTATCCTCTCCAACAAAGATAAGATATGTCATTTGGTGATGATAAAAACCCAAGAGGCTTGCCCATTGGAGCACTAAACCCAAGAATCTCAAAACCCTAATTTCTGCACTGGTTAGGAGAGAGTGATTCACAATACAAGGACTCTTGCTTGACCCTTTGAAGAACATCTTCTCCTCTTGAACTGCCTCAGGCACCTTGACCCCATGCTAGGAGCCAATGATATGCACACATGATAATGCAAGAATGAAGTGAAACATAAGCCAGTTAGTACTAAAGTAAGGAGAGCAAATTTTTAGGTGCTACAGCTGCCCCTATTCAATCAACTTGGTCCTGAAGGTATGATAGCTACGGCTCTCAAACATTCCAGGATACACGGGGATTGAATACCAAAAGAGCCCTGGAAATATACTAATGGTGAGAATAACGAAATGGAGCGTGCTGAAAAATAAGGAATATGACCTCAACCAAACCCACAAAAAATAAGACGAATACGACCTCAATCGCACCCACAAAGTAAATACGAATACGACCTCAACCGGATCCACAAAAAACGAATACAACCTCAATTGTACCCTCAAAGGGAGATTGACCTCAATCACTCCACCCACAAAGAAAATACGAATACGACCTCAATCGTACCCACAAAACGAATACAACCTCAATTGTACCCTCAAAGGAAGACTGACCTCGATCACTCTGCCCACAAAGAAAATATGAATACGACCTCAATCGCACCCACAAAAATGAATACAACCTCAATTGCACCCGCAAAGGAAGACTGACCTCAATCACTCTACCCACAAAGAAAAAATGAATACGACCTCAATCGCACCCACAAAAACGAATACAACCTCAATTGCACCCGCAAAGGAAGACTGACCTCAATCACTCTACCCACAAAGAAAACATGAATACGACCTCAATCGCACCCACAAAAGCGAATACAACCTCAATTGCACCCGCAAAGGAAGACTGACCTCAATCACTCTACCCACAAAGAAAATATGAATACGACCTCAATCGCACCCATAAAAAACGAATACAACCTCAATTGCACCCGCAAAGGAAGACTGACCTCAATCACTCTACCCATAAAGAAAATATGAATACGACCTCAATCGCACCCACAAAAATGAATACAACCTCAATTGCACCCGCAAAGGAAGACTGACCTCAATCACTCTACCCACAAAGAAAATATGAATACGACCTCAATCGCACCCACAAAACAAATACAACCTCAATTGTATCCGCAAAGGATAACCAACATAAAGTGGACTTCGCCATGAAACAAAACTTCTGATTTAGACCACCCTACTGAGAAAGGGAAATTGGCAAACAAAATATGTCAGGTGAGAACTGACTATCAGGCGAGAACTGGATTTCACAAAAGAGAAAGGCCAAACAAAGGCAAACTTCTAACGGACTCACGATCCACAGATAAGATGACTCCGCCGGGGAAAGGAGAAGTCTAAATAAAAGACTCTGCCAGGGAGCACAAGTATGAGGAACGCATCCCTCCAAAATCTCCTGAGTTATGCCATCTCTGCTGAGAAAGAGAACTGGCAAGGAAAGCATCAAACCTGGCTTATGCTTCGAATGCAAATGTTTGAATTTTGCCGTAATGCTCCACACGAAGTGGAAATACTACGCGTTTGAGGATGCAATGCAAATGCTTATGAAATGCAAAAGGGGTCCCTCCGGCAAAATAAATGCTGGAGAGAAAAGATCGATTCAGCTGGGGATGACAAAAATAAATTATCCTCTGAAACCAAGAACTCTGCTGAGAAGGATCGCGCTGGCCGACTCTTTGGATCAATAACTTCCGCTGGGGATGAAATCCCGAAAGAACTACCGGGGGCTACACCTGTCCTTCACTGAAGGTAACATCCAAAACCCGAGATTTCTCCTCTGCTGGGGGAGTTGAGAATGAATGCCAATAACGGAACCGAAAGTCTGTTACTGAGGATTGCCAATAACAGATGGGCTTAGGACCTGCTGGGGGATACTGCTGAGCTTAGCCTGCTGATGGGGAGAGTGCCTTTACTCCCATCTTACTGGGGATTAGAATATGACATCGTCGGTGAAAGCACGCTTCCTGACTGGATGGGGAGAGTGAACACCCTGATTCTGTGGGGAAATAACGCCTTGATTAAGAGAAAATACTCCATAAGTCTCTGGCTGGGGAGAGTCTGCTCTGTTGAGGAAGGTACAATCTCAATGCTGGGGAGAGCAAACTGCTGGGGAAATACAATCATGTTGCCATCCAATCCTGACTTGTTTCTAAGGTCGTAAACGGCCCTTTGAACTTTCCACTTGGCCCAAACCACCAGGTCTAACAGAAGAAATCATCTCAAGAGGATTTTATAGAAGACCGGGCGTTCGCACTGCCCCAGGGTCTTTGAACTCTTGGAGAGATTTATCATATCTCGACATAACTGCCTCAGTATTCCTAATCCATGACGTACATTACCTCGAAAGGGATCGTAATGACTTAAAAACACTCTGCTTTAGTACCTTGAGGAGGTGCTTTCAATTAACCACTTTCAGGAGTGGATAATTTCTCATGCTCTAGGGATGGCCTGCCCCAATATGAGCTTTGGAGTGACTTTGCCCCTGATCTTAGAATGAATGTCCCAGAATAACTGAATTTTGGGGAGATTTCTCGACGCGACTGCCCCAGATTAGCTACATCTTAACACGACTTACTAGGGAGAGCCCACTCTACACTGAGTCTCTTGGCAGCATTCCTTTTGATATGATTGTCCTTCAGAATTTTCAAGCATCCCAACTTGGCAGGATCAAGCTTCTTGACTGACGTTCACTGTGTAAGCTGCATTGATGCTTAGGCACATGTATGCAAACAGAATAAGTTATTTATGAGAATGATAATTCTAATGCGACAAATATATTAACCTTGAAGTTTTTATTGAAGATGCGTCGCCAAGCCTTGTGAATGAATCACTAGCTGGGATGCGACCTTGATTTTGAATGGCAAAACAATGCGTACATACAATACCAACAAATCTTATTAGCACAACTCATAGGAGTCAGGAACGTTGTCCTGTTGAAGTACACTTTCGGAATAAACCCTGTTTCAATTAGGACTTTTAAGGGTTGTAACGTGGTCTGGTTCACGGTTTCAGAAAAAAGGATTTATGGCTCAAATTTTATCGGTGCCCACCCACTCTTCGTGATGTTCTCCAGCCCTATGTTCAGTTAATCTGACACAAACGCTCATCTCTCAAAAGGTTTACGATCTTTAAGAGACCCGTGCCACTAATGGTTTGACGCCTAAGGAAGTTTTGGAGTGACAGTCACCCCTTTTTATCTTTTGTGTTTGTAATCACACGAATCAAGGATTTTCTGTTGTAACGCTTTTCGCTTTTTCTTTCTTTTGCTTTTTTGATCCCTAATTTTTGCCTGGACTGACTCTTTTGAGTTTTTTCGAATTTGAAGTCCAGCGGGATGCCCTGACTTTTGCCTAAGTCACTTGTTTACAAGTTTCGACTTAGCGGGCTTTCCTTTTTTATTCCCCTTGTTGAACAAAGCATGTGACACTGGTTGTCTTACTTGCTTGAAAGGGTCGTGACTGCCTCACTCCTTGATTGTTGATGGATAACCATTGTGGTTTCACATCTCTTGACCTCTTGATGGTGGGGTAGAGGGTAATGGATCCTCAGATGCACACTCTCCTTGAAATTTGAACGCTTGGTCAAACTAACTGACGCCTACCCTGCCCCTGGGTTAAGTATGAGGGTTTTTTCCGTACGAAAGAAGCTCCTACTTCAAGGCTCAAAGGGGTTAACGAGGGTCTATCTCCCTTATATCTCCAATGTTTAGGGGTTTGAAACAATGCCTGTACATCCTCAACAGGGTTCTATCCTTGAACATACAACCAGAGATTTTGCGTTTTCGTCTCATAATCCTCCCTCAAGAGTTCTAAACAAGAAAATTGGTATTGCAGTGCATATAAACATTTAAGAGTGAACACGAATGGATTACTTCAAGAAAAACATACTCATTGCATTAATATCATCGTAAAAAAAAAACAAGTCTTACATGCATACGATGCTTTAACAAGAAATGAAAAACTACAAATGAAAATGCAGTAAAGAAGCTGAAGATTGCCATTGCTAAGGAAGCTTAATTCTGTCTGGACGTACTTGCAGACTGAGTGTTCATTTGAGAAAGGAGGCTTCCATTGATGTACATATCATCTTCAGTGAATACAATGATCTCAGAGTCTACCAGGTCTTGCACCTTGTGCTTGAACAGGTTGCAGTTTTCAATTGAATGACCCAGTGTGTCTGAGTGATATTCACATAGGCTTGGCGTCCCTTAGTTGAACCAAAGAACTTTCAAGTAGACGGGAAAGAACATGGCTGTGAGGAACGGGGAGTGGATCAAACCTTCTCTCAGGCCTTCGTGATCTTTGCTTTTTCTTTCTAAAGCAATTCTCTTGTTGACCCCGATTCGAGCGCATAATCTTTTCAGGCACTTTTCTCTTCACACTTGATCGAGGCGTAGGCAGCATTTGCGGATGTGGGGATTCTAAGACGAAGGGCTGCAAGAAATGCCCCTGACCTGATGTGGCTTTGGGAGAAGCAACGGGGATACCCACTTCTTTTTCAACAGCTAGAGTGGGGCCACCTTGTATGCTTACGCCGCTCGGTGTGAATTCAATATTCCTCGAATCAATCAGATCCTGGATAGCGTGCTGAAGGGCCCTACATTTCTCCACAGTATGCCCTGGTGCCCCAAAATGGAAATCACAATGGGCTTTTGCATTGTATCCTGGTGGGGGATTACCAGTGAAAGGAGCCAAAGTCCTTTTCTGTACCAGTTGCGATTGAAGGAGATGCTGCAATAGTTAAGAATATGGCATAGGGAGTGGATGAAAAAATCTTTCAGGCTGCCTCGGTCTCTGTGCACATTTTTTATTCTTAGGCTTATCTTGGGAGACACGACCTGGTTGCGGTTGGGAAAGTCCTGGAACCTTGGGTTGTGGAGGGGATTCACGAGGCAATACATGATCTAGAGCCAACCCCAAAGAGAATGGAGGAGTAAGGACCTCTGTTGTGGAAGCGAGCACGTGACTGTTTTCCTTCTTTAACACTGTTTTCAAAATTTCCATGACCAAACCCATCTGAGTCTTCATCTGATTGACCTCCTCCTTCAGCATCTTCTGCTCCTGGGACCTGACCAGCATGTCTTCCCCAAATTGCCTCATCTGAACCTTCATTTCAAGCATCTTTGCATGGAGTTGTTCCATGGCCATCCTCTGGTTACCACAGACTGAGTAGAATACCGATGAACTGGCTGATCAATCCTGAATTGCGGAGGAGAACAAAGTAAGAACACCAGAGATAAACATATGTTATGCAAAATGATTATGCAAAATGAATATGCAAATGCAAATGAACATGTTTGAATATCCGCAGGGCGATCCACCCTTGATTCCAGTTTAACAACAAGATAGAACGGAACTTATGCTCATATATTAAGAAAACCAGAGGGAAACCAAATGTCAACAATCACAAATCCAATACAACAAGTCTGAACACAATAATCATAGATCCCTACCAGCAGCCTGGCGGTGGTCCAAATACAATGAAAGAAAAAGAGAAAACTACGGCATGTCATCAAAGTCCACAAGTGTCAATCCCCCCCATCCATTATGCTTTTTGCTCCAGTCTTGAATTTCCTTGAACAACTTTTTAGTGTCAGGATGCTTCGGTCTCTGAATTAGCTCTTGAATGAGAACATCTCTCCTATGCATGATCCCTTCCAAGTATCGGCAATGCAACTCCCAAGCGTCTTCTCCAGAAACACCATCCATGCTAGGACCCTTGTTTCTAGGTCTCTTCACTTCAGCTTGGATCTTCAGTTCCTCTATGGAGGCTATGGCTTCATTGAGTCGACCCTCGACTGCTTGTCTCTGGAATACCCCTGATAGGATCTCAGCGTCTTTTTTCTTGAGCTGCGACTTCAATTGATCAATCTGAGCTAGATAACCATCTTCTTTTTGCTTATTCTCAGCCATTGCAGTTTCTCGGTGAGCATTGAACCTGTGAATTTTTAACAAAGCCTTGTCCAACTCTTCCTTCTTAGACTCGAGAACCTTATTGATACCGTCTAGAGCTTGTTTCATCCTTTTTCTGGATGCGACCTTGTCAGTTAGCTCCTTTTCTACCTCAGCGAGCAGCTCTGTCTTCAACTCGGCGATATGAATAGCTTCACCCCGCTCATGCTTCAATTGATAAATCTCTCTTTGTAGCTCACTGTTTTCTTCTCGCAGCTTTTCCTTTTCAGCCCACAACTTGTTAAACTTCTCTATCTCAACTGTGGTAGGAGGCTCAATCAGCAAGGGGTAAGATGGTGGTTCTACCGGGAAGGGAAGAAGCTCCTCTTCTGCTATCTTCTTAATCCACTCTTTATAGGAAGGGAAAGCCCGGTTGTTACATTTCCCGAATGAAGTTTTTCCCCTCTTGGTCACCTGCTTCCAAGCATTCACAATCTTCCTTATCATCTCTTGATCCCCAGTACCATTGAAGAATAAGGACTCTCTGACATCTCGCTCTTCAGGTGGACCTTTCAAAGGATAACCAAACTGCCTGATAACAAGGGAAGGATTATAGTTAATTCCACCTCTTCTCCCTATCAAGGGTACATTAGGGAATTCTCCGCACTTGCAAATAATCTCTATTCCTATCAAGTCACGGTTGAACCAGACAATGTTGTCAG
The DNA here is from genome assembly GCA_022829125.1 of Lathyrus tuberosus. NCBI lineage: Eukaryota > Viridiplantae > Streptophyta > Magnoliopsida > Fabales > Fabaceae > Lathyrus > Lathyrus tuberosus. The sequence goes on along the minus strand of JALAZF010000389.1, from coordinate 5,133,083 downwards.
CAGTCAAGCCCATTAACCTCTTTGACCACTTCAGAGAATCTTTCGTATAAACGAAGGCGCCAGCTTCGGGGAGATGGCTCAGAAACCAAGTAGATAAGAGCGGTGGACAATAACTCACGGTTTTTCCCCGCCTATTTTCATTCTTGTAGTGGACTGAGTGATACACATCACCTAGCAAGGTAGGTATAGGATTCTTTGAAATAAAGATTCTGACAGCATGCATATCCACCAGATCAGGAACATTGGGAAACAGGACAATCCCATAGATGCACATAGCCAGAATAGCTTGGAAAGCAGTCCAATTCTTCTCTTTAACATGTATGCAAGCTTGATCAAACAAGAACTTCAATAAGAAACCCTTAGCTCCTTGTTTTTCCTCAATATTACTGCTCAGAACGGATTCACCAATATGAAGAGCAATAGCCATTTCTTTTATCCCGGGGTGTTCTTCAGAAAAGAATACTATGTCATGCCTGATGGGGATTCCCAAAATAAATGAGAACTCCTCCAACGTTGGGGCCAAGATGTAGTCTGGGAAAGTGAAGCAACGCAAAGACGGATCGTAAAACTAAAGAAGTGTATGAATGGCATCCTTCTCATACTTGGAGATATTGTAGACAAACTTCAGAAGTCTCCCATACCCTCCACTGAACTCTGTACAAACTCCGGGACCAGCCATACTAATCAGCTTGTGAATCAACGTCAAGGTCGGATCTGGGAACGAATAGGCAACAGTCTTCTTTCTCTGGACATCCATGCCAAGGTAACCTCAGAAAACCGGAATCAAGAGTAAGATGCAAGCCTTGAAAAATGTCAAACATGTCAGAATGCAAGAAAAATGATATGCTCATGCAAACATGGGATCAAGGCAACACTGTTGGATGTGTTGTGCTGTTAACTGAACGAGTACCACAACCCAGAAAACCAGAACTCGAAAATACCGAACCACTGAGATAACCAGGAACCCAGATAATCAAACATTGATGAGAAATCCAGAAAAACCGGGTAGGTTGAAGGTTTCGGTTACCTGCAAACCTGCAAACACCCATCCCCTCTCACGTGTGGGTACTAGGATGTTCAGTATCCCGGGCTCTCAGGTCGAGAAATGATGATACGTTCACCATTTTTGGTTTGGCATCATCATCAATCGAGGAGGCCTCAACTGATTCTCCAAAACGGAAGGTCCTCAGCTTCTGGCACTGAGGTCGAGAAACAATAGTACATTCATCCCTCGGGGTACAGTACTATCGTCAATCGAGGAGTGCCTCCACTGATTCTCTTCAAAAGATAGGGGCCATCCTATGCGAGTTCCAAAGTGGGCCCTCGGGTGCGAATGGGTTTGCCACAGAATGTGGTATACCACTGTCACCACTAAAGAGGGATGTTTCCACTAAGGTCCTCGATGATCGGTCACCAGAGTAGACAGTTCTCTAGATCAACACCCTAACATGCGCAAGACACACACGTTAGAATGTGTCCCAAGATAGCCTCGTCTGGTTGTGAATTTCATGAACACGCAAACGTACCAAGCGGGCACGTAGGTCCCACTACTCTCCACTCTAGTCTTAGGGTGTACTCAAGCCTGGGTATTGGGCTTATCTCTCAGAACAACCCAACCTGCAAAACATAAACAGCCAGCACAGCACAGCAATATCTAGTATGACAGTAATAAAAATGAAATGCAATGCAGTAAAAGCTGTAAAACGGTAATATACAACATAATATAGCACAACAAATAAACACCCAACAAAAAAACAAACAAGCGCTAGGATCGACTCGCTAAAGGGGATGGACCAGCATAGGTCAACCAGATTCCCCAGCAGAGTCGCCAGCTGTCGCTCCCAGGATTTTCATCCAGGTACAAACGCGAGAGTGACGCGGAAAACAGAGTCGCCAGCCGTGTAAATTTATCCCAAGAGAAGGAAAGGGAACACCACATAAACCTGAGGAAGAGGGAAAGGAATGGTCATCGCAACCATAGCCTGGGTTCGGGAGTCGGTTACGCGAGGGGAATGTGCTAGCACCCCACGCATCCATCGTACTCGATGGGATCCACGCTTGTTGTCTAATCTAAGGGTGAGTTATCCTAAAATCTATGGCTGTACTGACATGAGGAAGGGGAAAACAAAGACAGACTCTGTAGGACGTCGACGTCCTAGGCCTACGTACCCCCTTTGTGCAATGGCGAATTCAGAGTCAACGTAGTTCGGACCAAGTTCTTTTTGTGTTTTTTATGAGCGGCGTTAAGTTCGCGTCCGGCAGTTAGGGTCGATGCCTGTGTGCGACTCAGACGGAAAGTAACGTGCCCTTTTTGAAAATAGCCTTTAGTTTGACAATCCCGAAGGACAAAAAGGTTTGAAGTTTGTTTGTATGTTTTAAGACAGAAGTGACTTGAGTTAGTTCATAACTTGCATTGCACCAAAGTCTAGGGCACAAGGACGAATACTTAACGAATCGTCCCAAGACAAGACGCTCGCTAAGCACTCTAGAAAGATGAGAGAAAGCCCCTCATTTCTTATTCCCCACGCTTAAGGCTCGTGCGCAATACACTTTATCTTTATTAAGTGTTTTCAAGAAGTTTTGAGATGAGGAGAGAGAAGACACAAAGGAAACTCTAAAGGGAAACTAAGAGTCCTAATGTTATCATGCATGGATGTCCTATGGTTAGTGAGGTTTGACAACAACCTAAGCCTAAAGAAAAGAAAAGATGAGAGACAGAAAGAGTGAGAGTGGACATGGATAACTATCCACACCCTCAAATAACTTACCTCAGCCTCTGCATAAAAGGTTAGTACAAAACAGACATACGTAAAAGAAATGAGATAAATGAAATCTAGGCAATGACATATAATGGCAATCAAGTGACCTATAACAATCTAAACATGGTTTATGAAGTCAAAGACACAATCCCAAAACAATGGCACAAATGCCTTTTCAAACAGGTAACCAGACATGATCAGAGATATGCATACAAGAAGACCTCAAATAAAAGTAGTTAAACAATTGGCAAAACATCTTCTAAAATCACCAAATTAATTATCAACATATATTTACAAGAAGCAAACAACATGTCCAAAATTCATGCCAAAATTCAAAATAAAAGTCACTCAAACAATCATGCAAAGTTCAAACAAGAAACATGACTCAATATGCAAAAAAGGAGGACTAAAATGCAATATGAAATGATTTTAAAAATTAGAGAAAAATATTTTAATGCAATTCAATGTGTTGGTGAAAAAATGCAAAAAGAATGAGTTCAAAATGTTTTATGGATGATGAGAAATAAATTTTACAATGCAATGTGTGCAAAATGAAACAAATTCAAAAAGAAATTATTAAAATAATTAATTCAGATGCTAAAAATAAAATAAAAATAAATAAATAAAATTTTATAAAATTATAAAAATGTTTCATGAATTTTTTTGGAATTTTTAATGCAATAAACTATTTTTAAAAAATTAAATTGAAAATGCAATAATTAAATAAAAATAAAATAGAAAGAAAATGAGTGGGGGGTATGAACAGCAATAAAACACGTTGGAAAATAACATGGGCTGAAAGGGAGGGGTGTGAATAGGAAGGCCCAAAGCAAAAACCCATCAAAAAAATAAAACAAAACAAAAAAGCACATGTGGGCTTCAGTCCACCATGTTGACTCCATCCTTACCCTTAGATCAATCTAACGCTCCAAAGATAGTCAAACAATTCAAGTTTTATGCAAGATGAACGGTCAGGATCACATGCACATGATTATAATGGTATGCAAGCACACACTGAATTGTCATAAATTAAAATAAAATAAAGGGTAGCACGTGGTAAGGCACATGGTAAATTAATTTGTTGGCAAACTCCCAACCACCTGATCTAATCAACGTCCCAGATTAGTCAACATAATAAGAGGGTAAACCTGATGAGAGAACATGATCTGAGGTACACAATAGTAATCATAGGGTAATAAACACACAACTAAATAAAATAAAAACAAAAATTAGAACGCGTGGCATGCTGTGGACCGTGGGATCAAAACCATCAACGGTCAAAACTTCATCTTCCTCAATTTAACCCTCGCCGGACTGAATCAACCACCGGCCGCCGGAGCTAGGCTTCCGGCCACCCTCTCCGGTCACCTGCAACCAAAAACTCACCGGAAAACGCAAACAAATACACTTTCTTGACCAGAATTTCATCAGGATTTCAAATATCACATTAAAATTTGCAAACAATCAACACACAAGGAGATTCGCACGAAACAAGTTAGGGTTCAAAAACTTTAAACACACGATACAACCAAACCATGCGTCCAAACACAAAATAAAATATACCAGAATGATCAGCAACAATCACAAATTATTATGCGCATCAAAAAGAGGAGTTTTAGGAACATGCAAATTGCACTAACCTGAGATTATGCAGACTATATCCCTTGCTATTAGCTTCATGTGATGGACGATTTATGCTCTATAGATGCCAAGGATGAAGTTTATGGAAGAAGTTTTGGAAGAACCCTTGTAGATTGTGAGATTCGAAGGAATGATCTTTTTTAGGGTTCACTTGAAAACTCTACCAAAATAACGTGTATTCCCCTCTAACCCTAGCATGAGTTAGCTTAAATAGACTAGGTTAATCCACTGATCAACATTTGGGCCTTGGTAATTCCCCACTTGATGAGTTTTGGGTGATTTTGGAAAACTACATAATGTGAAATACTCCCTCCTCTATGCATGCATATCCAAACCCTTGATGATGGATCACTTATTTAACAATTGCTAATCACACCTGAATTTGATTTGGGCCTTGAGATGTATTGGTTCATGAGTTTTCAATAATTTGGCAATTTTGCACCATGTGAAATAAGTAATGAATAAGTCATGAAATTTCTTTGTTCAAAGGCCCAAAATGATCCTTAAGGAGTGTTCTTTGATGTTAGAATGTGACATGAAGCAATGGAATCAATTATAGGTCACTATGTCCCAAAATGCAAATGGAACCATGAGAAAACCCTAAAAAACCACTTTGCCTTCTTTTGATCATAACTTGAGTTTCACAAATGATATGGAGACCATCTAGTACTTGTTGGAAAGGGGAGAAAAAGATCTTCAACTTTAATGTTTGAGGAAAATTCATTTGAAGCTTTCTTGATGATGAAAAGTCAAGTTGAATGTAGTGTAAGAATTTGCCCAAAAAGGAAACTTTCAAATTATAGGTCATTTCCATATTTAGTAACTTTTGTACCAACCATTGATTCTTGATAAATGGTGTGAAACTTGACTCTTGAAGACCATATGAGGATGTGAGACCTTGAAAACCTTGAAGAGAACCTCAAGCTTTCACATTTGACTCCCCTCTCACTGTTGACTTTTCTCCTGATTCTCCTGATTCCCAATCCATTGGCCAATTGAACTTCTCCTGAACCAAACTGATGGACAATCTTCCATTCCTAGATACTTAGGGACCCAAGGAATACCATGGAATCAATTCTTGCCCAAAAAATCAGAAATAAACTGACTTTATAGAAAACCCTAATTTTGGTACCCTTAGCCTAGGAGGAAATAGCACAGTCTCCAAATCCAAATTCCTCTGAATATGATGCGTATCCTCTCCAACAAAGATAAGATATGCCATTTGGTGATGATAAAAACCCAAGAGGCTTGTCCATTGGAGCACTAAACCCAAGAATCTCAAAACCCTAATTTCTGCACTGGTTAGGAGAGAGTGTTCACAATACAAGGACTCTTGCTTGACCCTTTGAAGAACATCTTCTCCTCTTGAACTGCCTCAGGCACCTTGACCCCATGCTAGGAGCCAATGATATGCACACATGATAATGCAAGAATGAAGTGAAACATAAGCCAGTTAGTACTAAAGTAAGGAGAGCAAATTTTGGGGTGCTACAGGCCCCAATGTGGTCAAGAAAGCTTTCTCAGGCGGCGCCTTGAGACTCGCAACCATGGATGGAGAAGAGTTTTCCTACCCCACAAATTTTGATGTAGTCAAGAAATACTTCGCCTAAACTAAAAAAAAGTCTCGGTGGATTGAAAACCCAAAAGGGCGGTCCAGGCAATAATTAGAGACATAATAAAAAATCATCCTGGTGGATTGGAAATCTCAAAGTACAATCCAGGAAAAAATTAGGGATTAATGGCAAGTAACTATGTTCAACAGAGGCAAGTCCCTCAGCAGCAGTCATGCCATCCATCAGAAAACTCCAGTCAAGGTCATCTTCGACAGAAGCTCAGGATGCCCAGAATTCAAAGTTGGTAGAATGATGGTGGTCGTTATGTTTCAACGTAGCCCTTTTTCCCTGTAAATTACCATTTTCTAGCTTTGTAAATACTCTATGGAATCACGCGTTTGGCTGATTTCCATCCTATCAATACAATCGGAGCCCTTGTGCTTTTGTTTGCAATTCTTATTTGTTTTAGCTTTACAGGACGACATTGTAACATGATCAACGATTCTTGAAATAATACAAAAATTAATTTACTTGTTAAACTTTTTCTGCTTTTAAAATAAAGATGGCAATTTATTTGGACTGTTGAACATCGAAAGAACATCGATCGCCACTCCAGAAGTAATCGAGCTTCAAAGTGCAGAATCAAAGTACTTCTTCTAAACCAGTGCGCCTGAACGAAAGATCAGTTATGTCAGATGCGAATACTCCATCTGACATCTTCGGCCGAGTTCTTACCTCCTAAGCCCGACCAACGGTTGTTCCCCGCAGGGACTACTTCTCCTAAGCAAGGCAGAATTGCTACTTTTGGACCAGCGGTACTTCTTCGCCCCGCGATGGCCGAGTCTCCAGTCGTGTTCATCCATTAGTCTGTATGTCGCGTCAGTTTTGTCAGCATATACATACATGCGTCATGCATTATTGATTTACATTCATATTCATATTGCATCACTATCTCTCTAGTCGGTCTTGTCCCCTAGTGATAGACAGTCCTCTCAATCGAGTTGTCAGTCCTTTCCTCGTTAGGGAATGTTGCGTCTGAACAATATCTCTCCTCCAGTGTATTTCTGGGATGAAGTTGGTCATTGACCACTTTGATAACTTGAACCTCTGAAAGACCAGAGAACTTTCGACAAACATCACTCTTCGCCATTGAAGATGATATCCTCGCTTTCCCGGATTAAGGAAAATCCCCAGAGGAAGCCTCTTAACCGAAGACTCTCAGTAGCACATTGGTTCTTCTCTCCAGAAAGTCAATATTAACAAAGTCATCGGCACCTCAAAATTGGGGTACATCATATGGCATTTCTTCGGGAAGATCTCGAGGAAAAGTATGATGTAATATCCCCAAGCGACAGAAGTCTCTCAAGAGACCTGCTTTCCCCGATAGAGTCGATAAATGGCGTCTCCTAACAGAGAAGTTTGTACACCTCTACAACTCAAATGATTGGGTTCCCCAGGAAGTCTGACATCAGATCTTTTTCCATCAAATGGCATCTCCCCAGGAAAATTCGCCGAGAAGTTTGAGGAAAAGCGTTACGCATAGCGTCCCTTGTCAATAAAGTTTATTGACAAAAGAAACTGAGACCAGTTTCTTGGTAGGAAACCAGGATCGAGGGGAAGTTTATATCAGAAACTAAGACCAGTTCCTTGGTAGGAAACCAGGATCGAGGGGAAGTTTATATCAGAAACTAAGACCAGTTCCTTGGTAGGAAACAAGGATTGAGGGGAAGTTTATTTCAGAAACTGAGACCAGTTCCTTGGTAGGAAACCAGGATCGAGGGGAAGTTAATATCAGAAACTAAGACCAGTTCCTTGGTAGGAAACCAGGATCGAGGGGAAGTTTATATCAGAAACTAAGACCAGTTCCTTGGCTGAAGACCAGGATCGAGGGGAAGTTTTTACCTTTTCTAAGCATCATTGCTTAGCAAAAGAGGAAGGATGCGCGAACTGCCATTCATAACAACCATCAAAATTTCGGGTATTCCGATATTTAATCCTCTTGCACCCCCGAATGCCCGAATACCTTCGCCATTCACACCTTCGGGTCCAAGAAGATTAAATAGGGGCATCTGTCATACCCCAAATTTTGACCACTAAGATCTCCCATCATTGTGTAAATTATCATCACAATATGGATGAACCATTAGTTTCCCCAAAGATGGGTGAGCATCCACTACAATCAAAATTAGGGTTTCAAGCCCTCTCTGAGTGCTTAGACAAAGGATCAATCAAGGGATGACATGATCTTCAACTTGTCTAGCCTCTCAAACATCCACAAAGGATCAAGAGGACTGCCACTTCAAGGATTAAGCACAAGGTTGCTCCCTTCTAGGTGGATCAAGCCTCAAGATCGCCAGTGTCACCAAATTAGGGTTTGGTCGACCAGGGCCTCCAGATGGAAATTTTCCTTTGGGCATGAGCCAATGCTTCAAGGCATAACCTATGATGCTCCAAGGGACTTCATAAACCCAATCACCAAGTCAATTTAGCCGCAGGGGATGCATACATCATAAACCAGGAATTAGGGTTTCTTGACCTAATTCACCCCTAAGTTGACTTTTGGGACAAATCATGAGCCATGACCTCAAGGGAGTATTTTAGGGTCTCTAACACACTACATTGATCCATTTGCAACAATGGATTAATCCAAGAAGCTTGAGAAACAAGTTTCAATTTCATCTGAACCACAGTTAGGGTTTCGCGAGAAAAGTCAACTGTAGCTTTGACTTTTGACCAGGACATGCTCCCAAACCCTAAGACATGATTCAATACACCCTATAACACCTATTAAATCAATCCATCAAGTTTGATTTAGGTCAAGGACTTGATTTCATAGAGGATCACACAGTTTGGAATTCATCTGATAAAAAGTCAACTGTGCACAAAAGTCAACTTTGACTTTTTGAGATTTTTCACAAAAATGGGTTTTTAACCCTAAAATAATGTTAATGTGTGATTTGAATAATCATTCATCAAGAAAAATCAAGAAAAGTGGGATAACTTGTAAAAGGGGTAACCATAAAAACTTAGAAAACTTTCTAAGTTATGGAATAAAGTGGCAAGGGTACCAACTTTGGAGGATCATAACTCCTAAATCACAAGGCCATTTTTCCCCATTCAAAGCTGGATTTGTAGCTCTCATGGCCCTCTACAAAAGTGTCAACTACACCTCATTCCAATTCATTATGGATTTTGAGTTATGGAATGATCAAAATGGCTGAAAACATGAAATGCCACTTTTTCCAACACTTAGTGAAATTTTCACTAAGTCAGAATCTGCCTTCACTTTTTTCCAAATGTAGGGGCATTTTTCTCTTGGATCCAAAAAAATAAAATCCAAATATGATCAAACAGTTGTTGTATCATATAAGGGCTTTCTAAAATGGCCAAGAATATCACCAAACTCAACTTGAGCCATGAGATATGACCATGGCAACATGCCTTGCTGAAAACTGCCAAGGCAAGGCAGATTTTGGATTTTTGCTCGATTTGCTCAAATTTTGCAAAGGGAAAGCAACTCTATCCATCTGAACACCTCAAGGGGGACCAAGGAGGAACCAACTCTACTCCCAAGCCTCCCAAGTCTTTGGAACCAAAAATAGCATGCCAAACCTAGAAATCCCTAAAAGAGGGACAAGACTCCAATTTTGGATTGGAGCATTTAATGGATGCACCAAGGTGGCATGGACTGAAACATTTGCAACTGAATTCAGTCATGGATGATCCAACAACTAGGGAACCACAGCTCTGTGCTCTAACCTCTAGTCAATGGCTAGAAGAGACTTGGATTTTCATTTGACAACATTGGCCAAACCTCTGCTGCAGTTGCCATTCACTATTGATCCCAAAACAAACTTGCTCTACTATAAATAGAGCTCATTTGTGCTCAGTTTGAGTACACCAAAACCATCAAACAGATGCTTTCCTCAAAATCTCTTTCTTCACTCCAAATTTGCCTTCCAAAGCAAGTCACTATCGGGTTTTGAGTTTGAGAGCAATTCCAACCAAACCAATCACACACATACCTCATAAACATCATATAGTAGTGATCCAAACACTTAAACAACATCTGGAACACTGATTTCTCAGAATCACCAGCCAGTTGCTCAAGGTTTTAACCAAGTTGCAGCTGAGATGCCATGAAGTGATCCAGCCATTTCCAATCAAGTCCAAGTATTCAAACACACTCCATAGGGTGTAGGGAGGCTGTTCAGATCATCACAACTCATCTGTAACACCTCCAACTCAAAAATCACATTGCTCTTGCTGTCACGACCTTCAAGTAAGCCTAAACTTGGTCATCTCTTAATCTATGCATATTTCCTCACACAATACTTTTGCCAAATGTTCATAATCATGCATAGAATGTTTCCCCTCAATTAATTGCTTTGTTTAAATCGTGTATCAAAATTCTCAGCCTTCATGCAAATTTTAGGGTTCTTGAGGTTTTGTCTTGATTTCTTATTCCATGTTGAAAATAAATGAAATTAAAGACCATAGACATGATCGTGAGGTTGAAACGAGCAGATTCATATGTGGTTTGCATGATTCCATCAAGTATTCAGTGAGATTGGAGAGAAAATGCAAATCTGGGCAAAACTCAGAACACGCTCGTGTTCTTGGGTGTTCTTGGCGCCCTTTTTTTTTAAAATTCAAATATTTGAATTTTGTGATTTTATTTAATTGATTCAAAAATTAATTTCTCTCTGAGTTTTAATGATTTTGAGTTGATTCTTTTTTAATAATTCGCAAAAATGTTAAAATATTTTATTTTCCCAAAAAATCCCAAAAATATTATTTATTTCATATAATTGATATTTTTGTAAAGAATTAATATTTTAATTGTTTTTGACATTTAAAATATTTTCTCTTTCTTGTTTTTTCAAATTTTAGTGATTGCCAAACATTTTATGGATCAAAACCTAATTTTTGAAACATTAATCCAAGATCACAATTTGTTTTCCACATGTTAAACAATTTTGGTCATTTTAATTGAATTTTTTATTCAATTAAAATACATTTTGAAAACAAATTAGGGTTTTTGATTAATTCAACCCTCATCAAACTTTTTTCAAACTTTTGGGCCTCTAGTAGAGTGTAAGACCCAACCGTTTTAGAAAAACCAAAATAATTTAGGCCTCAGTATATTGTATAAGTCCCGATACCTTAAAAAACAAACGACTCGATCGTCGCCTTTTTAAACAAAACCAAATGGGCTTCTCCTCGAGCTATAAGTCTTATTTCTTTTCTTAAATTACTTTTGGGCCTCTAATAGAGTGTAAGACCCAATCCTTTGTAAATACAAACCTTTTTGGGCCTCACTTATTGTATAAGTCCCGTTGTATTTCAAAAGTTCGACGTGATCATCGCCCGTTTAAAACAAACCATCTAGGCCTCTCCTCGAGCTATAAGACCCATTCAAAACCATTTTGGGCCTCTAATAGAGTGTAAGACCCAATCCCCTTTTAACCAAAACAATTTTTGGGCCTCAGATGTTGTATAAGTCCCCATGCGTTAAAAGAAACACCGGCGCGATCGCCAGTTAAAATGGTAAATCATCTGGGCCTACCCTCGTGTTCTAAGCCCCATTTCTTTTTATTTCAATCATTTTGGGCCGCTTGAGAGAGTGTAAGACCCATCCCTTTGTACATAAAACCTTTTTGGGTCTCAGTCACTTGTATAAGTCCCTGTACAAATTCAAAACAACAGTGGGACCACTGATTAAACCCTGGGCCTCTCCTTGAGCTGTAAGCCCCCAACCTCTTTTCAAAATACTTTCTCCTTTGATTTTGAAATATATTGTTGTTATCAAAGTTTTATTTGTTGAACAAACTAACAAAATAGCATGGAAACTCTACAACCGAGTAAGTGTTTACCCGCTTTCATTTACTGCTTTCATATGTATATAATTGTACTGTGGGGCTGTTTCACTGTAAGTCTTCTTTCATAAACTCATATCAACTGTGTAATAATAATATAGATATTTAGAGTTTCCCCGGCAACTACGTCTAGAACTAGGCAAAACCTCGTCTCTTTACCTCCGACGTTCACCCAGATATACCTCAACCCTGAGAATCTTCTTTCACAACAATTTAGATAACTAGATCTAAGAAATCTCCCCCTTGAACAGTTCATATACAGAAGGCCAATGTTCCAAGTGAAACCCCTTCTGGAACTGTTCATGAGCCTCCTCTTGGGCTTAGTGCAAGGACCCACGGGCTTCTTAAAAGCATCCCCGCCTCCTCTTGGGCGTTGTACAAGGACCCGTCGGCTTCTTAGAAGTTTTCACAGCCTCCTCTTAGGCTTCATATAATGATTCTTCCTCCGGGAAGATAGCCTCCTCTTGGGCTTCGTACAAATTGTCCCTTCGGCTTCTTAAAAGTTTTTTTCACCTCCTCTTGGGCTTCGTACAAATTGTCCCGACGACCTCTTAAAGGTATAGGAACAGAAATTAGTCATCTTAATAGAACAGACTTTCAAGGAGTCTAGATCTTACTACTACTGTTTCTTTAGCATAGTACAAAAGATAAAACCCGTAGACTTGGGCAGTCTCAATACCCTTCGGATTCCCCGTTTCCTTAAAGAACAAGAAATAATCCCGATCCTCAGATTAAATCCATGAGTATAACATTACCCATATAAGAACTGATTTTCTCTTTTAACCAACATACTGGACCTGTCACTCAACCGAAACAGTAACTTTAGCCTCCTCTTGGGCTTTGTACAATGATTCTCCCCAGCAGAGTTAACTTTTGCAGCCTTCATCTCGGGCTTCGTACGAGATACAAAACACTCTCTTGTTGAGTATAAAAAGACTCTCTTGTTGAGTCGACCCCCTTTAGCCTCTATCTTGGGTTCCGTACGAGATACAAAAACACTCTCTTGTTAAGTACAAAAGACTCTCTTGTTGAGTCACACCCTTTAGCCTCCATCTCGGGCTTCGTACGAGATACAGAACACTCTCTTGTTGAGTATAAAAAGACTCTCTTGTTGAGTCGATCACTTTTACCCTCCATCTCGGGCTTCGTACGAGATACAAATCTACTCTCTTGGTGAGTATAAAAGACTCTCTTGTTGAGTCAAACCCTTTTAGCCTCCGTCTTGGGCTTCGTACAAGACACATATAAAAACACTCTCTTGTTGAGTCAACCCTTTTAGCCTCTATCTCGGGCTTCGTACGAGACACATAAAAACACCCTCTTGTTGGGCCAATAGCCACCTCTTAGGCTTTGTATAAAGAAAACCCTGGCTGATTCAATCAACCTTTTAGCATCAATTTGTGCCTTGCACACAGTATACAAACATCAACAACTCCTTTTCTTCCATCCACGCCACTGTCCCTCTTTTAGCATGAGGAAATTCTAAGGAAAGATGGCATTACTCTACACTGAGTTAAAGTCTTCTCCTTTAGGTTAAAAATCCCTATAAAGGAAATTATGGCATTGTTGGATTCACATATCCCAGTTAAAGTAATTCTCCTTTATAATCAGTCACCCAACAGTTGTGACAAACAGACAAAATACCCCTCTTTAGAGATGACAAATTCTCTCTAAAGTCAAAACCCTTTAGTTTCACATCTTGGGCTTCAAACAAGATACAAATAGACCCTTCAACTTCACATCTTGGGCTTTAAACAAGATACAAACCACCTTTAGCTTCACGTCTTGGGCTTTGAACAAGACACCAAAACACCATTTCCTCCCATAGAATAGGAGGAACTGCGATCGCTCTGATTTCCCTGTTTCGGTAAACGGGAATACATAGGCATAAGATTGAAAGAAAAATCTTAGCGAGCACACCACATCAAAAACCTCAGGTCACAAATCCTCACATATCAATCAAAACATCTGAGTCCGTATTCCCCGCCAAAAGTCTAAATTCGATCAAAATAACCCAAGAGAGGCCCCCCACATTGATCGCATCTGTAAACCAACAGTTTTGACTGCTTAACCTCAGTTTGCAAAGCAGGGTTAGTTGGAGACATCTATTTCCCTTCCTTCATCAGCTTCAATAGGATAAAAAATGAATCGACCTGTAGTACCCCCTAGAGCGACAGTGCTTAAGAACCATGTCCAAAATCGCTCGCTACATCACCCCAGTGGTAAGGCGCGCACCCTATACACAAGAGGTCTGGGGTTCGAATCCCCCTCGCCCCAGACCCTCTTTTTGCTATTTTTCCACTTTTTTACTATTTTCCATATTATTTTTAATAGTTTGGAAAATTAATAACTCTCTCAATTTTAATTATTTTTTATTGGTTCTTTTTGCAAAAAATCACAAAAATGTTGAAATTTTTTATTCCACAAAAAAATCAAGTTTATATTATTTATTTAATATAATTAGTATTTTTATGAATAAATTCATTTTAATTGTTTTTAAACATTTTTAAAATGAATATTCATCTTGGAAATCAAAAACCAAATGAGTTTTGATTCATCTTGTGATTAAAACCTCATTTTTCAAACCTTAAACAAAAATCACAAGTGGTTTATTCAAACTCATTTGGTATTTTTATCATTTTTATTGATTTTCTTTAAATAATTACTTTTAAAGGGAAATAAAATTAGGGTTTCTCTGATTTCAAACCTCATCTATCATTTTCAAACACCCATGGGCCTCTAATAGAGTGGTAGACCCAACCCCTCTTGACAACCAAAATATTTTGGGCCTCAGTGTATTGTATAAGTCCCGACCCCATCAAAAAGTTCGGCGCGATCGTCTCCTTTTTAACAAAATCATTTGGGCCTCTCCTTGATCTGTAAGCCCCACCACTTGTACAAAAATAAACCTTTGGGCCTCTAGTAGAGTGTAAGACCCATCCCTTGTAGATAAAACCTTTTTGGGCCTCAATGTATTGTATAAGACCCAGTACGTTAAAGAAATCTCGGCGCGATCATCATTTTTCAAACAAAACCCTTTGGGCCTACCCTCGTGTTATAAGCCTCATTCCTTTTATTTAAACCCTTTGGGCCTCTTGAGAGAGTGTAAGACCCATCCCTTTGTCCAGAAAACCTTTTTGGGCCTCAGTCACTTGTATAAGTCCCCGTACAATTTCAAAACAACAGTGCAATCACTGATAAAACCTTGGGCCTCTCCTTAAGCTGTAAGCCCTAACAATCTTTTCAAATAACTTTCTCCTTTGATTTTAAATATAATATTATTATCAAAGCTTTCTTTGTTGAACAACTAACAAAACAGCATGGAAGCTCTACAACCGAGTAAGTGTTTACTCGCTTTCTTTATCCGCTTTCATATATATATATATATATATATATATATATATATATATATATATATATATATATATATATATATATATATATATATATATATATATAACTGTATTGTGGGGCTGCTCACTGTAAGTCTTCTTTCACAAAATTTTATATACCTGTCAAATATCAACTGTGTAATACTAGTATAGTTATTTAGAGTTTTCCCCGACAACTACGTCTAGCACTAGGTAAAGCCCTGTTGGTCACTCTTAAATATAGTCAAAACTAGATCCCCCATAGGATTACCAGACACAGTTTTCCCTCCTCTTGGGGTTAAACAATATGGAGACGTGAAAGGCAGCATTCTCAGTGAACCCTTTCTCAGACTGTCACCCTTAGACATTGTCAAAGAAACTCTAACTTCCCAGAGATGATCTTTTCTCTGTGAATGACATCTCTTGAGTTTCTTCCAAATTCTCGAACTTTCCTGGCTTGATCTATTCTCAGTGAATGGCATATCTTGAACTACTCGGGGTTTGGGGACCCACAGGCTTCCTAAACACATCCCCGCCTCCTCTTGGGCGTTGTACAAGGACCCTTCGGCTTCTTAAAAGCTCTCATGCCTTCTCTTGGGCTTAGTACAAGGACCCAGAGACCTCTACAGGTATAAGAACAGAACCTAGTCATCAATTTGCTAGAGCTGTCTTTCTGAGTCAAGTGTCAGACCAGTTAATGGGTTGACCTTCATCCCTTAACATACCAGCCTTCTCTTAGGCATCATATAAGGATCATTCACTATCTGAGAATCGATTTCTCAGAACACTAGTAGACTTGGACAGTCTCAATACCCTTTGGATTTCTCATTTTCTTAAAGAACAGGAAATAACCCTGATCCTCTGATCAGTGCCAAGGCACAACCATACCTGTAATCTTTTCCTTTTATAAGAACTGATTTTCTCTTTTATCCAACACACTGGACCTGTCACCAAATTAAAACAGTCGCCAACAACTAGCCTCCTCTTGGGCTTTGTACAATGATTCTCCTACACTCTCTTGTTGAGTATAAAAGACTCCCTTGTTGAGTCACCCTTTTGGCCTCCATCTCGGACTTCGTACGAGATATAAAACACTCTCTTGTTGAGTATAAAAGACTCTCTTGTTGAGTCAAATCCCTTTCAGCCTCCATCTCGGGCTTCGTACGAGATATAAAACACTCTCTTGTTGAGTATAAAAGACTCTCTTGTTGAGTCAACCACTTTTAGCCTCCACCTCGGCTTCGTACAAGATAGAAATTACTCTCTTGTTGAGTATGACAGACTCTCTTGTTGAGTCAAACCCTTTTAGCCTCAATCTTGGGCTTTTTACAAGACAGAAAGAACATCTTCCCCGGAAAAGTCAACTTATAGCCTCCTCTTAGGCTTTGTATAAAGAAAACCCCGGTTGAGTCAATCAACCTTTTAGCATCAAAGTCATGCCTTGCTCACAGCATACAAACATCAACAATTCCTTTTCCTTCATCTAATTGCTGTAAGCGGCAAGCCTCTGGATTATCTACATCCACGCCACTGTCCCTCTTTTAGCATGAGAAATTCCTAAGGAAAGATGGCATTGCTCTAAACTGAGTTAAAGTTTTCTCCTTCAAGTTAAAAGTCCCCTATAAAGGAAACTATGACATTGCTGGATTCACATATCCCAGTAAAAGTAATTCTCCTTTATAATCAGTCACCCAACAGTTGTGATAAACAAACCAAATAACTCCTCTTTAGAGATGACAAATTCTCTCTAAAGTCAAAACCCTTCAGCTTCACATCTTGGGCTTTGAACAAGATACAAATCACCTTTAGCTTCATGTCTTGGGCTTTGAACAAGACACCAAAACAACCTTTTTTCCTCCCATAGAATATAAGGAACTACAATCGCTCTGATTTCCCTGTTTCATCAAACGGGAATACGTAGGCATAAGATTGAAAAAATCTTAGCGAGCATACTAATCAAAAACCCAAAACCCAGTATCTCCCTCAAATCCACCCAAAAGCATCAAATCTAAACACAGTATCAAAAACCTCACAAATAATCCAAACACCATGTCCTCAGGCAAAATAACCAAAGATTGGGCCCCACATCCACATAGCATCTGCAACCTAACAGACCGCTATTCAAACTCAGTATGCAAGCAGGGTTAATTGGAGATATCTATTTCCCTTCCTTAATCAGCTCAATAGGATAAAAAATGAATCGAACTGTAGTACCCGAGCGATAGTGCTTCAAGACCACAAAAATCGCGCTACACAAGTCCATAATAAAACTCTTCTCAAAAATCGTCACAGGACATCTCAAACACACAAAGGTAGTAGTAACAGAACCATTAGCTGGAGTTTCTATTACCATATTGTCATTCATATCAGATAACTTCAAACCCAATCTATTAGCACATTCAAGAGAGATAAAAAAAAATGAGTAGCACCAGTATCAATAATAGCAACCAACTCGATATTATTAATAAAACATGTACCTCGAATCAGGTTGTCCTTCTCTGACGCTTCTGCACCACTCAAAGCAAACACTTTTCCACTGGTCTGAGCAGTAGTGGCAGTCTTCTTTGGCTTCTGGCACTGGGTACTGGTGTGACCCTTCTCCCCACAATTGAAACAGGTTGGATAATCATCTTTGCAATCAGTAGCTCTATGCCCCTTCTTACCACACCTGTAGCACCTCAACACATTATTGGTACACACATCAGCACGGTGGCCTTGCTCGCCACACTTATAACACTTCCCAGAAGCGGGAGCTGCTCCCCCACTTGTCTTTTTCCCCTCTGAAGCCTTCTGCTTCCCTTTGTCAGCTGAAGTTGTATAAGGTTTCCCTCTATACTGCCATTTCTTCTCACTCAACTGCTTGTAGTAAGCAGATCGAGCTCGGCTATCCTCATCGTAGATTCTGCTCTTGTCCACCAACTCAGCATACCTGCGAATCTATTGATACCCAATATCCTGCTTAATTTCTGGTCTCAGCCCATTCTTGAACTTGAGACACTTGGACATTTCAGCATTAGCACGGTTGTCATGCGGACAGAACTTCGCCAGCTCCTCGAACTTCGCGGCTTACTCCGCCACAGTCATGTCTCCTTGCGTCAGCTCAAGGAATTCCACTTCTCTCTTGCCACGAGCATCCACTAGAAAATACTTTCCCAGAAACTCCTGCTTAAACTCAGCCCAAGTTATCACAGTGCCAACATCTGCGAGTCTCTGACGGGTGTTATCCCACCAATCCTCGGCCTCTTCTTCCAGCATATGTGGTCCAAACTGAATTTGTTGCTCATCAGTACACCCCATCACTCAGAAGATCTTCTCGATCGCCTTCAGCCACTTGTGTGCACTTGCTGGATCATGAGCACCCACAAAAGTCGGTGGATTGTTCCTCTGAAACTTCCCCAAAGCACGAAACTCGTCCTAAACTCCACCATTCGGATTGAGTTGAGCCACTACATTAGCAACTGATTCCAATGCATCAGCGATAGCACGATCATTTCTTCCAGCCATCCTGCACACCACCAACAAGGTTAGAAGAAACAAAACATCGACAGTGCACACACACTCGTCGACTGACAGGGGACTAACATCACGTAAAAACCTGGCCAGATGGACCGACCTACTCTGATACCACTAATGTAACACCCTTTTCTACCCCACGAATATACACGGCAAAATACACAAATTACCAGAGTAAAAATCACCTCAGAAGGGTGCACATTTCTCAATAAACTCAAAATAAAACATTTGCTCCGTAAACAACGGGTTTTCCTCAAAATAATCAAAACGTCATCAAATAGAAGTGGAACCACCACAACCACAATAATCCAAAATAAAAAGGGTTTTCGTTAAAAGCCATAATAATCAAATAACAACTCAACATGGTTCGACTCAACGACCCAACCCGATGTTACAATATCAGAGCAAGACCCTCTACATCGACCAAAAGCAAATAAACTCCAAAAGTCCTCAAAGGCATGCACAGCTAAGCCTGATCACCTGCACGTTACCCACGTGGAGGCAACATTCAAACAGGCAGGGTGAGTAATCACAATTCATTATAATCAATATAAAAACAAGATATGCATAGAATGATGTCATCGTCATATACCACATCTTCAGGGTTATCACTAGGAAAACATCAAAATCACAACATCATAAAATACATCAATGCCAAATAAATGCAATGCACAACAAGACTCATGCATGTGGTACCAATCGTCACAGTCGATGGACACTTAGGCCAACACCCTCCAAAGATCCCCGTCATTAGGATCGATTCCACACAAGAACCGAAGCACGTCAAAACCACCTCACATCCACACAATGGGATGGAAGCCTCAATAGACCGAAGTCTAACTCACTGAAATGCTAGGAATGCATTATACACAACTTCATAATTATCATCATCAATAAAAGTCATTACGTGTATCATCATCCATCAATATCTCATGTTAATCATGTCATCAATTATTCATCAAAACATCACGAAATCATCATCTCATAGTCATCAATAACATCATGATAAATCATCATAAAAATAACAACATCAAAACATCAAGACAGCACAAGAACCACAACATGATTTCACGAAACAGCAGGCATTCGCTAGAATGTTCGCTTTGCAAACTCATTCACTCTCGCGTTCGCTTTGCGAGCTGCCAGCGAATCCCCAAAATCCCATACAAAAACCAGAGAACCCTCCTCTGTCTCCCTCGCTACCTCTGTTCGCTTTGTGAAGTCATTCGCTGGGAAGTTCGCCGTGCGAACTAAAAATCACAATCAGAGTTCATCTCAGTATCATAAAACAAAATCATCGCGCATTCGCTGCGTTGCTCGCTTTACGAGTCTGGGGAGAATGTTCGCCTTGCGAAGGAATTGTTCGCTTTGCGAACTCTAGATTTCAGGAAATCGTTGCTACGCATCAGTAGCATAACAGACCCAAAAACCTCACGAATTCAACCTCCTTTTACCTCAACCACATCCCTAAAACATTCCTAAGGTATCATGGCAACATGCGTACAAAACCTACGACTGTTAGGCCGATTGATTATACTATCTTGACCTCAAAATCACCTAAACCTTCACAACCCTAAAGATTCTCATAAACCCCATAAATCCCTTTCTCTACAAGATCCCACATATCATCAAAAGAAGGTTTAGCCTCAAAGGCCTACTTTTATCCAATTCAATTCAACCCTTAATAATCAATCCACAAAAATGCCCTAAAGCACCAATTTACTCAAAAATCCACAAACCCATATAAACCTCAAAATCAGCTTTAAACACATTGAATTCCTATATTGAAAACAATGAAAGGCAATACTCCCCTCCCCGTACCTTAGATTGTCGATTCCAAGCTTTCTTTCTTGAGTTCTTGGAAACCTTCTCGAATCCTAAGCTTTTCCCTCTTTCCTCAGAGCTCTCACCTTCTTTCCTTCTTTTCACGGTCTAACAAAATGAATCATATTCTCAAATTCTCTTTTTTGTTAAACCTAACTCTTGGGCTTCTAAAATGGGCTTTCCCAATAATACCCTCACTAATCCTCCTCAAAAGTTCATCTTACCCTTAATTCCTCTAATATTATTTAAATTAATAATAATACTAATATATACTATATTATATACTATAATTTAAATGAATAACCAAAACTCCACAAAATGCCAACGTCAACACAAACCACCAAAATTCACCGAAAATTCACAAATATTATATTTAAATAAATTAAATAAATATTCTTACTGATTTAGGGTGTTACAACTCTCCCCCACTTAAAGAATTTTTGCCCTAAAAAATTACTTCAAGGGAATAGAGTCGGGTACGACTCCCTCATCCGATCTTCACGTTCTCAAGTCCAACTTTCTCCAGCCGGTCCACCCTGCAACACCTTCACCAAAGTTATGTCCTTACCCCGCAGCTGCTTCATCTCTCTACCGTCAATCCACATGGGTAATGCTTCCACTGTCAGGTTATCCCTCACTTGTACATCATCCATCTGAATCACATGCGACGGATCCGGAATGTACTTCCTCAACTGCGACACATAGAACACGTCATGCAAATTCGCAAGTGACGGTGGTAAAGCGATTCGATAGGCTACCTCTCCTATCCTCTGCGAGATTTGATATGGACCAACAAAACTTGGAGTGAGCTTCCTAGACTTCAAAGCTCGACCCACATCAGTTATTGGAGTCACCCTCAAAAACACGTGATCTCCCTCTTTGAATTCAAGTGTCTTCCTTCTCTTATCATGATAGCTCTTTTGGCGACTCTGCGACGCTCTCATCCTTTCTTGGATCATCTTAATATTCTCGGTCGTTTCCTGCACAATCTCAGGTCCGAGTACAGCACTCTCGCCCGGCTCATACCAACACAAAGGAGTCATACATCTTCTCCCATACAAAACTTCATAGGGCGTCATTCCAATACTAGCATGAAAACTGTTATTGTACGTGAACTCAATCAATGGTAAATGGTTATCCCAAGATCCTCCGTGATCCAACACACAAGCCCTCATCAAATCCTCTAAGGATTGGATAGTCCTTTCTGTCTGTCCGTTCGTCTGCGGATGATAGGCAGAACTCATTCTCAACTTAGTACCCAAAGCATCTTGCAAACTCTTCCAGAACCTGGATGTAAATCTTGTATCTCTATCCGACACAATGCTCGAAGGTATCCCATGTAACATCACAATCTCCTAGATGTACATTTCGGCTAGCTTTAGCATAGAATGATTAATCTTCATCGGCAAGAAATGGGCCGATTTAGTTAATCTATCCATGAACACTCAAATTGAATCATTTCCCTTAGCAGTTCTCGGTAATCCTGACACAAAATACATGGAAATGCTATCCCACTTCCATTCTGGAATATTCAATAGTTGCATCATACCTAAAGGCTTTTGATTCTCAATCTTCGACTTTTGACACGTCAAGCACGCATAAACAAACTCTGTGATATCCTTCTTCATACCCTGCCACCAAAATAACTTTTTCAAATCCTGGTACATCTTCGTAGCACCGGGATGAATACTCAACCCACTTCAGTGTCCTTCTTTTAAAATACTCTTCTTGATTTCTGGAACATCTAAGACACATACTCTATCCCGAAACTTCATCACACCATTCTCGTCAATCCGGAATTCTCCTCCGTTACCTTGATTGATCAATGTCAACTGGTCAACCAACTTTAAGTCAGATTGTTGTCCCACTCTGATCTCTTCTAGAATGCCACTCGTCAACTTCAACATTCCCAACTTCACAATGTCAGAGGTCTCGTCACATACCAAACTCAAATCTCAGAATTGTTCAAGTAACTCCAACTCTTTCACCATGAGCATCGACATATGCAATGACTTTCTGCTCAATGCATCAGCCACTACATTTGCTTTGCCCGGATGATAACTCAAATCAAAATTGAAATCCTTCAACAGCTCTAACCATCTTCTTTGCCTCATATTCAATTCTTTCTTATCAAATAGGTACTTCAGACTTTTATTATCACTTAACACTTCAAACTTAGAGCCAAATAGATAATGTCTCCAAATCTTCAACACAAAGCCAATTCCAAGTCATGTGTAGGATAATTCCTCTCATGAACTCGCAATTGTCTCGAAGCATGGGCAACAACTTGTCCATTCTGCATCAATACTCCTCCAAGACCCGTCTTCGACGCATCACAATACACCACAAAAGATTCGCTCGGATTAGGAAAAATCAACACTGGAGCGGTCGTCAACCTCTTCTTCAATTCCACAAAACTCTCCTCACATGCTACATCCCACACAAAAGCTTGACCCTTTCGAGTCAATTGAGTCAAAGTTAATGCCAACTTAGAAAAGCCCTCGATAAACTTGCGGTAATAACCCGCCAATCCCATAAAACTTCGTATCTCGGTAGCAGACTTCGGAGTCTCCCACTGTAACACATCATCAATTTTTAAGGGATCAACAGCAATCCCACCACTTGAAATCACATGGCCCAGAAAACTCACTTCCTTCAACCAGAACTCACACTTGGACAGCTTTGCCTACAACTTCTTCTCCTTCAATACTTGCAACACATTCCTCAAATGCTCAGAATGTTCTTCTTCAGATCTAGAATATATCAAAATGTCATCAATGAAGACCACAACAAACTGATCCAAATACTCATGAAAAATCTGATTCATATACTCCATGAACACACCAGGTACGTTGGACACTCCAAACGGCATCACAGTGTATTCATAGTGACCATACCTCGTCCTGAAAGCCGTCTTCAGAATATCATCAGGCTTAACACGAATCTGATGATAACCAGACCTCAAATCGAACTTACTAAACACACAGGCACCTACTAACTGATCCATCAAATAGTCGATTCTCGGGAGTGGATACTTATTCTTGATAGTCACTTTATTCAACTGTCGATAATCAACACACAACCTCATACTTTCGTCCTTCTTCTTCACTAACAGCACAGGAGCACCCCACGGAGAAACACTTGGTCAAACAAACCTCTTCTCAAGCAACTCTTCCAACTGTTTCTTCAATTCACTTAACTCAGAAGCTGACATCCGATAAGGAGCCATTGACACTGGACTCGTACCCGGTATTAAGTCCACTACAAACTCTACTTCACGTTCTGGAGGTAAGTCACTAATGTCCTATGGAAACACATATGGAAATTCACATACAACAGGTAAGTCGACACTTGCAGCTTCAAGATCAATCTGCAACGATGCAAACATTGCAAACACCAAAGCTTCGTCTCCCACCAGTTCATCCACTTGCTTAGCAGACAAAAACATCAACTTTCCAGCATCACCAAACTCAAGAAACTCCACAGTCTTGTTATAATAATTGATATGAACATGGTTGAACTCCAACCAGTTCATTCCAAAGATTACATCGATTTGGTGCAAGGGTAGGCACACCAAGTCCATCACAAAACTCTTCTCAAAAATCATCACAGGACATCTCAAACACACAAAGGTAGTAGTAACAGAACCATTAGCTGGAGTTTCTATTACCATATTACCATTCATATAAGATAACTTCAAACCCAATCTATTAGCACATTCAAACGAGATAAAAAAATGAGTAACACCAATATCAATAATAGCAACCAACTCGATATTATTAATAAAACATGTACCTCGAATCAGGTTGTCCTTCTCTGGCGCTTCTGCACCACACAAAGCAAACACTCTTCCACTAGTATGAGCAGCAGTGGTAGTCTTCTTCAGCTTCTGACACTGGGTACTGATGTGACCCTTCTCCCCACAATTAAAATAGGTTGGACCATCATCTTTGCAATCAGTAGCTCTATGCCCCTTCTTACCACACCTGTAGCACCTCAACACATTATTGGTACACACATCAGCACGGTGGCCTTGCTTGCCACACTTATAACACTTCCCAAAAGCGGGAGCTGCTCCCCCACTTGTCTTTTTCCCCTCTGAAGCCTTCTGCTTCCCTTTGTCAGATGAAGTTGTATAGGGTTTCCCCCTATACTGCCATTTCTTCTCACTCAACTGCTTGTAGTGAGCAGATCGAGCTCGGCTATCCTCATCGTAGATTCTGCTCTTGTCCACCAACTCAGCATACCTGCAGATCTATTGATACCCAATACCCTGCTTAATTTCCGGTCTCAGCCCATTCTCAAACTTGAGACGCTTGGACATTTCAGCATCAGCACGGTTGTAATGCGGACAGAACTTCACCAGTGCCTCGAACTTCGCGGCATACTCCGCGACAATCATGTCTCCTTGCTTCAGCTCAAGGAATTCCACTTCTCTCTTGCCACGAGCATCCTCTGGAAAATACTTTCCCAGAAATTCCTGCTTAAACTCAACCCAAGTTATCATAGTCCCAACATCTGCGAGTCTCTGACGGGTGTTATCCCACCAATCCTCGGCCTCTTCTTCCAGTATATGCGTTCCAAACTGAACTTGTTGCTCATCAGTACACCCCATCACTCAGAAGATCTTCTCGATCGCCTTCAGCCACTTGTGTGCACTTGCTGGATCATGAGCACCCACAAAAGTCGGTGGATTGTTCCTCTGAAACTTCCCCAAAGCACGAAACTCATCCTGAACTCCACCATTCAGATTGATTTGAGCCACTACATTAGCAACTGATTCCAATGCATCAGCGATAGCACAATCATTTCTTCCAGTCATCCTGCACACCACCAACAAGGTTAGAAGAAATAAAACATCGACAGTGCACACACACTCATCAACTGACAGGGGACAGACAACACGTAAAAACCTGGTCGGATGGACTGACCTGCTCTGATACCACTAATATAACACCCTTTTCTACCCCACGAATATACACGGCAAAATACACAAATTACCAGAGTAAAAATCACCTCAGAAGGGTGCACATTTCTCAATAAACACAAAACAAAACATTTGCTCCGTAAACAACGGGTTTTCCTCAAAATAATCAAAAGGCCATCAAATAGCAGCGAAACCACCATAACCACAATAATCCAAAATCAAAAGGGTTTTCGTTAAAAGCCATAATAATCAAATAACAACAAAAATAACAACTCAACATGGTTCGACTCAACGACCCAACCCGATGTTACAATATCAGAGCAAGACCCTCTACATCGACCAAAAGCAAATAAACTCCAAAAGTCTTCGAAGGCATCCACAGCTAAGCCTGATCACCTGCACGTTACCCACGTGGAGGCAACATTAAAATAGGTAGGGTGAGTAATCACAATTCGTTATAATCAACATAAAAACAAGATATGCATAGAATGGCGTCATCGTCATATACCACATCTTCAGGGTTATCACAAGGAAAACATCAAAATCACAACATCATAAAATACATCAATGTCAAATAAATGCAATGCACAACAAGACTCATGCATGTGGTACCAATCGTCATAGTCGATGGACACTTAGGCCATCACCCTCTAAAGATCCCCATCATTAGGATCGATTCCACACAAGAACTAGAGCACGTCAAAACCACCTCACATCCACACAATGGGATAGAAGCCTCAATAGACCGAAGTCTAACTCACTGAAATGCTAGGAATGCATGATACACAGCGTCATAATTATCATCAACAATAAAAGTCATTACGTGCATCATCATCCATCAAAATCTCATGTTAATCATGTCATCAATTATTCATCAAAACATCACGAAATCATCATCTCATAGTCATCAATAACATCATGATAAATCATCAGAAAAATCACAGCATCAAAACATCAAGACAGCACAAGAACCACAACATGATTTCGCGAAACAGCAGGCGTTCGCTAGAATGTTCGCTTTACATACTCGTTCACTCTCGCGTTCGCTTTGCGAGCTGCCAGCGAATCTCCAAAATCCCATACAAAAACTAGAGAACCCTACTCTGTCTCCCTCGCTACCTCTGTTCGCTTTGTGAAGTCATTCACTGGGAAGTTCGTCATGCAAACTAAAAATCACAATCAGATTTCATCTCAGTATCATCAAACAAAATCATTGCGCATTCGTTGCGCTGCTCGCTTCACGAGTCTGGGGCGAATGTTTGCCTTGCGAAGGAATTGTTCGCTTTTCGAACTCACAATTTTAGGAAATCGCTGCTACGCATCAGTAGCATAACAAACCCAAAAACCTCATGAATTCAACCTCGTTTTACCTCAACCACATCCCCAAAACATTCCTAAGGTATCATGGCAACAGGAGTACAAAACCTACGACTGTTAGGCCGATTGATTATACTATCTTGACCTCAATATCACCTAAACCTTCACAACCCCAAAGATTCTCATAAACCCCATAAATCCCTTTCTCTACAAGATCTCACATATCATCAACAGAAGGTTTAGCCTCGAAGGCCTACTTTTATCCAATTCAATTCAACCCTTAATAATCAATCCACAAAAATGCCCTAAAGCACCAATTTACTCAAAAACCCACAAACCCATATAAACCTCAAAATCAACTTTAAACACATCGAATTCCTATATTGAAAACAATGAAAGGCAATACTTCCCGTACCTTAGATTGTCAATTCCAAGCTTTCTTTCTTCTTTTCACGGTCTAACAAAATGAATCATATTCTCAAATTCTCCTTTTTGTTAAACCTAACTATTGGGCTTCTAAAATGGGCTTTCCCAATAATACCCTCACTAATCCTCCTCAAAAGTCCATCTTACTCTTAATTCCTCTAATATTATTTAAATTAATAATAATACTAATATATACTATATTATATACTATTATTTAAATAAATAACCAAAACACCACAAAATGCCAATGTCAACACAAACCACCAAAATTCACCGAAAATTCACGAATATTATATTTAAATAAATTAAATAAATATTGTTACCGATTTGGGGTGTTACATAACCCAAGCGGATAAAAAGAATGGGTACCTAGAATGTACTATTAATTTTTTTGATGGTTCTTGAAGACCATGTGAAAATCTTGTCAAAAAAGGATTAGACTTTCAAGATCAAAGAACATATGATATCGTAGGATTAAAGCTTCATTGAATTAAAGATGATTTTAGAAAGATTGAGACTTTGATATCATAATTGACTTCAAATCATTGTAAAGAAGATAAGTTATTTTTATATATAATATATCATTTCCTTTATATTATTATACCTCTTAGGATTTTATTCTTTTTCTTTTTGATAATGTTAGAAAGGGGAAAGAGAAATGGTTGTTTTTGATGTTATTCAGGATATTTAAGACATCATAGCATAAATTGAAAAATAAAGGAGGAGATATGCAAGATAAGGGGAGATATACAAGATAGGGGGAACAATCAAGTATTAAGCAAAAACTTTCCATCAATATATTTTGTCATCATCAAAAAAGGGAAGATTATGAATAAGATATTCATCATCTATTATAAAAAGAAATTTGATGAAGACAAAAGTCTATCTTAGAAGAAAGATCAAAGAAGAAAAAGATTGAAATCAAATACCAATATTGCATGAACTTTGGAATTAAAAGGATTGAATCATGAAGTTTTAGGTACCAATGACATTTCATTTGTGTATATATGTTAGATGCTCAAATTAATTTCATCTAAATCATTCCTTACATTTTTGCATGCATTATTTCAAGTTGCATCTTTTAACTTATAAAATTTTCAAGTTTTTGGAAAGGTAAATCGATTTACCTCCCTAGGTAAATCGATTTACATAATCTCTGCCAAAATAGAATTTTGGAAATGAACAAAGGTAAATCAATTTAACTGTTATGTAAATCGATTTACCCAATGCTTTTACTCAAATTTTTTAACTGTGAGGATAAGTAAATCGATTTACCTCCTATGTAAATTGATTTACCACTATAACATGTGAAAAAATCTAAATCAGTTCAATACTTTTTCATGGCACATGTTCATAAACACCTTTCCAAATCATTGCAACACATTTCTGACTATTTCTAAACCATTGCCATGATTTTCAAAGGGTTTCTTGTGATTATATATAACATAATTTTTCTTTGTTAAAATCACCTCTTTCATCATAAATTTTCAAACAATTCTTATTGTTTTTCAAGTGTTTATAGAAAATGTCATAAAAACTTTTTGCTGCATAAATGTCAATCATTTGAGAAAAGTTTCATAACCAATTGAGCACTTAATGTTTTTATATTCTTGAATTGTTTATTTGGAAAGAGAAGATTATATATTCAGAATATTGAATAGCATATAAATCTATATGTATTTATTTGTATCTGCTTGCTGTAATTTATTCACCAAGTCTGTGGTGATTTTTGTCTGTAGGAAAGTGGTTGTTCTTTCTACATGTGTTGTCAAATAGGAAGAGTTGTCTTTCTATTTGTTGGAAAAAGTCCTTTGATTCGGGATGATTTAAAGTCCACCATCGTTGTTAGTGTTTGGAAATCAAGAAAGTGATGTGCTTCTTTTTGTTGTTGTTAGAAGAATGTAAGAGAAGTCTTAGTGGTAGGCTTGTACAAAAATATAACAATTGTGAAATCTTTCACAGGGTATGAGGGCACTAGATTGCTCTTGTTTGGAAAAGGGAACCAGGATATATCGTTGTGTTCTTTACATTCTTGCATTTTCATTTCTGCACTTTTCTTCATAAGTTCATATGAAAATTTCAAGAAAAATAAGAACATAAGAATCATCTATTAAAAAATATAAAAATCCATATAACCCATTTCACCCCCCCCCCCCCCCTCCTCTTAGGTTTCACTCTATACTTACAAAGTAAACTTTTGGCATTAATTCGAATCAAATTGCTTTGTCATGCAAATAAAGTGGCTCGGGTTTTATGAAAAACATAACCTAATTTTAATCATAAGAAGGTGTGATTCGAATAAAATATCCTGAGGCTAATTCAAATTATAATGGCAAGCTTGATACGAGTCAGGGTCTTTGTGATTTGAATCACAAACAAAAGTTTTGATTTTTTTAATTTAATTTAAATGCATGGGAAAACTATTTTTATTAAATACAAAAATAACATTTGAAGTTTAAATGAAAAAATTAATGTGCTTGTAAAAAGGATTAATTTCAAATAGGAAACAATGCTCAGATGAATTAACATGCTATGCACAAATGAATGAAAATGTTATGCACAGACGAATGAGAGTGATATCCACAAATGAATGAGAATGTTATACGTAGATGAATAAAAATATCAGATTTGTGATATGCTCAAATGATTTATGCTACCCACACAATCACATAGACATATATCAAACAAACAACACACCAAGTACATATAATTAAGGTACACTACAAAAAGAGTAAAGGAGATAGGAACAATCATGCCAATTTGATTATCTAGGCTTTAACTTGTTGCACACAATATAATCAGTAAACGACAACATAACTCACAAAAGCATATTATGATCAATTATAAACAATTGGATACTATTTACTTTACACGTCTGAAAAGCACCATCATACATTGTTTCACAATATATAAGATAAACTTTGAAAGCTCTGCTGATTTGAGAAAATTTTTGGAAGAACAGAATGTCAAAAGATAATTTTAAACATGAAGAAGTCTGATGAAAGAAGACTGGTCAGATATGATGTCCTAACGAATGTCTCGACATCTTTTACTGATATTGCAGGATGTTTCTAAATCTGTTGCAAGATTTAAGGAGCAATCAAAACATGGATCAAGGAAGAAATAAACAGAAGATTTCAAGCCCAAGGAAACAGAAGATTATAAAAGAAGACCTAGACCTAGGACTGAAATATATATATATATATATATATATATATATATATATATATATAAATATATATACCTTTTGTAACCTAGTTCTCTTGTGTAAAAATAAGGGTTTAGGGTTTTGAGAGTTGTTGGCTCTCTAGGTTTGTAAGTCTCCCTTTGTATCATTTGATGCACTGTGGTAGACATAGGTATCGTACAGATCCATAAGCCTTTAGGTATTGGATTGTGTATTGTTCTTGGATGAAGCTTTGAAGCAAATCCAAGTTAGCGTGTTGGTCAAGTATGCTTGACAGAATTCTGTATTGACAGGGATGGTTTAGATATCACAGATTGTGATTAGGGGAAGTGAGTGGTGATTCTCATATCAAAGAGGGTGTTCTTTAGTAAAGATTTCATTGGGTAGTATTTAGGAGATAAAGTTGTAAACGGGGGAGCTTAACTTTATAAGTTTACTACAGATAGTGGAGTCTTCTTCCTGGATTGGTATCCCCCAAATGTAGGTGAATTACACCGAACTGGGTAAACAATTGTTGTGTTCTTTTATCACTCTACAGATTTACATATTTTGTTATTAGTCTTGATAAACATGTTGGAACAGATGTCGTAATATCTGTCATTCTGCAGTTACTGATATTCAAGGTATCAGTTTGCTGTTCTGTTCTTGTTTAAATGACTATGCAGAACAATGTCTTGACATGTGTTAAGACATCTACTGTCTGCTATGCCAGAATTTCAATTGGTATCAGAGCAGTCATCCTGTCTATTTCTGGATGAGATCTTTGGGAGATACTTTTTGGCGTTTAAACAAGGAGGATTTTTGGAGATCAGACCAATCAACTCAGACATACTCAAGGGTATTAATGGATGGGATGGATGTTCTGGATCGAAGTTAACAACTTGGTGGTTGTTCTTGTTGCTGAGGAGGTTCTACAACAACTGCAAGAGAAGTGGCTAGTTCTCTTGTTGGGGTGTCTTATAAGATGTTCTGACATCTTATTAGGGCAATCTGAATTTGTTCCTTCGTGTTTCCGTTGCATATGTGTCTGATGGAAGAGCTCTGGAATTTATGGGGTTCTGGAGTTGTTACTGAAGACAGATGGTGGAAGATCTCAATCGTCGGCCTCTATATTTGAAGATATCTGCATCTTTTTATTCCAAAGCCGGGAGCAATGGAATGGAGAGAGTTGTTGGAAGATGTTTGTTATGGTGACTTGGTACTTGGAAGCTTGGTTCCATGGTGAGGTTTGAAGTCAGTTGAAGAGGAGGGGAGTTGAGAATAGGTTTATCAAGTTCATGCTCTAGGAGTTTGATAAATTATTAATCGGCTAAGTTGTCAAAGACACTTGAGAATACTCTCAAGTTCACTCATAAAGGCATCTCAGTCGTGCATCTAGAGTCTTCTAGATATTCTTATGACTATAAGGTGTTTCTGTGAAACATAAATCTAAAGAAAGTAGAGGTGATTTATTTTCACCATCCAAAATTCAGGGAAGGATTCATCTCTCTTAATCCTGAGGATGGATCCAATCTAAATGGAGTTTTCAGAACTGTTGAGGTAAATAGGGTTCGTTCAGAGAGAATCTTAATTACTTGAGTCAAGGGTGGCAGCCTTGGTGTCTCAACAATTTTCTTGTCAAAGAAGATACTTGTAAAAGATTGAATACTTGATAAGTGTTCATGAAGTGATCTAGTGGAGTGTGGCTTCAACAGTGAAATGGATTATTGAACAAGGATTCAAGATCAATTTCTATTTGTGTTACTCACAAGTATTTGATTGATTATTCTTGTATGTGGAGTTCAAGATTACTGATGTTCAGCACGATGTTGAAACATCTCTTCATCTGGGTTTGTGTAGAATCATGGGAGGGGTACTGCATAAGTTTTAGGATCTTTTTTTCTTGGGTGTTTACCTAAGAATCTGCTTCAGTTGGTGAGGCAGAAGCATCTGATCTCTGGAGAGTTTCCTGGAAAGAAACTAGTTTAGACAATGGTGATGTAGAAGATGAAGAAGAAGACATCATAATCTTGATGGATAGTTCTTGGATCGGTTTATTTCTGATCTATGAGTATTGGAGTGGAGCAGGTGTGTTCGAGTTGTTACTAGAAGCATCTGGTGTTTATCTGGAAAGTGTCTTAGAAAGTGACTTGTCCATAATGGAGTGATGGTGATGGTACAGCTTGGATCAGTTTATTTCTGATCTAGGTACTTAGGATTATGGGATCTTGCTTATTTTGGGGGTCAAGGTTAAGTTGCAGTTATCTCTGACTTTCTACAGTCTGCTCTACTAAGGAAAGTGGAATTCTTTGGTATGGCTATGGTGTAGTCAATGGCTACTTCTCTTCTGAAGAATCAGGCGTGGCAGGTGTGAATTCTTTGGAGCTTCAAAGTAGTTATTCATTAAGGTGTGAGCTTGAATGGAATACCTGTGATAAGATTAAGCAGGATGAAGGTTGTCTACTCAAACTTGGTTGTTGAATCAAGTCTATGAGAGCATGGAACTCTTGTTCTGTAATAGGGAGGAGGTTCTTCTAAGTGGCAGAAGGAGGAGCTGAATTCAGCAGCTGGATGTCATATCAGAATGTTCTGACATCAAGCTTAACATCAGGATCTCAGCTGGTGTTGTGGCACATCAGCTTAAGATAAGTTAATCTACAGGAGAATGAATGTTATGGATGCTTCAAAAAGGTCTATCTCATGCAGTTTGTGGGAGCTATGGATGGAGAAGATGTTACATGTCTAAGGCTTGGTGGATCCAAGATGTCTTGCTATGGAACAAGTAGTTCATGTAACTTGAAGATTAGATTTCATTGGTGGATCAGTGTATCTTGTGGGAGTTCTGAAAAAGGGTGAGATTAGTCAAAAAGTGGCATTTAGTTGGTTTCATATTTGAATTCAAGAAGGATGAGGCAATCAAAAGGGGCATTTGGTTGGTTTCATATTTGAATTCAAGAAGGATGAGGCAATCAAAAGTGGCATTTGGTAGTTCTCATATGTGGATTCAAGAAAAGTTAAGATGAATCAAATTGTGGCATTTGGTTGATCTTTAATATGCATTCAAGCAGGGTGCTTGGAACTAATTACTCTTGGGCAGAAAGGTAGTTGGTTGAAGACGTGAGGAGGTTCTGGTTCGGGTCTATCTCGGAGCTTGTGGTAGACGTTCTAAATTGATGATGGAGGATTACCTTCTTTTTGTGGATGCAATTTTATTTCTCTCTTTGTTTACTGGAGTTCTTATTGATCAAGCTGGTGGCACAGTGTTGTTTGAAGATCTTCAGTTGGATTACTATGCAGATAGTAAGTCCAGTGGTGGAACATATCTAGAACCATGTTGGTTGGTGTCTATGATATTTGACGGATGTCCTAACTGATGTTAGAACATCTTCTGGGTTAGTTATCCTTGGAGAAGGATTCTAAGTTCTGTGAGGAACTTGTTACTTACATCGTTTCTAAGAAGTATCTACAATTGTCATACGGGAGAATGATGGAGTAGGAGAGCTGTCTTGGAAGTCTGATGTGAAGGTTTTGCTAAGACTATAGTGGATCACAAGTTGATTGCATGAAGGTCTAGATTCTGATGCATTAAAAATATGGAAGTGGATATTCACCAGGAGAATCAGAAGTATTCCAGGTTATCATACGGGAGAATGATGAAGGAATGACTGTCTTGGATTATGGGGTGTCTATCTAATTAGTTGGCCTTGCTAAGGTTAGTAGAAAACCTTGTGAAGGGGATACCGCCCCTGCTACGAGTCATGCTAGAGAGAAGCAGATCAGTTTGGCAAGCTGAGAAGTTCTGGACCATGTATACGATATCTGACATCGTTAAGAAGATAATAAACTAAGAGGTACGATATCTCTTTGAGGAATGTGGAGCATTCCAGGTCAATTGGATTTTGTCTCAAGGAACATGGAGGTTTGTACATGAAAATTCAAGACGAATTCGTGTGGTGTATAGATGGGTCTAAGAAGAGAGGGATCAATGGTGTGTTTGGTCTCAATCCAAGAGTTTGTTGATTTAGGATATTGATCCTAATGTGATCTCACGGGAAGCATGATACTGTTCATGTTTGAGTGATTATTTTTTCTTGTCAGAAGAAGCAATAAGTGTAGTTGATGATTGTGTTCAGCAGGTGGGTTAGACAGAGGGTGCACTCTTGAAGACATGAAGATGCGTCTTATGTTTTCCATTCATCAACATAAGTGTTTATTGGAGGAACATTGGTTATCTTAGATAGGGGGAGTTTCTCCTTGATCTAAGATGCATTACTGCAGGGGTGCAGTTCAGAATCAAGTTTGTTTGGGGGTCCAGCAAGCTGTACTGAGGGGTCAAGAAGGATGTCTTGACATTATTCTACTGTTGCAAGGTTGTGGGGGACTTGACAGTATAAAGTTGATTCCATCATTGAAATGTCAATACAAGTATCTTGGGTGTCTTGGTTGCTAACTGGGAGATGTTTGAAGAAATGTCTTAACATCTTGGTCAGTTTTATTTTTCTTCTGCTTAAAGGATTATTCTTGGGACTCATCAAAAGGACGGTGACTATGCTTCAGATGGATTGAACAAGCCTGACAAAGTGTCAGGACATTATTTAAGACTTGAGGGTGGGTCTTAACTGGTTGTTTTGGACTGTGGAGAGTGTGTCTTGGAGAAGGAATGATTAGCATGTGTCTTGATGCAAGTGTTTTTTTGGACGATTACTCTTAAAAGTTGAAACAGTCTTATCCTAGTTGGCGGTGCACATTTATTAATGTTGAATTTACCTACCTAAATTTATTTCTCCATTGAATTGTTCAGCGGTAAATTTTTTGGACTGTGAATCTCTAGAGAAACTGTTTGGGTATTCATGCATCTGTTTATGGTATTCCAGGTTGTGGTTTGATTCATCATGTCTTTCATTCGTGTTTGGGTAAGTAACATATGGATATGGAACTGTATTGGCTACTTTTTTAATTTTTGGCTAAAAAGGGGGAGAATGGCTGTGTGGGGATGGGTCTTTCAACACACATCTGGCGCATCTTTGTAGTTGTTTTGCAAGGATGTTGGAGAGGATGTTCTAACATTCTATCTGAGTTTTTCCCTTTGTGCCTTGTGATCTGAGTTATGAAGCAGGTTGTGTCTTGTGACCTGAGTTACATTCTCTATGGACTTTGTGTTACGTATGATACAACTGTTTCGTCTTAAGCTCTGTCTGGACCTTCTTATGGGTTCTCTTATGCCCCTTAAGAAGAAGATTTATCCCTCTGTGGCAAGTACTAGTTTGAGGGGGAGTAGGTTATGTACTCTTCCTCATGTACACCAACATACAACTAGGAATTTCAGGGGTAAGAAAGAGTCTCAGAAGTTTTCCAATCATATCTACCAAACGTCAGACTTTCTTTTTCTACCAAAGGAGTTTTAACCAAAAATTTGTCAAAAGGGGGAGATTGAAAGCTCTGCTGATTTGAGCAAATTTTTGGAAGAACAGAATGTCAAAAGATATGTTTAAACATGAAGAAGTCTGATGAAAGAAGACTGGTCATATATGATGTCCTAACGAATGTCTCGACATCTTGAGCTGATATTGCAGGATGTTTCTAAATCTATTGCAAGATTTAAGGAGCAATCAGAACATGAATCAAGGAAGAAATAAACAGAAGATTCGAAGCCCAAGGAAACATAAGATTATAAAAGAAGACCTAGACCTAGGACTGAAAAATAATATATATATATATATATATATATATATACCTTTTGTAACCTAGTTCTCTTGTGTAAAAATAAGGGTTTAGGGTTTTGAGAGTCATTGGCTCTCTAGGTTTGTAAGTCTCCCTTTGTATCGTTTGATGCACTGTGGTAGACATAGGTATCGTACAGAACCATAAGCCTTTAGGTATTGGATTGTGTATTGTTCTTAGATGAAGCTTTGAAGCAAATCCAAGTTAGTGTGTTGGTCAAGTATGCTTGATAGAATTCTGTATTGACAGGGATGGTTTAGATATCACAGATTGTGATTAGGGGAAGTGAGTGGTGATTATCATATCAAAGAGGGTGTTCTTTGGTAAAGATTTCATTGGGTAGTATTTAGGAGATAAAGTTGTAAACGGGGGAGTTTAAATTTATAAGTTTACTACAGATAGTGGAGTCTTCTTCCTGGATTGGTATCCCCCAGATGTAGGTGAATTACACCGAACTGGGTTAACAATTGCTGTGTTCTTTTATCACTCTGCAAATTTACATATTCTGTTATTGGTCTTGATAAACATGTTGGAACAGATGTCATAACATCTGTGATTCTGCAGTTACTGATATTCAAGGTATCAGTTTGATGTTCTGTTCTTGTTTAAATGATTATGCAGAATAATGTCTTGACATGTGTTAGGACATCTGCTGTCTGCTATGCCATAATTTCAAATGGTATCAGAGCAGGCATCCTGTCTGTTTCTGAATGAGATCTTTGGGAGATACTTTTTGGCGTTTAAACAAGGAGGAGTTTTGGAGATCAGATCAATCAACTCAGACATACTCAAGGGTATTAATGGATGGGATGGATGTTCTGGATCGAAGTTAACAACCCGGTGGTTGTTCTTGTTGCTAAGGAGGTTCTATAACAACTGCAGGAAAAGTGGCTAGTTCTCTTGTTGGGGTGTCTGACATCTTATTAGGGCAAGCTGAATTTGTTCCTTGGTGGTTCCGCTGCATATGTATCTGATAAAAGAGCTCTGGAATTTATGGGGTTCTGGAGTTGTTACTGAAGACAGATGGTGGAAGATCTCAATCGTCGACCTCTATAGTGGAAGATCTCAATTGTAAACTTTATGAATAATCATGAAATAAAACTTTAAGCTATAATCATAGGTTTTTGGCTACCTGCACACAACTCAAAACTTTGTTATTTGAATCCTGGATAGATTTAATTGCAATGAACTTCAAGCTTACAATTAAAGATTGATTAATACACTAGTAGTAAATTATTTTAGTTAACTCTATGTCATTCAAATAATGATGCAAATCAAATACTCAGATGATAATGAAACATATTGAATACGCCTAGAAAAAAACTTTTTGAATAGAATACTTTAGGATCAAAAATCCATATCCATAACTTTTGAAGTTGCTTAGACTCAATCAAAATACCATCTCTAATGCCAATTGTTAAGCGAGAATATGGATTAGAGAAGGTCTTGAAGAGGAGGTTGAATAGACATGTCCCCTTTAAAAACAAATTTCAAAACCATTTACTTTTACGAAATTAGATTTAAAAGCGCATAAGCAAAAATACAACAGATGGATACAAAAGCTATATGTTTCCTTTTCTCCCAATCAAGTTTAAATTCCCCTAATTAACTGGCTAGGCCTTGAAAACATTTTTAGATATTTTGTTACATAAATAGAGGCTTCAAAAAGAGTTTTAAGTGTGTGTGTGTGTGTGTGTATGTGTGAGAGTGCGCGCATGTGTGTGTGTGTTGTGTGTGTGTGGTGTGTATGTGTGTGTGTGTGTGCGTGTGTGTCTGTGTCTTTGTGTGTGTGTGTGTGTCTGTGTCTTTGTGTGTGTGTGATGCCTTAGTAACTTATGAGTTACTCTCATACTTTTACAAGACTATGATAACTCAAACATACACGACTCACAACTCTGAAGCTTTAAAGTTCCTCTTCTAGATGTTTCACTCATATAAGTACTTTACTGGAATCTTGAATCTTCTTACTTGATGTGAGTTAAGATATATTCATGTAAATAACATCATCAGAGAGTTGGAAGGATATTAATTTCAACTTCTACAATCATTAGCATTGCCATCATCAACACACTAGGAAGGTTGTCAGTATGATCCTTGACTTCATAACTGCAAGCACATAAATCCACTGGTGTCTCTGTGTCTTATGTCATGTCTAATATCACAAAGTCTGTAGGAAATAGTAAATCTTTGACTCGCACCAATACATTTTCTAGCACTTCGTAAGGGTAAGTGACAAATTTATTTGGTAAAGTCAAAGTCATATGAGTAGGCTTTGGTTCCCCACAATTAAGCTTTTCATCATAGATAGAGGCATCAGATTGATACTTTCCCCTAAATCACAAAGGGGATTTCAATTGTTCAATTTGATAATGGTAAAAGGAATAGTGAATCGCCCTAGATCTTTAATTTTGGGTGGAAACTTCTTCTGAATTATGGCACTTCATTCTTCCGTCAAAGTTATATTCTCAACATACTTTGTATTAAGCTTTCTTGTGAGTGGGCCTTCTGGAAATTTAGCATACATCAGAGTTTGATCTACAACTTCCCAAAATGGGATACTAACTTGGAGTTTTGTCAACATTTGCATGAGCTTTTTGAACTGCCCCACTTTAATCTCTTTCTTGGGTTTCATTTTCAGAATCTGGTAAGGACGATTAACATAGTATGGTAGTTCAGGATCAGGTTCATTTATAATTTTCTTCTTAGTTCTCCTCAAGGGTGAGTTTCTATCAATGAGTTTATCAAGTGTATTCTCCCTCACTGATTCTTCACTCACATTCTCAATTTTTTATCCCTATAATTCTTTCTCTTTTTCAACCTCTCCCTTATCTACTACATCACTTTTTCCACTCCTTCCTCGTTTTCTTTTTCCCTTCGTTTTCACTCACTTTTTCTATCTCCCACCTTATGTTAGGAATACAAGCTACAACTATGTTTCTAAACTCTATAGCTTTACAACTCTCATTCTTATAATTGCCGACGGTATTCCCATTGAAACCCCCACCTGTTTGTGGTCCTAATTATCTTGATTGTAGACCAATTTGTGTCTCCAAATTTTTTATGGATGCTTCATGATTCTTACTCATAGTATCAAAGTTACTTTGATTCATCTTCATAAATTGGTCCATATTTTCTGCTAATGGAGAAGGCTTCTTTGGTTGTTGCATTTGAGGAACATGATGAATACGAGGAAACTGTAGAACACCTTGAATTTGATTCAAACTTGTGTTTTTTCTCCACTTGAAATTAGGATGATCCTTCCAACTTGGATTGTAAGTGTTAGAATAAGGGTTACCTCTTGGAAAGTTGTTTACATACTGTGTTTCTTCCTTGAATACTTCTGGTACACAATATCCATTAGCATGCCCCGTCCCACAAAAAAACACACTATAATGCTTGAGCTTGACTCACGTTTGTAGGAATAATAGTCGCTCTTACTAATTGCTTAGTAAGAACTTCCAATTGAGATAACAAGGTTGTGTGAGCATCTAGTTCTAGTACACAATTTTTATTTTCTTCAGTTTTCAAACCTCTCTATCAACTCTTTCACCTCGTCTTCATTCTTTATTTTGATTTTACCTCCGGTTAAGGCATCCAGAAGTATTCTTGTTTGGGATTTTAGACCACTTGTGAAATCTTCCATTTGTCCTATGTTATACATGTTATGATTTAAACACCTTCTGAGTAAAGTGATTATGAATTGCCTTGTGAGAAATTTAAATTTTCAGAAATTCTTTTAACAAACAGAGCATATGAGAAAACTCTTTCTAGAAACTTGTCTTCCAACTCAATCCATGTCAGAATCGTACCACTCAATAGATATTGCAAACAATATTTTGCTTTTCCAGTTAATTAAAACTTGAAAAGTCTCAACTTAATCTGACATTCAATTACGTCCATCTGGCTTTCACATAGAGCATGTCTCATAGAATCATGTCAAATGTTCCCACGAGTCTTGAATTATGCTTCTGTCAAACTGGTTTTCTATCAAACATGGTAAAAAAATATTCTTAATATAAAATGAAATGGGGTTTTCCAGTTGGAACCCCATCGAAATCCGTTCTACATCAATCTCCTGCAATAGTCACTCATAGTCTTTCTTGGTGGTGGAATTGTCATAACTTCTTCCTTTTGCTTACTTTTGTGATATGAAGTATTTGGAGAATGTTCTTCTTCTATTCTTTCTTGTGCGTCTCTATCTACTTTCTAGTTTGCTTTATTTGTCTTTTTGATCTCCAAATCAAACAACAATAACATCGATTCTAAACCTCGCATACACAACCTAGAAAATATCTCACTAGCACTACACTAGTTAAAAAGTAAAATAAGAATAGAAATTAAAAATAAAACAATCTAATAATAAAAAATAAACTAAAAGAAAATATAAAATTAATTAAAACTTTCAAAAACACCTGAATTGTCTTGCAATCAACAATCCCCGACAACAGCGCCAGAATCTTAATGGATTTTTAGTAAGTGTACTAAAAATTATCGCAAGTAATGAAAATGATTTGTCTCCATATGAAGTGTTCTATTTTAACAAAGCACTCAAAATGGGTTTTAAAAGGAAAACTTGGAATTTTGCAAATATTTAGTTTGAACATGAAAAACAAATAAGTATTGAAAATATCATATTAAAGGTGATCGGGTTTTATTCGAAATCTCTAAATCTCCCTGTTGATGATTGTGATTATTTTCTTTTAAATTAATCTTGTAGAAATACGACGAACTAACACAAGCGTTATACTGAATTCCTTGGTGTATAACTCACTAACTTATACGACAACTCTCTAATTTCATAAGTCATTTCAAAGTTAAATTAGGCATAATTAGAATGTTAATTCACAAGTCACAACTTATAATTTTTTATGACTAAATTAATGCCGAAGTTCAAAAATTGCTCTAGATCAGATTTATAGAATTAGGGTAAGTAATCCCTACAAATCTAGGTCCAATCTATGCGCTTGTCAACACATACAAAACAATGCATAAAAGAGTAATGAAATAAAGAATACAATATCAATTTAAGAAAATAATACATAAACTAATCATGTGTCTCAACAGATCAAATATAGGTTCATCTCCTAAAACCTAATCAAAAGGAAAATTACTTACTTATTGGAACAAAATTCATACAATAGTGTTAAAGAAATAGTATGAAATTCCGATAAGTATTTGGTCTTCGTATGGTGAAAACTCTTGGTTCTGGAGCTCTGATGTCTCCTTTGCCGTCAAAACTGCTTTAGAATTCGTAGCAGAATGTTCCCTTTTTAACGTGTCAGAATTTGGACAGGATTGTGCCACAATGTGTTCTGATCGTACCATGGTGTGCTGGCAAACTTTGCATCGTGTTGTGATGCATTTATGTCGTGGCGTGATGGCATCTTTTCCGGGCCTTCGTCGCACGAAATTGACCACAAATCTATTTGTAGCTTTCACACATTTTCTTCACTTTTCTTTCTTTTTCTTCTTTCATCGCTTCCCTTTAATTCTTCTCAAAGCCAAGATACATTAAACCAAAATTACATCAAAACATATGCAGATGCTCAATAAAGTTATATGATGATAGACAATCATCATCATCTAGCTCTTGGAGACTAAAGGGAACTGACAAAGAAAGGTTATTGCCATCCATAAGAGAGCTGAAAACTACACCATCCAGACGCGATCTATTAACATTTGGTTTTGAAAAAAAATTAGTGAAATAACTCACTACCTATTGTCTAATATCAGACACCCTCTCAATACATTAGTCTCCAACTTTAGTGAAATAATTCACTACCTTTTGCTTCTACTCTTAACAGATGCAAGGAAGTAAGTAGAATTAGTGTCACCCTCCTTAAACCATTTATACATTGAACTTTGGAACAATTGGTATTCTTTATTCCAAAGAAATAATCATATGTGAGTATATCTGGAATCAATCTCTTTAACAAATAATAGCTTAAGATAAGCCAAAGAATCCATGATCATCTTCTCTTTAAAGTTATCTATTTGGGAATAAAAAATTCCAAAACCTTCTTTATTCTAAGATTTTATGACCACTTTGAAGTTTTTTAACTTCTCCATCAACACAAAAGCTATTCATAATAGGTTTAATTTAATGTACTTTATCTAACCAAAGGTGTCAAGACTTTTAAAATAAGGGAATTAAGAAATAATCTGTCCACATCGCACGTTTCATGGCTTTTTTCAATAAAGCTAGCAAGTGGTAAGAAAGAAGAGAAAATAACAAAAGACGACCCCTTTATAAAAAAACTTTATCTGAAATTGAACAGGGAGATGAGGTCAATTATGAACGCTGGAAGCATAACGAAGCTTTCCACATCGCACATTGCACCAATGTCACCACAACCTTAGAAAATATTCCCATTCCAAAAGAAGATGTTCATAATTAAAAGATTCAAATATATATACAAATGATGTGAAAACAAAGAATGGAACTTAAACCATATAATACGTTAGAAACCTTTTATGTGAATGATGTGAACCTTCTTATGGTCTGAAAAAAAAAATATATATATATATATATATATATATAAAGCACAGACTCTAACACAGAGACCACGATACGACCCAGACACCTCCAACACGGATATGTCAAAAATCTAGAACACCAACACCGCTATATATGTCATAGTATTTGAGTTTCATTTATTTATCTAATATAAAAAAGAGTTAAAAATATTTTAATCAAAATTAATGTCTTTAGTTTTTCATTGAAAGCATTACTTTGTTATATGTTTAAACTTTTTAATTATGCGTGAGATTTGTCTAGAAAATGTATAAAGTGTGTCGAGAAAAAGAAAAACACAATTTAAAAAAAAAATTGTTTGAATTATCGAACACTTGTTGTATAAATGTCAAATGAATATTGGACACCGATTCGAATGTGTCGAAGCAAAAAAAAATCAATTTTTTGAAAATACTTGTTTGGCTTTTTCGACATACGAGTGTCATACAAATGTAGACACCGACACGTGTCGGACATCGTGACACGTCTACTTTTAGAGATGTCCATCCTTCAGGTATAAAAGTGTTCTACCAAAAACATTGTTTACTTACCTCTATCATTTCAAATCAAACAGACTCAATAATAAGAAATTCCATGGCCTCTAAACTTCTCTTTTTCTATATCCTTGTATTTTTTCTCTATTTTTCAACTATCAAGGCACAAAACTCTCCATTTTTTCTAAACAGAAATTGTTCCCCCAACCTTACCACAACCCACAGCCTCTTCCAAAACAATCTCATAACCCTACTTTCTTCCTTGTCTTCAAAAGCCACCGGAGACACCGAATTCTACAACACCACAGTGACTGCTCTAAACCCCTCAGATTCTGTCTATGGATTGTTCATGTGCAGGGGGGATGTGCCCTCTATGGTCTGTCATGAATGCATAAATGATGCAATCCAGCAACTATCCTCACACTGTTCTTTCTCCAAACAAGCTGTGATTTGGTACAACGAGTGCATGCTTCGATACTCCGACTACAACTTCTTTTCAACCGTGGATAAGTCTGGTTTTTCCTTTACCAATACAGCCTATGTTTCAAACACGAAAACATTCATTCCTTTATTGTTATCATTCATGAATCAAACTGCAGATAGAGCAGCACGTTCACTCTCCGATGACATGAACAAGAAGTTTGCTACTAATGAAACACGAGTTTCGGAATCTGAAACCCTTTACTGTCTTGCTCAGTGCACGCCGGACTTGTCACCGAATGATTGCAGAGCCTGTCTAAGTAGTGCTATTGAGAAGCTTCCATTGTGCTGTAACGGAAAGGTGGGTGGGAGATATCTTTATCCGAGCTGTAATGTTACGTATGAACTATATCCTTTTTATAGGTCTATTGATGTTACTTCACCGAATGAACTTGCTCCTCAAACAAATGAATCCAAACAAGATGCAAATTTTTCCCAAGATCCATTTTATCTTTCCTATAATTGCTCGAGTAACCGC
The DNA here is from genome assembly GCA_022829125.1 of Lathyrus tuberosus. Classification (NCBI taxonomy): domain Eukaryota; kingdom Viridiplantae; phylum Streptophyta; class Magnoliopsida; order Fabales; family Fabaceae; genus Lathyrus; species Lathyrus tuberosus. The sequence goes on along the minus strand of JALAZF010000389.1, from coordinate 5,089,020 downwards.
AATACATTCTCTTCCAAAAACTTCAAATTACTTCTCACTGATTTGTCATCCAACGCCGCAAACGGCTTAAAATTTCATACACATAATGTGGACGACACGGTGTACGGCCTCTTCATGTGTCGAGGCGACCTTCCACCTGACCTCTGTGCTCCATGTGTGAAAAATGCAACGGAGCAAATATACTTGAAGTGTCTTTCATCATCAGAGGGTATAATTTGGTACAGTCACTGCCTGGTTCGTTACTCGAGTCGGTATTTCATTCCAAATATGGAAACAAGTCCTATGCACCGCGAAATAAATATCACCAATCACTCCAACCCGGACCAAAATTTGTTCACGAGTGCGTTATCGAATCAGTTATCTGAACTTGCAAATAAAACAGGAAACAGTGATGGAAAATACATGACAAATTCATTAAAGTTGAATGATAAACAAACCTTGTATGCTCTTGAACAATGTACGCCAAATTTGTCGAATGAGGATTGCATTAAATGTTTAAATGATGTGATCAGTAGAGCAATTCCATGGTCACTTTTGGGAAGTGTAGGTGGAAGAATTATATATCCTAGCTGCAATCTCAGGTTTGAATTGTTCCAATTTTACATGGAGGCCGGTGGCAAAGATCGGCCAAATGGGATTCCTTCTCCATTATCAAGAAATGCAGGTAAACTACTTCAAAGTTGATATTTCTATCATCAATGTTCGCTATAATGGAATTATGAGATTTATGGATATCAATGGTTTTGTGCAGAGAAACGGACAATTATCTTCATCGTTGGCTCAATCATTATTTTGGCGATCCTCTTTTCTGTTGGATACTACTTTTTGAAGAGAAGGGGAAGAAAGAGTCGTAGGACTATTCTTCGAGAAAATTGTAAGTAATTTTTGTGTCTATTTAGTATCATGGTAGATAAAATCATTGTAATTTCTTATAAGCTTTCTTTTGATCTAAATCAAATAAGTTTTGTTTAGTTGGTGAAGAAAGTGCCATTTTAGAACCATTGCAATTTGATTGGATGGTAATTCAAGCAGCAACGAATAACTTTTCTATTGACAATTATATTGGCAAAGGCGGGTTTGGAGAAGTTTATAAGGTGAGAAAATGCAAGAAACCTTATTCTCTTTTAACTTATATGATAATTTTTGTTTTTATCTTTACTTTCAAAATAACAGTAAAGAAGACACTACAAAAGTTTTTGAAAATGTATTTTGTATTTGGTAAATGAAAGATTTGCCTCCTCACTATTAGGATTGAAGTATTTATAGGAGTTTTTAGGCCTGGATCATAGATCCCCAAGAAGCAAAACCTACTTCAACGAGTGGGTGAATGGGGTAGTTAATTCCCTATTATTTAAGTGAACATGATTAACTCCCCCTAATTTCTTTTCACATCATTGTTGATTCAAGATAAGTCACTCCCCACGTTCTCAAACTTTACGCGAGTTATCCGAAAAATGGACAACATATTCGAGAAAAATGTGTGTTTCATCCAGTAAATTGGCATCGATTGAATACATGAGCAATCAAGACGCAATTTGGGTGATACGTTATTTCTCGTCCCCCATTATCTCTTGTAGGCTCTTCATAGATATACCAATATTCATTTGAAAAATAGATTAAATATACTATATGTGTGTATTTTATTGATAAAATATAATATGTGCATATACTATAGTATATTATCATTTTTTTTTTCCAAAATCTGTTATGGTGGCTTAATTTTATATATAAAATCATATAGACACTCGTACAATATACATTTGGATTTTGTGAAACATATAAAGTAACTGGATTTTTTTTCTTTACTATTTTTTTAGGGCATCCTTTTTGATGGACGGGAAGTAGCTATAAAGAGACTTTCCGAAAGTTCTAAACAAGGGGTTGAGGAGTTTAAGAATGAAGTTTTATTGATAGCCAAGCTTCAACATAGAAATCTAGTTACATTTATTGGGTTTTGCCTTGAACAACATGAGAAAATACTTATTTATGAGTTTGTACCCAACAAAAGTCTTGATTACTTTTTATTTGGTTAGACACTTTTCACCTTATAAACTTTTTAGCTTGCAATAGTTAGGTTTTGACTTTAAATATGTAGCATTTTCTATTATTTATGAACTAAAATTTTATTTTCATGATTAATTTTGTAGATTCTCAACAGCAAAAGTCGTTAACCTGGATTGAACGCTTTAACATCATAGGAGGAATTGCTCGAGGAATTCTTTATTTGCACGAACATTCTCGACTCAAGGTTATACACCGGGATCTCAAGCCTAGCAATATTCTTTTAGATGAAAATATGATTCCTAAAATTTCAGATTTTGGTTTGGCTCGAATTGTTGAAATAAGTCAAGACGAAAGAAGTACCAAAAGAATTGTCGGAACATAGTAAGCGTTAAATGTTTATTCATTTGTTTTCTTTTTCAAGTTTTCTTAGTCAGTGTGAATTATAGTTAAATTAACATTAAATTCAATTTTTTTTATAGTGGTTATATATCTCCAGAGTATGCAATGCTTGGACAATTTTCTGAAAAATCAGATGTTTATAGTTTTGGAGTCATGATTTTAGAGATTGTTTCTGGAAAGAAGAATATAAGTTCATCTTCACCACAATCAGTTGTTAACGGTCTCTTGAATTATGTAAGTGTAATCTATTAATATTATCTTTCAATAAGAAGAGGCGTAGAATAACCCTGATTTAATTATATTACACCCTCAAACATTATGACCGCTATATATTTTCAATGTTTGATTAATAAATTAAAATTTTATATGATAATGACCAATTATATACATTATTATACCAATTTAATTTCAGATAATATATTTTTTTAAGTCGTTAAAATTTATGTCTTCAATGCTTTAATTATACGACATTAATGTTGATGCACTTCAATAATATATCAAAAGGATTTTAGATTATTCAAACAGTAAATTTTATAAAATATGTTTGTCTACACTATATATCATATGTAACTATTTTAATTATTTTTGAAATTTCATTTGAGATATTATTTAAGGTGTGGAGACAATGGATGGATCAAACACCTTTAAGCATATTGGACCCAAATATCAAAGAAGATTATTCTAAAAGTGAAGTCATCAAGTGTATTCAAATTGGTCTATTATGTGTTCAACATGACCCGGATGCAAGACCTTCAATGGCGACAATTGTCTCTTATCTTAGCAGTTATTCAATAGAATTACCAGCACCACATGAACCTGCGTTTTTCTTACGTAGTAAAACTTATTCAACATCTCTTATACAAGAATCAAGTTCTACTCAATCTGCTAATGCCTATAGTTCTTCTCTTTTGTCTACAAATGAAATGTCTACAAGTATTTTTCTTCCTCGATAGGAATTTAAATTTTATGCTAATTGTATTATTGTTGCCAGCAAGTTATGTGTTCTATTCTCAATTAAGTCAACTTGAAAAGGAAAGAGGAGATGACTACTTGTAATAATCTTGATGTAAAGAATTTTGTAAAAAAAAAATTCATGTGATATTATCTCTCTATGTTGTTTAGATATATTTTATTATAATCATGGTTTAATATTGTGGGTGCGGTTATTTATTAACTTCGATGTGAAATATGTCTTTTGCGTTGTTACATAATTTAATATTTATACAAAATACAACAAAAAAATTATAAAAGTTCTTGTTGTGAAATTCAAATACATCAAGAAATATGACGTATGAGATAAAGAATGATTACAACCAATACTAGACGGTCTCAAACAATAATCAATATATCAAATAAGTGTATAAAAAATCACAAGATAACAAGAATAAAGACTAATTGCGATCAATGATAAACAATCTCAAACATAATCAATATATCATGATTCACTCATCTTAACAAGAATAAATCTAAAGATAAAGGAACGAAATACGACAACCCTAGGAAGAGAAGTGAGGTTGGAAATAACGCCAAAAAAGAAAAGCAGTTAGACGAAGAGGGAGGTAACATTTTTCCCAATGCATACACAGTTGTCAAAAGGTCATTTAGGGAATGGGAGAAATTACCCATTCTAATGTGTGTCGAATAATCCCCCTGAGTTGTGGACACTTTGGCCCAAACTTCGAAGCCTTGCGGCTTCTGCATGTTTAACTCATTTTGCACATGATTCAACTCTGCCTCACACATGAGGCTGTGGAAAACTATGGAAAAAAGATCTTCCATGTGTTTTACTTTTTTTTTTTTTTAAAAGCCAATGGAATTAAAAAAGAATACTAGGAGTATTCCAAGCCTTACAAGAAAAAAGGAAAGAAAGAATTCCCCACCAACTCTACAGTCCTAACTAAAAAGGATTCAAACAAAAATCATAAAAAGTAGAGTTGGATTTAGAAGTCTCCCTACAATTGCCCCATTTCCAAGCCATTAGTTTTGCAGTCCAACAAATGTCATATATACAAACCTTACCCTCCTTGAAAATGCACTCATTCCTCACTAACCAAATAGCCCAAACAACCCTCATCCAAATAGCAGATCTAGAATTCTTTCTCTTGGAATTAATCCCTTACCCACTCCACGTCAAAAAATGTTCCAAAACGTCACCTGTAAACAGAACAAAGATGCCACTCCAAGTTATAATGGAACTCCACACTTTATCAGCACTGCAACAGGAAAAAAACAAATGGAATAAATTCTCTTGGTGCAAACTACACATGACACAGGAGGGATCAGCTGCTACTCCCCTATTTAAGAGAAGATCCCTGGTGGGTAATCTATTCCACAAGAATTTCCAGCCGAACATCTTGATTTTCGCAGGAATATTAATACTCCAAAGCCAAGCAAGAGCCTTTTTTAACACAGCCTCACGGTCAAGATCCGCTGCATTAGCTTGAAAACCAACCATATCGTCGTAGACAGCTTTAACCGAGAAAGAAACAGAACAATCCCCTCTCCATAAGAACAAATCCTCTCTATACATGTTAGGAGCTCCATCGGCTATGAAGAATAACAAGTCCTGGAACTCCTCCCACTGCTCTTCGCCCTGCGTAATCTTCACCCCAAGATCACTCCACAACCATACGTCACGCGTGAGGAAGAAATTAAAATGTAATTATTCAATTTTTGCAACAAAAGGAATTTTAAGGCATACACAACAAATCCCAATTTCTCCTTCAAATTGTTGGAGATGTCAATTTATCCATCAACCGCTCTGGTGTTTTGTTCTACCTTGGATCATCCTTTAACGATATTGATCAAGATTAACCAATTCCTCAACCTTGACCTTGGTAATGACATGATAAACACATGTGTCGTACTATCTTTCAAAGCAACATTCTCTACCACAATCTCCTTTGATATTATCACGTCTTTAATGAAATGTATATTTTATGTGTTTTTTCTCTCATAATACACTTGGTTTTTATCCAAATGAGTTGCACGTTGAATTCATAATGTATCTTCATACTTTTTTATTTGCAATTCCTAACTCTCAAATCATACCACATAATCTACTGACTTACTTGGCCCCCTGAACTTTGATTATATGCTCCCCTGTAGTTGTAGTTAACACCACAATAGAGTGTTGATTTTCCTTCTAACTAATTTTTGTCCCAAACATCTTAAACCCAAATCCCAATAAATATTTCTTATTTTCCACATTTATGCTAAGTTGATCTACTACTGATTATCTTTTTGATACTTGCATTCCAACATGTGTAGGGAGTGTGGAACCTTGTTTTGCAGGTGATATGCTTTTAACAAGAGCATTAACTTTTGATGATGAAAACTAAAGTATTACGATAAGTCAAGCATGGACGATTAAACAGATAAAGATGAAAACATATCTTTAGGGTTTTGATAAACTTAATGATTTGATGACGACAAACAAAGAATAATCTAAAGCCTCGTCTCAAGACACTCAAGCGTGTGTCAGCATAAAAAATAATATCCGACAAAGACTTGAAGAAATATTTGGTAATCTCTTAATTTAGTAATGAGTGAACGATTGTAAGGATAAAGGACTATTGTAAAAGTATATGGCTAAAAGCACACACACTAAAACATTTTTAAATTGTTTTATCAAAGAAAATATCTTCGAAAATGTCTTGAAGTTGTACCTGATGACTTGGGAGCTATTAAAATAGCTAGACAAAAACATTTAGCCTATCTAATCCATTCGGTCCTTTGTCTAATCGATCAGATTAGTTCAAACTTATGCCCTAAGCAATTCAAGCAGCTTCTTAATGATGTTCAATGGCTAGATATATTTTCCTTCCTTTTTGTGGAGCTTACAAATGATTATTTTCATCTTCTAATCGATTATACGTAGATCTTAATCGATTAGTTTGTTACAAAATATGTTAAATAAAATTTCCTTTATGAGCCATCCTCGGGCCTATAAATAGAGGTTTCATTTCTCGTTTCAAATGATCCAGAGTTGTGTTTTAACACTTTCATCTCTCAATATCTCTCTAAACATTTCTTTAATTTTCTCTCACTATGTTTTTAGCCTAAGTGATTTTGTGAGAAAAGTTTTTTTGTAAGTTAAATCATTTTGTAATTCTTGAATGGGTAGAATTGTAAAATTCACCAAGGAAACCTTTTGTGTATACCTTGGTTAAATACTCTCCAATTAGGGATTTGTTTTAGTTAAAGTTAAACCTGTAAAAAGATTTTGTTAGGGATTGGGTATGCCAGTCCTAGTTTAGGTTGGAGATTTTCCTGTGATAAAATCTAATAGGTTCTTGGTCATCCTGGTATTAAAACCAATATAGGTTGAAGCTCAACCTAGTATCTAAAAGCTTCATAAGTTCGAGATCAGCCTGGTGTTAAAATCTCATAGGTTTTTGGTTTGCCCGGTTAAAACCAAGGTATTGAGCTCAAAGGTTATGGAACTTGAACACTAACTTCTCTAAGGTCCGTGTTTGTAAAAAGAATACTAATCCCTTCGATCCATCATTTTTGAAGGAAGACTGGCCCCTTCATTCTCAAGTTAACTATGAAGAAAAACGCACACATCCATTGTCTTGTATATTGTGATTGAAGATCAATCACCACTTCTTTATATAAGGGGGTACATGAGTCTTTCCTACTAAAAGCTCTCAATGTTTAATGGAAACTCTCAAAATTAAATATTGGAGAGAAGAGTGGATCCTTTTGTATTAACTGAACCTCTATAAATCTTGGTGTTTCTCTTTTCCCTTAACTTCTTTTATTTTTGCAATTTATTTTCTACATTTTATTTTCCGTTGCGTAGTTTTTAAATATTTTTAAACTCTGATTTTATTTCAAAAATATTTTCAAAACCACGTTTTTCCAAACCATACAATTCACCTCCCCCCCCCCCCCCCCCCCCTCTCACTCTCTTGGGTGTGAAGTCTCAAGTCCAACAAGTGGAATTAGAGTTTAACTCATGTGTAAATACTAATCGTCTCAGGAGGAAGATGAGTTATGACACAAGATCCTTTCTAAATTCATCATCACTTTTTGAAAATAGAAGTTTTAATTTTAGACAAACTAGATTCCAAAGTTTTCTTTAAAAAAACATGAATTTTGGAAAAGATTAGTCAATGGTCCGGTTTTCCCTATTCATCAAATAAATGGTGAAATGTTAGATGAACCCATTTTTATTCAGACCAAATAGGAAAAGAGAAAATGAGAAATAAATTTCAAAACTAAAAGATTTATAACAATATCTTTAAATAACACAATAGTTCACCATGTTCACCATTACAAAACCGCCAAGGAAATCTGAGATACTCTTGAAACGATATATGGAGTTTCTCCAAGTATCAAACAAGAGAAGATGAACACACGAGACAAAATAGATAATCATGGATGATTTTCTAATTATACAAGTATTGGAAAGTTTGTTGGAAACTATGTTACTAAAAAAAATCATAGAATTAAGAATTGGAAGTTTAATCCAACTCTTAAATAAATAGATGAGAGCCTTCATGAATTTAAGGAAAAATAAAGAGTGAAATAAAATGTAGAGAAGATGATCGAACTAGTTCAACTACTCAAAGATGAGGCATTCCAAACTAAATAATCATCATCCTCATCTTACTCTTATCATGAAACTACTTCATAATCCTTTGAAAGAATGTATTCAGTAGTTGAAAGATCTTCGAAAGATTCAACATCAAATGAAAGACCCTCTTGTCTAAACAACAACCAAAATAAGATGAAGAAGTTCCTTCAACATGTTGATCAAAGAAGAGGAGGAGAAAGAATAAAACTCGGAAGAAATCTAGAAGAAACATCTTTCAACGAAGAAAATGAAATATGCTTAACGATTCCTAAGAAGGAGACATTATTCTAGGTATCAAACCTTCGTATGCACAGTTATTTAAGATGAGTGAATAGTTAGTGGAAGTAAATTTTATCTAGTCAAAGTTCCTCTTTAAATAAAAACGATATAGGTTTTAAGAAAATAAAGAAGCATCTTATATAAATGCAATCATTGTCAAATATTAGGTCATTTAGAATATATTGGTTTTAATAAATTGAAAAAGATCTAAAGTTAACCACCTTATATTTTTTATGACTAATGCACCTAGGCCCAAGAAGATGTGGGAACCAAAGGTGAAACCTTAGTGTTTTACAGGTAGGTTTGCTGCTTGGATTTATTGATGATTATTATTGAAACTAATGAAAAGCAATAATATACTCTTAAAAGTATACATTTGATAAAATCTTTGATTCCGAAGATGAACAATGATCACAAATGCCCACCGTTGTGATCAAAGCATTTCCTTTGAGAGAAATCTTAAAGTATATGATCTGTAGTAATCAGTTTGAATAAATATGTTTGTAACAGACCTATTTTTTTGTGGCTTTACTAACTATTACATCCAACGATGTGTAGAGGGGGATACATCATTTGGTGTTTTCCCTCTTGGAAATTGTTCATTAAGATTTCTTGATAAAAGAGATAAAATTATTTTAAGGATAAAATAATCAGGAAATTTGATTAAAACCTTAAAATAAATTTTATTATGTTTTACTCGTTAAATTTTAATACCTCCAACCCATAAAAATGAGTTCCCTTGACTATTTCTATAGATAAAGGGTGCAAAAAATGACAATGGGTGATACTAAAACAAGAAAAATCAACACAAGGCCCAAGTTGCACCAATAAGGCATAAAACACGCAAGCCCAAACAATTAGAAAATATTGAAACAACTAATTTCATATCAGATCCAAGCTTAACATGTGCCTCAAGAAAACCATATCTCAGCATTTATGAAGATCTCACAAACCAGTGTGATGGTGGAGGTGAATATAAACCAGTACAAAAACTTGCCATAGATTCTGGTATCCAATTTAGAATGCCTTGTCCATACACCTCCCAACATAATAGAAGGGCTTAAAGAAAACATAGACATGTATCTGGACTGGGATTAACACTATTATCACAAGCAAAAGATCCAATTTCATACTGATGGGAAGCTTCCTCTACAATCGTCTACCTTATAAATAGACTTCCTTCATCTATAAATCCAAATAAAATTCCTTACTCATTATTGTTCAAGAAAGAACCTGACTACACTACTTTAAAATCGTTTGGTTGTACCTTTTACCCTTGCCTCAAACCTTACAATCAACAAAAGCTTCAATTCCACACAACTAGGTGTGTATTTTTGGGTTATAACGATGCTCACAAAGGCAATAAGTGTGTCAACTCTCATGGAAGAGTGTTTGTATCAAGACTTGTAGTGTTTAATAAGAATCATTTTCATTCCAAGAAAGCTTTCTTGACACAAGAAATGCTATAAAATTGTTACTAATGATATTTCTAAAGGGTTTCCTTCTTATTATGCGGGTGTCACTACAAAGAACACAAATGAAGCAACCGACAACATTGTTGATCAACACAAGCCAGAAGCAAATGACAACAACGCCATAGCAGATCAACCAATAATGGGTGATACTCCTGAACATACAAATGTGAACAATCTCATAGAAAATAATAGTGAAATTAAAAACCCAACAAAAGCGATTATAAGAGAATCGATGGAGGAAATCACTCAGACATTACCATAAAATAATTCACCACTTTAGTAGAGCAACAATAACACACACTAGATGAAAACAAGAGGCAAGGAAGGAATTTACAAGCCTAAACTACCTTACATAGGGATAACTTAGGCATCCACCGAAGACAGGGAACTAGAGAATGTAAGAGAAGCACTAGTCAGGACATAATGGCTAACATCAATGGATGAAGAGTATAAGGCTCTAATGAACAATAGAACTTGAAATTTGGTACCATTTCAGGTATAAGAAAATATCATTGACTTAAAGTGGATCTACAAAAAAAATACAACGCAAATAGCACAATTGAGAGGAGGAAAGCAAGACTTATTGTTAGAGGCGTTCTACAAGAACCAGGATTGGACAATGACGAAACATTAAACACAATTGTCAAAGCCAGTACTGTAAGAACTATTTTATCTATTACAATACATCTAAATTGGAAAGTCAGACAATTAGACATAAAGAATGCATTCTTGGATGGAAATCTCAAAGAAAATGTTTTCATACATCAACCTGAAGGGTGCATATATCAAACCAAACCACGTCACATATGTAGATTAAACAAGGCAATATATGGCTTAAAGCAAGCCCTAACGGCATGGTATAATAGCTTGAGACACACTCCATTAAGTAAGGGATTCCAAAACACCAAGAGAGATTCATGTTTATTTGTCCTAAAAGAGACTGATCACACTATATTCCTACTCATCTATGTTGATGATATAATAATAATGGCAGAAACAATAAGTTTCTAGAAGCCTTGATCAGTCAACTTAACCTTTCCTTCTCACTAAAAAACCTTGTAAATATACAATACTTTCTAGGAATAGAAGTCTATAGAGACCACAATGGGATGTACTTGAAATAGACAAAGTACATAAGATATATACTCGATAAGTTCAACATGGAAAATGCATCATCATGTCCTACATCAATGGTAACTGGGAGGCAACTCACAACATAAGGAGATCCAATGATCATAGGTTTTGCAATACTTAACCAACACAAGGCCTGATATAGCCTTTTTTATCAACAACGTTAGCCAATACATGAGCTCTCCAACAATTGATCACTGGAAAGAAACAAAGAGAATAGTAAGATATTTCCATGGTTCCATAAATCTAGGCTTGTAGATCAAACCTTCAATGGATCTTGACATAACAGGGATCTCAGATGCAGATTGGGACACAAGAATAGACGACAAAAAAAATCCATGGCAGAACAATGTGTGTTTCTTGGTGAAATTCTGGTGTCGTAGGCTTCAAGAAAGAAAAAAGTGGTATCTAGGTCAAGTACCGAATCAGAATATAGAGCCTTAGCTGATCTAGCACATGAAGTAGCGTTGCTTAAGTCACTACTAGGGGAACTCAAAGTACCAATACTTTGAAAACCAATTTTGTGGTGTGATAACTTGAGTCCTAAGGCACTAGCCTCCAATCCAGTTATGCATGTCAGGTCTAAACATATTGAGATAGACATTCACTACATACGTGATTAGTTTATTCACAGATGAAGTCACAGTTACCTAAGTTCATACTGCATATCAAATCGTCGATTGTCTAACCAAGGCTCTCACTTACACGAAATCCAATATCATGAGAGACAAACTTGGTGTCACCGAATCACCACCAGTTTGAGAGGGGAAGTTAAAGAAAGGAATCTTAGCCCATAATGACCTGATTGTTACTGCATGCATCATCAATAACAGATAGGCAACACCATTATTTCCTTACACTTATAGCTATGTGATTTTCCGTCATTACTTTTGTAAATATAGAGTGCTTAATTATAGAATAATGATTGTACACTATTATGTATATTTAACCACATTTGATTCAATGGAATTAATAAAGGTTATTCCCCATTTTCTAATAGATATCATCTTATACCTTATATAGATTTAAATTCCCTTTGATAACACCAAATGAAAGCCATAAGATTTCTCATAAACCTATCATGTGGCACAAAACTTATTATGTACAATTATTTAAAACAAATATTGCATATAAATAACTCTACTAACTGCACATATACCTTCATTTAGAAATTTTATAAAAAAGATTGCAAACCTCTAATTATAAATTTATATTAATATTTGTCTTCTAATTACTTTTGATAAGATTATATTTATGTTTCAATTATAAATTTATGTTATTTGTAATTAATAGGTCAGTATTAATGATAATATAAATGATACTTAAATAAATACATTATAATTCTTTCATTATATATATATATATATATATATATATATATATATATATATATATATATATATATATATATATATATATATATATAGGAAACATATCATATGAGAAGGCCATTTTTATGTGAGAACATGAGAATGAATCTGGACCATTAGATTTTAAAATAAATGGTGGAGATTATGTCTCAATTTTTTTTCTCTCTCCTCCATCATTTATTTTAATAATGGAGGAGAGAGAAAAACAAAAACCACACATAATCTTCACCATTTATTTTAAAATTTAATGATTCAGATCCATTCTCATGTTCTTACATAAAAATGACATTCTCATAGGATATGAACCCTATATATATATATATATATATATATATATATATATATATATAGTAAAGATTGTATGGTAGGAAAATTTTTAAAGGAAATAAATAAAGCAACACGTTTTAGTATTTATTTAATTTTTTCGATTTAGTGATTTTTGATTTTGTTCATTAATATTGGTTTGCTAATGGTGTATGTCTAAGTGTCATATGGATGTGTTTCTGTGTTGCATAAGTGAAGTTTGCCTAAATTATGTTTCCTAAGAGGTGTTTGCATGAGTGTGTCATACCCCAAATTTTGACCACTAAGATTTCCCATCATTGTGCCAATCAAAATCACAATATGGGTGAACCATCATACCTCATTAGTCTCCCCAAATATGGGTGAGCATTCACTATAACAAGAACTAGGGTTTCAAACCCTCTCAGGGCGCTTAGACAAAGGATCAATCACGGAATGACATGATCTTCAACTTGTCTAACCTCTAAAACACCCACAATGAATCAAGAGGACTCCCACACCAAGGATCAAGCACAGGGCTGCAGCATTCCAAGTGGATTAAGCCTCAAGGTCGCCAATGTCACTAAATTAGGGTTTTGGTCGACTAGGGCCTCCAGATGGAATTTTTCCTCTGGGCATGAGCCAATACTTCAAAGCATAACCCAAGGTACTCCAAGGGACCTCATGGACCCCATCATCAAGTCAATTTGGCCTCAGGGGAAACATTCATAAAAAATCAGGAATTAGGGTTTCTTGACCTAATTCACCCCTAAGTTGACTTTTGGGACAAAACATGAGCCAAGACCTCAAGACATAATTCGAGGGCCTTAAATATACGCAGAACTGTTTCCATTACTGTTGGTCAAGGGACATGTCTAGACCAGGTCTCCTCTTGCAATACCGGAGAATCCGCCTTTTTGGTTGAAAGCGGATCAGACATGCCCTTACCATCAAGGGGGACCAGGACATAACATAGAAAACTGTCTCAGTTTCAAATCTGATGCGCAGAAGCTTGTTAGGGACGGGGCCTTATCCTTCAAGGATGCAAATTCAAATGTTCTCACGAACCCGATGCCTCAACACGAGAAAGCTGTAGTAAATTTGATAGAGGGAGAGTCCCACCACAACTATCAAATTCATGATGTACTCTTATTAAGGACCAACCTGGTCAAGATGCATCGCAGATAGAGCGGATACGGTCATATACCACCTCATAATTATCACTAGTGTGATGTCTGCTCTAAAAATAATAAAGAATGTTATGTGGTGCAATCAGCTCTACAGGAACAATTGGATCTCAGATGGATCCTAGAGCACCGAGTTCACGGAATCAACATGACTTATACGAATTCCAACATCATGCAAAACCACGACATTCGTGCGATGAAAGTCAACTTGGTGGCAATGCACTTAAGGCAAAGCCAGTATCATAATCTGCCGCGACACGATTATGGTTCCTGTCTAACTTGCTCGGTAAACAAACAGGGATGCTCTTTTGTACACGAGGCCCTTCAGCGTTAGATGGATCTTGGGTGGATCCAAGATTACCGCGATAGAAGTCCTTATCAGGTCGACATGATTCAAATCTTCGATATTCGTTTGATGAATACCAGCTTGGTGGAGTTGCACACTACACAAGTCCAGCTCGGTTTTCTGACTTCACACGAGTATCAGAATTGTACAGTATGCTGTGAGAGCGACCAAGGATGTGCTCTCGTTCAAAGGACTTTGCAACACTTGTCAAACCATTGGTGGCTTCCGATCTATCTAGATGAAGACACACAACAAGTCAGCGTGACTAATGGGAACCCTACTAGACATCAAAGTCAGGATGTTCGATCAAGGGAAACTGACCTAGTAAGGTTACACTGCATTCAAAGCGGACGTGGCCAGGTGCCACCACACAACTATGAGCACTGTAGAGTCTGCTCGGAGAATAACCAAGGATGCTACCTCGTGTGAGCAACCCTTCAGAGTCAGTTGGACCGCGAAGAGATTCAACTGTGTCCAGTTTCGGGGTCCATCAACTTGATGCCCGACTATTTCATTGATCAGATCAAAGATGTTGTCATAATCTCTAATCCTGAAAGAACCAAAGATGTTTGTACCATCATCCCTCTACTTGACGAATCAAAAGTTCTTAACCAGGAATTGATTGAAGTTACTTACGACAGTCAGAGAAATCAGAAGGCTCCTGTAGTTATCTATCTACTGGGACCAGTACCGTACAAATCCGATAAGGTGATCCCTTACAAATATGGTGCAACAACAATTGACAATGGAAAGGAAGTTCCTTTACCCTCCGTCGTGAATATTGCAGACATCAGTCGGGTAACGCGGAGCGGTCGAATCTTCAACAGAGGAGTTAGAGAACCTAACGAAGAAGGGGAACCTCAAACCAAAGTTTCTGTTCATCTAGTCGGTCAATCCAGTGATCTTGGCCTTTCAAAGAACAATGATGAGATGCTGAAGCTCATCCAAAAGAGTGAATACAACATTATTGATCAGCTGTTACAAACTCCTTCAAAAATCTCTGTGTTGTCCCTATTACTCAGTTCTGAAGCCCACAGAGAGGCTCTACAGAAAGTCTTAGAGCAAGCCTTTGTGGAACAAGATGTAATAATCTGACAATTCGACAGCATCATCACTAACATCACTTCCTGCAACAACTTGGGGTTTAGTGATGAGGAACTGCCAGAAGAAGGCAAAAGTCACAACATGGCGCTCAACATTACAGTCAACTTCCAGGACGATGCTTTGACCAACGTACTGGTAGATACCGGATCGGCTCTCAACCTTATTCCGAAATCCACATTAATGCGACTATCATTTAAAGGATCTCCGATGAGGGGGAGTGAGGTCGTCGTCAAAGCATTTGACGGATCCCGAAAAACGGTTATCGGCGAAGTCTACCTTCCCATAACTATCGGTCCTCAAACTTTCCAAGTCACTTTTCAGGTCATGGACATCCGAGCAACCTACAGCTGTTTGTTGGGAAGACCTTGGATACACCAGGCTGGGGCAGTCACTTTGACACTTCGCCAAAAACTCAAGTTCGTCAAGAACGACCAACCAGTCACAGTCTGCGGAGAGTAAGCCTTAATCGTGAGTAACCTATCAACGACCACTTGTGTAGAACCCGAGGAAGTTATTGGAACTCAATTCCAGGCACTATCGATGAGCAATGAGAAACAATCAGAAAAAGGAACGTCGATTTCCTCGTACAAAGATGATCTCGAGGTGATCAAAAGTAACAATGCAAAAGGATGAGGACAACTTGTCATTCCTACTGATAACAAAACAAAGAAGGGTGTTGGTTTTTCTTCAACCTATACCCAGACTGCTACTAACGGTGAAAGTTTTCATCCCATTCAAGACTTCTTCCACAGTGGAGGTTTCCTTCACTCAGTGTCTCAAGAAGTACATACCATCAACGAGGGAGACTCCTCCGATACAGAGGAAGAGTGGAAGTCCTATCTCAACGAGGATGGTTATATGTCTCAGGAAGAAGTGCCTACGCCATATTTCTATCCCGTACAGAGTCTGAGATTTATACCAAGGTCAGACGTCAAAATGATATACGGAGATTATGATTCGGAAGGATGTCGTGCTCCACCAAACTCATTAGAGGAAGACACTCTGATGAAAGACAACTTTGACCACGACTATTATGGCCCGATGGATGGCCTGCCTATCTGACAGCCGTACCCAGGAAACTCGGTGCAAGAGAATCAGCCCAACAATGAATATCAGCTGAGCATCATTGAAAAGAATACATGCGTCCCCACCAGGTCATGGGATCAACACTCAGGGCATTCTGAAAATATCCAGCACGATGATGAATTTGCAAATATTGCAGGACTAGAATTCATCAACTATACTTTTCCCAAGGTCAACGTCAACGAGAGGGATGACCCCTCCAGTTCCAAAAAGGTATGGGACACCTTAGGACAGCCGAGTGGTAAATACGACTCTATGGTCAAGTACACCGCTCCAGAAAGCTCTCGTATCAGGCTCGAAGACATCCAGCCAACTGGATGGGGAGATATACCTGAGAGTACAAACGCTATGCAAAATACAGCTGAAGAATCTTCCTACGACAACTCTGCCTGGGAGACAGATTCCAATGATCCTGCTCCGCCAAAAATCAGCGTCATTTCTGAGGACAAATCAAGAAGGAAAGTACCAGACTTTTTGATTCACCGAGGAGTTCGTCGCCAATGGGTTGCAGTCAACGTTCCGAAAGTCGTTCATAAGTCTAAGTAATTGCCGTCTTTATAGGGCTGTATCGTTCATAAGCCCAAAGCGACAGAGTTTTGTTTTATAGGGCTGTAGTTTCAAGAATCGACCGAATCATAAATAAAATAAAGTCGTTGTGTAATTTCCGCATTAATTATTGTTTTCTCTTTCCGCTTTTTCAGAAAATGGTAATCCTAAAAAACAACAAATAACAATAAAAACAAGCAGTTTTCCAAAAAAAAAAACAGTGCACATCACTCTTGCATTCTCTCTATCTCCTCTAAAAACAAATCATCACATCATGCAGATTGCTTGTTTTAAACCTCATTGAAACATACGATCCAATGCCTTCTCCCAACTTTGAATTCCCGGTATTTGAGGCTGAAGAAGAAAATGACGAAGAAATTCAGAAGAGATCTCCCAATTACTCAGACAAGAGGAAAGGTCCATTGAACCTCATAAAGAGCTGTTGGAAACAGTCAACTTAGGTTCAGAAGAAGAGAGAAAATAAGTCAAGATTGGAGCATTGCTTAGTCCGACTGTCAAAGAAAATTTGATAAAGCTTCTCAAAGAGTTTCCAGATGTATTCGCTTGGTCCTATCATGATATGCCAGGGTTAGATACCAGCATCGTGGAACATCATCTACCGTTGAGGACAGAATATCCGCCAGTAAAACAAAGGCTGAGACGGACTCATCCAGATATGGCCATCAAAATCAAGGAGGAAGTACAGAAACAGATTGACGCGGGTTTCCTCACCATATCAGAATATCCTCAATGGCTAGCCAACATAGTACCAGTTCCGAAAAAGGACAGAAAAGGCAGAATGTGTGTAGACTATAGGGATTTGAACAAAATCAGTCCGAAGCATGACTTTCCCCTACCGCACATTGACATGCTGGTCGACAGTACATCAAAGTTCAAAGTTTTCTCCTTCATGGATGGATTCTCGGGCTATAATAAGATAAAAATGGCGCCGAAAGACATGGAGAAAACTTTGTTCATCACCCCATGGGGACTTTTTGTTACAAGGTAATGTCGTTCGGTTTGAAGAATGTCGGGGCAACCTATCAAAGGGCCATGACTACTCTGTTTCATGACATGATACACAAAGAAATCGAGGTATATGTCGATGATATGATTGCCAAATCTAAAACAGAGGAGACACATGTGACCCACCTGTCAAAACTATTCGAGCGTCTGAGAAAGTACAAACTCCGCTTGAATCTCAATAAATGCACCCTCGGTGTCCGTTCAGGGAAACTTTTAGGGTTCATCGTCAGCCAGAAAGGAATTGAGGTTGATCCTGACAAGGTCAAGACCATTCAAGAAATGCCTTCTCCAAAGACTGAAAAACAAGTCAGGGGATTCCTGGGACATTTGAACTACATTTCCAGATTTATATTCCTCATGACCGTGACATGCGCGACAATCTTCAAATTACTTAAAAAGAATCAGGACTGCATTTGGACAGAAGACTGTCAAACCGCCTTCGACAGTATCAAGGAATACCTGTTGAACCCACCGATTTTATCACCTCCAGTGGAAGGAAGACCACTGATTATTTACCTAACAGTCTTGGAAGACTCCATGGATTGTGTACTTGGTCAACAGGACGAAACAAAAAGAAAAGAGTCTGCCATTTACTATTTGAGCAAGAAATTCACCGACTGCGAGACTCGGTACACTATGCTTGAGAAAACTTGCTGTGTTTTGGGTTGGGCAGCCAAACATCTTTGCCAGTATATGATTCGTCACACTACTTGGTTAATCTCCGAAATGGATCCGATCAAGTACGTCTTTGAAAAGCCTGCTGTCACGGGAAGGATTGCCCGTTGGCAGATGTTGTTATCAGAATACGACATCGAGTACCACACTCAGAAAGCCGTCAAAGGAAGTGTTTTAGCCAATCATTTAGCTCATCAACCAATTGACGATCAAGATTCAGTCAGATTTGAATTCCCGGACGAAGATGTCATGTATTTGAAAATGAAAAATTGCGATGAACCGCTACCCAGTGAAGGGCCAGAACCAGGTTCCCAATGGGGACTAATCTTTGACGGAGCTGTCAATCATTATGGAAACGGAATTGGGGCAATCATCATAACACCTCAGGGTACCCATATTCCTTTCACTGCCAGACTAATGTTCAAGTGTACAAACAACGAGGCCAAATACGAAGCTTGTTTTATGGGTCTCGAAGAAGTGATTGACTTGAGAATTAAGAACTTGGATGTAAATGGCGACTTAGCCTTGGTTATCAATCAGATTAAAAGAGATTGAAACACATACCAATCAGGATTGATTCTGTACAAAGATTACGCGAGAAGGTTGTTACCCTTCTTCAACAGAATTGAGTTTCATCATATCCCTCGTGAGGAGAATCACATGGCTGATGCATTAGCCACTCTCTCTTCTATGATTAGTGTAGGTCAATGGAATGACGTACCTAAGATCGACATAATGCGTCTTGAATGACCCGCTTACGTTTTCACGATTGAAGCAGTCATAGATGATAAACCCTGGTATCACGATATCAAATGCTTCCTTCAGAAACAAGAGTACCCACCTGGGGCATCCAAAAAAGACAGAAAGACCCTAAAAAAATTGACAGGCAGCTTCTTTCTGAGCGGTGATACACTATTTAAGATAAACTATTATATGGTCTTGCTCCGATGTGTACACAGATCAGAAGCAAACATGCTGATAAAGGAAATTCACGAAGGATCCTTTGGCACTCATGCCAACGGACACACAATGGCGAGAAAAATTCTGAGAGCAAGGTACTACTGGTTGACCATGGAATCCAATTGCTATAAGTACATGAGGAGATGTCACAAGTGTCAAATATGCTCAGACAAAAAGGTCCGACCACGCGTCTTCAGGAAAGGAGACCTCGTGATCAAGAAGATACAATCCTTTCTCACTGATTCCCGAGGCAAGTGGACTCCGAATTATGATGGCCCCTACGTGGTCAAGAAAACTTTCTCAGGCGGCGCCTTGATACTCGTAACCATGGATGGAGAAGAGTTTTCCTACCCCACAAACATGGACGTAGTCAAGAAATACTTCGCCTAAAAAAAACGTCTCAGCGGATTGAAAACCCGAAAGGGTGGTCCCGGCAAAAATTAGAGGCCTAATCAAAAATCATCCCGATGGATTGGAAATCTCAAAGTACAATCTAGGTAAAAGTTAGGGATTAATGGCAAGTAACTACGTCTGATCAGTTCAACTCCTCAGCAGTCATGCCATCCATAAAAAAAACTGCAAGTCAAGGTCATCTTCGACAGAAGCTCAGGGTGTCCAGAATTCAATGTTGGTAGAAGGATAATGGTCGTTATGTTTCAATGTAGCCCTTTTCCCTTAAAATTACCATTTTCTAACTTTGTAAATGCTCTATGGAATCATGCGCATTGCTGATTTCCATCCTATATATAAAATTTGAGCCCTTGTGCTTTGTTTGCAATTCTCATTTATTTTAGCTTTACAGAATGACGTTTTAACATGATTAACGATTCTTAAAATAAAACAAAAATGAATTTAACTGTCAAAAATTTTTCTGCTATTAAGATAAAGATGGCAATCTCTTTTGACTGTTGAACATTGAAAGAACATCGATCGCTTCTCCAGAAGTAATCGAGCTTCAAAGTGCAGAATCAAAGTTATCCTTCTAAGTCAGTACGCCCGGAGGAAGGATCAACTGTGTCAGAGACCATGTTTAATCTGACACCCCTCGACAGAGTTCTTATCTCCTAAGCCCGACCAACGGTTTTCCCCACGAGGATCAACTCTCCTAAGAAAGGCAGAATTGCTATCTTGAACCAATGATACCTCTTCGTCCCCCGCAGTGGCCGAGTATCCAATCGTGTTCATCCACTAGTCTGTATGTCGCGTCAGCTTTGTCAGCATAAATATACATACATCATGCATTATTGATTTACATTCATATTCATATTGCATCAGTATCACTCTAGTCAGTCTTGTCCCCTAGTGATAAAAGTCCTCTTGTCAATTGAGTTGTCTGTTATTTCCTCGTTAGGAAGCGAATCATCTAAGCAATCTCTCCTCCAGTGTATTTCTGGGTGAGAGTTGGTCCTCGACCACTTTGATAACTTGAACCTCTGAAAGGCAAGAAGACAGTCGACGAACATCACTCTTCATCATTGAAGATGATATCTTTGCTTTCCCGGATTAAGGAAAATCCCCAGAGGAAGCCTCGCAACTACAGACTCTCAGCAACACATTGGTTCTTCTCTCCAATAAATTCAATGTTAATGAATTTATCGGCACCTCAAAATTGGGGTACATCGTATGGCATTTCTCCGAGAAGATCTCGGGGAAAAGTATGATGTAATATCCCCAAGCGAAAATCAGTCTCTCCAGACACTCGTTTTCCCCGATAGAGTCGATAAATGGCGTCTCCAAACAGAGAAGTTTGCGCACCTCTACGATTCAGACGAATGGGTTCCCTAGCAAGTCTGACATCAAACATTTTTCCATCAAATGGCATCTCCCCAGGAAAATTCCTTGAAAATTTTGAGGAAAAATCGCTAGGAATAACGTCCCTTGTCAAGAAAGTTTATTGACAAAAGAAACTGAGACCAGTTCCTTAGTAGGAAACCAGGATCGAGGGGAAGTTTATATCTGAAACTGAGACCAGTTTCTTGGTAGGAAACCAGGATCGAGGGGAAGTTTACAAAAGAAACTGAGACCAGTTCCTTGGTAGGAAACAAGAATCGAGGGGAAGTTTATATCTGAAACCGAGACCAGTTCCTTGGTAGGAAACCAGGATCGGGGGGAAGTTTATTTCAGAAAAAAACTGAGACCAGTTCCTTGGCTGAAGACCAGGATCGAGGGGAAGTTTTACCTTTTCTACGTATCATTGCTTAGCAAAAGAAGATGGATGAGCAAACTGCCATTCATAACCACCATCAAAATTTCGTGTATTCCGATATTTAATCCTCTTGCACCCCGAATGCCCGAATACCTTCGCCATTCACACCTTCGGGTCCAAAAGATTAAATAGGGGCATCTGTCATACCCCAAATTTTGACCACTAAGATTTCCCATCATTGTGCCAATAAAAATCACAATATGGGTGAACCATCATACCTCATTTGTCTCCCCAAAGATGGGTGAGCATTCGATATAACAAGAACCAGGGTTTCAAACCCTCTTAGGACGCTTAGACAAAGGATCAATCAAGAAATGACATGATATTCAACTTGTATAACCTCTAAAACACCCACAATGGATCAAGAGGACTCCCACATCAAGGATCAAGCACAAGGCTGCAGCATTCCAAGTGGATTAAGCCTCACGGTCGCTAGTGTCACCAAATTAGGGTTTTTGTCGACCAGGGCCTCCAGATGAAATTTTTCCTCTGGGCATGAGCCAATACTTCAAAGCATAACCCAAGGTACTCCAAGGAACCTCATGGACCCCATCATCAAGTCAATTTGGCCTCAGGGGAAGCATTCATCAAAAATCAGGAATTAGGGTTTCTTGACCTAATTCACCCCTAAGTTGACTTTTGGGACAAAACATGAGCCAAGACCTCAAGACATGATTTGAGGGCCTTAAATATACCACATTGATCCATTTACAACAATGGATTGATCCAAGAAGCTTGGTCCACAAGGTTCAATTTCATCTGAACCACAGTTAGGGTTTTGAGGAAAAAGTCAACCGTACCTTTGACTTTTGACCAAGACATGCTCCCAAATCTTGGGACATGATTCAATACACCCTATAACACCTATGGAATCCATCCATTAAGTTTGATTTAGGTCAAGGACTTGATTTCATAGAGGATCGCACAGTTTAGAATTCATCTGATAAAAAGTCAACTGTACCAAAAAGTCAAAGTTTGACTTTTTAATTTTTTGGTCAACCAAGGTTCCTTAACCCTAAAATGATGTTAATGTGTGATTGGAATCATCATTTATCAAGAAAAACCAAAGAAAGTGGGATAGCTTGTAAAAGGGGTAACCATAAAAAACTTAGAAATTTTCTAAGTTTTGGAACAAATTTGCTAGGGTACCAACTTCCAAGGATCATAACTTGTGATCCAAGCAACCATTTTGGCTGATCCAAAGATGGATTTGTAGCTTTCAAGGAATACTACAAAGGCTTTAACTACAACTCATTCCAGTTCCTCATGGATTTCAAGTTATGGAGTGATCAAAATGGCTGAAAACATGAATTGTCACTTTTTCCAACACTTAGTAAAATTCTCACTAAGTCAGAATCTGTTTCACTTTTTTCAAAATGTAAGAGCATTTTTTACTTGGATCCAAAAAGTGTCAAGACAAACTATGATCACACATATGTTGTATCATGTGAAAGCTTTCCAAAATGTCCAAGAACCCCATGAAATTCCATTTGAGATAAGAGTTATGACAATGGCAATATGCCTTGATGCAAACTGTCATGGCAAGGCAGATTTGTGCATTTTGCTCGATTTGATCAAATTGTTCAAATGACAAATAAGTTTATCCATCTGAACACCTCAGGGGGAGACCAAGGAGGAACAAACATTGATCCATAAGCCTCCCAAGTCTTTGGAACTACAAATATCATGCCAAACCTAAAAAAGCCTAAAAGGGGGACAAGACTCCAATTTTGTTTTGGGGCCTTCAATACATGCACTAATGTGGCATGAACTGAGCCTTTTCCAACTGAAAGAGTCAAGGATGATCTCTGAACCAAGGGATAATAGGCCTATGCTCTAACCTCTAGTCAATGGCTAGAGGAGATTTAAGATTCCAAAGTGATACAATTGGCCAACAGCCTGCAGCAGCCACCATTCACTATTGCTTGCAAAACAAACTTGCTCTACTATAAATAGAGCTCATTTGTGCTCAGTTTAAGTACACCAAAACACTACAACACTTGCTTTCCTCAAAATCTCTTTCTCTAGGCAAAAATGCCTTCTTTTGCAAGGTAACTCTGAGTTTTTGAGTTAGAGAGCTTTTCCATCACAACTCATGATCCAAACACATCCAATATGTCATATCTAAGCTATCCAAACTCTCATAAGTGACCTGTAACATCAAAATCTCAAAGTCCCCTCTCAAAACCTCAAAATAGGATTTTTTTTGCATTTTTCAAGCCATGTCTTGATTAAGTGACTTTCAAAACCAGATAAAACCTCAAACACACTCTAAATATCATCCTTGAACTGTCCCAAATTGTTCCCCACATCTGGAACACCATTTGAGAGAGTTGTTATTTTGGTAACTTTTTCCCCTTTTGTAAGAAAGGGCCAGTTTCCATTCCTGAGGTTTCCAGCTGATTCCAATCATCCTAAAAGCTTCTAAGGTATAATTTGAGGGTGTCCAAAGCATCAAATTATTTCTGGAGCAAAGCACTTAACAGATAGCCCAAAAAGCTCCTAAATAGGTAAGCATCACAACTTGAACTCTTTGAAATATGCATTGCTTTGAAGTCCACCGATCATACACATCTCATACATGTTATATATGTTGTGTTTGACCAATTCATCATGTAATTCATGCTTTTAACGAGAGGTAGCAGAGAAAATGCAATTATAGGCCTATTTCAAGAACACTATCGGGTTTTGATATAGGAGCCTCATCTAAAAAAAACCACCACCACCATTGGATTCCTTGTGAAATTCTAGGCAGGATAGACCTAAATTTTGTCCCAATCCATGGAGAAATGAGGAAGTTACAAGCATCACGTTTTTTGCCAAAACTTTGCCTTGCCTTGCCTTGACCAGGCCAAAGACACACCATGCCTCATATATTCATGGGGTGGTTTTGATACACGGATGTATAACCACCCCAGTGGTAGAGGACGCGCGCTGCACCCAAGAGGTCTGGGGTTCGAATCCCCCTCGCCCCAGACCCCTTTTTAATGTCTTTTTCCACTTTTTGTTATTTTTCATATTATTTTTAATGATTTGAAAAATTAATAACTCTCTCAATTTTAATTATTTTTTATTGGTTCTTTTTGTAAAAAATCACAAAAATGTTGAAATATTTTATTCCACAAAAAAATAAAATTTATATTATTTATTTAATATAGTTGGTATTTTTGTAAATAAATTCATTTTTTATTGTTTTAAACATTTTAAAAGTGAATATTTATCTTGAAAATCAAAACCAAATGAGTTCTAAATTATCTTGTGATTAACACCTCATTTTTCAAGCCTTAAACAAAAATCATAAGTGGTTTATTTAAACTTATTTGGTATTTTTATCATTTTTATTGATTTTCTTTAAGTATTTACTTTTAAAGGAAAATAAAAATTTGGGTTTCTTTGATTTTCAACTCTCATAAATCATTTTCGAACACTCATAGGCCTCTAATAGAGTGTAAGACCCAACCCCTTTTGAAAACCAAAATAATTTGGGCCTCATTCATTGTATAAGATCCATTGTGTTTTCAAAAACCTCGGCGCGATTGCCGTTTTCAAACAAATCACCTGGGCCTCTCCTTGAGTTGTAAGCCCCATCTCTTGTACAAAAATAAATCATGGGCCTCTGATAGAGTGTAAGACCCAATCCCTTTTTAACCAAAACTATTTTGGGCCTCATTCATTGTATAAGACCCACTATGTTTTCAAAAACCTCGGCGCGACCGCCGTTTTCAAGCAAACCAACTGGGCTTCTCCTTGAGCTATAAGACCCATCTTTGTTCACTTTCAAACTCTGTTGTATAATTCCCTCTGTACAGTTTTCAAAAGAACTGTGCGATCATCGTTAAAACTTGGGCCTCTCCTCGAGCTATAAGCCCCAACAATCTTTTCAAAACACTTTCTCCTTTGATCTTGAATTCAAATATATATGTAGCGAGTGATTTTTAGATGTGGTTGCGAAGCACGATCGCTCTGGTACTACAGTTCGATTCATTTTTTATCCTATTGAAGCTGATGAAGGAAGGGAAATAGATGTCTCCAATTAACCCTGCTTGCATACTGAGGTTAAACAGTCAAAACTGTTGGTTTACAGATGCTATCCAAAGTGTGGGTTTCTCCCAGATTTATTTTGTTAAAAAGGGGTGTTTGGGATATCAGTTAAGAAGTTAGGACGGATGTTTTTCGATTGGTGAATGAGGGTATGGGATTTTGGGTTTTTGAGTAGTGTGCTCGCAAAGATTTTTCTTTCAATCTTATGCCTACGTATTCCCGTTTACCGAAACAGGGAAATCAGAGTGATCGTAGTTCCTCCTATTCTATGGGAGGAAATGGTTGTTTTGGTGTCTTGTTCAAAGCCCAATACATGAAGCGAAAAGGTTGTTTGTATCTTATTCAAAGCCCAAGATGTGAAGCTGAAGGGTCTATTTGTATCTTGTTTAAAGCCCAAGATATAAATCTAAGAGGTCTCGACTTTAGAGAGAATTTGTCATCTCTAAAGAGGGGTTTGCCTGTCACAACTGTTTATAAAGGAGAATTACTTTAATTGGGATATGTGAACCCAGTAATGCCATAATTTCCTTTATAGGGGCTTTTCAACCTAGAGGAGAAAACTTTAACTCAGTGTAGAGCAATGCCATCTTTCCTTAGGAATTTCTCATGCTAAAAGAGGAACAGTGGCATGGATGTAGATGATCCAGAGCCTTGCCGCTTACAGCGATTAGATGAAAGGAAAGGAGTTGTTGATGTTTGCATACTGTGAACGAGGCACAACTTTGATGCTAAAAGGTTGATTGACTCAACCGGGGTTTTCTTATACAAAGCCTAAGAGGAGGCTATTTACCCAACAAGAGGGGGTTTTTATGTGTCTCGTACGAAGCCCGAGAGAGAGGATAAAAAGGCTTGACTCAACGAGGGAGTCTTTTTGTGTGTCTTGTACGAAGCCCAAGACGGAAGCTAAAAGTTATTTGACTCAACAAGAGAGCCTTTTTGTATTTCGTACAAAGCCCGAGATGGAGGCTAAAGAAGTTTGACTCGACAAGAGAGTCTTTTGTATCTCATACAAAGCCCGAGATGGAGGCTAAAGAAGTTTGACTAGACAAGAGAGTCTTTTGTATCTCGTACAAAGCCCGAGATGGAGGCTAAAGAAGTTTGACTCGATAAGAATGTCTTTTGTATCTCGTACAAAGCTCGAGATGGAGGCTAAAATTTGTTTGCTCTGCTGGGGAGGATCATTGTACAAAGCCCAAGAGGAGGCTATTGTAACTGTTTCAGTTGAGTGACAGATCCAATATGCTGATTTAAAGAGAAAATCAGTTCTTATATGAGTAATGTTTGCCCTCAGGGAATTGATTCGAGGATCAGGAATATTTCCTATTCTTTAAGGAAACGGGGAGTCCAAAGGGTATTGAGACTGTCCGAGTGTAGCGAGTTTTCTTCCCATTTTTGGAAGGGAGCTTGAGAATGTCTTTGAGACTCAAGGATAATAGACTGTCCAAGTCTGGAGTTTCATCTTTTGTACTATGCTTTGAGAAACAGTAGTATGGTCTAGACTCTTTGAAAAATTATTCTATTAAGATGACTAATTTCTATTCCTATACCTCTAGGATGTCGTCGGGACAATTTGTACGAAGCCCAAGTGGAGGCTGGAAACCTTTAAGAAGCCGAGAGGTCCTTGTATGAAGCCCAAGAGGAGGCTATCATTCCCGGAGGAAGAATCATTATACGAAGCCTAAGAGGAAGCTGTGAATACTTCTAAGAAGTCGACGGGTCCTTGTACTATGCCCAAGAGGAGGCGGGGATGCTTTTAGGAAGCCTGTGGGTCCTTGTACAATGCCCAAGAGGAGGCCGATGCTTTTAAGAAGCCTGTGGGTCCCAAACCAAAGAAAAGTTCAAGAAAAGTTTCACCGAGAATAATTCATTTAGTGAACAGTTCTGAGGTTTGAAGAAATTCAAGAGAAGTTTCACCGAGAATAATTCATCTCTGGGGAATAGAATTTCTTTGACAATCCCTAAAGAGTGACATCCGAAGAGAAGACTGTATCTGGTGCTCCTATTGGGGGTCTAGCTTGTCTATTTCTACGAGTAATTGAAACGGCTTTACCTAGTGCTAGACGTAGTTGCCGGGGAAACTCTAAATATTTATACTATTATTACATAGTTGATATGAGTTTATGAAAGAAGACTTACAGCGAAACATCCCCACAGTACAGTTATATACATATGAAAGCGGTAAATGAAAGCAGGTAAACACTTACTCGGTTGTAGAGCTTTCATGCTGTTTGGTTAGTTGTTCAACAAAGAAAGATTGAAAACAACAATATATTCAAAATCAAAGGAGAAAGTGCTTTGAAAAAGAAATATTTGGGCTTACAGCTCTAGGAGAAGCCCATGGTTTTGTCAGTGATCGCACTATTAAATTTGTACAGGGGGACTTATACAAGTGACTGAGGCCCGAGAAAGGTTTTCTGTACAAAGGGATGGGTCTTACACTCTCTCAAGAGGCCCAAAAAGTTTTAAATGAAAAAGAGTTGGGTCTTACTACTCGAGGGTAGGCCCAAATGATTTTTCGTTTGAAATGGCGGTCACGCCGAGGTTTTCTTTTAACGCAGAGGGACTTATACAATATCTGAGGCCCAAAATTGTTTTGGTTAAAAGAGGATTGGGTCTTACACTCTATTAGAGGCCCAAAAAGTTTTGAATGGGTCTTATAGCTCGAGGAGAGGCCCAGATGGTTTATTTTAAGCGGGCGATGATCGCGCCGAACTTTTGAAATACAACGGAACTTATATAATAAGTGAGGCCCAAGATAGAGATGTATTTACAAAGGGTTGGGTCTTACACTCTAATAGAGGCCCATGAGTGTTTTAAAATGTTTGATGAGGGTTGAATTAATCAAAACCCTAATTTGTTTCCAAAATGCATTTTAATTGAATAAAAATTCAATTAAAATGATCAAAAATTGTTTAACATATGGAAAACAAATTGTGATCTTGGATTAATGTTTCAGAACTCAAGTTTTGACCTACAAAATAATTAGAAACCATTAATATTTGCCAAATCAAGAAGGAAAAAATATTTTAAATGTCAAAAACAATTAAAATATTAATTCTTTGTAAAAATATCAATTATATGAAATAAATAATATATTTGGGATTTTTTAGTAAAATAAAATATTTTAACATTTTTGTGAATTATTAAAAAAATAATCAACTCAAAATCATTAAAAATCAGAGAGAAATTAATTTTTGAATCAATTAAATAAAATCACAAAATTCAAATATTTGAATTTTCAAAAAGGGCGCCAAGAACACCCAAGAACACGCACGTGTTCTGGGTTTTGTCCAGATTTGCATTTTCTCTCCAATCTCACTGAATACTTGATGGGATTATGCAAACCACATATCAATCTGCTCGTCTCAACCTCACGATCATGTCTATGGTCTTTAATTTCATTTATTTTTAACATGGAAAGAGAAATCAAGACAATACCTCAAGAACCCTAAAATTTGCATGAAGGCTGAGAATTTTGATACACGATTCAAACAAAGCAATTAATTGAGGGGAAACATTCCATGCATGATTATGAACATTTGGCAAAAGTATTGTGCGAGGAAGTATGCATAGATTGAGAGATGACCAAGTTTAGGCTTACCTCTAGGTCGTGACAGCAAGTGCAAGGTGATTTTTGAGTTGGAGGTGTTACAGATGAGTTGTGATGATCTGAACAGCTTCCCTACACCCTATGAAGTGTGTTTGAATGCCTGGACTTGATTGGAAATGGCTGGATCACTTCATGGCATCTCAGCTGCAACTTGGTTAAAACCTTGAGCAACTGGCTGGTGATTCTAAGAAATCAGTGTTCCAGATGTTGTTTAAGTGTTTGGATCTCTTCTATATGATGTATGTGAGGTGTGTGTGTGTGTGATTGGTTTGGTTGGAATAGCTCTCAAACTCAAAACCCGATAGTTAGTTGCCTTAGAAGGCAAAAGTGGAGTGAAAGAAGAGATTTTGAGGAACGGATCTGTTTGATGGCTTTGGTGTACTCAAACTGATCACAATTGATCTCTATTTATAGTAGAGCAAGTTTGTTTTGCAATGAATAGTGAATGGCAACTGCCGAGTAGGGTTGGCCAATGTTGAGCAATGAGAATCCAAGTCTCCTCTAGCCATTGACTAGAGGTTAGGGCACAGGCTGCTGGTTCCCTTGGTCTTGGATAAGTCTTGACTGAATTCAGTTGTAAATAGCTCAGTCCATGCCACCTTGGTGCTTCCATTGAATGCTTCAATCCAAAATTGGAGTCTTGTCCCTATTTTAGGCAATTCTAGGTTTGGCATGCTATTTCTTGTTCCAAGGACTTTGGAGGCTTGGCTCAGTGATTGTCCCCTTTAGATTTGATCCTCAGATGTGTACAAGATAATGACAAGTCTTGGAATTGGATGATTTTGGCAAATCGACCAAAAATACAAAATTCTGCCTTGCCTTGGCAGTTTTCAGCAAGGCATTTTGCCACTACCATATCTCTTAGCTCAAATTGAATTTGGTGATGTTCTTGCCATTTTGGAAAGCCCTTATATGATACAACAACTGTTTGATCATATTTGGTTTTGATACTCTTTGGATCCAAGTGAAAAATCCATCTATATTTGGAAAAAAGTGAAGGCAGATTCTGACTTAGTGAAAATTTCACTAAGTGTTGGAAAAAGTGACATTTTCACTTTTTGTCATTTTGATCACTCCATAACTCAAAATCCCTAATGAATTGGAATGAGGTCTAGTTGAAGTTTTTGTAGAGGGCCATGAGGGCTACAAATCAAGCTTTGGATGGGGAAAAATGACCTTGTGGTTTAGGAGTTATGATCCTCCAAAGTTGGTACCCTTGCCACTTTGTTCCATAACTTAGAAAATTTTCTAAGTTTTTATGGTTACCCCTTTTACAAGTTATCCCACTTTCTTTGATTTTTCTTGATGAATGATGATTCAAATCATACATTAACATTATTTTAGGGTTAAAAATCCATTTTAGTGAAAAATCTCAAAAAGTCAAAGTTGACTTTTGTGCACAGTTGACTTTTTATCCGATGAATTCCAAACTGTACGATCCTCTATGAAATCAAGTCCTTGACCTAAATCAAACGTGATGGATTGATTCCATAGGTGTTATAGGGTATATTGAATCATGTCTTAGGGCTTGGGAGCATGTCCTGGTCAAAAGTAAAAACTACAGTTGACTTTTCTCGCGAAGCCCTAATTGTGGTTCAGATGAAATTGAGCCTTGTTGCTCAAACTTCTTGGATCAACCCATTGTTGTAAATGGGTCAATGTGGTACATTAGAGACCCTCAAATCATGTCTTGAGGTCTTGGCTCATGTTTTGTCCCAAAAGTCAACTTAGGGGTGAAGTAGGTCAAGAAACCCTAATTCCTGATTTTTGTTGAATGCATCCCCTGAGGCAAAAATTGACTTGATGGTTGGATCCATGAGGTTCCATGGAGCATATTAGGTTATGTTTTGGATCTTTGGCTCATGCCCAGAGGAAAATTTCCACCTGGAGGCCCTGGTCGACCAAAACCCTAATTTGGTGACACTGACGATCTTGAGGCTTGATCCACCTAGAAGGGAGCATCCTTGTGCTTAATCCTTGAAGTGGGAGTCCTTTTGATCCTTTGTGGATGTTTGAAAAGCTAGACACGTTGAAGATCATGTCATTCCTTGATAGATCCTTTGTCTAAGAGCTCTGAGAGGGCTTGAAACCCTAACTCTGCTTGTAGTGAATGCTCAACAATCCTTGAGGAAATTGATGAGGCATGATGACACATCCATATTGTGATGATGAATAGTACAATGATGGGAAATCTTAGTGGTCAAATTTTGGGGTATGACAGATGCCCCTATTTAATTTTCTTGGACCTGAAGGTGTGAATGGCGAAGGTATTCGGGCATTCGGGGTGCAAGAGGATTAAATATCAGAATATTCAAAATTTTGATGGTTTATGAATGGAAAATTACGCATTCATCTTCTTTTGCTAAGAAATGGTGCTTAGAAAAGGTAAACTTCCCCTCGATCCTGGTTTCCTACCAAGGAACTGGTCTTAGTTTCTGATATAAACTTCCCCTCGATCTTGGTTTCCTACCAAGGAATTGGTCTTAGTTTTTGATATAAACTTCCCCTCGATCCTGGTTTCCTACCAAGGAACTGGTCTAAGTTTTATGATATAAACTTCCCCTCGATCCTGGTTTCCTACCAAGGAACTGGTCTTAGTTTCTTATACAAACTTCCCCTCGATCCTGGTTTCCTACCAAGGAACTGGTCTTAGTTTCTTTTGTTAATAAACTTTATTGACAAGGGACGCTATTCGTAGAGGTTTTTCCTCAAACTTCTCGCCGAATTTTCCTGGGGAGATGCCATTTGACGGAAAAAGTTTTGATGTCAGACTTACTGGGGAACCCATTCGTCTGAGTTGTAGAGTTGCACAAACTTCTCCATTGGAGACGCCATTTATTTCTACCGGGGGAAAACGAGTCTCTTGAGAGACTGCTTCCGCTTGGGGTCTTACATCATACTTTTCTCGGGATCTTCCCGGAGAAATGCCATATGATGGGATCCAATTTTGAGGCGCCGATGACCTTTTCATCAGTGGTTTTTCCGGAGAAACACTGCTGTACTGCTGAATCTCTGATTAAAAGACTTTCTCTGGGGATTTTCCTTAATCCGAGAAAGCGAAAATATCATCTTCAATGGCGAAGAGTGATGTTTGTTGAACGTTTTCTGGTCTTTCAGAGGTTCAAGTTATCAAAGTGGTCAAGGGTCCACTCCAATCCGGAAATAAACTGGAGGAGAGAGATTATTCAGACGCAACATTTCCTGGCGAGGAAAGAACTGACAACTCGATTGAAAGGACTGTTATCACTAGGGGTAAGACCGACTAGAGTGATAGTGTGCAAGTCTCAAGGCGCCGCTTGAGAAAGCTTTCGTGACCACGTAGGGGCCATCATAATTCGGAGTCCATTTGCCTCGCGAATCAGTGAGAAATGATTGTATCTTTTTGAGCACGAGGTCTCCTTTTCTGAAGACGCGAGGTCGGACCTTTTTTTCAAACGTCTTCTTCATTCTCTGTTGATACAACTGACCATGGTATAGTGCCGTTATTCGCTTCTCTTCGATCAGGCTGAGTTCATAGTGTCGACTCTGACACCACTCAACTTCTGTAAGCTTAGCTTCCATCAATACTCGAATTGATGGGATCTCTACTTCTATGGGGAGCACTGCTTCCATGCCATACACTAGAGAGAAAGGGGTTGCCCCTATTGAAGTGCAGACAGATGTGCGATAACCATGAAGACCAAAGGGTAGCATCTCGTGCCAATCTTTGTAGGTTACAACCATCTTTTGAACGATTTTCTTGATGTACTTATTAGCCTCTTCTACTGCTCTATTCATCTTGGTTCGGTAGGGAGATGAGTTATGGTGTTCAATCTTGAACTCAGCGCACAACTCTTTCATCATTTTATTGTTCAAGTTAGATCCATTATCGGTAATGATCTGGCTCGGAACACCATAATGGCAGATGATATTGTTTTTGATAATTTGGACCACCACTTGTCGGGTTACATTGGCGAATGACGCTGCTTCGACCCACTTGGTGAAGTAGTTAATGGTGACCAGAATGAACTGATGTCCGTTCGAAGCCTTGGGTTCGATCACGCCTATTATGTCGATTCCCCATATGGAAAAAGGCCATGGGGAAGAAAGAACTTTGAGATGTGATGGCGGTACATGGATTTTGTCGGAGTATATCTGACACTTGTGACACCTCCTCATGTACTTGTAGCAGTCGGATTCCATGGTCAACCAGTAGTACCCTACTCTTATAATTTTTCTCGCCATTGTGTGTCCGTTGGCATGAGTGCCAAAGGATCCTTCGTGAATTTCTTTTAGCAGCATGTCTGCTTCTGGTCTGTCCACACATCAGAGCAAGACCATGTCAAAGTTCCTCTTATAGAGAGTGTCACCGCTCAGGAAGAAGCTGCCTGCCAGCCTTCTGAGGGTCTTTCTGTCCTTTCTTAATGCCCCAGGTGGGTACTCTTGTTTCTAAAGGAAACATTTGATATCATGATACCAAGGTTTGTCGTCTATGACTGCTTTAATCGTGAAGATGTAAGCAGGCCGTTCAAGGCGCATGATGTCGATCTTAGGTAGGTCGTTCCATCGACCTACGCTAATCATGGAAGAGAGAGTGGCTAATGCATCAGCCATGTGATTCTCCTCATGAGGGATATGATGAAACTCGATTCTGTTGAAGAAAGGCAACAACATTCTTGCATAATCTTTGTAAGGAATCAATCCCGAATTGTATGTGTTCCAATCTCCTTTTATCTGATTGATAACCAAGGTTGAGTCGCCATATACGTCCAAGTTCTTGATCCTTAAGTCGATCGCTTCTTCGAGACCCATAATACAAGCTTCGTATTCGGCCTCGTTGTTTGTACATTTGAACGTCAGTCTAGCGGTGAAAGGAATGTGGGTAGCCTGAGGGGTAACAATGATTGCCCCAATCCCGTTTCCATACTGATTAACTGCTCCGTCAAAGATAAGTCCCCACTGGGCAGCTGGTTCTGGCCCTTCACTGGGTAGCGGTTCATCGCAGTCTTTCATTTTTAAATACATGACATCTTCGTCTGGGAAGTTAAACCCGATTGATTCTTGATCGTCAATCGGTTGATGAGCCAAATGATCGACTAAAATACTTCCTTTAACGGCTTTCTGAGCGTGGTACTCTATGTCATATTCTGATTACAACATCTGCCAATGGGAAATCCTTCCCGTGAGAGCAGGCTTTTCAAATACATACTTGATTGGATCCATCTCAGAGACCAACCAAGTAGTGTGACGAATCATGTATTGGCGAAGACGTTTGGCTGCCCAAGCCAAAGCGCAACAAGTTTTCTCGAGCATAGTGTATCGAGTCTCGCAGTCGGTGAATTTCTTGCTCAGATAGTAGATAGCAGACTCTTTCCGTTTGGTTTCGTCCTGTTTGCCAAGTACACAACCCATGGAGTCTTCCAGGACTGTTAAGTAAATGATCAGTGGTCTTCCTTCCATTGGAGGTGATAGAATCGGTGGATTCAACAGGTATTCCTTGATACGGTCGAAGGCGTTTTGGCAGTCTTCTATCCAAACGCAGTCCTGGTTCTTTTTGAGTAATTTGAAAATCGGCGCACACGTCGCGGTCATAAGGAATATGAATATGGAGATGTAGTTCAAACGTCCTAGGAATCCCCTGACATGTTTTTCAGTTTTCGGAGAAGGCATTTCTTGAATGGCCTTGACCTTGTCAGGATCAACCTCAATTCCTTTCTGGATGACGATGAACCCTAAGAGTTTCCCTAAGCAGACACCGAATGTACATTTTTTGGGATTCAAGCGGAGTTTGTACTTTCTCAATCGCTCGAATAGTCTCAACAGGTGGGTCAC
The DNA here is from genome assembly GCA_022829125.1 of Lathyrus tuberosus. NCBI lineage: Eukaryota > Viridiplantae > Streptophyta > Magnoliopsida > Fabales > Fabaceae > Lathyrus > Lathyrus tuberosus. Next base: position 5,053,901 of record JALAZF010000389.1, on the reverse strand, counting down.
ATGCTCCTCTTCTGTCTTAGATTTTGCAATCATATCATCGATATACACTTCAATTTCCTTGTGTATCATGTCATGAAAGAGAGTAGTCATGGCCCTTTGATAGGTTGCCCCGACGTTCTTCAAATCGAACGGCACTACCTTTTAATAAAAGGTACCCTATGGGGTAATGAACGAAGTTTTCTCCATGTCTTTCGGCGCCATTTTAATCTGGTTATAGCCCGAGAATCCATCCATGAAGGAGAAAACTTTGAACTTTGTTGTACTGTCCACCAACATGTCAATGTGTGGTAAAGGAAAGTCGTCCTTTGGACTAGCCTTGTTCAAATCTCTGTAGTCGACACACATTCTGACCTTCCCGTCCTTTTTGAGAATGGGTACGATGTTGGCTAACCATTGAGGATATTCTGACGTTGCGAGGAAACCCGCGTCGATTTGTTTCTGTACCCCCTCTTTGATTTTGATGGCCATGTCTTGGTGAGTCTGTCTCAACCTTTGTTTTACTGGCGGACATTCCGACTTCAGCGGTAAATGATGCTCCACGATGCTGGTATCCAACCCTGGCATATCCTGATAGGACCAAGCGAATACATCGGGAAATTCTTTGAGAAGCTTTGTCAAACTCTCTTTGGCAATTGGACTGAGCAGTGCCCCAATTCTAATTTCTTTTCTCTCTTTTTCTGAACCCACATTGATCATTTCCAACGGCTCCTTGTGAGGTTCAATGGACCTTTCCTCCTGTCTGAGTAGTCGGGAGATCTCTTCTGGAATTTCGCTGTCAACTTCTTCTTCAGCCCCAAATACCGGGGACTCAAAGTCGGGAGAAGGCATTGGATCATATGTTTCAACCGGGTTTAAAACAAACAATCTGCACGACGGTATGATTCGTGTTTAGAAGAGATAGAGAAAATGCAAGAGTGTCTGCAGTGTATTTTTTATTACTGCTTGTTTTTATTATTGAGTTGTTTTTAGGATTACCATTTTCTGAGAAAAGCAAAAAAAGAAAACAGCAATTAATGCGGAAATTACAGAATGGCGTTATTTTATTAATGAACAAGTCGATTCTTGAAACTACAGCCCTATAAAACAAAACTCTGTCGCTTTGGACAAAGCGAAGAGGGAACTTTACAGAAAGCGGGGCCTATCAAAACATCTGTTCCACCTAGGCAGGGTGAAAGGTTAAAACAAAGATGGCAATTTCTTTGACTTATGAACAATCTTCGGAACACCGACAGCAACCCATTGGCGGCGAACTCCTCGGTGAATCACAAAGTCTGGCACCTTCATCGATTTGGCTTCAGAAATAATGCTGATTTCTAGTGGAGCAGGATCATTGGAATCTGTCTCCCAAGCAGAGTTGTCGTAGGAGGATTCCTCTGTTGCATTCTGCAGAGTATTTGTGCTCTCAACTGTATCTCCCCATCTAGTTGGCTGGATGTCTTCGAGCCTGATACGAGAGCTTTCGGGAGCGGTGTACATGACCATGTAGTCGTATTTTCCACTCAGTTGTCCCAAGGTGTCCCACACTTCTTTGGAGCTAGAGGAGTCATCTCTCTCGATGACGTTGACCTCAGGAAAAGCGTAGTTGATGAATTCTAGTCCTGATAAACGTTGCAAATTCATCGTCATATTGAGTAGGCTCTGAATGACCTAAGGGTTGATCCCATGACATGGTGGAGACACATGCATTCTGTTCAATGAGGCTCAACTGATTTTCATTGTTCGACTGACTTCCTTGCCCTAAGTCTCCTGGGTAAGGTTGCCACATCGGCAGACCATCCATCGGGCCATAGTAGGTGTAGTCAAAATTGTCCTTCATTGAAGTGTCTTCCTCTAATAAATTTGGTGGAGCACGGCATCCTTCTGGGTCACAATCTCCCTATATCATTTCGACGTCTGACCTGGGTATAAATCTTGGACTCTGTGTAGGAAAGCAAAAGGGAGTCTGCGTTTCGTCCTGAAACATATAACCGTCCTCGTTGAGGTAGGACTTCCATTCTTCCTCCGTGTCGGAGGAATCATCTTTATCGATGGTATGCACTTCCGGAGTCACCGGGTGAAGGAAACCTCCAATGTGAAAGAAGTTCTGAATGGGATGAAGACCCTCATCGTTGACAGTTGTCTGGGTGCAGGTTGCGGAAAAACCAAGACCCTTTTTTGTTTTATTGTCAGTAGGAATGACAAGCTATCCCCATCCTATTGTATTGGCACTCCCAACTTCTTTAATAGCATCTTTGTATGAGGAAATCGAAGTTCCTCCTTTTGATTGATCGCCACTGTGTAACGAAAGTGTTTGGAACTGGGTTCCGATTATCCCTTCTGGTTCCACATAAGTGGATGATGATAAATTGCTTACGAGCAAAGCCTGTTCCCCACAGACTGTGACAAGTTGGCTGTTCTGGACGAACTTTAGCTTTTGGTGGAGGGTCGAAGTGACCGCTCCAGCCTGATGTATCCACGGTCTTCCTAATAAACAACTGTACGTTGCCCGGATGTCCATGACCTGGAAAGTGACTTGGAAAGTGTGAGGACCAATAGTTATGGGAAGGTCGACTTCACCGATAACCGTTTTTCTGGATCCGTCGAACGCTTTGACGACAACCTCGCTGATTCACATCGGAGGGCCTTTGAATGATAATTGCATCAAAGTGGACTTTGGCATAACATTCAGGGCTGACCCTGTGTCTACCAGTACGCTGGCTAAAGCATCGTCCTGGCAGTTAACTGTGATATTGAGTGCCATGTTATGACGGCGACCTTCTTCAGGTAATTCCTCATCACTAAATCCCATATTATTGCAGGAAGTGATGTTAGAGACAATGCTATCGAACTCCTAATTGTTACATCCTGTTCCACAAAGGCTTGCTCCAAGACTTTCTGTAGAGCCTCCCTGTGGGCTTCTGAACTGAGTAACAGTGATAATACCGAGATCTTTGAAGGAGTTTGCAATAGTTGATCGACAATGTTGTATTCACTATTCTGGATGAGTTTCAGCATCTCATCATCAGTTTTTGAAAGGTCAGGAATACTGGATTGACCGACTGGTGGATCGGGAAGTTATGTCTGAAGTTCCTTCTCTTTGTTGGATTCCCCAACTCCTATGTTGAAGATTCTACCACTCCGTGTTACACGACTGATGTATGCAATATTCATGACAGAGGGTAATGGAATTTCCTTTCCATTTTCAATTATCGTTGCACCGTATTTGTAAGGGATTACCTTAGTTAATTCATACGGTAGTGGTCCCGGCAGATAGATGACTATGGGAGCCTTCTGGTTTTTCTGACCATCGTACGTAATCTCGATCCGTTCCTGGTTAGGAATTCTCGATTCGTCAAGTAGAGGGATGATTGCAAAAACATCCCTAGTTCTCTGATGATCAGAGATTACGACAACGTCCTCAATTTGATCTGCAAGGTAGTTCGACGACCAGTTGATTGGTCCGGAACTTGGATATGGGCGAATGTCTCCATGATCCACCTGCCCCTAAAGAGCAGCTCTCACAAGGTAGCACCCTTGGTTACTTTCTGAACAGACTCTACAACATTCAAAATTGTGTGGTGGCACCTGGCCACGCCCGCTTTGAATACAATGTAACCTCACTAGGTTAGCTTCCACAGATCGGACATCCTGACTTTGACGCCGAGCCGGGTTTCTGTTATTGATACTAATTTGCTGAGTATCTTCATCCATATAGATTGGCATCCACCAGTGATTTAACAAGTGCTGAAGTGCCTCTTGGACAAGGGTACCACCTTGATCGTTTTCGCAACCCGCTTTACAACTGTGATAATTATGTGATATCAGGATTCTGAGTCGGACCTGCTCAGCATGTAACTCTACCAGGTTGGTATTCATTAAGTGAATATCGAAGATCTGAACCATGTTGATCTGATAAGGATTC